>CM066035.1:559533578-560168298 GCA_033557465.1 Ichthyophis bannanicus
TCCTATCCCTGGAGAGCTCACAGTCTAAGTTTGTACCTGAGGCAAGGAAGGGTTAAGTGATTTGCCCAAGATCAAAAGGGGTAGCAGTGGAATTTGAACCCTGGCTTCCTTTGTTCCAACTCATTGTTCTAACCATTAGGCTACTCGGCATTTTGAAATATCAACCATCATAATTGTAAATATTAAACTCTGTATGTATGAGTGTTCCCACTCTCTCTGCAAGTAAAACATGTGCTGATGTCTCTTTGAGTTTGTGTCAGAATCTATTGTTTTGCTTTGACTGCTGTGGCTCTTTGCTGACCCTCAGAAGCTGCTTCCCTAGATGATCACCTAGCTTTACCTAATGGCTCTGTGATTAAAAAACATACTTCAGTGAGCATGGGGAGGCCAAAGGATTTGGATACACCTTGTTTTGATGGTGTGACCCAAGTCACTAAAATACTCTAGTGGTATATTTGTCTCAGTATTAACTTACTGTCTGGTGGCATAATGTGTAGCCATGCTGTAGTGCAGGGCTCAACAAAGCCCAAGCGTCAGGTCACCATGAAGACCAGAAATTTATACCTGGCACCTGGGATTTGCTTCCTCCCCCCCCCCCCCCCGCCCCCCTTGATCACAGGCAGAAAACCCCTTCTGTCTGCCTGTGGGAGATCCTGTTCTGCCCACAGGAGATTGGAAGGATCTTTGCCACAATCAGTGGTTAGATGAAGCAGACAGCCTGTATATCGGATCCACGTGGGCTGTCTGCTGCATCTAACCCATGATTGTGGCAAAAATCCCTCCTGTTCAGTCCGTGAGAGATCGGATCTCTGCAGGCAGAATAGGAGGGGACGCCTAGGGCAGCAGAGAGCCATGTGGATCAGGGCTTTCATTAAAAAAAGACCGGGAGAGAGGAAGAAAAAAATGTAAAGAGGCAGTACCTTAAAATTTTTTTACAGAGGATGGCTAAATGGAGGGCAGGGGGTAGGAGTGATTGTGGGTAGAGAGAAAGGGGGTGAGAGTCCAGAAGGGGAACAGAGAGTGGGGAGAGCTTGAAATGGGAAGGGAAAAGTGCAAGGTGGAGGTTAATGGGATTAATGCATAGGGGACAAATATGACAATCTGTATATGCCAAAGTATGCATCCCCTTCCTCCTGAACATCCAAGCAAGTACCTCACCTCCACACTACACACCCAAATGCAGCCAGGGCCGCCCCAAGAGTTTCTGCCGCCCCAGGCCTAAGCCCCAGCTATGCCCCCCCCCCCCCCCCACTCACATGGAGCTATGCCACTGCTGCTGTCGGCGGGGTGAGGGGGTGCGGGAGTGCGGCAGTGGCAGGTCATGTGCTTTGGTACATATGGCCTGCCACTTCTGACCCCCCTCCGACACAATTTCCTATCAACTGGTCTTGCGGTCAGAGAAAAAGAGAAGTTTCATCAGTCTTTTGCCTTCATCCTGCCGTTTTATGACAGAGAGTCAAAGAGTCCCAAGCTGAGGCTTTGAGGGACTGGCCCCTGGAAACCAAACATGTGGAGTAAAAGAGAAGGAGAAGATAATTCCTCTATTTGTAGTAGTGACATTCAGAGGGAAGAAGTCCATATGCTTTGAGAGATGAGGACTATAGCTCTGTAAACCTGCCTGAGTACCAGAGGCACCAGCGGATAAGGGATCAACCCTCCTGGAACAACTTACTCTCATAGCTGCTGAATACACCACTGCTAACAAGACTATCCAGGGGCTGGAAGCAGGATTTTATTCTGAGCCGGGTAAGAGATCTTATTAGACTTATTTATTTACAAGCATTTTATGTATCATTTTCCTGAAAACACACATTCAAAATGGTTACAATACATATAAAACATCATGAACAGAAATAAAATAGCTTCAGGTAATCACTTAGTTACATGCATTATTCCGCTAACAGAAGTACCCCTCATTCCTTACCAGGGGAAAAGGGCGAGCCTATCATAGCAATCATTCACAAGAATGCATCAAGGCTACACATCAACCTGCATGGTCTAAGACAAGAGAATAACTATGTAATGTTGTATTGGGAAAGATATCAGAAGGATATCGGAGATATGATGTTGTACAGAAAAAATGTAATGGGAAAAATATATTGTAAAGCACAAAACAAGCTCAAAGTTGTCACCGTTACTGCTAATGTAACAATTTTCTGTTCAGCCATTCATTTACAGGGCCATCGTTCCCTAGAAGAACTACAGGACCCATGTCACTCTCTGCTTCTTACTTCACATCTCCATTTTTCTCCATGGAACAAAAGAGCATTGTGCAAGAATCCTGGAGGTCAGTAAGAAATAGATATATTGTGCATGATACATTTGAAATAGGATGAAAGCACACTACATTTAAGTAAATGCTAGAACTATAAAGAGACACATGATGGAAAATTTTCATAAGAACATAAGATTTGCCATATTAAGTCAGACCAAAAGTCCATCAAGACCAGAAGCCAACAGTTGCCAATCCAAGGCACAAGCACCTGGGAGTATCCCATAAGGTAAACAGATTCCATGTTGCTTATCTCAGGGTAAGCAGTGGATTTTCCTCGGTTGACTTTAATAATGGTTTATGGCCTTTAATTCAAGGAACCAAAACATTTTTAAACCCAGCTATACTAACAGCTTTTTCTACATCCTCAAGCAATGAATTCCAAAGCTTAATTACATTTTGAGTGAGGAGGCAAGGGACCTGTGAAATTTCTTTAAATAGGTGTTAAAGCCAAGTAACAATCAAAGGGGCAATTTAAAAGGCTCCCTCTATCAAACTAAGGGTTGTGTTAATCACCCAGGAAATTGTTAAGAGATTATCTTAGAAGCACAAGTCAGGGACCTGTATAGCAAGCCAGCTTTTACTAAGGGGGTCATTCTGAGCCACAAATAGTGGGGATGGATGTCCCATTGGGGCATACATCCCTGCTATTCATACCTTTCCAGGTCCCGTCCTCCTCCTCTGCACATTGTACAGGGAAGTTAGACGGGGGCGGGAAAGGGGTGGATTGGGCCAGTGTTAGGGTGGGCAGTGGGTGGTGGTCATCCCCAAATGTAAGGGGATTGATTCTAATGTTGGTGACTTGAACGGGAAAGTTATTCCACCTCTGAAGTGGAATAACTTCCCCGATGCAGAGGAAATGGCAGGCTGGGATGGGGTGGCAGGGGGCTGAGGACATTCCCCGCAACCCGACCCTGGCCCTGGGAGGCCAGATTGCACTTTGGTGCCAGTGACTGGGGATCATGCTTTTAAATGGAGCCACAGTGCTATGGCAACCAGACACCATGGTGCCGCAGCTCCATTTAAAAGCCCTGACTGAGTTAGCCGGGCAAGACTTGTACGTGCAGGCTGAATCATGGTCCCTGCCTGCACATACAGGCCTGTTTGTAATTCTGATCCCGTGGGGCTAGACGTGCCAAGCAGAATCAGAATTGCGACTCCCTCTGTGCGTCCGGTTCCAATCCCCCTAAGTGTTCTGTCCCTCACATCCACCCCAAGCATAATCTTATAGGCTCTTAAACCTATTAAAGGGGAAGAGGTGGTCAAATTCACTTTTAGGTTCAGTTGATTATCCTCACCAGAAATAGACTAATTAAGGTCCTCAAATTAATTAATCTTGAGGTGAACAAAGTCCTGAAACATATTGGGCCTGTATGTCCTAGTGGGATGTCCAGTCCCGCTAGCTCCCTAAACAATATGCCACCTCCAGGACCCCTGCATGCACAGAGCCGTTGTGCGTGGTACAGGGGATGGGGGCAGAGCATGGGCAGGATCACCATGGGGACGTCCAGCCTATTCCACCGCAGAGCGCTGGCCACGCCTTCGGAGAATGAGTCCCCTCAACCCAACCCGATCCGGGCCCCGGCTGCCCTGTTGTCATTGGGCGATGGGGAAATGGAGGATCCAAGGTAGCGGGCAGATTGTGCTGTGGGGAAGATGTCCCCGCAGCAATGCAGGTGCATATCGGGGCCTCATCCAGGTCCCGATCCTGCACCCATGGGAACGTCTGGCTCCCACAGTGCAGAATCGGGTTTGAATGGGCCCATCCTATTCAGGGCCATCCAGATGGCCCAGACGTGCCCCTACTGGAATCAGGCTCATTAGGTATAGTTGTATCAGTTCACGTATCCCTAGCAACTTTAAGTAACTGAACAACTTAAATAATTTAACAAAACCTTCAAACTAAGATGCAGACAGCAGTCCAGCAGCGAGATGGGGGCTATCCAGTCTTTTGCATTGAGTGTCACATGTGCAATTTCTCCCAGTTGATGAGAATTCTTACATGTGCATGAGGTGCAAGGAGCTCTTTGCCCTCAGGGAATGAGTCTAATCTCTGGAGACTAGAGTAGCAGACTTTGAGGACATAAGGAAGACAGAGAGGTATATAGATGAGACCTACAGGGACATAGTACTGAAGTCCCACCTCCAGTCTGGCAGCCTCCCAATTGTCTTGGAAAAAAAGACATCACGTGAAAGGAGAGCATTTCCTTGGTGTGTCAGGAAGTGATCCTGTATCTTGGACCTGTCCTCCATGTCGCACCAAGGAGGTTTCTCCAGGCGCATATGCCCATGAGAGAAGGTTAGGATGTCCGTTATAGTTGGTGATTCCAACATTAGGCATGTAGATAGCTGGGTGGCTGGTGGACATGAGGATCGCGTGGTAACATGCCTGCCTAGTGTGAAGGTAGCAGAGCTCAACGCACCACCTAGACAAGGTTTTAGATGATACTGGGGAGCAGCCTGCTGTCTTTGTACATGTTGGTACCAATGACATAGAAAAGTGTAAGAGGGAATTTCTGGAGGCCAAATTTAGGCTTTTAGGTAGGAAGTTGAAATCCAGGACTTCCAGAGTATCATTCTCTGAAATGCTTCACGTTCTACACGCAGGACCCAAAAGGCATGCAGAGCTCCAGAATCTCAATACATGGATGAAACGATGGTGCAAGGAAGAGGGTTTTAGATTTTTTAATAACAGGGTAACATTCTGGGGAAAGGAGGGATGTTTCCAAAAGGATGGGCTCCACCTTAACCAGGATGGAACCAAGCTGCTGGCATTAACCTTTAAAAAGGAGATAGAACAGCTTTTAAACTAGATAATAGGGGAAAGCCGACAATCGTCCAGGAACGCATGGTTTGGAAGGATGTATCCTTGAAGTATACTAGCAAAAGAGGGAAGTTAGAGCATCCCATCAGAGATTCCAATAAATATACAGTATCCCAGAGGCCTTTAAATACAGAGCAGACAGATTTATTTATTTAACATTTCTTATATACTGCCTTTCATGATATCAAGGCAGTTTACATTGAACAAACTGAAATTACATTGAACAGGGCATTATAACTTGGAGATAACTATTTTATAGGGAACATGGGCAATGGAGGGTTAACTGGCTTGCCCAGAACCACAAGGAGCACCTGTGGGACTAGAAACCCCAGTTCTTCTGGCCCAAGGTTGCTGTCCTCTAGTGGGATTTGAACCCCTGACCTTCTGGCCTGAGATGCCTTGCCCCAACCACTAGGCCACTCCTCCCTCCATCTGATTCCAAATTACCCTCCACGTGATTCCAAATTACCCCTATCAACTGATAACCAGATTAATATGAATAAAATACAACCTCTAAAATGCCTGTATGCAAATGCTAGAAGTCTAAAAAATAAGATGGGAGAGCTAAAATATATAGCACTAAATAAAAGGTTAGATATAACTGGCATCTCAGGGAACCTGGTGGAAGGATAAACAATGGGATACTGTGATACCTGGGTACAAACTATATCACAATGATAGGATAAATCAAATTGGTGGAGGGATTGCGCTCTGTTAGAGAGGGCACTGAATCACACAGGAAAAAATACAGTATAGAATCTCTATGGATAGAAATCCCATGTAAGAAGGGGAAGGCGATGGCAGTGAGGGTATACTAATGACTGCCTTGCCAGAATAAACAGATGGATGAGGAAATGCTAAAAGAAATCAGGGAAGCTAACATCAGTTACAATACTGTACTAATGGGTGATTTCAATTACCCTGGTATCGACTGGTCAGTGTCACATGCTAGAGAGAGAAAGTTTCTAGATGAAATAAATGACTGCTTCTTGGAACAGCTGGTTCATGAACCGACAAGAGGGGAAGCTATTTTGGACCTAGTCCTTAGTGGAACACAGGATCTGGTACAAGAGGAGAATGTTAGGGCCACTTGGCAATAGTGATTATAGCATGATCACATTTGATTTAATAAATGGAAGGAGGATGGCAAAGAAATCCACAGTGCTACCTTTAAACTTTCAAAAGGGAGACTATGATAAAATGAGGAAAACAGTTAAGAAAAAACTAAAAGGAGCTGCTGCAAAGGTTAGAGATTTACATCAGTCATGGGCATTGTTTAAAACTTCTATCTTGGAAGCCCAGACCAGATGTATTCCATGCTTTATGAAACTGGAAGGAAGGCCAAAAAACTGCTAACATGGTTTAAAGGCAAGATCAGAAATGCTGTTTTAGTAAAAAAAAACATCTTTCAGGAAATGGAAAATGGAGCCAAATGATGAAAACGGGAAACAACATAAGCATTGGCAAGTTAGATGCGAGGCACTGATAAGGCAGGTAAAGAGAGAATTTGAAAAAAGCTTGCTATGGAAGCAAAACTGCATAATAAAACTTTTTCAAGTGCATTCATAGCAAACAACCTTTGAGAGTCAGTTGGTAGAGGGATAAAAGGGGCGCTAAAGGAGAACAGTGCCATAGCGGAGACACTGAATGAATTCTTCGCTTTGGTCTTTACTGAAGAAGCTTTAGGGAAGTTACCCATGCCTGAAATGGTATTTAAGGATGACGTATCGGAAGAATTAAAAGAAATATCAATAAACCAGGAAGATGTATTACAATTATTTGATAAACTGAAAAGTAGCAAATCACCTGGACAGGATGGGTATACATTTGAGGGTGTCGAAAGATCTAAAATATGAGTTTGCAGACCTATAAGTAATCTGTGAACTATCATTAAAATTGTCTATGGTACCGGAAGATTGGAGAATGGCCAATGCAATGCAAATTTTAAAAAGGGTTCCAAGGTTGATCTGGGAAACTACAGACCGGTGAGCCTGATGTCAGTACGAGGCAAAATGGTAGAAACCATAAAAAAGAATAAAATTACTGAACATATAGTCATGGTTTAATGAGAGAAAGCCAACATGGATTTAGCCAAGGAAAGTCTTGTTTTACCAATCTCTCTTTTTTTTTTTGACGGTGTGAATTAACAAGTAGATAAAGGTGAGCCGGCTGATATAGTGTATCTGGATTTTCAAAAAGCCTTTGTCAAAGTCCCTCATGAGAGACTCTTGGCAAAATTAAAAAGTCATGGAATAGGAGGCAGTGTACTACTGTGGATCAGGAACTGATTAAAAGATAGAAAGCAGAGGGTAGGGCTAAATAGCCAGTTTTCTCAATGGAGAAAGGTGGAGTACCCCAGGGATCTATGCTGGGCCCACTGCTTTTTAACATACTCACAAATGACCTGGAAATACAAATGAGTGAGGAGATCAAATCTGCAAATGACACAAAATTATTAAAAGTTGTTAAAACACAAGAGAATTATGAAAAACTGCAGGAGGACCTTGATAAATTGGAAGACTGGACTTCCAAATGGCAAATGAAATTTAATGTGGACAAGTGCAAAGTTATGCACCTAGGAAAGAGCAACCCAGATTATGGTTACACAATGCAAGGTTCCAAATTAGAAACCACCACCCAGGAAAAGATTTAGGTATTATCGTGGTTAATACGTTGAAACCCTCTGCCCAGTGTGCAGCAGCGGCCAAGAAAGAAAATAAAATGCTAGAAATCATAAGAAAAGGAATAGACAATAAAACCAAGGGGCCCGATATTCTTCTGGGCAAGCTATGTGCCATGTCGGCGCATAGCCCTGCCCGCCGACTCTAAAACCCGGATATTCAATGCCAGAGTAATATGCGGCCCTGGCATTGAATATCTGGGTATTGCAGCACAACCCGGAAGCCGCTGACCCTAACTGGGCAGCAGCGATTATTGCATGCTACCCAGTTAGCGCCTGCACTGTAAAGAAAGATGAGGGTTTTCCTTGCCTATCTTTTCTGCACAGAGAAATAACCGGGAGCATGCAATATCGCTGCTGCCTGGTTATCTCATGTACCCGCCTCCACTCCACCCTGGAACGCCCCTGACACACCCCGATGCTAGCCGGATAGCATCTGGATGCATAGGGGACATAGATGTGGATATTCAACAGCACTACCCGTGTATATGCCGTTGAAAATCCCCAAGGCATTTACATGGTTTACTAGGCTGTAAACCATGTAAATGTCCTTCGAATATTGGACCCAAGGATATAATAATGCCTCTGTATTGTTCCATGGTATGACCACACCTTGAATATTGTGTTCAGTTCTGGTCTCCTTATCTTAAAAAAGATATAGTAGAATTAGAAAAGGTACAGAAGAGCCACCAAAATGGTAAAGGAGATGGAAGGATATCCCTATGAGGAAAGGCTTAAAAGGTTAGGGCTTTTCGACTTGGAAAAGAGATGGCTGAGGGGGGATATGATGGAGGTCTCTAAATTAATGAATGGAGTGGAACGAGTAAATGTACATCGCTTGTTTATGCCATGAAAAATTAGAAATACTAGGGGACACGCAATGAAGCTACAATGTAACCCATTTAAGACCAAAATATTTTTTCGCTCAACGCATAGTCAAACTCTGGAATTCGTTACTGGAGGATATAGTAAAGGCTGTTAGTGGTGGTGTTGTTAAGTGCTGTCGAGTCGTTGTTGACTCATGGCAACCCACTGGATAGTTGTCCTAAATTGTGTTCAGTCTCCAGTCAGGCGACTCATTATTGACAGTGGCACCCATAGATGCTGTTGTTGTATCAATCCATCTCATTGCTGGCCTTCCTCTTTTGCCTTGACTTTCTAGCTTGTCAAGCAAGATGTCTTTCTTTAATGATCTCTCTTTTTGCATGATGTGTCCAAAGTATGAAAGTCAAAGTCTTGTAATTTGAGCTTCTAAAGAAAGCTTAGTTTTGATCTCCTCAAGTAGTGACTGGTTTGTTCTTCGGGCAGTCCATAGGATATACAGTATTCTTCGCCAGCATCATAATTCAAAGGCATCAATTTTCTTCCTGTCTATCTGTTTCACTGTCCAACTTTCGCATCCATATGACATCATTGAAAATACCATGGCTTGAACGATTCAAATCTTTCTATGGAGAGAGGCATCTCTGCTCTTGAAAATCTTGTCTAGGTCCTTCTGCCAAGAACAATGCGTCATCGGATTTCTTGACTGCTTGTTGTTTCTTTATTGATAGTTGTTCCATGTAGGTTAAAGTTATCCACTGTTTCGATTTCTTTTCCATCAACGATGAACGTATTGATTTTGCCAGTTGTCAGGATCTTTGTCTTTACATTATGGTGCAGGACCATTTTAAGACTGTTCCTTGATCTTGAGAAGCAAATGTTTCAGATCATCTTCTCTTTCAGCCAGTAAAGTGGTATCATCAGCATAGTGAAGGTTGTTGATGAGTCTTCCACCAATCTTCACACCTCTGTTGTTTTCATACAGTCCTGCTTCTCTGATAACTTGTTCTGCATATAAATTAAATAGGTAGGAGGAAATTATGCAGCCTTGTCATACACCTTTGCCGATTTTAAACAATTCTGTTTCTCCTTGTTCCGTTCAAACTGTTGCTTCTTGATCATTGTAAAGGTGTGCAAGAGAACTATCAGGTATTCTAGTTTACCCATGCTTCTTAATGTAGCCCAGCTCATGGTTTACACAGTCAAAAGCGTTGCTGTAGTCAATAAAACACATATAGATATCCTTTTGGTATTCTTTAGTCTTTTCAAGGTTCCATCTCACATCCGCGATGATGTCTCTCGTTCCTCGCCCTTTCCTAAACCCTGCTTGCACTTCAGGCAGTTCTCATTCCAGATATGGTTGTAGTCTCTGCTGAATAATCTTGAGTAGAATCTTGCTGCCATGTGGGATCAGAGCGATTGTGCAATAATGTCCACAGTCAGTTGCATCACCTTTCTTTAGTATTGGTATAAATACAGATCTTTTCTAGTCAGTTGGCCATGATGTTGTCTTCCAAATTTCCTGGCAGCATGGTAACAGCTGCGTCCGATTGCTGTAATACTTCAGTGGGAATGCCATCAAAGCCAGGTGTTTTGTTCTTTGATAAGGCTTTCAATGCTGCTTTGACTTCTTCTTTCATCACCAATAGGTCGTGATCATAAGGTTCAAGTTGAAATGGCTGTTGGTCCACTTGATCTTAATCGGATAATGACTCTGTATATTCTTTCCACCTTTTCTTGATCTTCTCAGCATCATTTAACATGGATCCTTGAGCACCTTGTAACATTCTAGTTTGAGGCTGGAATTTTTTCTTTAACTCTTGTAGCTTTAGGAAAGCCAATCTTGTTCTTCCTCTAGTAGTTTCTGCTTCTATTTCTGTACGGAACCAGGAGGGGGGCCAGTCCGTTGGCCAGGCGGATTGCCACCCCTCCTCCTCCGTGCAAGAGGGAAAACAAACAAAAACCTTACATACACATACAGGGAGAGCTTACCACTTCCTCCCAATAAATCACACCTCATGCAGATTATATTCGTACCTGGCACAAAATTCTCACAGATTCTTCTTACAAATAAAATCCTTTATTTCTTATAATAGAAGCAAGCATACAGGAAACGCAACCAAAGCTAACTGAATACCAAGTAACTTAGAGATTTCCTCTTCTTATTACAGCTATAAAGTAATTAAGAGATTTCCTGTCCATAGACAGATCCTAGCACAGTGAAAGAGAAGGATATATGACAGTGAGATTCCTAGCTACACTCAAAGATAAACTAAGGAGACTTTCACCCAGACAATCATACCCACTCTCTCATTAGCAGACATACAGTGGAAATTTACAACCCACCCTATTCAGAAAATGGGGTGCAAAATTCCCAATCTTTTAAAAGTTCTGTCCTGTTATATAATGTTCTTTCCAAATAGTCCCTTTGTTTTCAATTCCAGGCATCTGGATTTTCTCTTTCATTCCTTTCTTTGTCCTGTCATATCTGCACTCCATATTCCTGCTGACCTGTGACCCTTATGGCCTGGTGTAAAAATGTATTCCCTGTTATCTGATCTTTTTCCCAACATATTCAACCTTCCACCCGGTCTGTTTTTCCATCCCCTATTTTTTAAGAATTATAGAAAATATATGTTATTAGTGCTCTGGTATTCTGACAGTTTCCACACTAGGCATCAGTAGGCCCCATGTCAAACTGGCATAACAATGCTAAATGTCTTTCTCTCCTGTGCTCTGTAAATAAGTGTGTTTTTTATCACATTGTTTCCATCTGATGTCATCTGTTAACACCTAATGCTCATAGCATAGCACAACGCACATTCAGTACTAATGCCAGTAATTTGGACACATTTTAGATGTTTTTTGTGTTAACTCCTTACCTTCTGGCTCTCACATTTCCTTGCTTGTATCTTGTCTTGCTGCACATTGGAAATCTCCGAGTTCTGTGATTTCCTCTCTTTCTTCTTTGGCTTTAGTTTCTCTGCATTTCTGGGCAGTTTTCAGAGTTTCTTCGGTCATCTGTTTAGGCCGTTTTTGCTTTTTTACCTTTTATAGAGGCTTCTCACTTCCTTCCAACACAGCCTTCTTGATGTTGTCCCATAACTCTTCTGGAGCTCTGCCATTTGTATCAAAAGCAGCAAATCAATTTTGCAGGCAGTCTTTAAATTCCGGTGGTATATTCTCAAGGTCATATTTTGCTACATTCATGAGTGGCTTGCTCTTTTTCAACTTTAGCTTGAGTTTGCATACAAGTAGTTGGTGATCTGTACCACAGTCAGCTCCAGGTTTTCTCTTTGTTGACGTCATAGAGCTTTTCCATCGTTGACTTCCACAGATGTATTCAATTTGATTTTTCTACAATCCATTGGGTGAAGTCCATGTAAGAACATAAGAACATAAGATATGCCATACTGGGTCAGACCAAGGTCCATCAAGCCCAGTATTCTGTTTCCAACAGTGGCCAATCTAGGTCATACATACCTAGCAGTTTCCCCAAGGGACACAGGTTCCACAATGCTTGTATTGGTTCAAGCATTGATATCCTGGGTCCCTTCTTAATAATGGTTTATGGACCATTCCTCCAGGAACTTGTCCAAACCTTTTTTAAACCCAGCTACACTAACAGCCTTTACTACATCCTCCGGTAACAAATTCCAGAGTTTGATTACACGTTGAGTGAAAAAATATTTTCTTTTATTAGTCTTAAATAGTTTACCCTGTAGCTTCATTGCATGTCCCCTAGTCTTTCTATATTCTGATAAGGTAAACAATCGATCTACGTTTACTCGTTCCACTCCGTTCATTAATTTATAGACTTCTATCATATCTCCCCTCAGCCGTCTCTTTTCCAGGTTAAAAAGCACCAACCTTTTTAGCCTTTCTTCATAGGAGTATCCTTCCATCCCCTTTACCATTTTGGTGACTCTTCTCTGAACCTTTTCTAAAATCGCTATATCCTTTTTAAGATACGGCGACCAGAATTGCACACAATATTCAAGGTGCGGTCTCACCATGGAACGATACAGAGGCATTATAATATCTTTTGTTTTATTTTCCATTCCTTTCCTTATCATACCTAGCATTCTATTTGCTCTCTTGGCCGCTGCTGCACACTGGGCCGAGGGTTTTAACATGGTATCCACAATGACGCCTAAATCTTTTTCCTGGGTGGTGGTTCCTAATGTGGAACCTTGTATCATGTAACCATAGTTTGGGTTGTTCTTCCCTAGGTGCATAACCTTGCACTTGTCCACATTAAATTTCATCTGCCATTTTGATGCCCAGTCTTCCAATTTATCAAGATCCTCTTGCAATTTTCCACAATCCTCTTGGGTTTTAACAACTTTAAATAGTTTTGTGTCATCTGCAAATTTGATAACCTCACTCGTTATTCCACTTTCCAGGTCATTTATGAATATGTCAAAAAGCAGCGGACCCAGCACAGATCCCTGGGGTACACCACTATTCACCTTTCTCCATTGGGAAAATTGGCCATTTAGCCCTACCCTCTGCTTTCTATCTTTTAACCAGTTCCTGATCCACAATAGTACACTGCCTCCTATCCCATGACTCTTTAGTTTTGCCAAAAGTCTCTGATGAGGGACCTTGTCAAAGGCTTTCTGAAAGTCCAGATACACAATATCAACCGACTTACCTTTGTCCACCTGATTATTCACTCCTTCAAAAAAACATAACAGATTAGTAAGACAAGATCTTCCTTGTCTAAAGCCATGTTGGCTGTCTCCCATTAGGTCATGACTATCTACATGCTGAGTAATTTTATTCTTTATGATGGTTTCTACCATTTTTCCCGGTACTGATGTCAGGCTCACCGGTCTGTAGTTTCCCGGATCACCCCAGGAACCCTTTTTAAAAAGTGGTGTTACATTGGTGATCCTCCAATCTTCAGGTATTAGAGATGATTTTAATGATAGTTCACAGATTACTAATAGCAAGTCTGCAATCTCGTATTTCAGTTCTTTCAACACCCTTGGATGTATACCATCTGGCCCAGGTGATTTGCTACTCTTCAATTTATCTAATAGTTGTAATACATCTTCCCGATGTATCGATATTTCCTTCAATTCTTCCGCACCTTTAAATACCACTTCAGTCATGGGTAACATCCCTACATCTTCCTCAGTAAAGACTGAAGCAAAGAATTCATTAAATCTCTCCGCTATCACCTTGTCGCCTCTTAGTGCTCCTTTAACCCCTTTATCATCTAATGGACCAACTGACTCTCTCACAGGTTTTTTGCTACAAATGTACTTGAAAAGGTCTTCTTCTCAAATTCTCCCTTTGCCTGCCTTATCAATGCCTTGCATTTGACTTGCCAGTACTTGTGCTGTTTCCAGGTTTCGTCGTTTGGCTCTTTTTTCCATTTCCTGAAAGATGCTTTTTTGTCAACAACAGCCTCTCTGACCTCACCTTTAAACCATGCTGGCAGTTTTTTGGACTTCCTTCCACTTTTCTTAAAGCGTGGAATACAGCTGGTCTGGGCTGCCAAGATAGTATTTTTCAACAACAGCCAAGCCTGATGTACGTCTTTAACCTTTGCAACTGCTCCTTTTAGTTTTTTCTTAACTGTTTTTCTCATTTTATCATAGTTTCCCTTTCGAAAGTTAAAAGGTAGCCACAGATGCCCTTCTCCTGGAGATGAGTGAGAAGTTGATTGTGATTAACGGAGTCAAAGGCAGCGGAGATATCTAGGAAAATGAGAGTGAAGCCATTTTCAACCTTATCCAATCCTCTATTCAAAGTGTTGGTTAGGGTGGTGAGGAGAGTTTCTACGCCATGAGACTCCCTGAATCCGTGTTGACAGGGGTCGAGAGGTGCCACCTCATCAATGTGGTGTTGAATCTGCCGCTGAACAGCCTTCTCTATTATCTTGGACAGTAGAGGTATACTTGAGATTGGGCGGTAGGAGTCAGTTTTTAGTGGGTCAAGTCTGTTATTCTTCAGAAGTGGTCTTATTGATGTTTGTTTGAGGAATGCGGGGAAAGAGCCTGTTGTAAAGGAGAGTTCAATGATGTTGATTAGAATTGGGCTAAGTTCAACTCGCAGAGTTCTGATCCAGTATGCTGGGCAGGGATCACTTGGAGCTGTAGAGGTGTTGATGATGGCGATGAGATCTTGGATGTTTTTCTCTGTTGGAGTTGTGAACATTGTTGGAGTTGTGTTCAGTTTATGTTCAGTCGCCGTTTGTGTTGCTGGAAGAAGGTGTTTGAGATGAATAGATCGTTAGTCTTGCAGAATTCTATCAGTCTCCAGCTTCATTTCTGTTGCCAAGTCCATATTTTCCAACTACTTTGCCTTCTTCGTTGTTGCCAAGTTTTGCATTCCAGTCACCCATGACTATCAGAATATCCTGTTTGCATGTTCTGTCAATTTCAACTTGTACTTGTTCGGAGAACTCATCGACTTCATCCTCTTCTGCAGCTCTTGTTGCTGCATATATTTGAATTATAGTTATGTTGATGGGCATTCCTCGAAGACGAACAGAGATTAAGTGTTCACTTGTGTTTCATTACAGTTCTTGCAAGTTTCTTCTTAATTATAAATGCAACACCATTTCTTTTTTGTCTTTCATTTCCAGCATAGTAGAGACCATATGATCATCAGATGCAAAGTGTCCGATGCCAATCTTTTTCAGTTCGCTGACACCCAACAGATCAAGTTGTACACGTTCCATTTCATTCTTGACCACCTCCAACTTCCTTTGGTTCATGCTTCGTACGTTCCATGTTCCAATGCGTAAGACATCTTTACAGCTTCTGACTCTCATTTCATGCGCAGCTACATCAGCAGTCAGATTTCCCAAGGGCTTTGATCCAACCACATCATAAATGCTGGCTTTACTTTGAAAAGTCTTCAGATCCTCCCCAGTAGCCAGTTGAGTGCCTTCCAGTCTGTGAGTTTCATCTTCCAGCACTATAGTGCAATTTGTTTTGTTGTGGCTATCCATTGGGCTTTCGTGGCAAGATATGGAAGTAGATTTCCAGGCCTTTCTTTCGCGCAGTTTAATTCTAGTGGTGTTGCCATTGTCACAGAAATGTGATGCTCCGCCGCCAACACCGTCCCATTCTGCTGGTGCCCAGATGGGTGGTTTGTCTGGTCTGGCACCTCAGCTGAGATCTGTCCATCTTGGGAGACCCTGCCAGTGGTAAAGCTACCAATAAGCTTAGCCCTCAGCATCTCTGATGCACACAAGTCCTCACAGCATGACAAGCTGCAAACCAAGTGAGGGACTGTTAGTGTAGCTGAGTTTAAAAAAGTTTGGACAAGTTCCTGGAGTAAATGCCCATAAACCATTATTAAAAAGGACCCGGGAAATCCACTGCTTACCCCAGGACAAGCATTGTGGAACCTATGTAACTTTTTGGGAACCTGCCAAGTACTTATGACCTGGATTGTCCACTGTTGGAAATAGAATACTGGGCTTGATGGACCTTGGTCTGACCTAGTATGATTTTTCTTATGTTCTTATGTTCCATCCCACTTATCACTTTGGTCATCCTTCTCTATAACTTTTCTAATTCTGCTATACTTTTTTTTTGAATGCCGTGACCAGAGCGCCACAAATGCTCACGGTGCTGTCACACCATGGGCAGGAAAAAAAGGGAAGAAGAACCTCTGCAATCAAATACAAGAGTCCACAAGAGAACAGAGGAAAACACTGCCACACCAACAAAGGTTGTGAACAATCAACTTTATTCAAAGGACCTGACTTGGCCACGTTTTGGCCATTAGACCTGCATCAGGGGTCTAAAATATAAACAAAAATTAAAACAAACATGCATTTTACATTTATATATAAAAATATAAATAGTATCATCTGATATAAAATATGGAAACCAACAGGCAATGACACATTTACAAAAAGACAATTATCAAGGTGAACTATAATATAGTCGTATTAATCCAATTGCTAAAGGTATAGTTTGGTAAACCCAGTTGTGAATATGCTGCTTGCAGTAATATCTTTAAAAATGCAGAGAAGTAAATGATTGATGTCAGGAATGAAATCGACAATAAAGCTAATGAGTAATGCAAAATACCTAAAAAACACATCTAATAATATATTGAATTTAAAAGTGCTCATCTGGGCACATAAAATATGTGATGTGAAAATTCTATGCTGTATAAGGAAACTTAGAACCTAAGCTGCATACCACTGTCAACTCACATGTGAAAACGCCCTTCAGCCAATGATAGAATAGATATGTCATAGGATAGAAATGTCATCTTTAAATCTGTATGAGGTTATTGTGACAAGAATAAGGAAGTGTGTGTTCAACTAAAAAACACAATTTTCTCTCTAGTTTTCTCTCTAAATGGATAAAAGGATATTGAGGGAGGAGTGTCCTAGTGGTTGGTGCAAGTTGCCTCCGGCCAGAAGGCTGGGGGTTCAAATTCCACTAGAGGACAGCAACCTTGGGCCAGAGGGATTGGGATTTCTAGTCCCACAGGTGCTCTTTGTGGCCTTGGGCAAACCACTTAACCCTCCGTTGCCTCAAGTACAAAATGTAGATTGAGAGCCCTTCAGGGACAAGAGAAACATATACCGTACCTGAATGTACACCACTTTGACCCAGTGAAAAGCAGTATATAAGCACTGCTAAATAAATATATAAATAGCCAGTGTCACAGATACAATCAATGGTAAAAATTACCATGCATTGAGTGTAATAGTTCTCTAAGAGGACTGAGTGGTAGCAGATAACTAATATTATATAGTAGTTTGTATGCCCAAATTGTGTGGATGCACCAAAAAGTACGTAACAATCGAACGGCATCTTAATACTAAGTCCAATATGAAAAACCTCATAACCAAAGTGTGTTATTATGTGGGATGTACGTATATCCTGCGAAAACCTCTAAAACCGTATTCTGCACATTCATGACCCTGCACATACATGGCACATAAACGGGGATCACAGAAGGTAGCAAGAGGGGGCATAACAGGGGCATGGCCAGCCATGGAGACATTTAAAGTGTATTCCTGCGCTACCCGTGTACATCCCTAGTAGTTCCCGCAGATGTCCAGGTCATACTTGCTGAAAGGTGGAATAAAGGTAGGACTTAGAAATATTTCTGCCCTGTACCTCAATGCAGCCCATAGTGGTGAATGGATGTGAAACCTATGCTGTGCACTGTTGTGTCTGCAGACTGGGAAGCCATAGCATGCAGTGTTCCTGAATAGAAAGCAGAGGAGAGGGAGATTCAAAGTCGCAGTAACAAAACAAAACACCCCCACAAATGCATGAGGAAGAGCACAGGTGCACTTACCGGCTATGCTGGTATTTGCTGAGTGAGCTAAAGGGGCAAAGCGTGGGTCCCTTAACAGTGCCCATGTCCTCGAAATGATACTGGTGATGGAGCCCTAGGACGCCATGTGAAAATGTAAGCCCAGCCATCGGTGCCATGTGCAAGCACCCTGCCAACTGAAGTGTTGTGCTCCACACAGCGGACCTTTACAATATGCCCTACGCAATGTGTACAATACCCGGATGCAGAGGTCAGATGTAAACCTATCAGAGCACAATAATGGGGAACATCTATGCCAGTGGTCCTGTGGCACATATGTGCACAGTTCACTGTTGCGGTTGGTTACATATGTGGGCCTGTGATTTGCGATGTCCATACAAGGTCTGACCCTTGAGGCTGAAATAAGTGATGGGCTGTTTTGGCCTAAAACAGCTCTGACTGTTTCAGGTCCACATGTGTAGGTATTGTGTATGTCTTTATTATTATTATTATTATTATTAACATTTATAAAGCGCTACTAGGCATACGCAGCGCTGTACAAACATAGAAATAGACAGTCCCTGCTTGAAAAGCTTACAATCTAGCACATAGACAAACAATACAGCACAAGCAACAGCTAGAGGAAAGGGAGGAATCAGTAGTTGAAAACAGCCTCAAAAAGGTAAAACTTTAGCATAGATTTGAATAGGGAGAGAGAAGAGGCTTGACGCAAGGGTAAAGGAAGTTTGTTCCAGGCATAAGGAGCAGCAAGGTGAATTGGGCCAAGTCTGGAGTTAGCAGAGGAAGAAAAGGGTAAAGAGAGGAGACCCAGAGTAGGAGCAAAGTTCACAAGGGGGTGGGGGGTGTAAGGAGAGAAGAGAAGTAGCCGGGGGCAGAAGAATGAATATATTTGTAGGTTAAAATAAGTTTATAATGCATATGGAAGTTTATAATGCATATGGAAGCAGAAGGGGAGCCAGTGAAGTGTCTTCAGAAGAGGGGTAATATGAGAATAGCAGGGTTGACAGAGGATTGAACTTGCAGCAGAATTTGAATAGTTTGTGTGCATTTGGAAATGTAGTGATCAGGTATGATGATGGGTTGGAAGTACTGATGTCCATGGTATCCATTCCATCATCTGTTATTCGGTGCAGGGCTTGTTGTTGGCAGATGTCTGCTTCTGTGGGACTGCAAGTGAGAGTGCGTTTGTGTGTGTGATTGTAGGACTGCATGGGGGGATCTAGATTTCACATCCACATATCCTGGGGTGAGGGGGACAGGTATGCCTGGCAGGTACCTGGACTGTAGGGCTGACTGCAGCATCACCAGGTGCAAGCGAGAACAGGCAGGAGTGAGCAGGACAGGTCTGCATTCACATACCTGTCTATACACTTCCCTCTCACTAATAAGGAGACCTCAGCAGGTGGGCGTGGAACCCAGTACAACATGCCAAGGTGCACCAGCATTGCTCTACACAATGTGCATAGTTGTAGGGAGCGATGTTGGTGTCTCTGGGCATGTCTGTGTGGTGCCTGCACTGCTGACTGCTGTCATTCCATTGCCCTTTTATTAGTGATAGGGAAATGTTTGGCTGGTTCACTATGAGGGGCTAGTTCTGCTGGGTTCATGTGCTTATTTAGTATTGTACAGATGTGTTTCTGAGCTGTCTACACCATGCATACCTAAGGAGGTCGTCTACTGCCATGTATGTAGTGCTGCACTGCATCTTGTACCAAATGGATCACTCTCTACCTATTTTCCTCCTACATTACGCACTGCGATTGCTTTGAGGTGTTCTGGGCATGCCTCAGACTAGTTTCTATCATCTAACTTGCATTCTCATATGGGTATCGTCAACTTACATTGTCATTCAGCCTCAGAACAGCTCTGTGCCCACAGCAGCTTCACAGCTGCCCGTTTTGAAGGGGGGGCGTGGCCGTTCATGGCTATATTGCAGAGACGGGTGGGGACTTACAGTGCCATTGTCAGCATATACCCATCTTCGTACATCGTAGCACTGTGTGCGGACCGTGCCTAGCATATCTATGTGGGCGATTCTGTGCATGTATTTATTTATTTATAGTCTCTTTTATACCGCGCTATTCAGCATCAGCGCGGTTTACAATAAACAATGAACACACACATTTCCAATAGTACTTTGTGTTTACATGTGAACAGGAAATTCAACTTGGCTTACAGGGGGAACTATATACAATAACAATATATACAATTTACAGACTAGTCATGTGCTCGTATGGTTTCAGACAGTGGAGATTTGGGTGGTTTCAGCAATTGGTACTGAGCTTCTATTGGTTTCCGGGTAGTGTAGGAGGAAGAGGTAGTGTTTCACGGCCTTCCTGAATTGGAATATGTCTGGGATTCTGCGGATGTTGTGAGGGAGGTTATTCCAGATCATTGGTGCATAAAATTTGTAGGCCCTGCTGGATGTTGACTTGGTGCATTGAGTTATTGATCTTGGGACTATCAAGGTGTTTTGTGCTACTGACCTTCTGTCCCTATTGTGGGGTGTCATCTGGATTAGCTCTGTTAGTGATGTTGACGAGAGACCTTTGGTGGCTTTGAAGGTGAGTAGCAAGGTCTTGAATGTAATTCTACCTTGTATCGGGAGCCAGTGGAGTTGTTTCATAATGGGTGAGACATGGTCTTTCCTGGATGCTCCGTGTAGTACTCTTGCTGTGGTGTTCATTGCCATTTGCAGTGGGTTTAGAGTGGTTTGGGGGAGTCCTTGCAGTATTGCATTCGCATAATCGAAATGCGGGATGATTAGTGCCTGATAGATAGTCCTGAAATCATCTGGTTCCAGCAGAGATCGCAGGTATCTAAGGGATCTAATTTTATGATATACTGCCCTTACCGTGTTACTTATATGTGCCTGCATATTTAGGTTCTGGTCTAGTGTGACGCCGAGGTACCTGATCGTGGATTTGATCTGGAGGTCTGCGTTCTTCACTTTTAGTACTGCCGGCGCAGTGAAGTTACGGTTCCTTGTAATGAACATCACCTCCGTCTTCTTGTGTTGAATCCGGAGGTTTTGGGATTGTAGCCAATTGGATATTTCATTTATGCAGCATGTTATTGGTGAGAGGTCGGGGTTTTCTGTTGCAAAAGGCGTGTATAATAGCACATCATCTGCGTATATCATGCAGTTAACGTTGAAAGACCGGATCAGGTTGCAGATAGGTTGCATGTATATATTGAACAGCAAGGCGGAGAGGGAGGATCCTTGTGGGACACCTTGGCTTTGGTGGAATGGATCTGATGATGTGTCTCTGGATCGAACCTGCTGCCATCTGTCCGAGAGGTAGGACCTGCACCACTCGAGTGCTTTACCGGAGATTCCTTTTTCTTTGAGGCGTTCTAGGAGGCGCTCATGGCTCACGGAATCAAACGCTGCCGCGATGTCAAGGAAGACAAGGACAAAGCCTTTGCGGGTATTGTTGATGCCTGATATTATGCTGCTGAAGAGTGTGGTGAGAAGGGTTTCAAACCCGTGGGCTTCTCTAAATTCGTGTTGGCATGGATCCAGTGGTGCATTGGAATCAATGTGATCTTGTATTTGTCTCTGAACCTCCTTTTCCATTATTTTTGCTAGCATTGGTATGCTTGCTATGGGTCTGTAGGATTCCGGTTTCTGTTGGTCGAGTTTGTTGTTTTTTAGTAGAGGTCTTATTGAAGTGTGTTTGAGGGTGCGTGGGAAAGCACCCGTTGAGAACGATTGTTCCATGAGTCTGGATATGATGGGACTGAGGTCAGTCCGTAGTTCTTTGATCCAGAAAGCCGGGCATGGATCAGATTGTGCTGTAGTCGTGTTGATGGCTGCTATGGTGTCTTCGATGCATTGTTTGGATGGAGTCGTGAAGGTAGTGAGTGGTGTTTGATTGTAAGGCTGAAGGATAGTGCTGGACGCAGGGTTATTGTTTATCTGACAGAGTTTGGTTTGTAGATAGTCTGCATATGTTTGAGGATGGATTCCGTTTGCTTGTTCTGATGCGGGTTCTGTTGTAAGTCGCTTAACGAGGGCAAACAGGTCACGGGGTTTGTTGAGGGATCTCTTTAAAGTGTCAGCGTGGTAACGTCTCATGGCTTCAGTCACTGCGGTACGGTGCGCTGTGAGTTGTAAGTTGTATGCATTTTGGTCTACTTCTGAGCGTGAGCGGCGCCAGCGTCTCTCAAGTTTTCTTAGTGACGCGAGTGAGGCTTTCAACTCAGTAGAGTACCAGGCTGCTGTGTGTCGTTTCCCTTGAGGTTTGTTATTTGATGGGCGAACAGCTATTGAGCTGAGTATCTCATTCCAGTCAGAGACTAGTTCGTCTGGGTTGTGTGCTGGTGAGGTTATTAGTGGGATTGCTGATTTCAGGATTAGTTCTTTGTTGAATGGTTGGAATCTTCTCGGCAGATTGCTGGACTGACCGACTGCTGTGCTTTCTCTTCCTTTTGGCCATGGCTTGGCTGAGGAATTTGGAATAGGATTAATGAGTGATCTGACCATGGGACTGCGGTGATTGATAGTTCAGGGATGGTTGGTCCTCTGATGGTTGCGTCTGTTGTGAATATTAGATCTAGCATGCCTCCTTTTATATGGGTAGGTTCCTTGATTAATTGGCTATATCCTAGATCCTTCAGGGCTTCGAGAAACGCCTTTGAGTGAGAGTCTTGCAGGGAGGGGAGGTTGAAATCTCCTAGTACCCAGCTTGTTATTCGGGCTCTGGGAGTTTGCGGCCATGTCGATTATCGTTGCTAGTGCATCTGGATCGGATGATGGAGCTCTGTAAAGTAGATTGATGGAGGAACACTTATTCTCTATCGAGATTGTGTCTAGGAGCTGCGAGCTGGTTGCATCTTTTATGTTGAATTGAAGGTCAGATCTGGTGATGGCAAGGAAGCCGCCTCCTCTTTTGCCAGATCTGTGACATGTATGGACAGAGAAGTTAGCGGGCAGGAGCTGGTTGAGTAGCACGTTGTCATCACAGGAAAGCCATGTCTCAGTGATCAGTAGTAGGTCAAGGTTGTGTAGTGATATCATATCTGAGATGACCAGCCATTTTTTACGTACAGATCGGGCATTTACAAGGGCGCATTTCATGAGTCGAGGGAGGGGGTTTTCTCCCTGTTTCTTCTTCTTGCTGTGCTGTAATGATACCTGCAGGAGGTGGTGGTGGTGAGTTTGAGTGGTTTCTCGTGATTCATAGAAGGGGGCATCTGGCCACCTCCTTCTATGACTGTGGATAGTTGGTATGTGATTGTTGTTAGTATATAGGCCAGTGACATTGCTTAAGCCTGTAGCAAGGAGGTAGAGGGCAATTGAGATGATGCAGGATAGGGCCATTTTGTGTGCTTTGTTGCGGTGTGGATCTGGGCTGGGATGTTGGTTGATGGTGGTGGGTTGGGTATGCTGCCTGGTAGTGATAGTCTTGCTCTAGCTTTGGTCCAGTTGTAGGAGGGCTGCGGTTTGTGGTGGGGCTTCCAATCTATCGGGGGTTACTGGAGCTTACATATTGCATTTTATACCATAAGACAAAGATTCTTCAGAATTTTAAGTTGCGTCTACACAGTCTGTTAGTGGTGGTTACAGTGGTAGCTGATGGCAGATAGAGGCTGTTAATATTAGATAACTGCAGATTACACAAGTATACTGAGTCAAAGCTAACTAGGACTGGCTGGTTACATAGATTATACAACATACCTCAGAGGTGATTGTAAATAGAAGGTTAAGCTGATAAAATCTGATCATATGTAAGAATACGACTAGTAGCAGATTACACAAGTATTAATTATCTGAGCTAATTATCTGAGCTAACATGTGGCTGCATCCATCCCTGCATGTGCGGCATTGGGTTCTATTTCTGCATGTTTCCATTTGGACATGCCCGCTGCCCTGACGTGCACATTTTCGGAATTGGCCTCAATGGGGGCTAGTAGTCTGTAGCCTAAGAAAAAATGGAGAAAGAAATTTGTGTACATACATATAAAAATATCATTAATCTTTTATATAGTGAAGCATGCTATTTCACAATTCAAGATAGACTTCGGAAGAAAGCATTGAAGCTGTAAGGAGCAATGGCGGGAAAAGAGATCATTGAAAAAAAGATAGCTGAAAAAAAGGGGGAATTTATTATCCAAACCTCATTCCTCTTATTACTCTGAACAAAAACAATGCAAATAATGAACCAAAAAACTAGAAACAGCAGAGTTTTTATAGCAATCGTTTTTTAGTATCTAAGATAAAACTCAACAAGCTGTTGAATGTGGATTGATATGTGTGATTGATCCATTTCAGGTTTATAGTGTGTCAGGGCTTAGATAAATGCTGTTGTTCCTTTTCCCTCCCCCTCCCATTCATACTTTGTTTTATTTTATTTGTCACTTTCTCATAATCTAATATGCTACTGTCATACAATTTTTAACTTTCATTTAATCATTTTCTATCCTTTTATTCTGTATTTTCACCTGTATTTAATTTTCTTTTATCCTTTGCACTCTTGGATAGCAGAGTTTTTATAGCAATCATTTTCAGTTTTTAAGATAAAGCTCAATAAGCTGTCAAACATGGATCAATATGGGTGATTGATCTATCTCAGGTTTATAGTCTGCCAAAGCTTTTTGAGCACGTTGAGGAAGTAGGGCACTTATGAAAACCCTTATTTCCCCTGCTCCTTCTCTCCTCCCCTCCCCCTTTTTTTCTAATGTTCTTATTTTTTTAAGTTTCTTTTTTATATCTATTTTTACATTTTATTTCCTTTCATCCTTTGTACCCTTGGGTAGCATAGTTTCTACAGTGATTCCTTTTGAGATCCAAAGTTTAGCAAGTCGTTTAATATTGATGTTTTCCCTCTCCCTCCTTTCCCCGTTCCCTTTCCCTCCTCCCTTGTAATACCATTATTATCATTAGCCAATGTCACATAAGGCCACAATAATGCTGTATGTCACAGTGCTGTCCTCTTTCTTGCTATTGCAAAAGCTTTCCATCTTACGTTTTGTGGATCTAATGTCCAGATGCTTGTATCACACCATTTAAATAGCGCGTATGCGCTGTTTGGGTTCTCTGCCCGCACTTGTTGCTGTTTCACAGTGAGCAGAGTCTCATTTCTTAATATTTCTAGTTTTTTGGTTCTTCAGATTCTTATTTGCATTGCTTTTGTTCAGAGTAATATGAGCAATGAGGTTGGATAGTAAATTCCCCCCTTTTTTCAGCTACCTTTTTTTCAGTGATCTCTTTTCCTGCCATTGCTCCTTACAGCTTCAGTACGTTATTTCGATGTCTATCTTGAATTTTGAAATAGCGTGCATCACTACATAAAAGATTAATGATAATTTTATATATAGGTACACTGATTTCTTTCCCCTTTTTTCTTAAGCTACATACTACTAGCCTCCTAGCCTCCATTGAGCCCGATACTGTGAGGGGCACATCTGGGCCGTGTGGATGGCCCCATGGTGAACCCAATTCTCCCACCACAGGAGCCAGACATTCCCACGGCTGCAGAATCTGCCATGGAGACAGTGCTCCTGCTGGTGTGCTGGTGCTGTGGCGTCCCATCGCCATGGCACCGGGGCATCCAGCAGGAGCGCCAAAAGCCTGCCACAGTGAATAACGTCGTTTTCCCACTGCTCAACCCTTGGCAGGGGCAGACACAGCTGGGATCAAACATCAGGGACTCGCCTGCCTCTCCACTGGCTGTGTGGTGGAGCTGCATGGCCCACTCGCTGCCTCAGTCAGAGCTTATACCACCTCCGAAGTGGTATAATCCCCACATCTCCCCTGCCGCCTGTGGACGTATAGGGCCATGACCAGAATCGTCCCTGTATATCCAGGTGCCGCGGCCTGCCCCTTTTCTGCCCCTTTTCTGCCCAATCTCTGCCCCCTCCCACCCGTATACAGCACTCCCCGCACAGCAACTCTGTGCGTGCAGGGAGCACTTGAGGCAGCTTCGGTCCCGGCGAATAGTGGGGCTGGACGTCAAACCAAGACGTCCATCCCTGTTATTCATCTGCAGGAATCAGGCCCATTATGTTTACAATAAGACACTCTCGTTATGAGGTTTTCCATATTGAACTTAGTATTAAGATGCTGTTCAATTGTTATGTACTTTTTGGTGCACCCACACAATTTGGGCATACAAACTACTATATAATATTGGTTATCGGATATCACTTAGTTTTACATGTCCTCTAAGAGAATTGTTACACTCAATCCACCAATAGATGGTAACTTTTACTGTTGATTTTATCTGTGACACTAGCTATTTATATAATATTCTTTTATTCATTTACTAGAGATAGAATTGTGTTTTTCTAGTTGAACATACCCAATTCCTTATTCTTGTCACAATTACCCCATATAGATTTAAAGTTGACATTTCTATCCTGAGAAAACATCTTTGACTATAGGACATTTTCACAGATGGCTTGACAATGATATGCAGCTTAGGTTCTAAGTTTCCTTATACAGCATAGAATTTCTTTACATCACTTTATTTATTTATTTAGCCAGTTTTATATACCACCTTATCCTTCAATCAAAGTGGTTGGAAACGCAACATGGGGTCTACATTCAAAAGGAGGGGGGATGATAAGACATACACATAGACTATCAGGAGATGGTTCTCAGTTCTCACTATGCATGCTGTTTGAAAGTTATATTACTTGTCCATATGAATCCACGAACATTTAATGTCACTTCCCAGAGCTGTATAACCCAACAGGTAAACGATATAGAAAAATCAGCTCTACTTCTTCAACAAGAGATGATGTGAATCTTATTCCATAATATAATCTCCTCTTTTAGTAAATTTTATCATGCAACTGGCGTCTGTATGAATGAATTGAACGGCCGGCACGGAAGTCATAAACTAAGGAGGTAGATGCTACGCTCGAATATTAATGATGGCTATCCCCTGACGAAACGCTGGATTGTGAAACGCTACGGCGCTATCATATAGGCGTTGGGAGAAAAACCTCAGAAATGATTCACATTCGAGAAGAGCCTCATCTATTTTTCAGATAAGCATTTTTGAATATATATTTGCAATAAGAGTTAAAGATAATCTCTGTTTTTACACATAATAAGAAAAAAGCAACGTCTTTTTGGGTCATTGATGTGAAGTTTAGAGCGCAGTTTCACTTGAATATATGTGTGCAATAAGTCGCTCCATTCTGGTTCTGAGACCCAGTTGCATGATAAAATTTACTAAAAGAGGAGATTATATTATGGAATAAGATTCACATCATCTCTTGTTGAAGAAGTAGAGCTGATTTTTCTATATCGTTTACCATATGAATCCACGAACAGGTGTGTTTTGAGGGATTTGCGGAAATCCTTGAGGTAATTTTGGGCTCTTGATTCTTCAGGGAGGGAGTTCCACAGATCCGACGCTGAGAGTGAAATAGCCCTTTTGGACTTTGCTTGTTTTGTCTTATGGTAACCTGTAGGAGTGCGGAGTCTGTTGTTGCCTTGGGTTCGCCTAGGCCTGCTGCTTGTGTCTTTGGATATTATGGCCTGTAATATGTCTGCTGAGCAATGATGTATGACTTTGAAAATGATCAGTATTGTTTTGAATTTTGCCCTTGCAATTATAGGAAGCCAATGCAGCTGTTGAAGTAAAGGTGTGATGTGTTCATATTTGGCAGTGCCCGTGATAATGCATGCTGCAGTATTCAGAACCAGTTGAAGTGGATGGACAGACTGCTTGGGAAGACGCCGGTAGAATGAGTTTCCGTTGTCCAGTAACGGGGTGATGACTGTTTGGCATACTCTGCGGAAATGTTCGTGGCTGATGATTTTTAATTGGTGGTATGCTTTCGTTGCAGTCTTATTTATGTGTAATTGTAAATTCAGGTTCTTGTCTAAGATGATGCTTAGATACTTTATCTCATCCTTTATTGCTATTGTCCTATTTAAGATGTTGATTTCTTGGGGTGAGTTGAACGTCTGGCTTCTGAAAAGGAACACTGTTTCTGTCTTATCAAAGTTCACCTTCAGGTTATTGTTGACAAGCCAAACATTCATATTGTCGAGGCACATGGTCATTGATGTTATATCAGGTGCGCTCAGGTCAATTTGGGTATACACCATGATATCATCTGCGTATAGGTGATATTGTATTCCGTGTTGTTTGATGATGCTGCATATTGTTTGTATATATAAGTTGAAAAGGATTGATGATAGAGCCGATCCCTGAGGTATTCCTTGCGTTATAGGAAACTGAGTTGATTTCCTCTCTCCGCATTTAATTTGCTGTGTACGATTGCTCGAGGTAGGAGGTGAACCATTTTAGCGTATTTTTGCGTAGTCCGATTTCTTGTAGGCGCTGCAGGAGTATGGAGTGTGATACCATGTCAAAGGAAGCTGAGATGTCGATGAAAATTAGTAGAGTTTCTTCGTTGTGATGTGGTTTGAAACCTTGTTGGTGCATGTCCAGCTGAGCATGAAGATCGACGTGATCCTGCAGTTGTCTTTGTACCGCTTTTATGATTTTTGAGATAAATGGTAGGCTTGAGATAGAGCGGTAAGATTTTGGATCGGAGGTGCTCAGCATGTTGCTTTTGAGGATTGGTCGTATCATGGTTTGCTTAAGGATTTGTGGTAGATGTCCTTGTTGGAGGGACTCCTTCACGATTTTGTGTAGGTAATGGATCAGTTGGTTCTTGGCAGGTTTGATCCATTCCACTAGGCATGGGTCGGCTAGGGAGGTTATTGTATTAAGGGTGCCCACTATCTTTTCTATCTGCTGCATCGTTGGTATAGTGAAATCATTCCAGGTTTGGTCGGATTCATCGCAGATTTGGTGGGATTCCATCGCTATTGGGTTGTATTCTGCAGAGGGTATGGTGTGTGCTGGATTGGAGTTCTTGTTCATTATGTAGTTTGCAAATTCTTGGGGGTCTATTTGATGGACATTGTGGAGAGGGGTGTCTCTAGTGAGTTGTTGCATGATGCTGAATAATTCCCTTGGTTTGTTGGCTGATTTCAAGATTAGGTTGGTGTGGGATCGTTGCTTGTGATCATTGATCAGGTTGTTGTATGCTAGTTATTTGGCATTGTATAGAAGCGCCGCATCTTGTGACTTGCTTTGTCTCCATTTTCTTTCAAGTCTTCTGAGCGTACGTTTTGCTTCTCTGACTTCATTTGAGTATCAGGGAACATTGGTTTTCCTGCGTGTGTGCGTCTTTTCCTTATTTGGAGCTGATGCGGCTTTGGAAATGGTGGCGTTCCATTTCTTTATGGTTTCATCTAATCCATTGCATTCTTGTTGTTATATCTGTGGGATTATTTCTTTTAGGAAAGTTTCCTTACGGTAGGCTTTGAATCTTCTTGTTTTGTTGTCCCCTTCTGTGTGGTGTGGAGGGGTTTTCAGGAGTAAAGTGAAGGAGAGTACATGATGATCCAACCATGAAACTGGAGTGGTCATTGGGATTGTGACTTGGTTCTGTTTTATTAGTTGTATTGGGATGAAAACAAGGTCTGGTGTGGTTCAATGTTGATGTGTTGGCGTGTTAACCATCTGTTGGTAATCTAGTGATTCCATGGCTTTGAGAAATGCTCGGGTTTCTTTAGTGGGTGTGGAGACTAGGTTGTAGTCACCCAAGGCAATCAACGGATTACGTTGGGCACTGTATGCACATATTGATTCCAGAATTGCTGAAAGATGCTCCTTCGTGGCATTAGGGGGTCTGTAGTTAAGGCAAATGCTGACGTGATGGTTGGAAGTGATGATTGCCACCAGCAACTCAACTGAATCAAACACAATCGCTTTAAACCTATAGCTTTTTCTGGCTAGTATTAGGGTTCCTCCTCCTCTCTTGTGTTCTCTAGGGCAGTTGAATGCTTCGAAGTCTGGCGGGATAACTTGATTCTCCAGGACCAAGCAGGAAGTCAGTCCTCACATATGGGTGATGTCGGCGCCGACGGAGCCCCATGCGGAGCATTTCCCCAGCTTTCAAAGAAAGCCTTGGGAATGCAGCGCGCCTGCGCGATCCCCTTCCTGCCCAAGGGTGCCATCTTGCTCAGTCTTTCTTTTTCCGCAGAGCCTGACAGACGTGAGTTCGTGTCACCAGGGAAAAGTTGATTTTTTTAATGCGATTTTCGCGTTGTCTTATCCGGTTTGACGCTGGTGCCCCTTCCCGCCTGGGCTCGGTACACCGGTATCGAGTCCAGAGTTCTGATTTTCGGTTTTTGTCTTTTGTGACTAGCGTTCGCGCTCTTTATGTGTTTTCACTGGCAGCCTGGCCTTTTGACCTTGCAGGGACCCTTTTTCCCCCGATGGCTGCCAGCGGGTTCAAAAAGTGTGATCGGTGCAAGAAACTTATGTCTCTCACCAACACACATGATTGCTGCCGCCGATGCCTCGGGCCCGACCATGACCCGCTGGCCTGTGGCCCATGCGGCAAAATGTCATCAAAGGTGCTTTGGAGCCGTCAGCATCAACGTGAGAGAATTTTCTCTCACTCCGCGTCTGGCCGGGCCCGGACTTCATCAGAGGCCTTGACATCTCGGGAGTCCGACCTCGAGCGCCGTCGGGGTTCCTCTGAAAGGGAGTCTCCCTCCCGGGAGCACCGAAGGAAGAAAAAGCTCGCAACGGCAGCATTGGTGGAGGCTCCTAGTTCCTCGAGGGCCAGGTCGTGTAGCCCTGACCGCCGCCCCGGGCTCTTGGAGTCAGAGAGGCCTTCCAAGCTACCTCATGTGGAGCCGGAGTCCCCGAGTCACGTAAGTGCAGTTGTCCTCGTAGACTCTCCTCCAGGGGAGCTGGAGTCGGGGGCTGCTGAGTCTCCTGAGCTTGGACTCAGGTTGATGGCCTTGGAGAGCAGCTTGGCTGCCTTCATGGAACAGCAGTGGGTGCTGATCGCCGGTCTGACTGGTGCATCTGCCTCGACCACCGGGACCTCGACGTCTAAGTCGACCCCGGAGACCGAGCCGATCCTCGAGTCGATGAAGTCTCAAGTCGATCCTCGGTCAAAGTCCCCCTCGACCTCCCATGCGGGGCCGAGGTCGTCGACGCCGATACCCTCGGCGTCGGGGCGGGTGGCACTGAGGCCCACATGGCCGGAGCCGCTCGATTCCTCCTCGGAGGAGTCGGAGTGGGAGACGGAGGACGAGGAGTCCCCGGACACCTTCCGGACCCAGTGTGTCCCTTCGGACTCACCGGAGTCTGAGCCTCAGAGACGGTCCCCCCCCCCACCCCCCCGGAGGATACCCGGTTCTCGGAATTCGTGAGGGACATGGCCAAGGCCTTGGCCTTCCCTGCGGACGCCGAGGGGAAGCATCGAGCCGAGGAGCGCGGTGCCCTCCAGTATGACTTTCCTCCGAAGGAAGCCTTTACTGTACCGGTTCCTCCGATGCTGAAACGGCTGCTCTTCCGTATGTGGGAGGCACCGGCCTCGACGCCGGTTCTTAGCAAAGGGTCGATTCCATTTATCAAGTCTGTAAGAGCCCTGGGTTCCAAAAGGCGCAACTACCGCACCACTCCATGGTTCTAGAATCGGCCATGCACCGTCTGAAGAGTCAGAAGATGCACTCCTTGGTGCCCCCCAGCCAGGAGGCCTGGAACCTGGATGCTCTCGGTAGAAAGTGCTTCCAGGGCTCTATGCTGTCTTGCCGTGTCCAGACCTACCAGCTGTAGATGGGCATGTACCTACGAGACCTGGCAAAGGAGATTGCCGGGTTCTCAGCTGGCCTCTCCAAGGAACCTTTGCAGAGGTTCAAAGCTTTGTCAACAGGGATTCGAGAGTGCTCGAAGTTTATCTCTCGAGCAGCCTATGATGGCTTTGAGGCTTTGGCCCGGGTAGCTGCGGCCAGCATTGGTGCGCGCCGTCAGGCCTGGCTACAGTCATCACACCTGGAGCCATGGGTGCAGGACAAGTTGGTCGATGCCCCTTGCCGAGGTGAAAACCTCTTTGGTAAGCCCATGACAGAAAAGGCTGCAGAAATCGAGACTGAGACTCTCACCAGGACAAGTTTGTCCAGGAAGACTTCTGCCCCTTCTCAGAAAAAGAAGGGCTCGGGGAAGAAGCCCTTTTTCCCGAGGAAGGGTGCTGCCTACAAATCCTACCCTCAATATCAGGCCTCTCCAGCTCCCCAACAGGGCCAGCAGGCCAAGGGGCAGGGGCATGGGCCCCGTAGGCAGAAGACCCCCAAGCCGCCAGCTCCGGCTCCTGCACAGCAGGGAGTGGGGTTTTGACTCCCACAGCATAGCCTCTTCTCCACAGCTGGCTCCACTCAGCACAGGAGGTCGACTGACCCTGTACTCCTACAGGTGGCCAGCCATCACAGGGGATACCTGGGTCCTCAGCATAGTCCAAAAGGGCTACATGCTTCACTTCCACCAGATACCCCCCCTCCTACTTTCCAGGGGAGCCTCCAAGACTCCCTCTGCACAGAAACCACCTCCTTCAGGAGCTGGCAAGTCTTCTAAAGGAACAGGCAGTGGAACCGGTGCCTCACCACCTGGAAGGGCAGGGCTTCTACTCCAGGTACTTTCTGGTACCAAAAAGGACAGGAGGCCGCCGGCCTATCCTAGACTTGTGGAACCTAAACAAGTTTCTGGAGAGGGAAAAGTTCAAGATGCTTACCCTTGGGATTCTGCTGCCCTACCTCCAGCAGGGAGATTGGCTATGCTCCTTAGATCTAAAGGATGCTTATACCCACATTCTCATCCATCCAGACCACAGACAATATCTCAGATTTGTGGTGGGAGGAAACCATTTTCAGTACAGAGTACTTCCCTTTGGCCTAACCTCTGCCCCCAGGGTTTTCACCAAATGCCTGGCGGTGGTGGCGGCCTATCTCAGAAATCAGGGAATCTTTGTCTTCCCATACCTGGACGACTGCTCATCAGGGGTCAGTCTCTCCAGGAGGCCAGACAAGCCACTCTTTGCACTGTTTATTTATTTATTTATTTAACTGTATTTATATCCCGCTTTTCACCGGGTCAAAGCGGCGTTACATACAAGTGTGGGGAAATTAAGTATAAGGGTGGGGCCATCACCAGGGAGGCAACATTGATGATTTTGACATGAGACAGACTTTGGACATGGACAGGTTAGTGCAGCTTTGGATCAAAGGGTCATGGTGGGCAAGATCAGAGGTTAGTGCACTTTTTGGTAGGAGTCGTATTGAAGTATTCCTGGAATAAGGTGGTTTTTAGCTGTTTTCTGAAAGACAGTAGATCGGCATTGTATTTCTGTCTCTCTTCTTCAGCATCTGGGCTTTGTCATCAACTACGCAAAGTCCACTTTGCTCCCCTCACAGAACCTAGAGTTTATAGGGGCAAGATTAGACACCCTGCAGGCAAGAGCTTACTTGACCGAGGACAGGACCCACAGGCTGATGGACTTGGCAAACCAGTTCCAAAGCAATTCTCAGGTCTCCGCCAGACACTTCCTGTGGCTCCTGGGTCACATGGCATCCACGGTATATGTGACCCCGAATGCCCGTCTGCACATGCGGGCAGCTCAGTGGTGCCTCAGAGCTCAGTGGGCGCAAGCCACAGGCGACCTCCAAGACAGAGTAAAGGTGTCCAAACCGCTCTTGGACTCACTACAGTGGTGGCTGAATCTCCCAAACCTTCTCAGGGGGGTACCCTTTCAGGCCCCAGCACACACAAGGGTGCTGACGACCGATGCTTCCTTAAAGGGCTGGGGTGCACATTGCCAGGGCAGGTGCACTCAAGGCCTCTGGTCTCCTCGGGAGGCCACACAGCAGATAAATCTGCTGGAGCTGCGGGCAATCTGCTTGGCTCTACAGACTTTTTCTCATGCCCTCTCTCACCAGTCTGTCTTAGTTCAGACAGACAATCAGGTAACAATGTTCTATGTGAACAAGCAAGGGGGCACAGGGTCCAGACTTCTGTGTCAGGAGGCGCAGACCCTTTGCTCCTTTGCAGTCAAACAAGGCATGTTTCTCAAAGCAGTTTATCTACCTGGTCAGGAGAACTTCTTGGCAGACAAACTAAGCAGGATTCACCAGCCTCACGAATGGCAGTTGAATCCACTGGTGGTCCAGCAGATTTTTCTACGATGGGGGCTTCCATCCATTGATCTCTTTGCAAGTCCACTGAGCCATCAGCTGCCCAGGTTTTGCTCCAGACAGCCGCATCCCCTGAGAATGGCAGTAGATGCGTTTCTGATCTCTTGGTCTACGGGCCTCCTGTATGCGTTTCCTCCCACGCCCCTGGTGGCCCGAACTCTGTTCAAGATTCTACGGGAAAAGGCCTCGGTCATTCTGGTAGTCCCAAGATGGCCGAGGCAGCTGTGGTTTCCACTTCTTCTGCAGTTGGCAGTGGAAACTCCATTCCCTCTGGGGTTGCAACCCGATCTCCTGTCTCCGGATCAGTGTTCCCTTCTGCACCCCAATCTCAGATCCCTCAATCTGATGGCATGGCTGCTGAAAGGATAGTGCTAGCTCCTTTACTTCTACCGAAGGAGGTTGAGAAGGTGGTCTTGGCCTCGAGGAGGCAATCCACCAGAAAATCCTATGCACTCAAGTGGCGCAGGTTCTCAGTGTGGTGTGCTCAGCACAATGAAGATCCTTTCTCATGCCTGGTGCCAGTAGTGCTACAATACCTACTTCACCCGTCAGACCTAGGACTTAAGTCCAACTCTGTTCGGGTCAACCTCAGTGCTCTTTCAGCACACCACTCACCAGTGGAGGGACAGTCGCTGTCGGTTCACCCCTTGGTGTCCCGCTTCCTCACAGGCCTGCTTTTGCTCAAGTCTCCGATTCGTCCACCTGCCACTGAGTGGGATTTGAATGTGGTCTTGCAACAACTTACTCGCCCACCATTTGAGCCAATGGCTACTTGCCATTTACGCTTCCTGTCTTGGAAGGCGCTCTGCCTGGTAGCTCTTACCTCGGCCAGATGTGTGAGTGAACTACAAGCTCTGGTTTCTGATAGACCGTACACACGGTTCTATGGGAACAGGGTGGTCCTTCGGATTCATCCAAAGTTCCTTCCAAAAGTTGTCTCCTCTTTCCACCTCAACCAGGAGGTGGTTCTTCCGATATTCTTTCCCAGGCCGCATACCAGCCTGGCTGAGACAGTCTTGCATACTCTGGACTGTAAGAGGGCGTTGTGAACGTACGCGGGGGCATCGAAGGGCTACTCAGCTCTTCGTCTCCTTTGACCCTAATAAATTGGGGTTACCTGTCTCCAAGCATACGTTGTCCACTTGGGTAGCAGATTGTATCGCCTGGGCGTACTGTCGCGCCCCGTGCCCAGGCGGTCGCCTATAGGCCGGGACGTGCCTTTGTATTGTCCTTAAATAAGGAAATGCAGAGCCGAGGCTTCTGGGAGTTGTAGTTGTGAGGTCTCAAACAATAAAGTTGTGACTCGAGGATTTTAGGCAAACACAGGAATTTTATTTTTCTCCTTTCCAAAAGAGCATTTAAAAACAACGCATGGCAAAATAAATGGGATTCTTCTCCACACAGAATTCTAACAAAAAAGACCCTCTTTACCGGAACAGAACACTACAACTGCTTCTATCAGCTTGAAACACAAATAGCTGTTTCCTTTTAAACTTTCAGCATTCAAAAATAAAGCTTTAACTGCTTCTGCCAGCTTTAAGCACATGTAGTTATCTATTTCAAACTTTCAGTCTTCAAAAATAAAGCTTTAAGTGTTTCTGTCAGCTTTAAGCATATGTAGCTGTTTCTTTCAAAGCTTCCAGTATTCAAAATAAAACTTTAACTGCTTCTGTCACTTTTACTCAGACAATTTGTTTCTAGGTTTTTCTCCTTTCAAAACCTAGAACTTTTATGCTGTTTTCTTGCAAAGCGAGCAGTCCATTAATGATTCTACAGACTCCTTATCAGAGTCATAACACTCTGTTTGCATTTGTTCATAACCTGTGTCTGTTATATCTGGATTTAAATCAGCTTGCACAATCTCAGGCTTAATCTCTTCTAACAGCTCTAGGACCTTTCTCCAGTGAGACTTCTCTTTATGCTCAGGGTTCTTAGCAGGCACATGGAGACTCTTTTCTTTCATTAACCGGCACAGAGCCTCTAACTGGCGCACATTACTTTTATTTACAGTTCTATTCACACACCTTTTGGGAGTTGGCAGTTTTCCAGCAGGTTCATGAGCTGCTGCTATTGTACCTTGCTCCTTGTCAGTGGCTCTCCCAGGCAAAACCCTCCTGCCTCCAGAATCAGCTGCAGTTCCCCTGCAGTACTGACTTCCTTCTGGAACGTGGCTCCCTGTGTGTTGGTTTCCTTTCGACTCCTCTCTGGTGCTGACCCTGGTAGCTCTTTGTCCTTCAGCTCCCCTGAAGTTCCTTTCTCCTTCTGCACCCCTGGTGGTCCTCTCTCCTTCCGCTTCCCTGGTGGTCTCCTCCCACTCTTCTAATCCCCTGGGCTTATATGAGTGTGCCTGAACTGTCAGGCTGTGCTTCTCCCCCAGGTGCCTCTCATTAACTTCACAGCTTGCCTCAGAGCTTGGGCGTGGTCTGTATCCAGCAACTACGTGCGTTTTTTTCTCTTTGCCTGCAGTCTGAAAACCACTGCTTTCTGGCCTGTCTCTTTCCTTAAAGGTAAAAGCCTGTTTTTCTTCCAGTTCCATAGGCTCAGATACACCTTTCCCATCACAGTACAAGGCAGCCGGCCTCTCCTTGCAGGGTCGAGTCACAGCCCACCATGTCAGGGCGAAAACTGCGTCAGTAGCTCATCTCCGCTCTGTTCCATTGGCAGACATCTGCCGGGTCGCTGCTTGGTCTTCAAGCCAGACTTTTGCGTCCCACTACTGCCTTGAGAGAGAGTCCCGAAGGGACAGTGCTTTCGGACAGGCGGTACTCCGTAATCTCTTTGAGGTTTAGGCAACTCCAGCCCTTGTGTTGGGCTACCATACGGGGGCGTTCTCAGAGGATATTCTTATCATGGTTGCTGAGGCTTTTGAGAGGGAGCCATTTTTTCAGCTTTGGTTTCCCGGTAGCCTAGAGCTGGGGAGTCCCATATGTGAGGACTGACTTCCTGCTTGGTCCTGGAGAAAGAGTAGTTACTCACCTGTAACAGGTGTTCTCCAGGAGCAGCAGGAATCAGTCCTCATGACCCTCCCTCCTCCCCTGGAGTTGCAGTCATATCCTTTATTTTAATTTTTGCTGTCTTTTAGCTATGTCATCAGACTGAGCAAGATGGCACCCTTGGGCGGGAAGGGGACCGCACAGGCATGCTGCATTCCCAAAGGCTTTCTTTGAAAGCTGGGGAAATGCTCCGCATGGGTGCTCCGTTGGTGCCGACGTCACCCATATGTGTGGACTGATTCCTGCTGCTCCTGGAGAACACTTGTTAGAGGTGAGTAGCTACTCTTTCAGGATGACTTGGTCTGTGTCCGTAAGCCAAGTCTCCGTGATGCATATGATGTCCAGCTTTTGGTCCAAAATGTAGTCATATATAGTATTTGGTTTGTTCCGGATTGATCGTGCATTTACTAGTGCGCATTTGATAGTAGATGCGAGTATGGGGTTGCTGGTGGGTGTTCGTGGCGGTAGGGAATACATCTTGTTGGGTGTCTTGCTTGTTTGCTTGGGGCATTGGTGAGCTTGCGAGATGGTGTTCCATGCTTTATTAGGCAAGAAAGGGTATACAGGCAAATGCGTGTTTGGTTGGACTCTCTGTGTAAGGAGCACTAGAGTGAAGTAAGCCATAATGTGCTGGTAGACTGTTTGCATGTTTATTTACTTTGATTGGAGGAATGGGGAACTTGCCTGGCTTTCTTTCCACTTTGCTGCTGTTTCCCTTGCCTACTTTTGTATATAGGCCTCTCCCACAACAACCAGTTAAACTTTTCGTATTGGTGGCTGGGCGGGGCAGAAGGAGTCTCTGTAGGACGTGAATCCGAGCGTGTTCCGGCTTAGTAGTGCCCGAGGTGCTGAAAAGTGTTTCAGACGCGGCCACACCGGCGAAGGACCGAAAACTCCAGCAGGAGGAGGAGTCCATGGAGCAACCGCTACTGTTACAGGCGTTAGAATTGCCTGCTGTCTGTAGGGCTTCTCTTTTTCGCTATTCTGTGGGGCTATGGTGGTTCTCTTTTCCCTCACTGGTGTTCCGTTTTCTACGTGAAAGTGGGTTTTAAATTTGCCAGAAGAACTCCTCTACTGAGCTGCTGAGTCTGCATAGACAGATCATCTGAAAGGATAAGCTGTAGGTTCAAGGAATGGAAGTGTAGTGTAGATTGCTCGTGAGTTTCTGTTTCGTCCCCTGCCTAAGGACCACACCAAAGGGCCCTCTGGCGAGACCCTCAGGCGCAGGCCCGCCAGGCGTGGGTGTGCCCGATGGCGTTTGTGATGTAAACTTGCTGCTGCTCTCCTGATAGGCGCTGAGGCCGGTGATCGGAGAGGAGCAAATGTTCCCGCTCTTCTGCCTGACCGCAATCAGGAGGCTGTTGCTGCTAACGATGTCCCTGGAGCAGTTCTGACTCGTGCCCGTAACCGTATTTTATGTGTCCCGATGAGCACTTTTAAATTCATTATATTATTAGATTTGTTTTTTTGGTGTTTTCCCTTACTCATTACCTTTATTACCAATTTCCTTCCTGACATTAGCCATTTACTTCTCTGCTTTTTTAGAGGTATTACTGCGATATTTTTTAGCAGCGTCTTCACAATTGGGTTTACCAAACTACACCTTTATCAATTGGATTAATACGACTATATTATATATTGGTTAATTGCCTTTTTGTAAATGTGTCATTGTCTGTTGGATTCCATATTTTATATCTGATGATACTATTTATATTTTTATATACAAATGTAAAATGTATGTTAGTTTTAATTTTTGTTTTTATTTAAGACCCCTGATGCAGGCCTAAGGGCCGAAATGTGGCCAAGTCAGGTCTTTTGAATAAAGTTGATTGTTCATAACCTTTGTTGGTGTGGCCGTATTTTCCTCCGTTCTCTTGTGGACTCTGCTGTCCCACCATGGAACAATACAGAGGCATTATGATATCATTTGTTTTATTCTCCCTGCCCTTCTGTATAATTTAGAACAATCTATTAGCTTTCATATATGTTGCGGAACACTGAGCAAAGGATTTCTATGTATTTTCCATGATGATGCCTAGATCCTTGCATTGTGTAGCCATAGTTTAGAGTGTTCTTTCCAAGAGCATAACTTTGGACGTGTCCACATTACAGTTCATCTGCCTTTTGGATACATAAAGGCACATTTTACCAAGGACATCCAAGTGCAGTTTGGGACATCCGAGTCAGAACATCTGACAAAAAAGCAGACACGCGCAAGTTCAGGCACAATTTCACAAATGTGGACATGCCCAATATGGACATCTATAGAGAAGTCTACATATATGTCCCCAGAATAGCATTTCAGAACAGGGACATCTAATAACTTAATGGATAGAGTAGTGGGTTAGCAAGGTGGGCATGGTTCAAATCCCAGTGCAGGGCTTTGTAATCTTAGGCTGGTCACATAATGCTCCATCTTCTCTACAGTTTCTGGATGTTTTAAGGCCAAAACAAGCACTTTCCTGATGCCTATTCGTGCCTGGAGCAGGTCTAAATGTAAAAGTGGCTTCAGATGTCCCTGACATATTTAAAATCGAATGGGGATGTCTAAGTCAATTGCACCTCCCCAGACATGCTTCCACCACACCCCCTGTCTACTTGGATGTCCCTGCACTGGTTACATCATTAAATGCCATTTGTAAAATGGCTCCAGGGACATCTCTATGATTTGGACATCCATGTACATGTCATCAGACATCCAGATCTTGACTAAGACTTTTTTTATTATTTTAAATGTTTTTATTTTAATACTGGAACATTACAACCACACCTTATATTAACAACAAACATCATAATTAACCATCCTCACCCTCCTCATCCCTCCCCTCGTCCCCCTATTCTTCGCTTCTTCATCCCCCCCCCCTTTCCCCTGTCCCCACCTCCTCCCAGAGCCCAAAGAAATCCTGCCCATATCTGTTCATACTTCTCCAAATGGTGTCACCTATAGGTGGTTAATCATTCCATAATCAATACCTGCTGCAGACGGGTTTCACATTGGGCAAGCTGTGGGGCTTCACGTTGTTTCCAGTGTGCAGTCACTTCACATCTTGCCACACACAGACAGGCCATTATAGCTTTACCCTTCCCCCCCCCCCCCTTTCTGTCCTTGTCCCCACCAAGACAACAAGTACATCCCTGGATCCATCGTCAGATTCACTCCATTCAGCCATCTCATCCACTCCTGCACATGATGGTATGGTATGGGAAGAGAAGGTCTAAGGTTCTTACCTTGGCAATATATAAGACGGTGCAGGGTACAGCCTTTCATCAACTCCCGTACATGTAGGAATGGAAAAAGGACTTGGGTTGTGACCTTTTGAGAAAGGTCACAACCTAAGTCCCTGCAGGAATATTCCTGTTCACTGGGCACCCCCACCATATATGCCAGAAGGACCCCTGCTCCCCACAACCCCGCCAACACTGTGGAGAGGCCCCCAGAAACATCTTATGCAGCTTCTCCAGTGTGTAATACCAGCGCATCATAATTTTATAACAGTTCTCCCTAATAGCCACTGCCATCAGGGGCCCTTTTGATCTGATCCACTACTTGTTTCCAATCCTTTTGGAAAAGGTCACAAACTAAGTCTTTTTCCCATTCCTGTATGTACAGAAGTTGACAAAAGGCTGTACCCTGCACCACCCTATATATTGACGAGGTAAGGCCCCTAGACCTTCTCTTACCATACCACACCACCTGCAAATCCGTAAAATCGTGCTTAAGCCCCTCTCTCTCTAGGGTCCTCAGAAGAAAATGGCACACTTGCCCAGAGTAAAAGTGGTCGCTCCCCTTCAGTTCATATGTCTCTTGGAGTTCCTCAAAAGAGACAAACTCTACATCCTTTACAAATTGATAGAACGACTGCAACCCCTTCTCCTTCCAGCATCCATACACCCCCTTCCCACCCTGGGAGGAATTTGGGAATTCCGCTCAATGGGGTTAAGATCGAAACACCCCCTCCCAATCCCGTCCTCTCACACTTCCAAACCTTATCCCAGATCTTCAGAGTCTGACGCATACTTGGGTTTTGAAGTCCCCAGCCCTCCCTTGTTTTTGTCCAACCCCATGACATAGCTTCTAATTTCCCCACTTGGACCGACTGCCCCTTCAGCTGCACATATCATTTCAGCTCCCCTCCCGTTCTCCAGTCCATCATGTGCCTAATTTGCCCCGCCCAGTAATACACCTGTATGTCTGGCACTCCCAATCCTCCCATTTCCCGAGGTTGGTAAAGTGTTGCTCGGGCGATGCGAAGGAGCCTACGCTTCCAAATATATTGCATAATTTTCCATGTAGCTCTTGCGCATATGACCCAGCATTGAATATCCAGGGTTAAAAGTCGACGGGGAGGGCTATGCGCCAAGCTGCTATTTACCTGCTTGGAGTCTATCTAAATCTAACTGAAATGAATTAAAAACCTGTAGAGCAAGCTGCTAGTTGCCTGCTTGGAGCCTGCCTAAATCTAACAGAAATTGATGAAAACCTCTAAAGTAAGCTGCTGTTTGTCTATGTAGATTTTCAAAGTGATAAAAAAGTTAGGTATTAGTTTGGTGAAAGGTTTTAAAAAAGCATTTGGCCTAGTTTTATTTTGGACCTGATACTCATTGCCGTGGCTAGCGCTGCTAAGTGGCCATTTGAAAGCCCTGAACATTAAAGCTGGATATTCAATGCTCAGGTCATATCTGGCCCCAGTATTGAATATCTGGGTTGGCCACATTTGCCGTTCGCTAATTGGGCAGCAGCGATATTGAGTCGATACCCAGTTAGTGATACACGACAAAAGTGAGGCCAGGGTTTCCTGCTCCTGACTTTTGCCACATATCGCTAACCGTGTAGGAGCTCAATATCGCTGCAGCCCAATTAGCGACAGATGCCACCTCCACTCTATCCAGGAACGCCTCTGGCATGCCCCGATGCTAACCAGTTAGCTTTGGAGCGTGCAGCAGCAGCACCCACAGATATTTAGCCGCACTAATATGGCTGAGTGGCATTTAGACAGTTTGCAGGTCTGTAAACTGTGTAAAATGCCTTGGAATATTGCCCCTTATTCTTTTAGAGAGTAGTTGTATTAGGGAGCATCTAGTTAAAACACTGTGTAAGGTACCTATGTTAAGCCTTCTTTATAAAACAAGTGCATGCCTACCTGTATTTATCAAATACTAACTTAAGTGGCAGAAATCGCACCTTAAGGTGTGGACATTTACACCAGCCCTAGAGCTGCTATAAATGCCTGTTCCTAGATTTTTCAAGAACGCACGTAAATTATAGTCTTTTATAATCTACACCCATACAAAATAGGCACTGTCGTGCAATGTGCCTACTTTTAAGCTGGTCAGAATTTTATAAAATGTCAGTAACTCTCATTTGTGGCTAAATGTGTGCATTAATGACTAAAACGACCATCATGTAGGTATATACAATGCTTCTAAAAGTATATGCTCTTTTATAAAATTTCCCTTTAAAATCCTAGAACAAAGAAAAATTGGGTATTCGAATGGTGAAAGGGTTTAAAATTACAGTAATTTGCCCTAGTTTTATTTAGAGGTATGTTTACTAAAGTGAAGTAAACAGTCAGTGCAGAATTTAATGCGTGCTAGCAATTAGCACAGGTTCACACTAATGGCTATCACTTGCTAAAAGCAGCCTTACAGTAAAAAAAACCTTGCTAACTGCTTAATGTGGGTTGAAGCAGTGAAGGTTAAGGCCACAGATGGGATGTGGCCAGTGCTGTAAGCTAGCGCACAGTACATTACCACACACTACTTGTCATGACTACCAGTAGCATGCATCTGCATTACAGGTAGCATGGCCACTGTCCGAACCCACTCAAAAAAATCAAAGATGCCAAGCACCAATGATAACCATACCTTTCCACCTCATACCCCGATCAGATCTCTAATGACAACTATACCCTCCCATCTCCTAATCCAAGTTAGACATAGCGGGGCTGATTTTTGAAGGCATTTACACAGGTAACTGCCCTAGTTACCCATGTAAATGCCTTATCCGGGATTTTTGAAGGGCACCTACACAGGTAGTGCCCTTAGAAAATCCCGGATATGTCCCTAACGCGCCCAGATACTATGTGGTTATCATCAGGGTGTGTTGTGGGTGTTCCAGGGCAGGGTAAGGGTGGAGGAAAGGGCTAATCCGGTAGCACCAATTTTTGATGCTACCCACTTAGCCCTCTGCGCCTTAAAGATAGACAAGGATCTCGGCCTGCCTCTCTGACATTGCTTCCTGGATGTCCTACTGCCACTTGAAGCTGAACATGGCCAAAACTGAACTCCTTGTCTTTCCCCCTAATGCCTCCCCTCCTCCTTCCCCTTTCTCAATCTCTGAGGATAACTCTGTTATCCTTCCTGTCTCTTTGGCACGGAACCTTGGTGTTATCTTTGACTCATCTCTCTCCTTCTCTTTACATATCCAAAACATTGCTAAAACATGCCGTTTCTTTCTTTACAATATCTCCAAGATTTACCCTTTTCTCTCTGATAACACTACCAAACTGACTGTCCACTCTTTAATCACCTCCCGCCTTGATTACTGTAACCTTCTCCTTGCTGGCCTCCCTGCTAACCACCTCTTTCCTCTCCAGTCTATTCAACATTCTGCAGCTCATCGGATTTTCCATCAATCTCGTTTTTCACACATTACTCCTCTCCTCATGTCACTTCACTGGCTCCCCGTCCGCTTCCGTATCCAGTTCAAACTCCTCCTTCTAACCTATAAATGTATTCATTTTCTGCCCCTCATTACCTTTCATCCCTCATCTCTACCTACACCCCCTCTCGCCTACTCTGCTCATCTAATTGTCTTTGTTTATCTATGCCTTTTACTCGTACTGCTAATTCTAGACTTCGCTCCTTTCAACTGGCTGCACTCTTTTCCTGGAATTCTCTACCTGTCTCTGTCCGCCAAGCCTCCTCCTTGGCCATCTTCAAATCCAAATTGAAATCCCATTTCTTCACTATTGCTTTTTGTTCCTATCTCGTCCTTTCTTGTTCTCTTCATAAACATTTATTCTTGTCTTGTCAATTGTTATTTGTATTATCTAATTTATTTCATATTTTGTCTTGACTAGATTGTGAGCTCTAACGGGCAGGGACTGTCTCTTTTTATGTTTGTACAGCGCTTCGTATGTTGCAGCACTTTATAAATGCTTAGTAATACTAATAATAAAGGATGGGGAGTGGCTAATCTCAAGATGGCGGCAGAGTGAAGTGGAGCCATTATGCCTAAACGTAAAGGCAACCCGCGAGCTTTCCCCGTGGAGCCTGTGCCTGCCAGTGTGGGGCCTATGGACCGGTTCGTATGGCTCACCGAGAACCAAGTTGGGGAGATCCGAGCAGGCTTGGTCGCGCCGGCTGAGGAGCTTGCGGTGTCTTCCGCCTTCGATGTCTCTCTCTCCCCCGATGAACGTGCTCCTCCTGTTCTTCCGGGTCTTCTGGTGACCTCTCTGGCAATCAGAACTGCAACCCCTCCTGTTGAGGTCGGGGATGCGAGTCTGGAGCAGGGCTTGCTTGTGGAGACCTCCGGTGGGCAGCCGATTGGAAGCTTGGCTGCAGACTCGGTGAAAGTTACAGAGGTAGCTGATTCCGCTCATGGTTTGCGTGGTGCCAGTGGAGGGAAGATTTTCTCTGTGGTTGTCACACCTGAACTCTCCTTCGTCTTTACATTATCGCGTCCTGCCTCAGTGACTTTGGACAGCATATGGGAGGCGATAACACAACTTTCACAGGTACTAACTCAGCAGTTGTCTTTTTCCACTTCTAGGATATCAAAGCTTGAGGAAACAGTCTCTAGACATGTTACTGAGATTGTGGAGATAAAGGGGAAAATGGATATTTCTGAGCAGAAGCTGAAGATTTGTCCTCCTTCATTAGCACTCATATTCTTACATCTTCTCCTTCCTGAGAGGTTCCTCATCTGTTTGTAAGATGTTCTTGGGCCTCTGCCGTCCTTTTTTTGTGGGTAGTATTGTTACCTTGTGAGTACTGGGGGTCTCCTGCCCTCAGCATCCTTTATTTTTGTTGCTTCCCTCCATTATTGAGGACTATTGATACTCTTGTTAATTTGTTTCCTATTTTGTTTCTTGAATTCTTTTTTGTGCAAGTTTGTATCTTTGCTGTACAAGCAGTGTTGCTTGATATTTTGTAAAAATTTATAAATATACAATTAAAAAAAAAAGATAGACAAGGATTTTCCTCGCCTATTTTTCAGGCGCATGGGCTAAGCAGGTAGCATCAAAAATTGCTGCTACCTGGTTAGCTTCTGTGGCTTCCAGGTTGTGCAGCAAGACCCAGATTTTCAACGCCAGGGCCACATATGACCCTGGCATTGAAAATCCAGGTTAGGCGGAAGGAGGATGGGCTGTGCGCCGATGCAGCGCATAGCATCACCCAGCTGAAAATCGGGCCCAGCATAGTTACTCACCTGTAGCAGGTGTTCTCCGTAAACAGCAAGAATATGTCCTCACATGTAGGTGATGTCCCCCGATGGAGCCCCACACAGGAATGCTCTCCAGCTTCGAATCGGAAGCTTTTGGAAGCCTCCATTGCACATGCATGCCTGTGCCTTCCCACCTCCTGCAGCTCCATCTTCTCATTAGTAGGATACAAAAGCTAGTAGCCATAACAACTCCATGGGGAGGTAGGAGGGTTGTGAGGAGTACACCTGCTACAAGTGAATAACTATGCTTTCTCATGAGCAAGCAGGAAGAAGACCTCATGTATGGGACTTTCAAGCTACAGGTTACTGAATACGAAAAACCAGCCCAAAAGGGGCAACAAGAACCGGGAGAAACAATAGATGTAGTTCCCCTTCGAGACTCAGCCGATTCAACATCCACAGCAGACATCAACATCAGGACGACTCTTTCAGTAGCCTGGATGGACAGAAAGGCCGGTGGGAAGGAGTTGAACCTATGTCCCAAACAGATGCCAGAGTACGGCTTAGCCGAAGTTACTGTCATGCTAGGAATCCTCATCCAGGCAATAGTGGGCTGTGAAGGTATAGACTGAGCACCACGTGGCAGCCCTACAAATCTCCTCCATGGAAATCGAGCACAGACTAGCCACAGACACAGCCATGGCCCGGGCATTGTGGATCATAACATGACCCTCAAGGCTCAGGCTGGACTGAGCATAGGCAAAGGTTATGCAGTCTGCCACCAGATGGACAGTGTGTGCTTGAAGACAGCCATGCAGAGCTTGCTGTGGTCAAAGGAGACAAAAAGCTACGTAGAATGATAGTTCAGACTGGTCTGTTCAAGATAGAAGGCCAGCACTTGTTTACAATCCAACGAGTACAGCTGGGCTTCTGCCCTGCTGGCATGTGGCCTAGGAAAGAAGGTAGGCAATACCACCAACTGGTTGAGGTGGAAAGCCGAGACCACCTTAGGAAAGAAGCGCAGATGGGTGCGCAGCACCACCCAGTTATGGTGGAGCCTCGTGTATGGAGGGTGAGCCACCAGAGCCTGAAGCTCACTAACCTAGCGAGCTAAGAGCCACAAGGATATCACTGCTTGACCCAATACAAGCATTGAGGAGTCTGTGTCTTTTGGGAAAACTACTAGGTACTTATGACCTAGATTGGCCACTGTTGGAAACAGGATAGTGGGCTTGATGAACCTTGGTCTGACCTAGTATGGCATATCTTATGTTCTTAAGATGACCTTCCAGGTCAGAAATTTCAGGGGGCAGGTAGTGGCTCGAAAGGCGGCACCAACAGCTGCCCCAACATTTATTTATTTATTTATTTATTTATAGACTCTTATATACCGCACTATTAGGCATCAGCACGGTTCACAAAAAACAGTGAGATACACAATTCAACAGTACTTTGTGTTTACAGAAAACAGGAGAATATAACTCGGATAACAGGGTATATAATTAATAAACATAGTCATACATCACATTCAGATCCCACGTGACCGGCAGGGGATTAATTGGAGGCTTCGACAGGGGCAGGCCCTGCATGAAATGGGATACCATTGGTAGAGCGGAGATGGGCTTTCCCTCCATGTGACGTTGGTAGGCCACAGTTGCACTCAGGTGGACTTGTACAGGGTTGGACTTCAGCCCGAGTTAGACAGATGCAGAAGGTACTCCAGCAAACTCTCCACTGAGCAAGAGAAGGGATCCAGCACTTTGTCAGCACACCAGAGTGAAAACCTGCGCCACTTGAAGATGTAGGAGCGGCGTTGGCATCCCTGCGGGTGGCCCGTAACCTCTTTCAGTAAGTTGATCTCCAACAGTACTATCTGCTCAGTATCATGAGGACCAAACATTGGTATGCAGCAGGGTCCCGCCCTCCTGAGAGATGAGGACGGGGTTGCAACCCAGCCGAAAGGGCTCCCGAAGGGAGAGCTGAAGCAACAGGGAGAACCATGGCTGCCTGGGCCAGTACTGGGCGATGAGTATCATTGTCCCCTTGTCTGCCTGGAGCTTGAAAAGCATCTTCACCACCGGCGGAATCGGGGGGGGGGGGGGGTAGGCATAGAGCAGGCTCACACCAACCTGTCCCTGGAGGCCATGCAAGAGCAAAAACGATCCAACTAAGCACTATGCGGCATGGCAATGAGGTTCATCATCGGAGTGCCCTACTCCTGAAAGATACACTTCACCACCCTCCTGTGGAGGATCCACTTGTGGGGCTGGAGGACCCGACTGAGATGGCCCGCTTGAGTGTTGAGCTCTCCAGGCAGATATGTCACCCTCAGCTCCATGCCATGAGCAACTGCAAACTACCAGAGGCACACTGCCTCCCAGCACAGAGGATACAAACCCGTGTCTCCCTGCTTATTGACATAAAACATTGCCACTTGATTGTTGGTCTGAATCAGGACACCCTAGTTGGCCAGGAGTTCCTGGAAGGCTTTTTTTTTCTTTTCATTTATGCACATTTACACATTCTCCAGAAACAAAGAAAAATAAATAAATAACAGTTTGCCCACAAAAAGTGAACATAAGAACATAAGATATGCCATACTGGGTCAGACCAAGATCCATCAAGCCCAGTATCCTGTTTCCAACAGTGGCCAATCTAGATCATACGTACCTAGCAGTTTCCCCAAAAGACACAGGTTCCGCAATGCTTGTACTGGGTCAAGCATTGATACCCTGGGTCCCTTCTTAATAATGGTTTATGGACCTTTCCTCCAGAAACTTGTCCAAACCTTTTTTTAAACCCAGCTACACTAAAAGTGGGAGCAAGATACGGAAAATATGAACTGTTAGGACACATATGAGGTGATACCCATACTAGCCAGCAACATCATCAGGTTTCACACCTAGAAAGTTCAGCTGTTTTGGTTCAAAGAAGAAAAAATCTTTAGATTGAAAGGAAATAATACAAGCTTCAGGAAATTGATCTGATGCAAGCTGTCCTGCTGCATCCATCGACCCTGTGTCCACAGGCTATCCAAGGCCATCGCAACTTTAATGCATCTGTGGTGAGCATCCTGTGAGGCTGTGCCAACTGAAAAGGAAGTCCCCAAAGTAAGTGCTGTGATCCTAGTCACCACTGTAGGGACTCCATGAGGACATGGTAACTGCCACTCAGTCCCTAAGGTGGCCCATGGCTTGTCACCATTGAGAGCTCAGACTCCACTGGGCCTAGTGCATACTGAGCTGAGCCATCGGGGTCACATGCACTGTGAAGGTCATGTGGTCTAGCATACGCATTATTCCTCTCACTGTGGGGTGCCACCTTTGACAGATGCAGAGACCACCTCTGTGAGCCATTGCAAGCGGTTCGCTGGGAGAATAGCCAAGTCCAGGAGCGCCCCAATGAACTCCCTTTGCTGTGACAGCTGTAGATGACACTTGGGGTAGTTTACCACAAACCCGAGGCACTCAAGCATCTGAATCATCAGGTGTGCCTGGTGCCGCACGCCATTCTGCATGGAAGCCTTTACCAGCCAGTCTAAGTAGAGGAAGACGAAGACCCCCAGAGCCCAGAGGTAAGTGGCGATAACTTCTAAGCACTTTGTGATGACCCTGGGAGCTGACTCACTCGGTACTGGAAGTGCTGGCCACCCAGCATGAAGCACAGGTACTTTCTGTAAAGAGGATGGATCGGAATGTGCATGTATGCATCCTTCTGATCCAAGGGACATACCATTCACCCTTGAGGGTATGGGATCAGGGTACCTAAGGAGAACATCTTGAACTTTTCTCGAACCAGAAAGCGGTTCAGGTCCCTGAGGTCCAGGATGCGCCAAAACCTCCCCATCTTTTTGGGGACCAGAAAGTACCAGGAGTAGAAGCCTCTCCCAACTTGAGCTGGGAGCACAGGTTCGATGGCCAGTAGGGTGGTGACCTCTACCTGGAGGAAATCACGGTAGTGCGGGCCTAGAGGGTACTCCCTTAGGAAGAACAGGGGCAGGAGATGGTCAAAATGCAGCAGGTACCCATCCTGAACTATCTGTAGCACACAGGCATCCATGGTAATGAGGGGCTACCTGTGTGCAAAGTGGACAAGTTGACTGCCCACTTGAGAGGGCACCCCCTTGGCAGGCAGGCAACTGGCCATGCTCCAAAGGAAGGCATCAAAAGCCCGCACCTGGCTGGGCTGAGGCGCAGGCTGGGTCTTCTATGGCTCAGCCCACCGTGGATGATGCTGGGCCTATGCTTTGGGTTGAGCTTTCTGAGGGCTCTGATAGTACCGGCATTTTGGCATGCAAAAAGACTTTTTTCTTGGTGTGATCAGCCATCTTGCTCAACCCGGTTTCCCTTCTATCTGTTCCCTTCTCTTCCACTGCCAACTCCAGATTTCAATCTTTCTACCTTACTGCTCCTTATGTCTGGAACAAACTACCTGAATCAGTACGTCAAGCTCTATCTCTGGCCCTGTTCAAATTCAGGCTAAAAACTCATTTCTTTGAGACTGCTTTTGGATCCTAATTCCCCCATTTCCTGTTCACCTCCTATGTGTTTCCTTACCATTCCCCTAAATATATCTTAGTCCCCAGTTGTGTTGTCTGTCTAGACTAGACTGTAAGCTCTTATGAGAAGGTACTGTCTCTTACAGTGCTGCATATGCTTTTTTTTTTTTTTTTAAGTGCCATGAAGTCAGTGTTGACTCATAGTGACCCAGCTACCTCTGGGTTTTCTTGGCAATGTATCACTGGAAGTAGATTGCCAGCCTTTCCTTCCAAGGCAATGGAGGGTAAAGTGACTTGCCCAAGGTCACAAGGAGTGCTAGTGGGAATTGAACCCTTGATTTTCTGGGTACGAGGCAGTTGCTCTAACCACTAGGCTACTCCTCCACACCATATAAATATAAACATATAAATGATAAGTAGTAGTGGTAGTTGTACATTAAGCTGCATGAGGCATTTTGTGCAGTGCATGAGTTGCTGACATCAATGGCCAGTGCTAGGGATCTCTTGCCTGTCATCTGCCCCTGCACCCTCCACAGATGGCAGAGTATTATCAAAGGGAGGGGGAGGTGGAAGCTTAGATTGGCCCCCTCAGTAATATCCTCCTTCTCCTTCAGTTGGGCAGTGGCAACATTGACTTCCTCAGCACCTTGAAGTTCCCGGACTCTTGGCCCCTGATCCCCCATCCTGGCTTCCATGCCATTGTTGTCCCTTGTGGTAATGGCCAGTGATATGGGTCCCTCTCCAGGGGGCTGGTTCCTGAGATCTGTGCTGTGCCCTCCAGGGCATCTGCAGACTCCCCATCTTCTGTAAGTAGGACATGAAATGCAGTCATTCTCTATGTTGTAGCTGTCTACCCACTCCATGTCTTGTTAGTGGTGCATGTCCTTTTTGATACAGTGTTCCACAGTGTGTGACAGTGGATGTCATTCTGAGAGGTGACCATGCATTAGCTCTGGCAAAGGTGAGCTGAAGCATACAAGAGAGAGGGCCAGAAATGGCATAGGCAAGGTCTAAATGCTGTGCCATCCAGGGCCACATAATATGCATGTCCACAGCAAACCACATGTTCAAAGTGCACTTTGGGAGTGGGTGTTGGCCAGGTGCAGGATCTGGAGATGTCACCTGTGCCCATCCCCTCACCACATACACAACAAAGTACATGCACCAGTAGTCCAAATACCCATAGATATATGCTGGCCTCAACCCAAAGTGGATAAAACAACCTGTTCTCCAGGACCAAGCAGGAAGTCAGTCCTCACATATGGGTGACGTCAGCGCCGACGGAGCCCTCGCGGAGCAATTTTCCCCAGCTTTCAAAGAAAGCCTTTGGGAATTGCAGCGCGCATGCGCGGTCGCCTTCCCGCCCAAGGGTGCCATCTTAGCCAGTCTTCTTTTTTCCGCGGAGCCCTACAGACGTACCCGTCGTGTCCCCGCGAAAAAGTCGATTTTATTCGTAATATTCTCTTTTTTCCTTCGGTTCGACGCCGGTTTTCTTCCCGCCGGACTCGCGACGCCGGTCACGAGTCCTCTTCTTCTTTTTCGGTTTTTCTGATTTAGTCAGTTTCGTTTTCGGTTTTTTCACTGGCAGCCCGGTCTTTTGACCTCGCAGGGGCCCTTTTTCCCCCGATGGCTGCCAGTGGTTTCAAGCGGTATGGTCAGTGTGACCGAAATATGTCACTAACTGACACACACGATAATTGCCTCCGCTGCCTGGGCCCGGATCATGAAGAAATGATCTGTGGGGCCTGTGGCAAAATGTCCTCCAAAGCGTTGAGAAGTCGGCGGCATCAGCGGGATAGGATCTTCGCTGACCCCAGCCGTACCCAGACCTCGTCGGAGGCCTCGGCGTCCAGAGGTTCCAGCTCTGACCGTCGCCGGAGTTCCTCCGACAGGGGTTCTCCCTCCGGGGACCATCGACGGAAGGTGAAACCCGCGAGGGCGGCGTCGGTGGACGCTCCTGGCTCCGCGAGGGCCAGGTCGCATAGCCCCGATAGCCGCCCCGGGTCCTTGGAGAAGGAGCACCTCTCGAAGCGACCTCGCATGGAGTCGGAGCTGCCTGCTCGGGTAAGTCCTGTGGTCCTCCTGGACTCGCCTCCGAGACTGCCGACGTCGGGCCCGACGCCGTCGGGGCCCGAGTCGGGGGCTGCTGGGTCACCTGAGGTCGGACTCAGGTTGACGGCCTTGGAGAGCAGACTGTCTGCCTTCATGGACCAGCAGCGGGCACTGCTCGCTAGCCTCGCTGGTGCCGCTGCCCCGACCGCCGGGACGTCGACGTCTAAGTCGACCCCGGAGACCGAGCCGATCCTCGAGTCCATGCGAACTCGAGTTGATCCTCGGTCGAGGTCACCCTCGGCCTCCCGTTCGGGACCGAGGTCGTCGACGCCGACTCCCTCGGCGTCGGGGCGGCCGGCGCCGCAGCCTGCCCGGGCCGACCCCACCGATTCCTCCTCGGAGTCGGTCTGGGAGTCTGAAGAGGAAGAGTCACCTGATTCTTTTCGGACTCGGTGTGTCCCCTCGGACTCACCTGAGTCCGAACCTCGGAAGCAGTCCCCTCCGGAGGATGCCCGGTTCTCGGACTTCGTCAGGGATATGGCCAAGGCTTTGGCCTTCCCTGCGGATCCCGAGGAGGAGCCTCGAGCCGAAGAGCTCGACGCCCTCCAGTATGACTCTCCCGCCAGGGAACATTTTACTGTACCGGTTCCTCCCATGCTGGAACGACTACTCTTCCGCATGTGGGAGAGTCCGGCCTCCTCGCCGGTCCTGAGCAAGCGGGTCGATTCTATCTATCGAGTCCGCAAGAGCCCTGGCTTCCAAAAGGCACAGCTACCACACCATTCCATGGTAGTGGAATCGGCCATGCATTGTCTTAAGAGCCAGAAGATGCACTCCTCGGTGCCTCCTGGCAGGGAGGCCCGTAACCTGGATGGCCTTGGTAAGAAGTGTTTCCAGGGCTCTATGCTTGCGTGTCGTGTCCAGACCTACCAGCTATACATGGGCATGTATCTCCGAGACCTGGCTAAAGAACTAGCCGGATTCTCCGCTGGATTGTCCGAGGAACCTTTGCGGAGGTTCCTAGCCTTGTCCACTGGCATTCGGGAATGCTCAAAATTCATATCCCGAGCAGCCTATGATGGCTTTGAAGCATCGGCTCGAGTGGCCGCAGCCGGCATCGGTGCCCGCCGACAGGCTTGGCTTCAGTCGTCTGACCTTGAGCCCTGGGTGCAGGACAAGTTGGTCGATGTCCCCTGCCGAGGTGAAAACCTCTTTGGCAAACCTATGGACGAGAAGGCTGCACAACTAGAGACAGAGACTCTCACCAGGACTAGGCTTTCTAGGAAGACCTCCGCCCCTTCCCAGAAAAAGAAGGGCTCGGGAAAGAAGTCCTTTTACCCGAGAAAGGCAGCTGCCTATAAACACTACCCCCAATATCAGGCCCCCGCAGCTCCCCAACAGGGCCAGCAGGCCAAGGGACGGGGTAACGGGTCCCGTAGGCAGCAAGCCCCCAAGCCTGCACCACCAGCCCCTGCTCAGCAGGGTGTGGGCTTTTGACTCCTTCAGCATAGCCTCTCCCCCTCCGCTGGCTCCTCCCAGCACCGGAGGCCGGCTGGTTCACTTCGCCCACAGGTGGTCCAACATCACTTCAGATGCCTGGGTGCTTCAAGTCGTAAGAGAAGGCTATCTTCTCCACTTCCACCAGGTCCCTCCCTCCTATTTCCCGGGAGAACCTCCACGACTCCCTCTGCACAGGGACTTACTCCTTCAGGAGTTAGCAGGTCTTCTACAGGAACAGGCGGTGGAACCGGTGCCCCACCACCTGAGAGGTCAAGGCTTTTATTCCAGGTATTTTCTAGTACCAAAAAGGACAGGAGGCCTCAGACCCATCCTGGACTTGCGAAACCTCAACAGGTTCCTCGTGCGGGAAAAGTTCAAAATGCTTACCCTTGGAATCCTTCTGCCCTACCTCCAGCAGGGAGATTGGCTATGCTCCTTGGATCTAAAGGATGCCTACACGCACATCCTCATCCACCCAAGCCACCGCCAATACCTAAGGTTTGTGGTGGCAGGAAATCATTACCAGTACAGGGTACTGCCCTTTGGCCTGTCCTCCGCACCGCGAGTCTTCACAAAATGTCTCGCGGTGGTGGCGGCCCATCTCCGGCTTCACGGCCTCTATGTCTTCCCGTACCTCGACGACTGGCTCATCAGAGCAGCGTCCGCTCCGGAGGTCACCAACGCCACACACCGCACGGTGACTCTTCTGCAGTACTTGGGCTTTGTCATAAACTTCGCAAAGTCCACTTTGCTCCCCTCACAGGATCTCGAGTTCATCGGCGCAAGACTGCACACTCCTCAGGCGCGAGCTTTCCTGCCTCTCGACAGGGCTCAACGGCTCATGGACCTAGCCGACCGTTTTCGCAGCCAGTCCCTGGTCTCCGCCAGGCGCTTCCTGAGACTGCTCGGCCATATGGCTTCCACCGTCCATGTGACCCCCAATGCCCGCCTGAATATGCGGCCTGCTCAATGGTGTCTTCGCAAGCAGTGGCAACAAGCCACAGGCGGCCTAGCAGACCTAGTGCGTGTCTCCGAGCCGCTGGCCTCGTCTCTCCAGTGGTGGCTTCATCGGCCGAACCTGGTACTCGGCATGCCTTTTCAGTCACCTCAGCCGGCCCAGGTGCTGACGACAGATGCGTCCCTCCTGGGTTGGGGAGCACATTGCCAAGGGGCACGTACTCAGGGCCTCTGGACCACGTGGGAGTCTGCTCAGCAGATCAACTTCCTGGAACTCAGAGTGATCCGCCTGGCTCTCAAGGCTTTCTCCCACCTGACCTCTCACCAGTCCGTCCTTGTCCAGACGGACAATCAAGTTGCCATGTTCTACGTGAACAAACAGGGGGGCACGGGCTCCTTCCTTCTCTGTCGGGAAGCACAGAAGCTCTGCTCTTGGGCCGTCAGTCACGGCGTTCTTCTCAAGGCAGTTTATCTCCCAGGCCAAGAAAATTGCCTGGCGGACAAACTCAGCAGGATCCTCCAGCCGCACGAGTGGCGCCTGGATCCCTTGGTAGTTCAGAAGCTCTTTCTAAAGTGGGGCCTCCCCACGATGGATCTCTTTGCCAGTCCTCACAACCGGCAACTTCCTCGCTTCTGCTCTCGTCAGCCACATCCCCTTCGAGTTGCGGCAGACGCTTTTCTACTCTCATGGTCGGAGAGCCTTCTGTATGCTTTTCCTCCCATCCCGCTAGTCTCTCGAACTCTTTTCAAGGTTCTCCGAGACAAAGCTTCCATGATCCTGGTGGCCCCTCGCTGGCCCAGACAGCCGTGGTTTCCACTCCTGCTGCAATTAGCGGTAGAGGATCCATTCCCTCTGGGGTTTCAACCGGATCTCCTCACTCAGGATCAGGGGTCTCTGCTACACCCTAACCTCAGATCTCTCAATCTAATGGCCTGGCTGCTGAGAGGGTAGTCCTTGCTCCCCTTCTCCTGCCGGCAGAGGTGGAAGAGGTCGTCCTAGCTTCTCGGCGACCTTCTACCCGTAAATGCTACGCCCTTAAATGGCGTCGCTTTTCCGTTTGGTGTACACAGCAGTCTCAGGATCCCTTCTCCTGCTCGGTGTCGGTGATCTTGCAGTACTTGCTCTACCTCTCTAATCTGGGACTTAAGTCCAACTCCGTCAAAGTTCACCTCAGTGCTCTTTCAGCACATCATGTACCGGTGGACGGCAGACCTCTTTCCAGCGACCCTCTCGTAGCGAGGTTTCTCCGAGGTCTCCTTCTACTTAAACCACCTCTGCGCCCGCCAACGCCTGACTGGGATCTGAATGTGGTTTTACAGCGGATCACCTGTCCGCCTTTTGAACCTATGGCTACCTGTTCTCTCCGTTTTCTTTCTTGGAAAACATTGTTCTTGATAGCCCTCACTTCCGCTAGACGCGTAAGTGAATTGCAGGCCCTCGTGTCCGATCCCCCTTACACTCGGTTCTACAAAAATAGGGTAGTCCTACGGACTCACCCAAAATTTCTTCCAAAAGTGGTCTCCCCTTTTCACATCAATCAGGAGGTGGTACTTCTGACCTTCTTTCCCAGACCACACTCCAGCCGAGCTGAAATGGTCCTCCATACCCTGGACTGTAGAAGGGCATTGAACTTCTACCTTGACCGTACGCGGGAGCACCGTAAGGCTGCTCAGCTTTTTGTTTCTTTTGATCCCAATAAATTGGGGCTCCCGGTCTCCAAGCGTACTCTGTCCATCTGGGTTGCGGACTGTATCACTTGGGCTTATGGGGCAGCCGGGCTCTCCTTGGATGGTCGAGTCACGGCTCATTGTGTTCGGGCAAAGGCTACGTCAGTGGCTTACCTCCGCTCTGTTCCGCTGGCAGACATCTGCCGGGCCGCTACTTGGTCTTCGAGCCAGACTTTTGCGGTCCATTACTGTCTCGAGAGGGAGTCCCGCAGGGACAGTGCTTTCGGACAGGCAGTCCTCCGTAATCTCTTTGAGGTTTGAGCAACTCCTACCCTCCATCCCGGATGTGGGCTACCGGTGGGTAATAATTCAGCGAAGATTCCTTCCTTGTGTGCTGCTGAGCTAGAGGGAGCTCATTTTTGTGCTTAGGGTCTCCGGTAGCCTTAAGCTTGGGAGTCCCATATGTGAGGACTGACTCCCTGCTTAGTCCTGGAGAAAGCGTAGTTACTCACCTGTAACAGGTGTTCTCCAGGAGCAGCAGGAATCAGTCCTCACAACCCTCCCTCCTCCCCTTGGAGTTGCAATCATCTGCTTAAGTTTTTTGCAAATTTTTATGCTGTCTTTTTTAGCTATGTCATCTGACTGGCTAAGATGGCACCCTTGGGCGGGAAGGCGACCGCGCATGCGCGCTGCAATTCCCAAAGGCTTTCTTTGAAAGCTGGGGAAAATTGCTCCGCGAGGGCTCCGTCGGCGCCGACGTCACCCATATGTGAGGACTGATTCCTGCTGCTCCTGGAGAACACCTGTTACAGGTGAGTAACTACGCTTACAGGGACTGACAAGTGGCAAAATAGCAGTTGGGAGGGTGGTGATGAGCCCAATGCAGAGCTAGAGGACTGGTCCCAAAAGGTTAGTGCTGATGTGGATCCTGCTCATGCTCCTCCATAGCAGAGGGTTTTTGAGGTGGCCTATGTGTCCCTTGGAGGTCCCTTCCAAATGCTCTGACACACCTTTAGTGATAATAGGGTGCAATGAGGAGAAATGTCTGACCACGGTACACAAGCTCTGTGCGTCACGATTTCTGCAGGGTGCCAGTGTAGCACTCCGACCTCAGGGAGTGGGGACAAACAACCACATATCTGTCAGACACTAATGGTGACTATGACCTAGGTCTCCCTCCCCACTACATGCACCCCTGTCAGGGTATCAGGCATACATTTCTGCAATGGATATCCCAGGTAGGTTAGTGTGATATATGATTCCATGCCTGTACACGGCATCTAGGTAGGGGAAGATTGAAGAACGAGGTGGCAGGATATGCAAGGAGGAGAAGAAAAGGCATAGGAATATGTGCAACATATAATGTGTTCCTGGGAGACTCTTGATTTATCCAGGTCTCCAACCCCCCTCGCAGTATTCTCATCAATTGTTTGGAGCACTTGTTGCTCCAGGTTGGTGAAGGTCTGCAGCTGTCCATCTGGTCCTCTCTCCAGGGCCTTGGACTTGGTCTTCCTTTTGACCTGCCTTCACTTTCATTTGTGACAGGGCTCTCATTTGTGACAGTAAATGGCATTGAGTAATTGCCAGATGCTCAGCCATAGTTTCTGTTTTTGATAGGCAGTCACAAGGACCTCCTTGTGGCCCAGGAGCACTCTCTGGTGCTTGAGCACCTCCTGCAACAGGAATTCTGTCTCACCCTGGCAAAAGTTATCTTTTCTAGTGAGCAACCTTTGATGCCATGACTTGGCCTGAGACAGCACTGATCACAGCGTATCTAAAATGGGGTCACACATCTCTATCTTCCCATTTTATAAACATGCATAAAAATGGGGCCTGCACAGCCCCAATTTGCATGTGAGTCATTCTAAAATGGGTCATAGGTGGGCATGTGTATGGGACATAAACGTGTGCATTGACCATTTTAGAAATGGGGAGGAAGTCACGAGGGTAAGCTGCACATTTTCCAATGCAAAATAGAGAGTTCATGGGCAGCAGGTGGGATTTTATTTATTTATTTATTTAGACAGTTTTGTATACCGCCTTATCCTTCAATCAAAGCGGTCACAACACAATTGGGGGATACATTTAACACGCGGGGATATGAGACACATACACTAATACTTACAGGGAACATGGGCAGTGGAGGGTTAAGTGGCTTGCCCAAGACCACAAGGAGCATCTTTGGGACTAGAAACCCCAGTCCTTCCGGCCCAAGGTTGCTGTCCTCTAGTGGGATTTGAACCCCCGACCTTCCGGCCTGAAGTACCTTGCCTCTGATACCTCAGCTGCTTCCAAGTCAGCTAAGGGATTTAGGTGTGGTGCACAGGTTCTTGCCAGGGCTCACATGTGTGAGGGGTGTACTCTGTTGTCTGGTTTGTCAACAAATTTTGAGACATCTGCATGCCCCTTCACAACATGTGGATGGGTATTGGAGGAAGAGAGTGAGGTGATGGGTAAGACTATTCTGTATGGTGAAATGACAAATACTAGCAACTAAAAATGTTTTCTCTCCTTCCCTTGCAGGTGGCAATCAGACACTGGGGTGAGTGGAACACCAGGGAGGAGTGGAAGGGAGTGGTAGGGAAGAGCTTTTAAATGTGTTTTAACTCTGTAGATAAATGCTCAGTGGGGTCGACACAGCCTGTTTTAACTTGTACACAGGAGCAGGGGACTGATACCTGCCATAAGTGCTTGTCAAATCCTTTGTCTGCTGTGCACACATGGCATCCATTGTCATGTGGACCTATCTGTGTCTATGGTGTACTTCCACTATGTGCAGACGTTTGTTGACGATCCCATTTACATGGAGTACATGTCTTGGCACATTTTCACTCAGCTCTGTCTACCTTACGTCTGCACACAGATCTATATATCCTCCTATGAACTGTATCTTTGGGTGTCTTGTCTTGCTAGAACCATGCGGATCCTCCCCAGACCCTTCTTGCTGCAGCATGGGGTGGCCTGCACTGTCATGGGGGTAGAGCAGCTTCTCTTCCTCCAGTATAAAGTGGCAGAGCATTAGGGTCTCAGTCCATGAAAAATTTGGCTGTGTGGTGGCCATCCTGATGTGCTATATACACAGAGCATAGGCAAGTTCAGACATTCTGCACAGGGAGGGCACATGCCCACATATGAGTCCCACGCACATATGCATATTGTCACCAGGATATGTATCTATATCTTGCATTGTGGTGGAACGTATCCACTCTTCTCTGGGGATGCTCTACCAGCATTGTGGCACCTCATTTTCTATTGCATACACATGCAAACTCTATGGCCTGGGACACGTGCATATTCGCAGATGTGGAAGTGGCGATTTAGAAGGTTTCTGCATGTGCATGGCACCTTTTCTTAAATCGATATTGCATTCCACATATTTTGATTTCCACATCCCTGCAGCTGCCTGAACGGCCTTTCTACAATGTGTCTAATAGTGTATTTGGATTTTCAGAAGACAGTTATTTATCTATTTAATTTAACCCTTTCGCGCCCACATAATTGTTTTGTAACTGAAAATGTTTTTGGTTTTTTTTTATTAAGATTTGAGCTAAATGATGCAGAATATAAAGTATTTTTGAAAAAAAATTTATTTCTAAGAAACAATATTTACTGTTGCCATATGGCAACTACGGTCCTGAATGGATGAAAATTAAAAACAGTCTTGGCATCAGTTTCATTTACTGCTGGGTGTGATAGTTTAAATACGTTTTTTTCAGATGTCAAGCACAGATACACATCACATTTCACACACAGTGTGCGGATTTTTTGGAAATATAGAATCCGGTGAAAAATTTGGGGGAAAATTTGAAGGTTGCCATATGGCAACAACAGTCATGAAAGGGTTAAACCAATTTGTTATTCTCCAGGAACAAGCATGAAGTCAGTCCTCACATATGGGTGACAATGCTGACAAAAGCCTTGCGGAAGCATCTCCCCAGCTTTCAAAGAAAACCTTTGGGAGATGCCACCAGGCATGCATGGTCCCCTTCCCGCCCAAAGGTGCCATCTTACCCAGTCTCTCTTTTTCCATGGAGCCATACAGATGTTCGTCTTTCTTCCCCGGAAAAAAGTTGATTTTCTTGTGCACTTCTGTGTGCCATCCGGTTACCATTGTTCCCTTTCCCGCCTCCAAGCCCTGTCGCTTTGGCCCCAGGACTCGGAACCTATTTAGTTAGATTTTTCACCCAGTGCGGTTTCATGCCTTTTCTAACCAATGATCATGTCCAATGTCTTTGACCTCACTGGGGCCCCTTTTGCCCCAATGGCCACCGGGTTTAAAAAGTGTGATTGGTGCACAAGTAACATGTTCCTTACCGACACACATGATTGTTGCCTCAGGTGTCTGGGTGCCGACCATGACCCAGAGGTATGCTCCCTCTGTAAAAAGATGTCCGCTAAGGCCATCCAGCGTCACCACCTGAAGCAAGATGACATCTTCCACAGGTCAGATTCGGCCTCGGTATCCCCGGTAGTCCTGCGCTCTAAGACCTGCCGGATCCTTTGAGTCACTTAAAGCACCTGCAGTGCCTGAGCGGACACACGGACACTCTGAGAAGGGCTCCCCAGAGCGAGAGCATAAGAAAAAGAAGAAAGCTTTGAGGACCCCTTCCTGGAAAGACAACATGCCCGGCAAATCCCGTGCAAGGTCCCACAGCCCCCAGTGGATTTCCGAGGAGTCTGAATGGGAGCAGTTGGCCAAGGTACCCAGGACAGATGCCGAGGCCACTGGTGACGGATCTCTGACCTCCGAGGTCCATCCCATGGAGGACTCCCTCTCCTTCCCGAAACCTGAGCTGGTCATCTCGGCGTCGGTGTCGAAGGCTGAAACCCCTGAATGGGAAGCCAGGATGGTGGTATTGGAACGCAGTGTTTCTGCATTCCTTGCCTCACAGCAAGTGTTGACGCCCAGCCCCACCGTTGCATACGCTGAGACCACAGGGACCTCAATGCTGAGGACTCCCCAGGCTGCCAAAGAGATCTTCGAGAGCCCCATCCCTCAAGCCGATCCTCGGCGACGGTCTCAATCCCACTCCCGGTTCTCGGGAGCGAGATCCTCCCCTGCCAGCACCTCTGGCTCTGACCAAGCCTTAGCCACGGTCCCTTGGAGGCTGGATCCAGTGATGCCCCTAGAGCCATTGGGCCTCAAGTCCTTGAAAGACTACTCGGACTGGGAGTCCGAGGACAAGACTTCCCTGGAGACACGAGCACACCATGGTCTCCCCTCAGACCCATCCCCGCCAGCATCATGGTCCCTGTCGCTGCTCGAGGACACCTCATTCCTCTAGTTTGTTTGGGACATGGCGAAGGCACTGTCCCTCCCCACGGAGTCGGAGGAGAACCCCTGCATAGAGGAACTCAAAATCCTCCAATATGAGGCCCCACCCAAAGATGCCCTTACAGGCCCTGTCCCCTCCATCCTCGGGCGCCTCCTTCTAATATGGGAAACACCGGCATTGGTGCCGATTGTTAGCTGACGCCTGGATGCTATGTACCAAGTCCTGTGAGGACCCAGCTTCAGGAAGGCGCAATTCCCTCACACCTCCATGGTGGTCGAGTTGGCCATGCGTTGACAGAAAAGACCGAAGACTCACTCTTCAGTGCCCCCAGGCGGGGAGTCCCACACCCTCGTCGCCCTCGGGCGTAAAAGTTATCAGGGCTCGATGCTAGTGTGCCGTATACAAGCATACCAATGGTATATCAGCATGTATCTCCAAGACCTCACCAAGGAGCTCGGTGGTTTTTCTGCGTGTCTCGGCAGGGACCACCTCCAACGCTTCTAGACCTCATGAAGTCTGTTGGAGTGCTCGAAGACTTTGTGTCCAGAGTGAGGGTGGCTGCCGCAGGCATCAGTGCCTGATGCCAGGCCAGGTTCTAGGTGTCAGGCCTCGAGCAATGAGTCCAAGAGAAACTCCTCAACGTCCCTTACCTCGGTGAAAACCTGTTTGGCAAGCTGATGGAGGACAAGAAGGTGGAGATAGAGACAGAGTATGTCACCAGGACTCGACTCTTGAGGAAGACCTCCACTATTCCCAGGAAGAAACCATCGGGGAAAAGGCCTCCCTTCCACTGGAAAGGCCAATCCTACCAAGGTTATCTCCCATACCAGGCCCCCCAGACCCCTCAGCAGAGTCATCAGGGCAAGGGAGCAGGCCAGGGCCCACATACGTCTAAGGGCCCCAAGACCAAGACACCAGCTCCAGCCCAGACTGGGTCGGGGTTTTGACTCCCAGAGCATAGCCTCTCCACCCATGAGTGATCCAATACCGATGGGCGGGGTGCCTGATTCATTTTGCCCACCGGTGGGCTTCCATCACCACCGATTCCTGGGCACTTCAGGTAGCCAGGGAAGGTTACCTCCTTCATCTGGACCAGACGCCTCCCCCTTTCTTTCCAGGAGAGCCCCCTCAGACTCCTGCGCACCAGGCCCTGCTACTGCAGGAACTTGCAGGCCTTCTCAAGGACAAGGCTGTGGGAGCCCGTGCCACACCACCTCAAAGGGTTCTACTCCAGGTACTTTCTGTCCCAAAAAGAACAGGATGCCTAAAACCCATCCTGCACTTGAAAAACCTGAAATTCCTGGTGCGGGAGAAGTTCAAAATGCTATCCCTTATTGCTGCCCTACCTCCAGCAGGGAGATTGGCTATGCTTATACCCACATCCTTTTTCATCCCAGTCACAGCTAGTACCTAGGGGTTATGGTCGGGGGTGACCACTACCATTACAGGGTACTACCCTTCGGCATAGCCTCCGCACCAAGAGTCTTCACCAAATGCCTATCAGTGGTGACCGCTTACCTCAGCCTCCAAGGGACCTTCGTCTTCTCCTATCTGGATGACTGGCTAATAAAAGGAGACATGGCCTCAGAGGTGCAGCAGGCCATGGCCCGCTCCATGAAGGTCCTACAACATCTGGGGTTCGTGATAAACTGCCCGAAATCCCACCTCACCCCAACGCAGGACCTGGAGTTAAAAGGGGCTTGCCTGGACACCCTCCAATCCAGATCATCTGAGGGCCATGGTGACCGAGGTTCAGCTCCATCATGCCATGTTGGCACGGTCCATGCTTTCGCCTGCTCGGCCACATGGCCACAGTCCATGTGGTCCCCAATGCCCACATCCATATGTGGGCAGATTAGTGGTGCCTCCGTTCACAGTGGACTCAGGCCCCGGGACAGGGTCTCAGTGTCCCGTCAACTAGCAGAGTCACTCAGTTGGTGACAGGACACACAGCATCTGCAGAAGGGCATGCTCTTCCAACACCCAAACTCCCAGAAGATCCTCACCACAGACGCCTCTCTACTGGGCTGGGATGCCCACTGCAAGGGACTGCATATTCAGGGCCACTGGTCTCTTGAGGGGAGCCTGCAGCAGATCAACCTGCTGGAGCTCAGAGCCATTTTTCTGGCAATCAGGATCTTCCAACACTGCCTGCAGCACCAGCTGGGTGCTGGTCCAAATAGACAACCAGGTCGCGATGTTCTACCTAAACAAACAGGGGGCACAGAGTCTCACCACCTCTACCAGGAGGCAGTAGCCCTCTGCTCATACATGATCAGTCAAGGAATGATGCTCAAGGCGAGGTCAGGACAATCTCCTAGTGGACAGACCAGCGGACAGATCAGATCCTCCAGCTGCATGAGTGATGCCTAGACACCAGGATGGCGCAGTGGCTATTTCAACTATGGGGATCCCCAATTCTGGACCTCTGCCAGCCCGGCCAATGCTCAGCTGCCCCGCTTCTGCTGTCCCCAACTGCACCTGTCCCGGATAGCAGCGGACGCCTTCCTCATCTCGTGGTTAGAGAGTCTGTTGTATGCCTTCCCTCCCACGACACTGATCATGCGGTCCCTCTTCAAGATCCAGCAGGACAAGGCTTCTGTGCTCCTGGTGGCCCTGTGGTGGCCCAGACAGCCTTGATTTCCCCTGTTACTCTGCCTCTCGATGGAGCTTCCAGTCCCTTTGGGGAATTCCCCAGGACTACTGACTCAGGAGGAGGGCTTGCTTCTCCACCCCAACCTGGGGTTCTTGTTGCTAACAGCATGGCTGCTGAACGGGTCGTCCTAGCACCTCTCAACCTCCCCAGGGAGGTGTAAGAAGTCTGCCTGGCCCCTCGTAAGGACTCCATGAGATGAGCCTATGCCTTCAAGTGGTGCAGATTCTCTTTATGGTGTACGGAGAAATGGGTAGATCCTTCCTCCTGCCCAGTGCATATGTGCTGCAGTACTTGCTCCATCTCTCGCAGTCCAGACTCAAGTCCAACTCCGTCAGGGTACACCTGAGCATGCTCTCCGCAAACCATCACTCCAAAGAGGGCAAGCCTCTTTCTGTGCAGCTCTCATTACCCGATTCATGTGGGACTTGCTGTTCTCTAAGCCTTCCATCCGACCACCTCTGGCGGAATGGGATCTCAACGTGGTTCTGATGCAACTTACCAAGCCACCCTTGGCTACTTGCCATTTGCGTTACCTATCCTGGAAGGTGGTCTTCCTGGTGCCACTCGCCTTCTCCCGCAGAGTCAGCGAGCTTCAGGCCATGGTGACCAAGCCACCCTATACCACTTTCTACAAGAACAGGGTCATGCTTCGCACCTACCCTAAATTCCTCCCGAAGGTGGTATCCGCTTTTCACCTCAACCAAGAGGTGGTGCTTTCTACCTTATTTCCACAGCTCCATGCCGACAAGGCAATGGCTGTTCTCCATACCCTGGACTGCAAAAGGGCCCTGTCCTTCTGCCTGCAATGTACTCAGGGCCACCGCAAAGCCTCACAACTTTTCATTTCATATGACCCCAGCTGACTGGGGGAGGCTGTCACTAAGCAGACCCTGTCCACCTGGGTGGCAACTGCATTGCTTTCACCCACGATCAGGCTGGGCTCTCGTTGGAGCACTGGGTCACAGCACGCAACTTCAGGGCTATGGCAGTCTCAGTTGCAAACCTATGCTCTGTCCCTATGGCAGACATCTGCCAGGCCACTAACTGATCCTCAATCCACACTTTTGCAGCTCACTCCATACTCTGTAATATGTTTGGGGTTTAGGCACCTCCTGCCCTCTGACCCTTCTTGTTCAGGCTCCCAGAGAGATGGTTCTCCCTGGACACTGGGGTCCTCAGAGTCTGTCCTCAGATTTGCTTGTGGCGGCTCACGGCTGGGCCTTGTTTTTTATATAGGTTCTTGGTAGCATCTTAGCTAGGGAGTCCCATATTTGAGGACTGATTTCCTGCTTGTTCCCAGAGAAAGCGTAGTTACTCACCTGTAACAGGTGTTCTCCGGGGACAGCAGGAATCAGTCCTAACAACCCTCCCTCCTCCCCTTGGAGTTGCTGTACAATTTTGGACATCTTCTGTTGTTGGCTCTAACTATGTCATCTCACTGAGTAAGATGGCACCCTTGGGTGGAAAGGGGACCACGCATGTGTGGTGGCTTCTCCCAAAGGCTTTCTTTGAAAACTGGAGAGATGCTTCCGCGAGGGCAGCATCGATGTCACCTATATGTGAGGACTGATTCCTGCTGTCCCCAGAGAACACCTGTTACAGGTGAGTAACTACGCTTACTGCCCTTTGCATAAGATGGTAACATCAGGGCGGTTTACAATACCAAGGGTGCCTGTGACTATTGTAATATAATTCATAACACAAGACATAACAATACATAGAACTCATAAAAGAGGGAGCTGATTAGAATAATATCATATACCTACAGCAGCTCATACTACAAAACATTTACTGAATGTAAGAGAAAAGTATCTAAATGAGGGAATGGTCTCATATCCTCATGCCTCCTGTAGTCATAAATAAGCACCATAAAAGATCTGAAAAAGCTAAATGTTGACTGCTTTTTTAAATTTCTTGTACGAGCTCTCAGCTCATACCTCCAGGGGCAAGAATTTCCAAAGAGAAGGGGCGAGGACAGAAAACATAGAATTCCGATACCATTCCTGTACTATTTGCCCAGAAGGTGGGCCTAAGATGACCTTAGTTGTCTATGAGGGCTGTAAGAAATAAAAATGACAAATGATAAAGTGGGATCATTATAGAAATCGTGATATGATAACATAAGAATTTTAAACTGTATTCTGCTAAAATTGGCAGTCAGTGCTGCTAAATCAGCAGTGGCATGACATGGTCGTTTTGCATAATAAATTAAAGGAATGGAGGAGTAGCCTAATGGTTAGAGCACTGGCTTGGGAACCAAGAGACCAGTGTTTGATTCCCACTAGCACACCTTGGGCAAGTCATGTAACCCTCTATTGCCTCAGAAAAATACACGTTATCAATGTCCCTGTTTAATGTGCATTACCAAGTTTAAGTTACAACATAAACCACTTTGACTGAAATGATAAAACGGTATAAAAGAACCCTTTAAATAAAATTCAATTTAACTGTGGCATTTTGTATTAGTTGTAATGGTTTGATAACATTGTGGGTAGCAACTAGGAGAGAGTTAGTTATCTAACTGCTTTGATATCAGCTCATGGAGTAGTGTTTAGAGATCTATCATTTTGATATGTTCTAATTGATCTTATAAGTCTCAAATATTAGAATGACTTTTTAATTAGAGAGAATATAAAGGGTTTGAATGAAAGATCTGTATCAAAGGTAACACCTAGAGTAGTTATGGATTCCTTAAGAGAAATAACACTTTCTGCCATTCTAGGGACATAATTACACTGAGGGTGGCATATTCAGCCAGCACTGTTAAAGTAGCTGACTGTCGCAACTTTAAATAAAGGCCAGATATTCAGTGCCAAACCAAATCTGGCAATCAACACTGAATTACCAGTTTGCCTGGATTGCACTTTTGCAGTCCGGTCAGCAGCGATACTCAGCCACTAGTGGACTGCAAAAGGGGACTCCCCACTATCTCTTCCATTTATGATATCACTTTCTCCCAGTAACTATGCACCTTTGGGTAGCCCCACCATATGTGGAGCAAAGTGCCCTGGCCCTCACACACACACACCAGCATCTGCCAGACCTAAGGATATCCGCCTTACAGAGCCTCACCAGGATGAAATATCACAGAGTAACTTATAGCCATCCTTGATTAGGTTAGAGGCCACCAAGAGCTCTGCTATGTTTCTAACAATTTCTTTCCACATGGTATCCGCCCAACTCTCCCCAAGGTTCCTCTCCCATTTCAGCATATGACCAACCTTCCCCGCTGCCCCAGTGGTCAATCCTCTATATAATATGGGAGAGTAATCACCTGCATTCCAGGGTCCCCACACACAGGACTTCAAACCAGGATTGCTCCCAGGCCAGGTCCTGTACCACCCTTTTCCAGCCTAGAAAATGGCAAAGCTGGAGGTAACTAAAGTGGTCTTTCCCCTCTAGGCCATATGTGGTTCACAGTTCATCAAAGGTGAACCAACTGACCCACTTGTTTGATGCCCTTCCTCTCCCAGCGTTGCAAGCTTTGGGACCCCAGTCCCTCATCTGCAAGGAAATAGGTGGTCAGTGGCACCATCCCTGAGACCGAGTTCCCTTCTAAAAGTTCCTGTTTATAGCAATTCCATAGGTCTAGCGCGTGCCTTACAAAAAGATTGCATTCCCCCAGTTTCTTCCTACCTCAGAGCCCAAGTTCAAGAGGGGTCCCTGTCACTAGGTCACCCTCCAGCCTCACCCAATGCTTATCCTGCTCCCTCACCCAAGAGTAAACACACTTGAGTTGAGCAGCCACATAATACAACTTCATAACCGGCAAGCCCAGTCCACCCTCACTCTTGGATCAATGCAGCACCTTCTGGGCCACCGCAGTGCCCTCCTGTTCCAGACAACTGTATATTCCTTGGAGGACCTGCAGCACCCTCTCCGGCACCTTCACCAGGCGCGCCAGGAAAAGATATAAGAAGCAAGGTAAAAGCATCATCTTGATCGCCCATCCATGACAGGTAGCCTTGCCCCTACTGACGGAGCAGGCTCTCCACCTCCCCCATGAACCGCTGATATTTCAGATCATACAAATCAGAATGCCATATACTAATCCACACTTCTGAATACCAGATCACCACCCTCGCCCACCATAAGGGAAGGGTCCACCGTAATCGGTCCCACAGACCCTCTGGAACCGTCAGGTTCAGAATTTCTGATTTACTCCAATTGAGGCAAAAGCCCGACAGCCACCCATACTCTCAAAGTTCCCACATTATGAGAGGCAAGGAGATCTGTGGTCTCCCCACCACCATAATGACATCATCTGCAAACAAAGATAGACAGTACTCCCAACTCCTCACCTGGATTCCACAAATATTCCTACTTATATGTATCTGGGCCACCAACGGTTCTAAGGTAAGTGCAAATAATGGGGGGGGGGAGACAAGGGACAACCCTGCCGGGTACACAGTTGTATTAGAAAGAAGTGCAAGTACCCCCTATTTACGTTGACAAACGCCTGTGGTTTGGCATACAGGGCTTGTATCCATCCCGAAAAACCTCCCCAAAACCCATCTTTTCTAATACGCTGCATGAAGTCCCACGACATATGGTCAAAGGTTTTCTCAGCATCCATAGAGAGGAGCAGCGCAGGCTCCTTCCATTGCTGGGCCGCCCATATAAGTTTGAGAAGCTTTTGTACATTATCAGGAGCTTGCCTCCTGAGCATGAATCCCACCTGGTCTGACTCCACTAATCCCAGAATAACTTTATTCAATTCATTCATTTCATTTCATTTATTAAAATTTGATATACTGCCCTTAGCTGGGACAGCAGCGGTTAACAATAAAAACAAACTTAAATATAGACGTATAAAGGAACGCCATCGAATGGATAGGAAAGAGTGCATGAGACATTACAACACTTAATGAGGGATCACATAGAGGCAGCAGGGAGGTTCGGAAAGAACACAAGAGAGCATCGACAATCAGAGCGAGTCAGGGGGAGGTCAAAAGTGGTACAAAATAAATGTGTTTTGAGCTGGGCTTTAAACTTTGAGAATGAGATTTCTAGCTTGAGGGAGGGAGATTGTTCCAGAGTGTGGGGCTGAGAAAGTAAAAAGCGAAATGACATGTTGATTCATCTATGCCTGTGAGGGGGGGTATGAAAAGACGATTCATGTGGATAGAGCAGAGGGAGCATTGAGGCACGTGAAGGATAAGGAAGGATGAGAGATACTGCAGAGAGCCCATATAAAAAGTCTTATGGACTTGAATTAGGATCTTATATTGTATGCGAGATGAGATGGGAAACCAATGGAGGCGAATGAGGAGAGGGGTTATGTGATCAAAGTGGGAGGCATGAAAGATGAGCCTGGCTGCAGTATATTGAACAAGTTAGAGCCATTTCAGGGAGACCAGCAAGTGCTGAGTTACAGTAGTCAAGACGATAGTACAAGAGTGGCAACAAGAGTGATGAGTGCAGGGATGGATAGAAGGGAGTGAACTGCCCTGATGCGACAAAAAAAGTAGAGAGAGCATTGTGTGATCTGACTGAGATATTCGTGAAAAAATAGTAAAGAATCGAGGATGACCCCAAGATATTGGAAGGAAGGTGTAAGCTGAATAGGGAACCCATCAAGCATCGGTGTAACCAAGGGGGGTGTGGAAAATCCCATGAGTCTGGTGGCGGTAGTCTTGGAGGGGTTAAAGATGAGGCAATTTGTGAATAACCAAGTGGCCACATGAGAAAGGCAGGAGTTCAGGGGAGAGAGATCCGGGGAAAAAGGATTAGTATCAAGAAGTAGAAGATTGTCATCAGCGTATATGTAGAAAAAATTGCCGGATTGCTGAATGATGAGTGCGAGAGGGGCAAGGAAGATGTTAAAGAGAAGGGGAGCTAATACAGAACCCTGGGGAACGCCGCAAAGAGGATAGAAGGCAGTAGCAGAAGCACCCATGATGACGTGAAAAGAATGTTGTGAGAAAAGAATGAAACCAGTCAAGAAAAGAACCCCAAAGACCAATAGCATGAAGATGAGAGAGGAGGTCATGATTGACAAGATCAAAAGCTGAAGAAGGATCCAGAGAGACAGCAATAGTGACGTTACCATGGTCAAGAGATTGGTGAACCTCGCTGAGTAGAGAGAAACATAGAAATATGACGACAGAAAAAGACCACATGGCCTATCTAGTCTGTCCTTCCATATCAACGACTACAACAGTCCTCTTTTTTCCTTTAGAGATCCTCTGAGTTTCTCCCATGCTTTTTTGAATTCAGTTATTGTCCTCATCTCCACCACCTCCACTGGGAGACTATTCCACGGATCCACCACTCTTTCCGTAAAGAAATATTTCCGCATATCACTCCTGAATCTATCCCCCTTCACCCTCATCCCATGTCCCCTCGTAGCAGAACTTGCTTTCGATTGAAAGAGGCTCTCCCCCTGAACATTAATGCCATGGAGGTATTTAAACATCTCAATCATATCACCTCTATCCCGCTTTTCCTCTAAGGTGTACATATTAAGATCCTTAAGTCTGTCCTCATATGCTTTATAATGAAGACCACTAACCATTTTAGTAGCCACCCTCTGCACCGACTCCATCCTGTTCACATCCTTTTGAAGGTGCAGTCCCCAGAATTGCACACTACACTCCAAATGAGGTTGCACCAAAGACTTATACAGAGGAACTATCACCTCCTTTTTTCTGCTAGCCATTCTTCTCCATATGTACCAAGCATCCTTCTAGCTTTTGCCGTCACCTTTTCTACCTGTTTAGCTACTTTAAGATCATCAGACACAACCACGCCTAGGTCCCGTTCTTCTTTAGTGGACAAAAGTACTTCACCCCCTATACTATATTGCTCCCTTGGATTGCTATAGCCCAAATGCATGACCTTACATTTTTTAACATTAAATCCCAGCTGCCAAATTCTAGACCATTCTTCAAGCTTAGCTAGATACCTCCTCATGTTATCTACACCTTCCTGGTTGTCTACTCTACTGCAGATTTTGTATCATCCACAAAGAAACCTTACCCGACAGTCCTTCCGCTATATCACTAATAAAGATGTTAAAAAGAATCTCACCAAGGACAAATCCCTGGGGCACACCACTGGTAACATCCTTCTTCTCAGAGTGAGCTCCATTTACCTGTACTCTTTGTTGCCTCCCACCCAAACAATTTCTAACCCAAGCAGTAACTTTAGGGTCCATCCCTAGGGTTCTCAGTTTGTTTATAAGTCACCTGTGAGGAACAGTGTCAAAGGCTTTACTGAAATCTAAATACACCACATCTAGGGCTCTCCCTCGGTCCAACTCCCTGGTCAACCAGTCAAAGAAATCAATCAGATTTGTCTGACAAGACCTGCCTCTGGTGATTCCATGCTGCCTCAGATCCTGTAATCCACTGGACTCCAGAAACCTCACTATTTTCTCTTTCAGCAGCGTTTCCAATAATTTACTCACCACCGAAGTTAAACTAACCGGCCTGTCGTTTTCAACCCCATCCTTACTTCCGCTTTTGTGTAAAGGCACCACATGAGCCTCTCTCCAGTCCTTTGGCACCACTCCCGGCTCTAATGAGGCATTGAAAAGGTCAATCAGTGGAGCTGCTAGAACGTCCCCAAGTTCCCACAGTATTCTAGGGTGTATCCCATCCGGTACCATCGCTTTGTCTACTTTAAGTTGAGCTAGTTTCTCACTAACACAGTCTTCTGAAAATTGTTCAAGATGTCCCTCACTTCTGTTCCTGTTTGTGGGTGTTTTCTGAGGTCCTGCTCCTGGTTCTTCATCTGTGAACACAGAACAGAAATATTTGTTAAGCAATTCCGCTTTATCCTCATCAGCTTCTACATATTCCTCCCCTTCACCCTTGAGTCTGACAATACCACTTTTGCCCTTCCTCTTCTCATGGGATAGGAGGCAGTGTGGATCAGGAACTGGTTAAAAGATAGAAAGCAGATGATAGGGCTAAATGGCCAATTTTCGCAATGGAGAAAGGTGAATAGTGGTGTACCCCAGGGATCTGTGCCGAGTCCGCTGCTTTTTGACATATTCATAAATGACCTGGAAAAGGGAATAACGAGTGAGGTTATCAAATTTTCAGATGACACAAAACTATTTAAAGTTGTTAAAAACCAAGAAGATTGTGGAAAGTTGCAAGAGGATCTTGATAAATTGGAAGACTGGGCATCAAAATGACAGATGAAATTTAATGTGGACAAGTGCAAAGTTATGCACCTAGGGAAGAACAACCCAAACTATGGTTACACGATGCAAGGTTCCACATTAGAAACCACCACCCAGGAAAAAGATTTAGGCGTCATTGTGGATAACATGTTAAAACCCTCGGCCCAGTGTGCAGCGGCGGCCAAGAAAGCAAATAGGTTGCTAGGTATCATAAGGAAAGGAATGGAAAATAAAACAAAGGATATTATAATGCCTCTATATTGTTCCATGGTGAGACCACACCTTGAATATTGTGTGCAATTCTTGTCGCCGTATCTTAAAAAGGATATAGCGTTATTAGAAACGTTTCAGAGAAGAGTCGCCAAAATGGTAAAGGGGGTGGAAGGATACCCCTTTGAAGAAAGGCTAAAAAGGTTAGGGCTCTTTAACCTAGAAAAGAGACGGCTGAGGGGAGATATGATAGAAGTCTATAAATTAATGAACGATTGTTTACGTTATCAGAATATAGAAAGACTAGGGGACATGCAATGAAGCTACAGAGTAAACTATTTAAGACTAATAAAAGAAAATATTTTTTCACTCAACATGTAATCAAACTCTGGAATTTGTTACCGGAGGATATAGTAAAGGCTGTTAGTGTAGTTGGGTTTAAAAAAGGTTTGGACAAGTTCCTGGAGGAAATAATAAATAATAATAAACCATTATTAAGAAGGGACCCAGGATATCAATGCTTGACCCTATAAAAACATTGTGGAACCTGTCTCTTTTGGGGAAACTGCTAGGTACATATGACCTAGATTGGCCACTGTTGGAAACAGGATACTGGGCTTGATGGACCTTGGTCTGACCCAGTATGGCATATCTTATGTTCTTATATCTGAAAAATGTCTTATCCCCCCTTTTTATTGCATTGGCTATTTCCTCCTCTTTTTGAATCTTTGCTTTCCTGACTACTTTGCTAGCTTCTCTAAGTTTTTCCAAATATAGATGCTTGTCTTCCTCTCTCTGTGATCTCTTGTATTTCATGAAGGCCTCACTCTTTTTCTTCACTTTTTCAGCTACTTCTTTCGAAAGCCATAGCGGTCTTCTTTTCCTTTTACCTTTATTTACCATTTTAACAAAAAGGTTGGTTGCCCTTAAAATATCCCCTTTCAGTTTTGCCCACTGTTTTTCTACATCCGCCAGCTGTTCCCATCCCGCTAATGACTCCCTGAGGTATTGGGCCATCTTCGCAAAGTTAGTCTTCCTAAAGTCTAAGACCCTCACCTTTGAATGGATTCTAACAGCCCTAGTCCTAATACTGAACCACACCATCTGGTGATCATTGGATGCAAAATGATCTCCCACATTAACATCAGAAACACTTTCACCATTGGTAAGCACCAAGTCCAGTATGGCCCCTTCACGTGTGGGATCTGTTACCAATTGCCTGAATAGTTCTCCCTGTAGAGAATCCAGGATCTCTTTACTTCTAGATGATACTACAGCAGTAATGTGCCAATCAACATATGGCATATTGAAATCCCCTATCAGTAGCACATCCTCTTTCCTAGCAATGCTGCGTATGTCTTCAATTAACTCTCTGTGCACCTCTTCCTCTTGTGAGGGAGGTCTGTATATCACGCCAATGCAAATAGATTTCTCTTTCCCTCTTTCTAGTTTAACCCACAATGCCTCCTCTCTCCCTTTTAAGCTCTGTAATTCCAAAGCTTTAATAGTATTTTTTACATATAGTGCCACTCCTCCTTCCCTTCTTCCTACCCTGTCCTTTCTGAATAAAGTATAGTTACATCCCAGCCATGGTTTTCTGTGAACCATGTTTCTGTAACTGCCACTAAATCCAAGTTGGCCACTCCCACCAAAGCTTCAACATCAGGGATCTTATTTCCCATGCTACAGGCATTTATACACAGTGCTTTCCATATGTTACCCCTGGCAGACTTTGCTCTTACGTCCACAGATGGCATCTCATCAATCAGAGAAATGGACTGTCAACTTCATCCAAAGAGACTATCTGCTTCACTTCCAAAGCATCATATGTTACCCCTGTTACCCATTTCCATGAAGGTATTTAATTTATCACTTACCTGAGGACTTTCACTTACCTGGGGGCTTTCTTCCCCCATCCCCAATGAATCTAGTTTAAAGCCCTCTTCAGTAGATTAGCCAGTCTACTACTGAAGACACGTCAACCTTTCTTGGACAGATGGATGCCATCTCTGCTCTGCAACCCTTGTAACAGCATCCCATGGTCTAGGAAACCAAAATGCTCACGATGACACCATCCACGCAGCCATGCATTCATCTCCAGGATGTGAACTTCTCTGCCTTGGCCTTTACCCTCAACAGGGAGGATTGAAGAGAAAACCACCTGTGCAGAATAGTGTCAGTGGAATAGTGTCAGTGGAATGACTGGAGTGGAACCCTGATTGGCGGGGATGGAGTGCATTGGAATCGAGATGAGCAGTCAGTTGTTGAGAAACCAGCTTCTCAAGTAGCTTGGATAGAAAGGGTAAATTGGAAACTGGCCGGTAATTGGAAGGGCTTGCTTTGTCTGAGGAAGGCTTTTTCAGGAGTGGGCGAACTAGAGCTTCCTTCCAGATAGAAGGGAAAACACCAGAAGTAAGACAAGTGTTCATGTGGAAGAGGATTATAGGTTTAAGAGCTAGGGAATCAACAGACAGCCAAAATGAGAGGAGGGAAGGCTGCATGTAGTCTTTCGGGCAGTTGAGAGAACCTTGGAGAGGGTCGTGAAGGAAATGGGATTGAAAGCATCCCAAGAATGTGCCAGAGAGGGTGCGGGGGAATGGGAAGAGAGTGAGGGTGAGGGGAGGGGAAACTGTATAATTGTTGTTAATTACCCTGTTATCCAAGTTCTAATCTCCTGTTCAAATGTAAATGCACCTTCAGTAACCCTGAATGCATATGTTTCTGTTTTGATGTACACCACACTGATGTTAATAGCGCGGTATAAAAGAAATGCTAAATAAATAAATAAACTTGACAGGAGATGAGGAGGAGGAGAAACTTTGTTGCAGGGTGGCAATCTTATTGTGAAAAAAGGTAGTAATTTGCAATGGAGTAGGGGAATTGGCTCCAGAAAGAAACTGCAAAGTTGGCGCTGACAGTGAGGAGAGAATGAAGTGGATATGTCGGTGCTGGGAGGATGAGTGGACAATAAGGGAGGAATAATAGTTTCTCTTTGCACCAGAGACCATGTGGTTATAAGAGCGATGGGATTGGCGAAAGAACTGAAGATATTACGTAGAAGGATGCGTTCAATCACAACAGTATCATTGGCAATCTCGTTAATCACTCAATCTGTGAACTTCACAGAATGCAATCACAAACTATTGATTTCCAAGGCCTCAGACTCATTAGTAGCAGACCGACCAGCTTGCCTAGCCAAAGAATGCTCATATAGCATCAACGGCCTTAATATCGGAAATCAGTAGTATAGTGCTTTACCAGAGTAAAATGAAACAGTAATTCGTTCATAAAGCAGGCGTGATGATTTATCTATCAATTACTTAGCTCAAGACTTTCCTTCAGATCTTCCACACTGCTTCTTATAAGCTTTCCTCACCGCTATCGGTTTCTTCAGGGAATGCATATAATGAATACTGCTCAACAATTAGAGTCTGATGCCGCCCGCGTTATAGCTCACGATTTAAAGCTCAGTAGTTTCAGACATCAGCTGTTCTTCAAAAAACGTCGCGCAAGAACTGAAGAGCCCGTAAGGACTTCGAGCATCTCCAATGGTGCTTTGCCCTACGGAGATTAGCATCTGCAGCCAAAGGCCGTGGTGAAACCAGGGCTGGTGGGGGTGCTGTTTAGGTTTCAAGGAGCTGAGAGGAGCCAATCAGTCGAGTGCAGGAAGAAGAAGGGAATTCCACAGGTGCTGGCAACCAACACTTAGGCTAGCAACTTCACATCTAGGTTAAGCAAAGATATGGGGCGATAAGAGGCACACCTCTGAGGATCCTTTCCCTCTTTAAGGATCAAGGAGATTCCCGCCCGACCCATCGATTCAGTCAGTGGGCCTCCTCCCCCCCCCCCCCCCCGGGCAGATTAAAAAGCTTTCCCAATGGAGCAAGTAAAAGTTCCCCAAATTGCCTGTAAGAGCAAGCAGTGAGCCCCTCCAGGCCCAGCGCTTGTCCAATTTTGGTTGCTCCCCAGATTTTATTGGGGCCAATCTGTCACTTCAGCTCTGTAACAACGCCCAGCTCCAGCTTAGTCAAGGGAACAGAGTCCAGATAGCTAGTGGTGTCGGCCTCAGGAGCTCGAGACGGAGCTGTGTAGAGCTTCTGAAAAATGCGGCAAATTCGCCCCTCATCCCCTTCCCCTGCTGGTGCAGCGTGCCATGTTGATCCCGCACGGCCAGGATTTGAGAATGCAAGTGGTGCTGTCTTAACCGATGCGCAAAGAATTTACCTGCTTTTATTGCCTCCCTCGAAGGCCTCCTGCCTCAAGAGCCTCATCCGGTACTGAATCTCTTCGGTCTCCACCTTACGCTGCATACCAATCCCAGCAGCAGCAACAGAGGCAGCAAGGCCCTCATCAGGCTAAAACGCCTAGGGCAACTAAGACACAACCAGCTGCTCTAACACAGTCAGCACCTGGATTTTGACTCCTTTCTAGAGAGCATAGCCACTCTGCCTCTGCAGGGCTCTTAATCCCTTCTCATAGCAAGCAGACTTTGTTCTTACGTCCACAGATGGCATCTCATCACATCAGAGAAATGGACTGTCAACTTCATCCAAAGAGACTATCTACTTCACTTCCAAAGCTTTCCCTCTGCCACCTCCATAAGGGATTATCCACAAACCCTTTGTAGGCCAATCTCCTGTCAGCCAAGGTGGCCACCCTGCTAGCTCAAGGTGCTGTCGAAAGAGTTCCTCCCACCCAAGAAGACAAGAGGTTCAGACCCATTCTAGATCTCAGAAATTCCAACAAGTTCCCTTGTTCAAGAAAAATTTAAGATGATTTCCCTGGAACACTTATGCCATATCTCCAGAGAAACGATTGACTATGTTCTCTAGACCTCAAGGATGCATACACTCCTTTACTGATCCACCCTCTACACAGACATTATCTGCGGTTCTGGGGTTCAGCAGAACCACTACTAGTATCGTGCATTTCCCTTTGGGCTGGCATCTGCACCCAGAGTGTTCACAAAATGCATGGCGGTAGTAACAGGCTACCTTCGTACTCTGGGGATCTCTGGGAACAGCAGGATCAGTCTTCACAACCAACCCTCTTACCCAGGAGTTGTAGGGTATACTTTTCCTCTATCTCTCAGCTAGAAACTCAACTGAGGAGAGGATGCGGGAAGGCAGGAAGGCAGATGCACAGGTGCAGTGGAGTGCTCCCAAAGGCTTTCCTATTGGACTCTGGGGAGTGTTCCCACGTGGGCTCTGTCGGAACCGACGATACCCATACTTGAAGACTGATTCCTGCTGTTCCGGAGATCACCTGTTACAGGTGAGTAACAACGCTTTCGTTTATCAACCCTTCTATCTCGACCTGCACACACATATCCTCCAATAATGCTTCATTACGTTTCCAAAACTGCAGGCCCCTATTCTCCGTCTGGATAGCTATTCGGACCTCCACCAGGGCATTGTCTGACCAAGTGATCACATCCATATCGGCCCCTTTCAGTCGTCCTTCAAGTTCTTTCCCCATCAAAATCATATCAGTCCTAGAGTTGGAGGAGTAATAAGAAAATTGCCACTTTTTGGGGTACAAAAACCGCCATGCATCCACCACACCCAGACCTTTCAGGAAAGACTTTAACTGGGCCCTGTCTGCCCGCCTTTCCTCCCCTTTCCCCATGCAGTCTCTTCCCAGGTCCCAGGTCATATTAAAATTGCCCCCTATCAACATAGAATCCTGTCCTATGGTGCCCAACCTTCCCCCTAGAATTGAAAGAAATATCAATACACCGAGAAGATGTATTATAACTACTTGATAAACTGGAGAGTAGCAAATTACCTGGACCGGATGGTATACATCCAAGGGTATTGAAAGAACTTAAATATGAGATTGCAGACCTTCTATTAGTTCACAGATTACTATCATTAAAATCATCTGTAATACCTGAAGATTGGAGGATCGCCAATGTAATGCCAATTTTTAAAAAGGGTTCCAGGGCTGATCCGGGAAACTACAGACCGGTGATCCTGACGTCAGTACTGGGAAAAATGGTAGAAACCATCATAAAGAACAAAATTACTCAATATGTAGATAGTCATGGATGGAAGACAGCCAACATGTCTTTAGACAAGGAAGATCTTCTCTTATTAATCTGTTATGTTTTTTTGAAGGTGTGAATAAACAGGTTGACAAAAGTGGGTCGGTTGATATAGTGTATCTGGACTTTCAGAAAGCCTTTGACAAGGTCCCTCATTAGAGACTTTTGGCAAAACTAAAAAGTCATTGGATAGGAGGCAGTGTACTATTGTGGATCAGGAACTGGTTAAAAAATAGAAAACAAGAGGGTAGGGCTAAATGGCCAATTTTCCCAATGGGAAAAGGTGAATAGTGGAGTACCCCAGGGATCTGTGCTGGTTCCGCTGCTTTTTGACATATTCATAAATGACCTGGAAAAGGGAATAACGAGTGAGGTTATCAAATTTGCAGATGACACAAAACTATTTAAAGTTGTTAAAATCCAAGAGGATTGTGGAAAATTGCAAGAGAATCTTGATAAATTGGAAGACTGGGCATCCAAATGGCAGATGAAATTTAATATAGACAAGTGCAAAGTTATGCACCTAGGAAAGAACAACCCAAACTATGGTTATACAATGCAAGGTTCCACATTGGGAACCGCCACCCATGAAAAAAATGTAGGCGTCATCGTGGTTAACATGTCAAAACCCTCCTTCCAGTCTGCAGCTGCAGCCAAGAGAGCAAATAGAATGCTAGGTATCATAAGGAAAGGAATGGAAAACAAAACAAAGGATATTATAATGCCTCTGTTTCGTTCCATGGTGCAACCGCACCTTGAATATTGTGTGCAATTCTGGTCGCAGTATCTTAAAAAAGATATAGCGTTATTAGAAAGGATAGAGAGAAGAGCCACCAAAATGGTAAAGGGGCTGGAAGGATACTCCTATGAAGAGAGGCTAAAAAGGTTACGGCTCTTAAACCTGGAAAAGAGACGGCTGAGGGGAGATATGATAGAGGTCTATAAATTAATGAATGGAGTGGAACGGGTAAACGTAGATCGATAGTTTACGTCATCAAAATATAAAAAGACTAGGGGGCATGCAATGAAGCTACAGGGTAACCTATTTAAGACTAATAAGAGAAAATATTTTTTTCACTCAACGTGTAATCAAACTCTGGAATTTGTTACCGGAGGATGTAGTAAAAGCTTAGTGTAGCTGGGTTTAAAACAGGTTTGGACAAGTTCTTAGAGGAAAGGTCCATAAACCATTATTAAAAGGGACCCAAGATATCACTGCTTGACCCAATACAAGCATTGTGGAACCTGTGTCTTTTGAGGAGACTGAAAGGTACTTATGACCTAGATTGGCCACTGTTGAAAACAGGATACTGGGCTTGATGGACCTTGGTCTGACCCAGTATGACATATCTTATATTCTTAATTCCACGTAAAAATCCCCTTGGACTCCCATGGGGGCATAGATGCATGCCAGCTTAAATCACTCATCCCCCATTTGAATGCATGCCAGTATTTACCTACTCTGCTTGTCCCTTAAAACTTGCCAGGTTGACATCCAAGAAGATGGCCACTGCCCCCCTTCTTTTGCTCCACCAAGTTTGATGCAGACGAGTGGGGCAAGTTTTTATAGTAACCATCCTTTCATGGGCTCTCAGGAGATGTGTTTCTTGCAACACAAAACTGAGGCTTGTTGCCTCTAGATCTCTTTGTAAAGTTTCTGCCTCTTAAATGAGGAATTCAGACCCCATACATTGAGGTCACTATTTTCAGCGCAATGTCCATAGATCCCTGTTCTCCAGCCTCCAACTGCCCTCAGCTCCCTTCTCCCTTCTCCCCCTCCTCCCCACCCCTCCATCCTCCCAGCTCCCTGCCACGCCAAACGCCCACCCACCAGCATCAAAGACACAGGCTGCCGCCTCCTTTACAGAATGGCTTGGCCCTAATGTCTCCTCCCCATGCCCCCAAAATGTTCTTCCCACTTTGGTCCTGTGGGCTCTCCAGAAATTCCCAGTGACCTCTCCTGAAGTCCTCCCACTGCCTACCTCCTCCTTGATCCCCTCCCTACCTCAACCAACAATCCTTGACACATTCTCCCCCCATTCACCCTCCTCCTTCCCCTCAGCATTCACCACGTAATACACACTTCCTCCAACTTTAACTACCCCCTCTCATCCCACCCTCTCCACAACTGAACTACCCAATATAAACAACATACAAGTTTCCCAACAATAATCCAGTGGACAAAGGTGGATACCCCCCACCCCCTACCACTGACCCCCTCAGACCGAAGTCCTCTCCACTGTGGAGGACCCTCACTCAAGGTAGCTCTATTTGTGCTCTGATGGACCACAGCCACAAGTTCCTCTTAGCAACCATGGTCCACTTCACTGAATCAAGTAGGCGCAGGAGGGCCTGCTCCATCAACTCGCTCCCCGAACTGTCTCCAGAGCCACTTTCTGCCATGTGCTACTCGCTACCACTTGGGTATTTCAGAACTTGGTGCAGGGCTTTCCCCTGTCTCCAAAGCTAGTCCCGTTACCCCTGCAGCTTGCAACACTAAGGAGTGGACATGATATCTTTTCCCCTCCACTATAAACATCAATCTGAATGGGAAAGTCCACCCATAATGAATATACCCGCCCTTATCCATAAAAGGACGTCTCTCAAACAGGACCCGCCCTTATCCATAAAAGGACGTCTCTCAAACAGCGCCACTTTTGTAGGATTGTTTGTGCCAGGTCTGCATAGATCTCAACACTGTTACCCTCCCAGTTCAGAGGGTCTCGCACCCTAGCCCGGGCTGCCACTTTTCCTTAGTATTGAAGTCCTAGAAACAAGCAATAATGTCCTTGGGCTTATTTTGCAAACCTGCCAGGCCGGCCACCCAGTGAGCCCGAGCTATGTGCAAGTCCCAGTCACAAGTTATACATCCCGCCTGCATCAGGAGGGCCATTGATATTTTTTGGATCACCATTTTGCAGTCTACATACTCCTTTGACTCAGGCACTCTGCCAAAACTCAGGTTATTGCGCGGGTCCTGTTTTCAAGGTCCTCCTCCTCTTCTTCCAGCTCCTCTCTCCATTTCTCCAGCCCCTGAATCCTCTGACTCACAGTTTGAAATTATTCAGTGCTTTTCTAGCCTCTCTTCAGCCTCCTCAACGCGCCTGCCCAGCTCTTCCACATCATGCCTGAGGTCCTCTATGCGGCCTGAAAATTCTTCTCACATCTATGAGAGGTCCGATTTTAAGTCCTTGAACGAGGCTCGAATTTCTGTTTGGAACGTCCGCACACACCCCCTCTTGTTTGGTCCGCTCACCACCTCAAAGGCTGCGCTGCTCACCCACTGCGGATCATGTTCCTCCTGCTGCCATTTTCTCCGACTTTCTCTGCTGCGGGGTAACACTGGCATATGCAAAATCCTTCAGATCAATTTTTTTGGCTTTCGCCACCATCCCTGCCTGCTCAGCTGCACCGGGGGATCTGAGGGGGCAGTAACAGAGGGACTGTGCCGGGGAAAATGCTGACTTCCTTCCAAGGGACAGCCAGAGCACAAGTTCAAACAGCCATACTCAACGGTGATGTCAGCAGCCTCTGGCATATCTTTTTTAAGATATGGTGACCAGAATTGCACACAATATTCAAGGTGTGGTTGCACCATGGAGGAATACAGAGACATTACAGTATCCTTGGTTTTATTCTCCATCCCTTTCTTTTTGATTCCCAACATTCTTTTTTGGCTGCCGCTACACCCTGGGAAAAGGATGTCAACATATTATACATAATGATGCCTAAATTCTTTTCTTGGGTGGTGGTTCCTAATGTGCAACCTTGCATCGTGCAACTTTAGTTTGGGTTGTTATTCCCTAAGTGCATAACTTTGCACTTGTCCACATTAAATGTCATCTACCATTTGAACGACCAGTCTCCCAATTTATCAAGATCACCTAGTCTCCCAATTTATCAAGATCACCTTGCAGTCCTTGTTTGTTTATTTATTTATTTGGAACATTTTTCTATACCGCCCCTTCCAGAGATCAGGGACATTTTACAGTGAAACAAAAACATAATACATTGAACATAGTTGTAACAGTTAACTATTTACAATGATAGTATGATGCAATAACTATTTACAATGAGCTCTACAACATTAGTGAACCATACAGGTTAGCAGTTGGTGAGTACAGGGGCAGAATCATGTGTGCAGTGATGTATATTATTGGAGAGTAGTGTGTATTATAATTGTATGTGGGGGTTCAGTGGTTGTACTGGCTTGTGATGTGGTATTGGAAGTGGGGTTGGGGATATTGAAATGTCGAATGAATAGGAATGTTTTTAATTCCTTTTGGAATGTTTGTAGGTCTTTAATTTCTCTTAATGTTTTTTGGGAGGACGTTCCACTGGGTGGGGGCAACATATGAGCGCTGTTACTCATTGTTTGATTGGTTTTATGGATTGAGGTTGATACTGAGAGCATGTTTGGCTGTTGCATCTTCTAGCCCTAATATTTGTGAATGTGTGGATTAAAGATGTTAAGTTATTGATTAGTTAGAATGTGGTTATTAAGATTTTGTATTTTATTCTACTGGCAATTGGGAGCCAGTGGATGGTATAAAGAATGGGGGTGATGTCGTCTTATAGATGTGCCTTAAAGATTATTCTGGCTGTGACATTTTGAGCCATTTGTACTATGTTTAGATTTTTTTTAGTTGTACCTTGTAATATAGCATTACAGTAGTCGAAGTGGGGCATTATTAGTGCTTGGACTACTGATCTGAAGTCATCTATATAAATCAGAGGTCTGAGTTGTTGAATGGTCCTTAGTTTGTAGAATATGGTTCTGGCCATTTGTTTTATGTGAGAGGCCATGTTGAGGAAGTTGTCAAGGATTACTCCTAGGTATTTTATCTCCTGTTTAACCGGGAGTATGTTGTTATGCAGGCTGACTGTTGGAGGGGGGGGGTTAAAGTTTTGGTTTTTAGAAGTAAATAGAACTTCTGAAGTTGATGAAAAACCAGTCCAAAGATGTAGGCAGCAAAAATACAACTCACAACCTTTATTGATCCTTATTTGACAGGTGGCCAAAAACAGGCCGTGTTTCGTCTAATATTTTGTCTGGGGTGTGGCACACTATAAACATTAAAAGCATCATAAATAATAACATGACAAGGCATACATAAAACTATAAAAGAATACATAATTACTACCACAATTAAAAGGATGAATAAAATTATGCAAATTGCAAATAAAATATAAAATAATAAAATAAAATAATGAACTAATAAAAAAGCATTTTAAACAAATAAAATAATAAAACAAGGAAACAACAATATTATGAACATGTTCAAAATAAATATTGAATTAAAACCTAAAAATTAAACATAATGAAAAGTGCATATAATTAATAGACATGTAGATGATAATAAACATCAAAATAAAAACAAAACAACACTTAAAAATAATAATAAAAAAACTTAAATATATATATTTTACTATATTATATAAAACGCTTGCTAATTGGAAGGAGAACCAGGGATGAGAAGCAGGATATGAAATTTAAAGGGGATGATATCTAACAAAAAGAAGCAGGTGAGAATCAGAACGAGATACCTTGAGGCAGTCTAACCAAAGGGTAAGCGTGGTCAATGAGACCCTAAGCCATTCCCATTTCACTGTGAAAATACAACAATCCAAACTTTAAAATCAGAAAATGGGACACCATATGAAATAAAAAAGGGGGGGGGGAGAATTCTGTATCCAATTTAAAATTCACCAAATTGAATGAACGTATATTGATTATGTGAGTCAAAAATGGGAACACCGGGCTATACAGCCTTAGTTTCAACGCAATCACAGACTGGCTTCACGATCAGAACCTTCGAATAAACTTCAAAAAAACCGAGGTCCTATTCATCACGAAGAACAAAAGCTTCTCACCCCCCTCAGCCCTAAAAGTAAGAGACGCAGAGCTTCCAAACAAGCCCACCATACGCTACCTGGGTGTGACGCTGGATCAACAGCTAGACTTTACAGTGCACATAAGCAGCACTGTCAAGGCTATATACTACAAGATCAAGACCATTATGACACCTAAGACCCTTGTTGGCTCCAGATAACTTCCGTACAATATTTCAAGCGCTAGTAACACCCCATTTTGATTATGCAAACATTATACTCCACGGCCTACCCAAGAGTACCCTAAACCCGCTACAATTAGCGATGAATGCCGCTGCCCGCGTCTTCTGTGGAGCATCCAGACGAGACCACATAACCCCCATCCTAAGGGACCTACACTGGCTGCCGATAAACTGCAGGATCTTATACAAGGCCCTCCTCATTACTTTCAAATCCATTAACAAAATATCCCCCCCCCCCCCACCTCCATCTCGGACTTCCTCACTCACACTCCCAATAACAGATCAAGGAAGACATTAGCCTCCAATACACTTATTATCCCGAGGGAAACTACAAAATGTGCACAATCAACTGGTAATAGAGCCTTCGCTCTCTACGCCCCTAGATGCTAGAATAACCTCCCTCCCAGCATCAGATCGATCAGAGACCTCAAACAATTCAGGAAAGCCCTTAAGCATCATCTGTTCCTTCTACACGTCTCGCTACCCAACAGCACCCCCTCTTCCCACCCACAATCCAACCCATTAACACCACACACATCACAGACAAACTAGACCGGCCCTAACCATAAAGCCAACCTCGGTATACAATAACCGGTCTAGTAAAGCTTTAGATTTAAACCATGACAGTCTTACTATTAATTCTAGTAGCTCTAGAATATGCATTAACAGAAATAGCTGAATATATTTTCTGAGTTGTACTGTAGACGAACAATTAGACGGAAATTTAGAATGCTGATATGCCTTATTGTAAATAGCCTACCTATCCTCATCTTTCATCGCTTAAAATGTACATAGTTCCCCCAGTTGCAGTTCAATGTTACCTTCCCTGTTATATGTAAACACAGGACAGATCTCTTACTGCCCTGGAGTCAATTTGTTAATTGTAAACCACACTGATAATAAAGAGCGCGGTATAGAAAAGCTTTAAATAAATAAAATAAATAATAAATAAATAAAAATACCATCAACTCTTTAAACCATTCGTTGTATAGCGAGGAAATTGTTATTGTGACGCTATCTATAAAACTCATACCGTATTACACGGAAAGTGTTACTAAGACAAACATAAAAAATATTAGATAATCAGAAACATATGAATATGTGATGTCCAATTGAATAACCAAACATGAAAGCCAACCGATATTTACGGTATTGTGTAATATACTTACTGCATGTGATACATGCCGACTGATTTGAAAAATACAATGTGTCCTGAAGAAGGGGTAATATTGACGTTTAATGCTAAAAATCAATGGTAAGAAAACAACATTATGAACTATTTCAGAAAATAAAAAAATAATTTAAAACAATAAAAAGAAGAAAGTGAACCTCGCTACATATACTCCAAACGCACGGACCACTGTGCTGCTTCAACAAGTGTTTGTAAGAGATGAAAAAATGCCAGCGCATGCGTACTTTAAATGCATGCTGGACCACAGGATAAAACCAATTAAATACTCGCTCCCATTGTGCCTGCGAATGCAGACAGACAGGCACTGAGCCTACGTGATCCAAAGGAACAGCGGGAGGAAACTAAAACCTCTCTTACAATACACAAGGGAACAAAACAGGATAAATATATTACCGTGGATAAACACCGTACAGAGTACGCTATAAAACCCCTTCCATACAGAAAAAAGGAAAAAATACTCTATACCAACTGTGTGTATATAAACAGTATATTAAAAAGAAACAGCACTATAATGAAACAAAGAAACCATCTCGACACCAAATGTGACATGGTTATATAAAAGATACCTATTTGTTTAAAACTATCATAAAACCATGTATGAAAACGGAGAAGATGAAAAAATTTGGCCGGGTCCCGAGGCCGGGTAGTAACCGGGTCCCCGGGGCCCGTACCCCCGGCGCATTTAGTTAGACATGCGGGGGGGGGGGCCAGAGGGGAAGAGGGAGGTGGCACGCGTGCCGGCAGCCCGCATTGGTGAGTGGAGCCTGGCAATTGGTTGAAGAGCGGTTGGGGGGGCGGGGCGGCAGTGAGCGAGGGAGATCGATGTGTGCGATCTCCCTCTTCCTGCCTGCTCGTCGCCGTTAAAAGGTGTGTGCTGCGTTGCTCCCACTTGGGCTTTCCTCTTCGTGCTCCACGAAGCTGCGGGCCGGGGGTTCTCTTCCGCGGGGGGGCTTGGGGGATCGGGAAGCTAATTTTTCGCTGGGTCCGGTGGTGTTTTAATAAATAATTATAAATCTGAACCGTGCCTGGCCAACCCTCCACGAGTGTGTGCTGGGGCCCATCGCACGTGGCGTGGCTTAGCTTCGTTGGGAGTTTTTGCCCTACTGTGCAGTCAGCGCTTTAGGGGAGGACAGGGAGAAGACTTTATTCTGTGTGGCTGAAATGTATAAGAAGCAAGTGAAGTAGGGGTTTGAATTCCTCCAGCAGTGCTGTTTCATCAGAGCACTGGTGGGGGGGGGGGGGGTAATTTGCTGTGTTCCAAAAAAAAAAAAAGGCAAACAAACCGGATATTACTCTCAGGCCTACTATACCAAAAAAAAAATCATAAGAAAGGAAATATTTAAATAAAATAGTGGGGGGATCAGTTAGCCGCTGCTAAAAGGGGTGCGTGTGGTGATCAGCGCACGGGAGTAGGGCGCAGAATGGCTCGCCGGCTTAGCGGGCGCAGGGTGGGAAATAGGCCTGGGGGTGCGAGGGGGTCGGCCAGAGGGCAGGGAGCAGTGAGGCGTGGGCGCACGGCGCCCAGCAGAGGGGGGGCACTGCCCAGGGGCGCACCGGTGGCCAGAGTGCTTTGCGGTGCCCGCCAGGGGCATGGGCAAAGGAAATCCAGGGGGGCATTCGGCAAGGCCTCACAGGCCTGTGCGGGTGGAGTAGTGTCAGAGGGAGCAGGGCCTGGGGAGATGGGGCCCTTGTTGGTTGCTGGGGGTGGTGGGAAGGTGGGGGATGCAGTCAGGGTGGTCAGCACCCTTGGCCATTCAGGTGTTGGGGGGCAGTGTCAGTGGCGGCACAGGCTGAGGGGCCGCTGGTGGACAGCACGCCGGGCAGGTTTACGGGTGTGCCTCCTTCCCCTGCATTGGGGATTGGGCGTTTCGTTCACCCCGGGAATTTTGGGCCAATGGGTCCGTGGGCGTGCGGGGCGGGTCCATGGGGGAGTATGGGGCACTGGGGCAGTGGTTGGGGTGGCTGGTTTGGAGCTGGGTGTCAGGAGGTGACGAGTACCGCGGGCAGGGGTTACGCTGCCTGGGATGCCGGCGGTCTCGGTTCCTCGGCGTGGGGTTGGGACGGGGGGCCGGGTGAGGCGCCATGCACTATGAGGGCCGTTGCTGCTGGTCTCTCCCCCTCTCTTCCTCTGCAGGTCCCGCGGAATTTGACGCCCAGGACGTCCATGGCTGACTCGGCTCAGGCCGTTGGTGCAGGCCCCTCCAATTCTGTGGACGAGTTGACCAGTACGGCGTTGGGGGTGCAGACCGCGGGCGCTTCGGCGCCTTCCCCCTGTGGTGTTGGTAAGTATGCAGGGGACGCAGGCAGGGTGGATGGAGGAGCGCAAAACCCGGGCGCGGGGCTTGCCATGGCAAGAACAGCTAAAGCTAAGCGTAGGCGGGGGTGCCGCTGTCAGCGGGCGTCTTCTTCTTCCTCCTCTTCTTCGTTGGCGTCCACGGCATCCTTGGGTGACTCTATTATAGCTGGGGGTGGGAAAGGGGAGGGCGGTGGGTCTTCTCTGGTGCGCTGTGCCGAATTGTGGGAGTGCATGCCGCGGAAGCTGCGCCATCGGATCAAGAGGTGCAAGTATATTGACATTTTCCGCCTTCTAGATGGCAGGAAACGTTCCATTGAAAGCAAAAAGAAGCGCAAAGAGGACGAGAAAGCTGGCAGGGTGCGGAAGGCTTCTCGCAATACCCTTAATTGGACTCGCGCCTTTTTGCGCTTGGCGAGTGTATGGGGTCATAACTTCCCGGATCATTATGGGGCGCTGCTGGCTTATGCAGATACGATTTTGGCAGCGTCGCAGGCGCACGAGGGGTAGGCTTGGTTAAATTATGATGAGGAGTTCAGGGACATGATGGAGGAGAACGGTCAGCTTTCTTGGGGGACGAAGGACATTAATCTTTGGTTAACTCAAATGTCCGCGAGGAGCCGGGTCGGGGGAGCTGGAGTCAGGGTGGGAAAGGCGGGGCCGTCACTTGCCTCAGCGGGTTTGCGGTCCTTTCGGGCCTCCGCTCCTGTTGTCTCCCAATCGCGGGGGGGTGCTTTTGGGGGGAGACGTCTGTTGGCGTTTCAACAAGGCGTCATGCCCGTTCCCTGACTGCAAATTTAAGCACATCTGCTCACTGTGTGGGGGTGGGCATGCGGCCACAAAATGTAGTCAGAAAGGAGTTGCGGGAGCCCCAGCTGGGGCTAAATGAGGTGGTCCGTATGGCTTTGACTCCTACGCCTGTGAGAGTCGACGCGTTGCGCCCGTGGTTAGTGATGTACGGGCAGTCTCGACGTGGGGGGGCATCGAGTTTGCTATTAAAAGGTTTTTCTGAGGGCTTTAGGATTCCATTTCAGGGTTCGCCAGTTGGGGGTGGGTCACGAAACGCTAGTTCGGTGCGAGAGCAGGCTGATGTGCGGAGGAAGATCGCGGAGGGATGCATGTTGGGCAGAATAGCGGGGTCCTTCACCATGCCCCCCTTTTCTCTGTTCACAGTTTCTCCGTTGGGCATGGTGCCCAAGAAAGAGCCGGGCAAGTTTTGGCTGATACACAACCTATCTTGCCCTCCGGGGGATTCCATGAACGATCGCATTCCTCGGGAGCTGTGCACGGTGCGCTACGCTTCCTTTGATGCGGCTGCGGTCCTGGTGCACCAGTGTGGGGCTGGTGCCCTGCTGGCCAAGGTAGACATCGAATCTGCGTTTCGATTGTTGCCAGTTCACCCTTCGGCTTTTCCTTTGCTGGGCTTCCGCTTTGAGTCACTGTTTTACTTCGACAAGTGCATGCCAATGGGCTGCGCGATATCCTGCGCCTACTTCAAAGCTTTTAGTACATTCCTGCATTGGGTGTTGGAGCGGCAGACGGGTGTTGCTAACATTGTGCATTACCTCAATAATTTCCTTTTCGTTGGGCCGGAGCAGGCGCCTACCTGCGACACTCTGCTGGGGGCTTTTATGCGCTTGGCCAGGGACTTTGGCATCCCCATAGCGGCCAACAAAACTGTGGGTCCGGTTACCCGCCTCACCTTTTTAGGGATTGAGATCGATACAGTGGGTATGGCGGTGCGCTTGCCTGCACAGAAGATCGAGCGGCTCAGGGAGTTAGTGGCGTTTGTGGGATCTTCCTCCAAGACTACCCTACAGGTCATACAGTCATTAGTCGGACATCTCAATTTTGCCTGCAGGGTTTTGCCCATTGGGCGCCCCTTCGTGCGGCGGTTATCATTGGCCATGGCGGGCGTTCGCCTCCCGCATCATCGGATTTGGGTGTCTGCAGGAATGCGTGAGGATCTACGGGTGTGGGATACCTTCCTAGCGAATTTCAATGGCTGTTCGTTGCTTCAGTTGCCGGAGCTTTTGAATCTGGATTTGCATTTGTTTACGGATGCCGTGGGGAGTTCCGGTTTCGGAGCCTATTGCCAAGGGGCGTGGTGTGCGGAACCTTGGCCGGCGGAATGGGTGCAATCCGGCTTGACACGCAACATTACCTTCTTGGATCTTTTTCCTATAGTGGTAGCTTTTTGGGTATGGCCCGAACGCCTGTGTGATCGGTGGGTAGTGTTCTGGTGCGACAACACGGCGGTGGTTGAGGTTATCAACCGGCATGCGCCTCGGTGCCCACAGTTGGCCTCCCTGATGAGGGTGTTTGTGTTGGCCTGCTTGCGCTTGAACGTCACCGCCAGGGCACGCCATGTGCCGGGCTCCCAGAATTCCATTGCTGATGCTCTGTCCCGTTTTCAGTAGGAGCAGTTTCGCCGATTGGCTCCGGAGGCGGAAGTGTCGGCCTCTCGGGTCCCGGAGCATCTCTGGAGGGTTGGGACCCCGACTTGATGTCATTGCTGGCTGCATCAGTGGCACGCGGCACATGGGTGCTGTATCGGCGAGGATACTCTCAGGTGAGTGCGTTTGCGAGAGCGAGGGGTTGGTCTGGGGGCAGTGTGCCTGACGGGCTGATGGGTCAATTTGTTTTGTGGGCAGAGAGTGAGGGTTGGGCTCGGTCGGCGGTCGTGTCTGCGTTGGCTGGGTTTTCCTTCTTTTGTAAGGCGGTGGGATGGGGCAACCCTAGGGTTTCCTTTTTGGTTACCAGCCTTCTGGAAGGTTGGGCCAGGGCGCATTCTAGGCCGCGCGACTGGCGGCTTCCGGTTTCCCACGAACTCTTACTTCAGATATGCGAGGCGTTACCGCACATTGCGGCCTCGAGTTTCAAGTCTGTTTTGTTCCACGCGCTCTTCGTGACTGCATTTTTTGGGGCATTCAGAGTGTGTGAGGTAGTGCCCCGGTCTGCATGGCAGGGCGCGTTTGACGGGCTCGCCTCTGAGCACGTCATGGTGGAAGCGTCACAGGTGCGTATTTACCTAACGCGTTCCAAAACGGACCAGACTGGGAAGGGTGGCTGGGTGGGCTGAGTGCCATCTTTCCCTTGTTATCCTGCCCGGTGCATGCTTTATGGAATTACCTGCGGCTGCAGCCGGTGGTGCGGGGCTATTTTTTCGTCCACGGTGACGGCAGGCCGGTGACACAGTTTCAGTTTATGGCTGTGCTGTGCTTGGCTTTGCGGTTCCTGGGTTATGATGACAGGAGCTATGCTTCGCATTCATTCCAGATTGGTGCGGCTACTAGTGCGGCTGCGGCAGGCCTCGAAGCGCGTGTCATCCAGTGCATCGGCAGGTGGCATTTGGGAGCGTACGAGGGGTACATTCACCCGTAGGTCTTCTGCACTGCGCGTATCAGGCCGTGTGATTATCTCGGCAGCGGAGGTTCCCCTTGGGGGGGGTTTGGGGGTGTGGGGGGTACTAATTTTTTCCCTTCCTATTGCAGATTGGCCTGCTGGTGGCAGTCCGCTTTTCTACTTTCAGATGGTGCCTGCTCTGGAGACTGGTGGATCATTGGGCATTCCTTCGTCTACTGGGCGGAGCGTCGGGCGGCAGTGCGGCCATTGGGCTCCCATCTCGGTCTGGCCGGTTCCAGAATTCGGCTGTGTTGGATGGGGCAACGTGGCATGCGATAGTGGCAACTCCTGGCCTGTGTGCAGGCGGAGCTCGGACTGCGGCGGCGGCCAGTCGGGCTGCTGATTCATTTGGGTGGCAATGACCTGGCTAGCTGGTCCTGCCGGCAAATAATTCGAACTGTGCAGAGGGACAGTGGTCAGGTGCGGGAGTTGCTCCCGGGTGTGGCCATCGTTTGGTCAGACATCATTCCACGCCCTGCGTGCTGGACTCAGCGGCGCTGGTCGCGGGGTCTGGTCAAGATTAACTGTCAGATTGGGCGTTGGGTTCAGCAGACAGGTGGGCTTCAGGTGTTACACCCTTGGACGGATGTCAAGTGTGCTGGCTTGTATCATTTAGATGGGGTTCACCTGGCCCCGGTGGGTCAAGATCTGTTGTTGAACGACTGGCAGGAGGTTTTGTAGGGGTGGTGCTGGTCGCAGCTTTCCTTGGTGGGGGCGGCACAAGGTTAGTGGTCTACCTTGTGCCGGTGGCGGGGTAGCGAGCTGGCGCTCGCCAACCCGGCAGGGCATTTGAGGCTGATGCCACTTTACGCGGGAGCGGCAGCGCTCCTTAGGTTGGGAGAGACGTCCCGGCTGGGGTCTCTGCCCGGTGGAATGCAACCTTGAGCCGGTCTTTGCTAATAACATGGCGAGGCCGGCGGTAGGGGGAATGGGGTGGATGATGCACCACTTTGCTATAAACGGCTGGTGGGGGGCATCATCCGGAAACGGGGGCGGGGGGCAACTTTTGGGTTTATGAATGTTGAGTTGGCCCATGTTGGGCCGGTGTTCCAATTCTGTTAATAAAGCTGCGACCAAGCAATTTTCACCAGTTCCTATGTCTGCGTGTTCTGTTCAGGTGTTGGGGAGGGGGGGGCACGGGTGGGGCAGGAATTGACCTCGAGCAAGTTGGGCATGGATCCCTGAGGTGTGTGTGTTGGGGGGGGTCTATAGAGCTCTGGTTGGAGCCGGGGATAGGGCATCCGGATACCTCGGTTAATTCGGCCGTGCCGCAGGGCTGGGTCCCGAAGCCGGGTAGTAACCGGGTCCCCGGGGCCCGTACCCCCGGCGCATTTAGTTAGACATGCGGGGGGGGGGCCAGAGGGGAGGAGGGAGGTGACGCTCGTGCCAGCAGCCCGCGTCGGTGAGTGGAGACCGGCAATTGGTTGAAGAGCGGTTGGGGGGGTGGGGCGGCAGTGAGCGAGGGAGATCGACGGCGTGCGATCTCCCTCTTCCTGCCTGCTCGTCACCGTTAAAAGGTGTCCCTACCCACCCTCCCTCGTATTCCGTGGGTTGGTGGTGGGCATCGCAGCTGGGGGGGGTGTATCTGTCATGGCTAGTTGGTATGGGGTAGCGAGCTGGCGCTCGCCGACCCGGTGGGGCATTTGAGGCTGTTGCCGCTTTACGCGGGAGCGGCAGCGCTCCTTAGGTTTGGAGAGATGTCCCGGCTGGGGTCTCTGCCCGGTGGAATGCAACCTTGAGCCCGCCTTTGCTAATAACATGGCGAGGCCGGCGGTAGGGGGAATGGGGGTGGATGATGCACCACTTTGTTATAAACAGCTGGTGGGGGGCATCATCCGGAAACAGGGGGGGGGCAACTTGTGGGTTCATGAATGTTGAGTTGGCCCATGTTGAGCCGGTGTTCCAATTCTGTTAATAAAGCTGCGACCAAGCAATTTTCACCAGTTCCTATGTCTGCGTGTTCTGTTCAGGTGTTGGGGAGGGGGGGCACGTGTGGGGCAGGAATTGACCTCGAGCAAGTTGGGCATGGATCCCTGAAGTGTGTGTGTTGGGGGGGGTCTATAGAGCTCTGGTTGGAGCCGGGGATAGGGCATCCGGATACCTCGGTTACACAAAATCAAACCTATAAATAAATAATATACCCCATATTATAAAAAAAGAACAGTGTATGAGACTAACTAAAATCATGGAAACAAAAACCGGATACATCAAAAAAATAATTATGTTAAAAAATGTAAAAGAATCATAAAAAAATCATAAAAAAACGGAAAAATCTCTTTCCAAATTTAAACCGTGTGGAGCTGTTGTATTGAGGGAAAAAATGTACCGTTGTTCTAACCAAAGAATGGTTTTATCAATATCCTCCTCCCCTCCAATTTAGTTTTACTTTTTTAATGACACAAAATCTCAAATCCGATATCTTGTGTGCCATATCAAACCAATGTTGAACCAACGGTTTATCTATTAATTTTCTTCTTATACAACTCTTGTGCTCCACAATGCGCGTCCGTATATTCCGTATTGTTTTACCCACATACAACATATTGCATGGGCATAAAATAATATAAATAACATGTGATGTGTCACAGTCTGAAAAATCTTCGATATAAAATTTCTTTTGTGTGACCGGATGAATAAAAACATTGCGTACTGGCAACACATTAGTGCAGACAGAACAATGACCACACTGGTATTGTCCCTTATGTTTAGACAGCATTTTCCTCTCCGTAAACACTGAAGGCGCTAACAAATTACGGAGATTCACATTCCGTTTATGAGCCACCATGATAGAAATATCCTGAAAACCCGGGATGGCTTGTATCAAATGCATTCTTTCTTGAGGATTTTTACAATGTTGTAGGACTGCAAAGAATATAGAAGGGAACACACCATCTGAGTTTGAACTTTTCTAATATGTGGTTTCAATAATGTCTCTTGAGAAGAATCTCGGGCTCTTACATATGCCTTTTCAACATATCGTTTAGGATATTGGCGTACGTGAAACCTTTCCTTCAAATCAGTGACTTGTTGCTCAAAATCAGCCTCAGTTGTACATACTCTTTTGGCTCTCAAAAATTGTCCCACTGGTAAATTGTTTTTGAGGGCAGGGTTATGGAAACTAGTATAATGCAACAACTGATTCCTATCAGTGGGTTTTCTATATAACGTGGTGATGAATTTCTTGCCCTCCTTCCTTATCAGGTCCAAATAAGGAATCTGTACTGGGTCATATGTAATTTGGAAATGTAAATTTTCGTCTAAATCATTAATCCATGTGTTAAACTCAGACAGCTCATTCATGGGACCATCCCATATCACAAGGATGTTGTCAATATATCTACTGTAATCCATAATTTAACCCTACTTGTAAAAGGGTGAGCTTTTAAAAAATTCTCCTCAAACTGATATACAAATTGGCAATGTCAGGGGCCATCGCCGACCCCATAGCGACACCTTTGATCTGTTGATAATGTAAGTCTCTAAAACAAAAATAAAATTTCCGTAATGCTATCTCAGCCAATGTTAAGAGGAATGAAGTGGGAATACGCTTATGTTCCTGCCTAGAAAGGAGATGTAATTCAATAATGTCAAGCACTTTAAGTTGTGGTACATTTGTATATAGAGATTCAACGTCTAATGTAACAAGAATGGTGTCTGGGCTCAAATCATCGAATGTAGAAAGAATTTCTATCGCATGTGACAAATCTCGAACATAGGACCACATTTTTGTAACATATGGTCTTAAGATGACATCCAGCAGCTGGGAAATAGGTTCTAATAGTGATCCTGTAGCGAACACAATGGGCCGACCAGGTGGATTGCTCAAAGATTTATGTATTTTAGGAAAGATGTAACTTGTAGGCATTACTGGTTTATCGACAATTAAAAACTCCTCCTCCTCCTTTGTGAAATCTCGTACGCCGTAATGACTAAATTATCAATGCTGCATTTTAAACTATCTGTAGGATCACAATCCAACCGAAGGTAAAGGCTTTTGTCGTCAAGCTGTCTATTGACCTCTCCTATATATTTATACTTGTCCATTACAACAACAGCACCACCTTTATCAACAAGCTTGATAATTTTTTCATTATTCTTTTGCAAGGATTTAATAGCCACTCTCCTTTTTGTGTCAAATTCTGAAAAGGCAAACGCATATCTCCAACCACTTTTTCAACCTGCTGAATTACCACCTTTTCAAAGGCCTCAATGAGAGGATCCGTTTGAGGAGGAGGCACCTACTTGGACTTCTTACTAATGATGGATTTATCTTCTATAGGAACTGCCTGATTAGTAAAAAAATGATGAATACGAATCTTTCTGAAAAATTTGTACAGATCCACTTGGATTTCAAAGGGGTCACATTTTTTAATTGGAATGAATGATAGGCCTTTATTTAACACAGAGTTCTTGTCGGATGTGAGGGTGTAATTTGAAATATTAATTACATTATTAGGGTTCAATATCTCGTATGATCGATCCATATTCCACTTGCCTCTCCCTCGTCCTCGACCCCAACCCCGTCCCCAATATGGATTGTTGTCATAGTACATCCTGTCTTGATCTGACCCTTGTTCTCGGTCCTGATCGTGAACTGGTGGTAGCCGCAAACGTGATGTACTTCTCCCACCTCCCTTCCATAGACGGTCCATGTTGAAAATTTTTTTCTTTTTCCCTTTTTCCTTTTGATAATCAGGTTTGTCTTTATAAGAAGAAAACAGTGATGCTGAAGCATCATGGTTCTCAACTGATTCACTCCTGCTCCTCTTTTTTTTGTGCTCTAAAGAAGATTCTTTATTAGGGGATGTGTAAAGATCATCTGATGTGCTATCTTTTCGATCAAAAAATGTGGATCTTCTCTTAACCCAGAGTCTATCATTTTCCACTTTTCTACACCAGTGATACACATATCCAACTCTATAGTCTTCTCCATAGTCTTTTAAATTTCTCCATTTTTTTTTATTTCCTTCCTAAATTGTACCATATTTTTATTAAAATCTACATGTACTTTATCAAAATCACTATCACATTTCTTTAAGTCCTTCAATTTTTCATCCAATTCTACTTTAAACAATTCAGACTTTTTATTTGCTGTAGTAATAAGCAAGATCATTAAATCTAATGAACACTTGTTCAATATTGCGTTCCAACAATTTACAAATCCTTGTTCACTTTGATATAATCCTGGAGCCTTATTCATCCTTAAACCTCTAGGTATAATTTTAGATTTGCAGCATTCAAGGAGATAGGCTGCATGTAATTCCTCTTTTATCAATTTTTGTGTCAATCGTACTGCATCATCCCATTGTATATATCTGATCAATATTGTCTTCATTGTGATTCACCAATGAATCTTGGGATATCAATTTATCCAACGCATCCTCCCCAAAGCTGAGAATGTCTTTCCAAGGGGAAAATATGCTGTAGATATATGTCCACCAAGAAGAAAACAGCACACTGCCACACGAAATAGCAGAAAAACCAGTCCAAAGATGTAGGCAGCAAAAATACAACTCACAACCTTTATTGATGCTTATTTGACAGAGGTGGCCAAAACCCAACACAGGCCGTGTTTCATCTAATACTTCATCAGGGGTGTGGCACACTATAAACATTAAAAGCATCATAAATAATAACATGACAAAAAGGCATACACAAAACTATAAATGAATACATAATTACTACCACAATTAAAAGGATGAATAAAATTATGCAAATTGCAAATAAAATACAAAATAATAAAATAAAATAATGAACTAATAAAAAAGCATTTTAAACAAATAAAATAATAAAACAAGGAAACAACAATATTATGAACATGTTCAAAATAAATATTGAATTAAAACCTAAAAATTACACATAATGAAAAGTGCATATAATTAATAGACATGTAGATGATAATAAAACATCAAAATAAAAACAAAACAACCCTTAAAAATAATAATAAAAAAATAATAATAATAAAAAAACTTAAATATATATATTTTACTATATTAAATATATAAAATGCTTGCTAATTGGAAGGAGAACCAGGGATGAGAAGCAGGATATGAAATTTAAAGGGGATGATATCTAACAAAAAGAAGCAGGAGAGAATTAGAACGAGATACCTTGAGGCAGTCTAACCAAAGGATAAACATGGTCAATGAGACCCTAAGCCATTCCCATTTCACTGTGAAAATTGTTGTGACCCCCTGCCTGGGCCAGTGGCTCAGAGGCAAAGGGCTGCCATATTTGTCCTTAAATAAAACTATTTTTGTCTCCAGCGAAGAATCTTGGGACTTGTAGTTCTTTTCATTAAAGACAAAGTCGTGTGTGACCACTGGGGTTGTTAAGGCAAAACCAAGAAATTTATATTTGGGTTCTTTCCACGCATTAAATTCAACGATAACACAAGCAAAAGGATTATTCTCCAAAACAGAAAACTTACAGGAACAAAAGTACATGTGAAGTAAAAGAACTGAAATACTTCTTTTAAACACAGCAGCTGTTTTCAGTACACATCTCAGCATATGTAAATTCTGGTCATTTTCCAATAATGCTGCTTTAATTCAAACTCTGTTCTTAGCAAAGTTCTTTAGCTTAAAGAAATTCTTAGCACTTTCCTGGCTAAGGAAAAATTGCTCTTCACAAGGTTCTTTTTACAGTCCTTTCTAGCAGCTTTCAATTTCCCTCATGCAAAAAGAACAATCCATCGGTGATTCGTCATACACTGAATCTGACTCAAGAGTGTCAATTTGCATACCTTTCTGTTCTGCAAATTGCTTATCTCTTTCAGGTTTTTCAATAATGTTTTCCAACTTACTATTCTGTAGAAAGTTCAAAAGTCCTTTCCAGAACTGCTCTCCCTGGTAAGCATTGGCTGTATCAGGAGCGTGGGGCTTCTTTCCCTGGAGCAAAAGCTTAACTGCTTCAGCTGTGTTCAGTACTATGTCTCTGCCTTTGGCTGGGTCTTGGTTATGTTCGTTTGTAACAGCTTTCACTCCCCTTCTGGCAGCTTGGGTTTTCTGAACTGTCTCTTGCACACACTGCACTGCACTCTGTTCCAGCTCTTCAGCAACCTCCCCAGCTATACATCTGCTGGTCTCTGGCTCAAGCGTACCTTTCTCCCAAGGGTTGCTTCCTTTGCTGTTGGAACTGCTTCTCCCACGTGGAGTTAAACTTCCCCCATCTCCTTGCTTCGTCGTTCCTCTTGCTCTTGCTCTCTCTCTCTGCACTGAAGCAGGTTTAGAAATCTCTGCACAGGTGGTTGTCATTAGAGTCTAAGCCTGCACTCACGTTGGGACTTGGGCGTGGCTTAGCCTCAGCAAGTACGTGTTTCTTTTTCCTTGGCTCTAGCTTTAGCCCTCTGAAAAGCTTGCCTGTCTCCTGTCTTAAAGACATAGTCATTATTTTTCTGTACTTCCCTTGAGTCAGCACAGCTCTCATTGTCACAAAATACAACAATCCAAACTTTAAAATCATAAAATGGATCACCATATGAAATAAAAAAGGGGGGGAAGAATTCTGTATCCAATTTAAAATTCACCAAATTGAATGAATGTATATTGATTATGTGAGTCAAAAAAAAGGGAACACCGGGCTAAAAAACAACAAAATACCATCAACTCTTTAAACCATTTGTTGTATAACGAGGAAATTGTTATTGTGACGCTATCTATAAAACTCATACCGTATTACACGGGAAGTGTTACTGAGACAAACATAAAAAATATTAGATAATCAGAAACATATAAATATGTGATGTCCAATTGAATAACCAAACATGAAAGCCAACCGAGATTTAGGGTATTGTGTAATATACTTACTGCATGTGATACATGCCGACTGATTTGAAAAATACAATGTGTCCTGAAGAAGGGGTAATATCGACGTTTAAACAATGCTAAAAATCAATGGTAAGAAAACAACATTATGAACTATTTCAGAAAATTGTCATAGTTGGGGTTTGTTGTATCCAAAGGGGAGTACAGCAAGATATCGTCAGCATATATATAATATCTTACTTTGTGTTTTTTGAATATGAGGCACAAAGGCTGGATGTAGAGGTTGAACAGGAGGGATGATAGAGCAGAGTCTTGAGCTTGGAGGAAGGTTGTGCATAATTCCTGATCTCTTTGCACATATAGGACATGGTTGGAGATATATGATTCAAACGATTTGTATGTTTTTCCTTTAATACCTAGTTGATTGAGTCTAGAGAGGAGTATATTATTATTTACATTGTCAAAGGCAGAGGTGATGTCCAGAAAAATGAGGATGAATGCTTGTCTTATGTTATTCATTCCCCTAATGAGGGTGTCAAAGAGTGCTTAGTAGGAGGGTTTCGACTCTGTGGAAGGGTCGAAATCCATATTGTTGTTCGTGTAATGGTGCAATGGTGTCTATAAAGTCTTGGATCTCTTTTTCAATGATCTTTGCTATGGATACTGGCAATGGATCTGTAGGATGTTGGGTCATCTTTATTAAGTGTTCTGTTTTTTAATATGAGACGGATTGTGATGATCTTAAGCTCATCTGGCATGAAACCTTGGGCTAAAGATTGTTTCACAAAATTTAATAGATAGGGAGCAAGTTCTGATTTTGTTGCTTTGATCCATGCTACAGGACATGGATCTAGGGGGGAGGTGATTGTATTGATTTTTATTATTGTGTCTAGTAACTGTTTGTTGTCGATGAGGTGGAAGGAGCTCCACTCTTGAGGGTTGGTTGGGAGTGCTGTTATGGGGGAAGGGTCTGTGGGTTTTTTTCATTTTAGTTTGTTGGCATAGTGGTTGGCTAGAATTTGAGGGTTAATTGATATTTTGTGTGGGTTGCCCTGAGGGGATTTGGTAAGTGATTTAATAATTTTGAAAAGTTCCCTTGGGCGGCTAATGGCTTTGTTGAGGATTTTAGTGTGGTGGGGTTTTTTTGGGCATAATTTATGGCTTCTTTGTATGTGTTTAACGATAACATGTATTGAGTTTTGAATTATGTGGTTTAATAGCATACATTAAGTTTACCATGACAATGTGGCAAACCCCCCTATTTTTGAAGTATGAAGATGGTCAGTACATCATTCCTATCATCAAGATCCAGCAAGGAATATTTGAGGGAGATTCTCTGCTGCCACTTCTGTTTTGTCTGATACTTAATCCAATCAGTATTCTTATCAGCGGTTTGGGATACGGATTTAGCCTGAATCTTAAAGAAGGTAACAACTAAGAGATAATATCCCATTTACTATTTGTAGAAGACTAGTTCCAGTGACCAACAACTAAAAGAGCAACTCCATGTAGTGAAAAGCTTTCTATTGACATCAGGATGACTTTTGGCCTAGACAAATATGCTAAGGCAAATTTTTTTAGAGGAAAATTGAGCAAAACAGAAAACATCTCCTTGACTAAGGGCTGTGACATCAAGGAACTTGAACAGGAAGGCATATAGAAATAACTTGGAGTAAAGGAAGGAATGACAAGCAGAAATTACTGAGAGAAGAGATCAGTAAAGGATATTATAGAAGATTAAATCATTAAAGCGCCTTAACATCATGGAATAAGATACAAGCTGGCAATTCCTATACTGTCATACAGCTTTGGGATTGTAGACTGGCTTCTTAAAGAGCTTGAAAAAATGGATGTGTGAACAAGAAAATTCCTCCATGCTTATGAAGTAATTTACAAGAATCAGTGTACGGTATGCTAAGACTACATATTCCTAGAGTTGAAGGAGGGCAAGGCCTCATAAAAATTGATTACACATGCAGAGCTACTATCATAGGCCTCCAGGCATTCCTAAGAGCATCATCAGATCCAAAAAAGCAAAAAGTGCTGAAATATGAAAGTAAACATCCAGAATCTGTCTCCATCGTCAAACTTTGACAAGCATTCCGACAACTAGAAGGAATGAATGAGAATCCACAAACAAACACAGAAAAGGAAGCAACAGAATTTGCAAAACAAGAGAAAAAATCCCTTCAAAGAATTAGATCAGCAAACGAGGAAAAGCAAGTGACAAATGCACAAATACAGTGGGAAATACAAAGTGTTACTCCAGGAACCTTTGTCAATCAAGAACAAACACATGAATGGTTAAGCAGAGAAAACTGGCAAAACAGACATATGTTGATTCTGTAAGGAAGACCTGGAAACAGTGGCTCACCTCATAGTTGTCTGTGAAGTTCTGATGGCGGAAAATTTCTCTATAGAAAGGCACAACAAAGTAGCATGCCTTTTACATTGGAAACTCTGTAAACACTACAGGCCCGATATTCGAAAGGCATTTAAATGAGTTACAGCCCAGTAAACCATGTAAATCCCTTTAATCGGGATATTCAACAGCACCTACATGGTCAGTGCCATTGAATATCCCCCTCCAACCCTGCTACATGCCCTGATGCTATGTGATTAGAATCAGGGCTTTCTGGGGAAGAGCAGAGACTGTCATTAACCAAGCAGCGGCGATATTGCATGCTGCTTGGTTAGCAACCTGCACCTAAAAGATAGGCGAGGAAAACCGGCAGCGTTTTTTTCAAGAGTGGAGTGAAAGAAATTTCGAAGAGCACCGATTAAATGATAGTGAAAAAGATAGAAGACGCATGCAGCATCATCTATACTTTCTGAACACTAACAAGAAATGGACGAGATCCCCTGAGGAAACAGTGGTAGTGAAACGCGATAGAGGTGGCTGGGGAGGGCGTGGGATCGAATGAAAGCACGATAGGAGCTCGTTGAGAAATAAATGGATTAAGAGCTAAGTGTTTGCTGGAGTGGATGATATTATAATCAGTCTTTGATGATAATCTTATGAGTGACACTCACGATTGCTTTGGTATAACAACTCCATCTGCTTGATCATTATCTGAAGGTCACTGATGCTATTGGGCACAGTAATTGGACATGATGCCAGTTTGAAAAAGTGTGCCAGAAAAGTCTGAGACCTTCTTTGTTAGTATTACTAAAGTGTTCTTAAATAAATGTATGAAAGAATGTGGTGAAAAAAGAAGATTTCTGTCCCGTATTGATAATATTGAGCATGTTTTGAGAATTGTTGCGGTTTGCTACTATGGCTTCTGGCATGTGCAGCGATCCCCAGATATTCCATGCTGGGGCCGCATATGACCCCAGCATTAAATATCTGGGGTTAAGGGTCAGCGGGCAGGGCTATGTACCGTAGCAGCACATAGCCTACCCAGATGAATATCGAGTCCTACAATTTCACTGTGCCAGAAAAGCACTGGGATTGTGACCCTAAGAGAATAAAGAGGTTATGATCACCTGGGACATTCCCATTCTGATCAATAAAAAACTGGATGTAAGGAAACCCGACATAGTGGTAAAGGAGAAAAACACCAGAAAGGCATTGGTTCCAAGTGATTATTCTGTGAATCGCGTGGAGAGGTAGAAGATCCTGAAGTACCAAGAAATGCAGTCAGAGACCAAGAAAATGTGGCAGAAAGATACAGAAATATTTCCCACCATATTGGAAGCTACAGGCTTGATAATGAAGAATTTCCAGTCACATCTTGACAAACTACTCATATATGTTACATCTTACGAACTCCAGAAGGAAGCTCTTTGGCACAATACAAGTATTATGCCGAGCATAACCCAGGCATGCTGCACTTCCTTTGGTCTCCTCCCTTTATTCCCCAGCTGCCCCTTACAAAACACCCGCAACTCCACTTTCTTGGTACAAACAACTTTATTAGTGAGAATAAATGGCCACAGCTTGCATAACACTGCCCCCCTAAAACCTTTACAACATAACAGGCAGTAAACCCTTACAACACCCCAATAACAGCAAACCCCACCAGGAAGGAGTACCACCCTACCATTGTCCGCTTCTGCCTAGGCCCACCCCGTGGCCTAGGCGTAGCTCCCTCCCTGCCCCCCCCCCCCTGCTGACCGCTCCATGTTGGCATCCGGGTTCTCTTATGCTTTCATTGTTCATTAGCACTGAGCCCCGGCACCGAGCCCAGACACCCTGTTCCTTGGTACCTGTCCTCCCGTCACTGGGCCCAGCACCCCAATCCAGTACCTGAGCCTCCCCCCATGCCATGGTACTCCCCCTTTTTGTCAATGAGGTCCCGCCATCATGAAGGCTGTAGCCCAACTCACCCCATCGTGAGAACTGAGACAACTGCCTTATGCAGCTGGCATTGAAGACGTCTAAACCAATATCATTGAAGTGCATCACATCCCCTTTATACACAGCCGAAGTCCCGACCATGATACTCTTGTGTTTGAGCACCCTCCCCCCAAGGGCCCTAACGAAGTTCCCTACCTCTGTGTTCAACTTTTTTCTGCTTTTTTCAATCCCCTCATGCCGAATCGCACAAATCCATTTTTGTCAGGGGAGCATATGGGACCAGATGACGACCCACCCCAGCTCGGAATGTATGCATGCCAAGTCCCTCTTGACCCTGATGATTATGTCAATACCCTTGGTAGCTGCCAAGTTGTTGCCGCCTAAGTGCAGCAGATGACATCTGCGGGTCGGCTTACTCCCAGCTGGTGAATTAACGTGGGCTTCAGCTGGCCCTACAGCATCCCCGCTTGCCTAGCCACTGGATGTTCATGAAATCTTTGGCAAAACCAAGTTGTTTACCATATTATCCTTCATGGCCTCCCTCAGTCAACACTAGGACCTCTTCGCCTTGCAATGAATGCTGCAGCAAGGGTACTTGCAGGTACATCAAGAGCTAAACATATAACCCCAGTCATGATGGATCTCCACTGGCTTCCACTTCAGGCTAGAATCCAGTATAAGTCCCTAGTACTAACATTCAAAGCCCTAAGGAACCAGATCACTTCACCCATCAGCAAACTCATTCAAAGACGGCCGTTCAACAGGATCAGGAGATCTAATCAAGCAAACACTCTAGAGATCCCCAACATTCTAACTAAGTGCAAAAAAGGCTACTGCCAATAGAGCCTTCTCCCTATTTGCACCCATGACCTGGAATGCCCTCCCCACTGAGCTCCGTTCCACCCCAGACCTATTGTCATTTAGAAAAGCCCTCAAACAACACCTTTTCCTCATCCATTACCCAGAATCCAATCCCAGAAACAACCACCCATCCTCACATCCTACACCCTACTCCACCCCACCCAAAATCCAACACCATAAAGAAAATGACTAGCTCTACCACCATATCCCCTCTCTTATTTATTATTGGTACTGATCACACATCTTATTGATTAAACCTCTTATAAATATTTTGAAACCAAGCTATACTATATGTATAATTTCTCACCATACTATATGTATAATTTCTCACCATACTCCATGAATAATTACTCTGTAATTAGTTACCCCTGTTACCTCCAGGTTATCTCGTCCATGTTCAATGTAAAAACTCAATTGTCGTGTGACATTGCAGTATGTTTTTTGTTCAATTGTAAACCGCACTGATTTTAATAGTGCCGTATATAAGAGAAGTAAATAAATAAATAATAAATAAATAAATACCAGCTGCACACTGCTCTCCTCCTAGCCCAGAAGATGTAAGAATGACCCACTATCCAAATTGGGATCTCCCTTCACCTGCTGAGACAAGAGGGGGGGTGACTTGTTAAGATATTGAGCTTCACTACCTGACATATAACCTGAACCTGTTGGACACCCATCTCCAGATCTTCTGAATCTGGGCATCCTCCAAGCACAGCCTGTGTGCCATGGTGGCCGCACCTATCCTAAATGAATGGAGGGTCATGGCTGCAGTGTCAAAACCAGCTCTTAACAGGGACTAGTGCCACATTGCCTTAAATTGAAACTGTGATAGGCAAGAGCCATCCTCGTGCCACAACAGGGACCCCCACCTCACCCCACCCCTACTGCTGGCTGCACTCGCAGATACTCCTTCATAGCCTTCACAGGACATTGGTCACCAATCTGGGTGGTGTGCAGCCATACCGACATGCCCCTGTGGCTTTGGTCGGCTTTTGACCACCACGTCGCAGCACGACCCTGCCCTCTTCAATGGTGACGTCTGCCACTCGGAAGGCCATGCCCTTCATGTCATTTCTAGACTTTGGGATGGCCTTGCGCATCCTGAAGGCACCGAAGAACATAATCAGCAGGTTCACCTTAAAAAGCCTCTCTTTGAAGCCGTCCCTTGCTACCTCCAGCGCTCTCTGTTTGACTTCCCTCATCATAAGAACATAAGATATGCCATACTGGGTTAGACCAAGGTCCATCAAGCCCAGTATCCTGTTTCCAACAGTGGCCAATCTAGGTCATAAGTACCTAGCAGTTTCCCCAAAAGACACAGATTCCAAAATGCTTGTATTGGGTCAAGCAATGATATTCCGGGTCCCTTTTAATAATGGTTTATGGACCTTTCCTCCAGGAATTTGTCCAAACCTTTTTTTAAACCCAGCTACACTAACAGCTTTTACTACATCCTCCAGTAACAAATTCCAGAGTTTGATTACACGTTGAGTGAAAAAATATTTTCTCTTCTAAGTCTTAAATAGGTTGCCCTGAGCTTCATTGCATGTCTTTTTATATTCTGATGATGTAAACAATCAATCTACGTTTACCGTTCCATTCCATTCCATTCATTAATTTATAGACCTCTATCATATCTCCCCGCAGCCATCTCTTTTCCAGGTTGAAGAGCCCTAACCTTTTTAGCCTCTTTTCATACCGTGTTTCCCCGAAAGTAAGCCCTACCCTGAAAATAAGCCCTAGTGCAGATCATGGAGGAGGGCTGCCTGTGTGTGTTCTTGAGGTAGGGGAATGCATTCTCTCCAAGGGGCTGTGGAGTTCCTTTCAATTCATTTGGTGCTGCCCCTTTTAAAAATTAGGGAAGAGCCCTCAAGGAATCAGCAAAGCTTTGTGTTAGTGCCGTTCTCTGCCTGTCTCGTCTCGGACTGCAGGCTCTCTTGTCAGATCTCTCCCCCTAGACAGCACGGGGGAGAGCCCTGGAACCGGATCACAGGGGTATTTACTGCCTAGAGAAGAACCGCGGCAGTATCAGACGGTGGGGGCACAAGGACGAGAGGTTCGCCAATGGTACTGCTCTGCTTAAAGCAGTACCGTGGGCTAGAGTCCGTTGAAGACCCGTAAGTTTGGCAAAGGCTGGTTATTTCGGGTCTTTTGTTTGGCGGCTATAAACTTCTTGGGCGTCAGAGGTGTGGAAGCCATCCCCCGAGCCTTGTATCCTGCACTGCTTTTGGCGCCCATTGTTTCTGGCACGCTTCGGTGGCGGCGGCCATTTTGAGCTACAGGAGCTGCGTGTTGTAAAGCGCCGGGCAGCTCTTTTAGGCGACATTGCTTGCTGTGGGCTCGGCGTGAGCATTTTGGCGCGAGGAAAAGGCACTGCTCAGCTTTTAAATCCGCGGTTTTTATTTTAAACCACCGTGGTTTCGGAGGGGCGGGGCCTGACCTGTTGGGGGTTGAGCAGTCCAAGGTTCACAGAGCTCTCCCAGAGGGCCACTTGGTTTGGTTTTTCATTTTTCATGTTTCATTTTTCATTTTCCCTTTTGTGCGCTCTGTGGTAACACTTCACTGATTGGATGACTGTCATGAGGTGGCAGATTGTTGTATATGATTAAAAAAACATAAGCCCTACCCTGAAAATAAGCCCTAGTGCATCTTTTGGAGCAAAAATAAATATAAGACCCGGTCTTATTTTCGGGGAAACATGGTAGAGGTATCTTTCCATCTCATTTATCATTTTGGTGGCTCTTCTCTGTACCTTTTCTAATAACACTATATCCTTTTTAAGATATGGCGACCAGAACTGCACACAATATTCAAGGTGCGGTCGCACCATGGAATGATACAGAGGCATTATAATATCCTTTGTTTTATTTTCCATTCCTTTACTTGTGATACCTAGCATTCTATTTGCTCTCTTGGCCGCCGCTGCACACTGGGTGGAGGATTTTAATATGTTATCCACGATGACGCCTAAATCTTTTTCCTGGGTGGTGGTTCCTAATGTGGAACCTTGCATAGTGTAGCCATAGTTTGGGTTGTTCTTTCCTAGGTGTATAACGTTGCACTTGTCCACATTAAATTTCATCTCCCATTTGGTTGCCCAGTCTTCCAATTTATCAAGATCCTCTTGCAATTTTCCACAATCCTCATGGGTTTTAACAACTTTAAATAGTTTTGTGTCATCTGCAAATTTGATAACCTCACTTGTTGTTCCTATTTCCAGGTCATTTACAAATATGTTAAAAAGCAGTGGACCCAGCACAGATCACTTGGGTACTCCACCATTCACCTTGCTCCATTGGAAAAATTGGCCATTTAGCCCTACCCTCTGCTTTCTATCTTTTAACCAGTTCCTTATCCACACTGCCTCCTATCCCATGACTTTTTAGCTTTGCCAAAAATCTCTGATGAGGGACCTTGTCAAAGGCTTACTGAAAGCCCAGGTACACTATATCAACCGACTCGCATTTGTCTACCTGTTTATTCACACCTTCAAAAAACATAACAGATTAGTAAGACAAGATCTTCCTTGTCTAAAGCCATGTTGGCTGTTTCCCATTAAGCCATGGCTATCTACATGTTGAGTAATTTTGTTCTTTATGATGGTTTCTCCCATTTTTCCCAGTACTGACGTCAGGCTCACCGGTCTGTAGTTTCCTGGATCACCCCTGGAACCCTTTTTAAAAATTGGCGTTGCACTGGCCATCATACAATCTTCAGGTATTACAGATGATTTTAATGATAGTTCAGAGATTACTAATAGCAGGTCTGCAATCTCATATTTCAGTTCTTTCAACACCCTTGGATGTATACCATCCGGTCCAGGTGATTTGTTACTCTTCAGTTTATCAAATAGTTGTAATACATCTTCCCAGTGTATCAATATTTCTTTCAATTCTTCCGCAGTATCACCTTTAAATACCACTTCAGTCATGGGTAACATCCCTACATCTTCCTCAGTAAAGACTGAAGAAAAGAATTTATTCAGTCTCTCTGCTATGGCCTTATCCCCTCTTAGTGACCCTTTTACCCTTCTGTCATCTAATGGTCCAACTGACTCTCTCACAGGTTTTTTGCTATGAATTTACTTGAAAAAGTCTTTATTATGTGTTTTTGCTTCCACAGCAAGCTTCTTCTCAAATTGTCTCTTTGCCTGCCTTATCAATGCCTTGCATCTAACTTGCCAGTGATTGTGCTGTTTCCAGTTTTCGTCATTTGGCTTTTTTTTCTATTTCCTGAAATATGCTTTTTTGGCAACAACAGACTCTCTGGCATCACCTTTAAACCATGCTGCCAGTTTTTTGGACTTCCTTCCACTTTTCTTAAAGCGTAGAATACAGCTGGTCTGGACACCCAAGCTTGATGTAAGTCTTTAACCTTTGCAACTGCTTCTTTTAGTTTTTTCTTAACTATTTTCCTCATTTTATCATAGTCTCCCTTTCCAAAGTTGAAAGGTAGTATTATGGATTTCCTTACCATCCCCCCTCCATTAATTAAATCAAACGCGATCGTGCTATGATCACTATTGCCAAGTGGCCCCAACACCCTTATCTCTTGCACCAAATCTGGCGTTCCACTAAGGATTAGGTCCAAAATGGCTTCCCCTCTGGTTGGTTCATGAACAGCTGCTCCAAGAAGCAGTCATTTATTTCATCTAGAAACTTTATCTCCCTAGCATGTCCTGCCTTGACACTGACCCAGTCGATACCGGGGTAATTGAAATCACCCATTATTATTACTGTGCTGTAACTTTTGTTAGCTTCCCTGATTTCTTTGAGCATTTCATCATCCATTTGTTCATGCTGGTCAGGCGATCGATAGTACACCCCCACTTTTTACATGGAATTTCAATCCATAGAGATTCTACAGCAAATTTTGTTTCCTGCAAAACTTTAATCCTTTGTGAATCAATGCCTTCTTTAACATAGAGCGCAACCCCTCCACCAATTTGATCAGCTCTATCATTACGATATAGTTTGCATCAGCGATCTTGTTAGTCTCACCTGACACACGACTGGCTGTAATATACACATTAAGCTCCAGACTTAGCAACACAAGTTTTCTAAGTAACCTCATGACTCTCCCAGCCCTACTCATTGCTTGTTTATCGATATACCACCACTACATTATCAGACCGGAAAACAATTCTCTTGTTTGCCAGGTGAGGGCCTCACAGCACCAGTGCTACCACTTTCAAGAACATTTCTAGGAACGTAATGTCTCTATTCACTCCCCGCCCGTGCCATTCATCTGGCCACCTCTCCTGGTACCAACCTCCCTTAAAATAGATCCCAAAGCCAATGCCGCCTGATGCTTCAGTGAAGTGGGGGTTCCCTCCAATTATTTCTTCCATTATACTTCACCAGGAACTCCTACCACACCTCCAGGTCCTGCCAGACGGCCGCACCCTGTAGCTATATTAATGTTCAACATAGCCACAGGAGCATTTACATTTTGCTCCTGCGGCTGTGCTATGCTAAAGCTGCAATGCTGGTGGCTTAGTATAGCACAGCAGTGGGAGAAAAAGCAAATGTTCCCATGGCTGTGTTAATGCCACGGCTGGGGAGATAGAAGGCAGGTTGGAAGCAAACCCATGAGGCAAGCTTCCTGCGCCCCTGTTCTGGTGCACCTCTCACTTGCTCACCTCTTAAACCAGCCCTGACATTACTTGGCAGAGGTTCTCCTTCCAAAGGAATTGATGCCCCCAATTTCTAAGGCTTACTTCCTTCCACCAGCAAAAAAATATGGATGTCTTAAATTTAACTCTATTGAAGTCATCAGATATGGATGTCTTAAATTTAACTCTATTGAAGTCATCAGAAATAGAGTTGTATAGTTCTGTGACTTTATTAATAACTTGTGCTTTGTCTACCGATTAAGATTGGATTCTCAAGATGTACTTTAAGAAGAAAGCCGTAGTGTTTTCTGGATTCTCAATATCTATTTTTCCTGACCTAGCGAGGGAGACTCAGAAGAGACGACGATAGTTTTTGTTGCTGAGACCTGGAGTGCTGCAACTTGGTGCCTTATATTATTTGAAATTTCCCTGTACATGCTTAATTCCTATAAAGTTTTAAGCTGGCGGCATCTATGGCTCTCTCAGCTGAGGTGATATACAGTAGTCCATGCATTAGTTGTATAAACTTAAGCCAACACTACCTTCCCTGCTTGCCTTTTTTTTATTATTGCTAATATTGTTTTCCATGACCTTTCCTCCCTCTCCCCCATTATGTTGGATTTGTAGGAGATCCCTATAATTGTTTTTCTTCTTTATTGATTTCTTTGTTGTGATATGTAGTATCTTCTTTTCTAAACAAGATGTTATCTTGGTTGTAAGTACACTGAAATTCATAAATAAAAAAATTGTAAAAAATAAATTTAATATGGACAAGTGCAAAGTGATGAATCTAGGGAAGGACAACCCAGTTTACAGTTACGCAATGTAAGGTTCCACATTAGGAATCATCACCCAAGAACCAGGATCTAGGCGTCATCGTGGATAATGCATTAAACCGCTCTGCTTAGTACGCAGCAGTGGCCAAAAAAGCATATAGAATGCTAGAAATCATAAGGAAAGGAATGAAGAGTAAAACCAAGGGTATTATTATATTGCCTCTGTATCATTCCGTGATGTGACCACACCTTGACTATTGTGTGCAGCTTTGGTCGTTATAAGAAATGATATATAGTAGCAGAATTAGAAAAGATATAGAGAAGAGCGACCAAAATGGTAAAGGGAATAGAAGGATACTCCTATGAGTAAAGGCTTAAAATATCAGGGTTCTTCAGCTTAGAAAAGAGAAGGCGAGAAGGAGATATGATAGAAGTCTATAAAATAACGAGTGGAGTGGAATAGGTAAATGTGCAATGCGTGCCTTGGAGTTGATGCTAAGGAACCTGTGTCTTTTGGGGAAACTGCTAGATTGGCCACTGTTGGAAACAGGATACTGGGCTTGATGGACCTTGGTCTGACCCAGTATGGTATATCTTATGTTCTTAAGTAACTTGCCCAAGGTCATGAATACCAGTGGGAATCAAGCCCTGGTTTCTTGGTTAGCAAGTGCGTGTTCTAAACCACTAGGCTACTCCTCCACCCATGTAATGTAGATTGGTTGTTTACTTCTGCAAAAAGTAGAAAGACTAGAGGGGCATGCTATGAAGTTTCAATGTAGTACATTTAAGAGTAATTGGAGAAAATATTTTTCACTCAACATATAATCAAACTCTGGAATGCGTTTCCGGACGATGTAGTAAGAGTTTAGTTGGATTTAAAAGAAGTTTGGACAAGTTCCTGGAGGAAACATCCATTAAAGATTATTAAAGTAGACTTGGGAAATCCATTTCTTACCCCTGGGATAAGCATTGTGGAATCTGTCTGCCTTTTGGGAACCTGATTGGTACCTGTGTCCTGGATTGGCCACTGTTGGAAACAGGATACTGGACTTGATGGACCTTTGGTCTGACCCAGTATGGCATATTTTATGTTCTTTTGTTCTTAAATTTAACGTAGACAACTGCAGAGTAATGCACATAGAGAAAAATGATCCCAACTACAGTTATAAAATGCTGGGTTCCGAGCTAGGAGTCACCATCCAAGAAAATTATAGAGTTATTGTGAATACAGAACCAGCCCAAGGATATCTGATGCACTAGGCAAACCTTTAGTCATACATGCCCCCTCACCCCATAGCCCAGTATCTCCTTTCCCCTCCCTTACCCCTCCTTCCCTTAGTGGTCTCTCCTTCCCTACCCCGTTCTGCACCGCCCAAGGTGTCCAGCGTCTCCTCTTCCCTTCCCTGACCTCCTCTCCCCTATTGCAGCATTTCTCTTTCTCTATCCCCTCCCCCTTCACTGTGCCCAGGATCATCCTGTCGCCACTTCTGCAGTATATGAGCTCTCCTTTCAAGCCATGGCTACAAGTAAACTCTGCGTGGTGCAGGCCTCAGAGCTCTAGTGTGCATTCTAGGTCAGCTTTGCCCTGCCCCCTTCAACAATGAGTTTGTGTCAGAGAGGATGGGACGAAGCTGGCCTACAGCGCACATGAGTGCTCTGAGGCCTGCCACCATGCAGTTAACATGAAGCCATGGCTTGGGAGGAGAACCAAGGTAGGATGGTATCGGCGACAAGGGGATAGAGCAATCCTGGACGTGGCAAGAAGAGAAGAAATAATGAATGAGAAATACTGGACTGTTGAGGGATCAGAGAAGTGCTCCAAGTGCTGCCCTCTGTCTGTAGCCTCCCTAGACAGATGCCTAGTCTGCCTAGTGGTAGAACCTGGCTTGTATGAATTATACATTGAAATTTTCAGCCCAGTATGCCACAGCTGCTATAAAGGCAAACAGAATGCTAGGGGTTATCTAAAAAGGGATGGAGAACAATACTGAGAATATTGTTATGCTTATGTATAGGCCCCAATATGCATCTCGCATATTGTGTGCAGCTCTAGTTGCCCCATCTCAAAAAAAGGTTCAGAGAAGGATGATAAAAATGATAGAGGATGGAACCATCTCCCTTATGAGGAAAAGCTAAACATGTTAAAGCTTTCGGCTTGGAGAAATGATGACTGAGGAGGGGATATGCTAGAAATTTATAAAATCATGAATCGGTTGGAATGGTTAAATAGGAACACAACAAAAAAATAAGAGGACACTCCAAGAAATTAATGATCAGCAGATTGAAAATAAAGTCTATACATTTTTTCTACACAGCATACAATTAAGCTGTGGAAACTGTTGTTAGAAGTTATGGTAAAAGTGACCAACATAATGTGTTTCGGAAGGATATTGGACAAGTTCTTGGAGGAAGACTCCATAAAAAATTATTAGCCAGACAGACTTGGAAGTGATTTGTTTATCTGTGGACATGTACTATGGGAAATGGATCTACTTTGTGGGATCTACTGGGTAGTTACAACCCAGACTGGCCAATGTTGGAGACAGAATGCTATGCTCAATGGACCTTGGTCTGACTCAGCATGACGTTTCTTATGTTCTTATTTACCTGGGTTTATTGTCCTGATTGAGAACTGTCCCCCTCACAGCATCTAAAAGTATAAAGGGGCTTTCACAATGTGCCTATTTTTACCCAAATTTAAAAAAATAAATCATTACCAGGAGTTTGTTTAGTTCAGTGGCATACACAATGCATGACATTTGTTGACACTAAAAATCATAGATGCTCAAAGGGAAACTACCTAGGTAATTTGCCTTTGAAAATTAGCTACAAGGTTCGCACATACCATGCAACAACATAGACTATTAAAATTGCCCCATGACAGTTAATAGGAGATGATTGTTAATATAGGCTCTATTTACTGAAATGTGGTAAGGTATTGCAGTTGCCATATGCTAATTGCCATAATTAACTTGTGATAATTGCATAGCCTTCACATTAAGGGGGTAATTTTATAACAGGATGCCTAGGTTAAGTGGGCAAGAAGGCGCCTATTTTATAAAAATCATATAGGTGCCTATGTGACTTTATAAATACTAGTACAAATTCAGTAGCAATAGCTTCTACTTCGAAGGTGTGGATATTATGTCTGCTCGACAGCAGGTGTAAATGTCCTCATGGGCTTTGTGTATATGCACGTATTTTATAAAATATGCTCATAAATCGCAACTCATAAATTTGGGCTCTGCACAAACTCCGCATCTGTGCATGCCTACAATGCAAATATGCATTGGCCTGCACAAGTACTTTTTAGACATGGCCAGTTTTTTAAAGAATCAATTTAAGCACGTAAAATGCCGTTTTGTGTGAGAAAATAGTTTATAAAATTGCCCAGCATCTTCCCATGTAGTTAGCACAGAGACAATACACTTCCCACACATTGCAAATACATAGATGCAGTTAATGCCATCTATTGAGGACTGCAGTTAAAGAAATTTCAGCCTTCTTTGACATTGCTCCAGTCACATACTTCTAACAAAGTAGCCCCAAGAGTCAGGCATTTAGAAAAAATTGCCTATAAGCCAGTAACTTGCCCTTGCACTTCCTTTCTGTTGTTTACCTCCCCCTCTCCTTTATGTATTTATTTTTCTACTTTTTTGATAAAGATTCAAATTCTCCTTACCATGTCCTGTCTTGAAACTCTGAGCCATGTTTACTAAAGGTTAATGCGCGTTAAGTACTGCCACTGCCCTTTTATTTTTGTGTGGGCCTTAGCACTTAACACGGCGGTCTTTTATTCTGCATCCTTTTCAAATCATTGTGCATCGCCATTAAGGATATGAGTCAGTGCCATAAAATCCTCCCAAGCAGCCCCTGCAATGCGGAACGGAGCCTGGGCAGAAATGGGGCCCACGCGACGGCAGCACAGCAAACTTACTTTGGGGTATGTTTACTAAACCGTCTTAATGTTACCGGCATTAGTTGCAGTCTTACTATGATGAATGCCATATAAGGTAGTGGGCGTTCTGGTCTTAAGGTAGCATTTCGGGTTATCGCGCGCTAAAGTCTGTTATCGCGTGATAGAGGGAGCCATGGCACGTTAACGTGCATTAGCCTTAATTAGGCACGCTGACCTGCAGTCACAGCAATAGAGGTGTAGCACACTGGTTAATACATTGACTGCTGATACAGTGGTTATGAGTTCAATCTCTCAGTGGGCTCAGTTAAAAGGCTGTCTGAGGCAATCCCTTTTCCTGCTTGTAACAGTCAGACACATCCCAACAATCTGCACTGCCAGACAAAAAAGCCTCACCCCAGTGCCGCAACCTAATGCACCTTTTAGGGCACATCATAAAGCACCACGTCATCCAAGGCAGGTCATAATGTGCCCCGGAGGGTGGCAGGAAAGGTTGGCACCCTCCAAGGCAGCATATAAGGCGCCCCATGAGCTGGCCAAACCTAAGGTGCCACGAAAGATGCCGCAGGGATGCTAAGGTGACACAGGAGATGGTGCCCAGGGGCACAAAGGTGCCCCAAGGTCACAAGCATGAAATGTATGGCTCAAGCACAGATGTAACCATAACACTGCACAGAGCACCAAGGAAAGGCAATGAACAAGTGATGGAAGGAAGTAGATGACGGAGCTCATGGACCATCCAAATCTGTGTGCAGCCCATGTGGCAGCAGGTAAAGTGGACAAACATATCGGGGGCAGCTGTACCGATGCACAGGGTGATGGTAATGTACAGTGCAACAATGACAGTGTGTGGCAGAGGATGGGGATACGTGTCCACCAGAGGAGGTAGAGGTGGCAGGATAAGTGCAATGACAGGAGGACAGAGGAGAGAGCAGTGCCATGCAGAGCAGACACAGGAGAGGCAAGCATGAAGAGCCGCAATGCAGAAACGTGTGCCAGTGCAGGACATGGGGTAGCAGCCTGCACAGTAGGGCAGGATGCCACGGAGCTTGCAGACACAGATAGACTGACAAAAGGATGTTTGGCAAAAATGTGCCAGCAGCACAGATAGTCACAGATAGGACTGTAACAGGAATGCAAAGTACGTGTGGACGAGAGGCATAAAATAATTAGAACAGAGAGGACTCGAACCCATGACCAGTAGCACAAATGGCAATGCACAAACCGGTAGGCTACAACACCAACATGAGTGTCACAGCAAAGGCTGCATACAAGAACACTGGAGGGCACCACACCAAAACACAGCTGGCTGCCAGGATAGGGCAACCCCAACAGTCACGAAGATGCAATGCACATGCAGAACCGGTGTGTACAGCTCATATCACAGTCAGTAATTGGGATGACAGCCACATATAAACACATGCACACACACACAATGAAATGTTATGCAATGGACATAGCATGCAAAAGAGCAAAGAAGCTAAACCCAATGGGCGGCAGGGGATGCTCTGTGGAGCAGGGCAAAATGGGGAACAGAACGGAAAACGAGCATGTGAGACATGAACCTACAAACAGACATGGACCACATCAGATCAGCAATAGCAATGCCAATCCCCCCAGCCGACATGGACAGTACAAAGAAAGAGCCATATGTAACAGCTAATATGCGACGGATAGGCTGCATCGAGGGCATACTGTGGTGTAAGGTGAAGAGATGAAAGGGTGTGCGGAGAGGTGGCCAGGCAGCTCCTGGTCAGGTTAGCACCAAAAAAGTGCAAAGAGAAGGAACATGTGGGACTCAAACCTGCAACCTATGGTGTACCAACACAAGTCCGCAACCACTACCCCAAACAACCACAGCAAGCACAACCCAAATATGTCCCCTCAAAGGGAATGTCAGTATGGAAACACATAGCACCCTGTGATGTGTTAGACAGTTGCCACATAGCCATCTGCCACCGTACAAGGATGTGAGCACAGGTGGGCCATGTACATTACCAGAACATAACGAAAGACATGTGTCAGTGTGGTCAAGCAGCAGCAGAGAGAAATGTGGATCAAACACATAATTTTATTGTGGTCACCAGTAGCATATCGTATATACCGCCTGTCATCATATCAAGGTGGTTGGGTTACAGTGAACAAACTGAAAACATATTGAGCATGCTAGCTACCCACATGTCACCCCAAAGTCACTGGCACATCTACAGATGATGGGCAGGAGAGATAATGTGCCGTAGCTGCATGGTGTTCACTATGTAGTATCCCCCACCCCCCACTTCTTGCTGCACGTCCCAGATGCCCTAGTTGCATGTAGATACTAGGCAGTGCATGATGAGGGATCAACACACATTAGTCATGAATTGTCCCCAAAAACATATCCGTCTGCCAATACAGGTGGCAAAAGCCTGAAAAAGCATAAGTAGCAACATATAAGCAAGTGTACACACAGATATAGATATATATTTCACAGCTGCCCCAGAATGCATGATATAGCAATGAAAGCGTCAACAATGGAACCCAAAACAAAGGCCAAATGCAAAATGAGGATAAGGTAACAGGTACAAGAGGCACATGATCCCAGAGAAGGCCAAAAAAGGAACCTCACAGACATGCAGAAATATCACCATGCAGCAGGTCCCCTGCAATGGGTGGTGTGGATACATGAACCGTACACATAGATCACGGTACATAGGATGCACAAATGAAGGACGAAAACGGACAATCACACTGCAAATGTCATGGGTGAAGGTGAGTGGCGGAACGTCAGGGGTCAAAGAGGACTGTGCAGACATGCAATGCTATGTTTATAAATCAATGTACAGCAGCACGGCTGTACAGTAGCCAAATACAATGACCTGTATATGGAGTGTTAAAGAAAGGTCAAACATGAGCCAGTACCCCACACAGAAGCCACACTGCCACATGCCCTTGTGTACCAACATATGCAGTCACATGCACATGCACCGTGTAGGGTGAACCATGACACAGTGATGCCCCACATGCACTGTAACTCCCTTGGTGAGGGTAAACATCAATCCAAAATGTTGGCGGCCATTAAACTGGTGTGATGGTAACAACTGTGTCATGTCCAAGTGCAGGGTAGGCCGACATATACAAGAGTACGTATACAATGTTGCCCCTGTGCCGCACGCATGGTTGTATGCCCCCGTGACCTCAACAGATGAGGATATCTTGCGGTGCATGTTACACACATGGCCAACACACACTAACAAAACATCAGATGGATGTAGAACATACAGCAACTATTCCAATCCGTGATGCACACATATGGACCAGTACACAGTAACCTTAACTTCGTGGCAGCGCTGTGAAAAGGTGTATGGAGCTGTAGCCCACTGGTTAATACAATGACCAATAAGCCAGAGGTCATGAGTTCAATCCCTCAGGGGTCTTATCTGATATGGCTGTTTGTGGTAAGCTCTTTCGCTGCATGTAACAGTCTGACACATCTGTACAATCTGTGCTGCCAGCAGAAACACCCTCACCTCATTGCCATCACCTACTGCGCCCTATAGGGCAGGAGGGGTGTCTGGACCCACATGCGGATCAGGGGGCAGCACCTACCGACCCGACCCTAGGGGCCAGGATCTGCCACCAACAGACCCACACTCCACATCTTTGCAATGGTGGCAGTGGAGGGACATGATGAAGGCTGTGGGACCAGCTACCCCAGTCCTGCAGGGGAAGGGCTGCCCTCCAAGGCAGTGAATGCAGATCTGTTTGTATCACACAGGGCACTGGAAGACAGGCGGTAGGCCTGTATATGCTCAGATGCCCCCCACCACCATCTGACATTCACCAGCAGTGGGCACTGTCAGTGTTCACCCTGCAAAGTGCTCCAGCCATACACACACTAACTGCAGATGGTCTGCTAGCTAGTACATAGTGCATGTTCCTGGAGAAACTGCGCACGCAGAGGTGGTATGTCAGTGATTGGGCCCCAACCGGGGAAATTCCCAGAAATCACTTAAGGGAAACACTGTATGGCACTATGTGGGGACCTAGCCATGCCATGGTCACTGCTCAGTCAGGGTGCGAGTGCCCCCCCCCCTCCAGCATGGCATGCTGTGGTCACCGTGTCCCTGCAGGTGGTGGTCAGCCAGCACAGTGTCCCAGCCATTGCCATATGCCCTGTGCAGATGCATCCTGCCCAGGCTGCCCTGTCCGGCCCATACCCACAGCACCTTGCTCCTCATTATGCACATAGGCAGGCTAACACTGGAAATGGTGCAAGCATTGTGTGCTCCTCAAGGTGTGGCCAGCCACAAAACACTTGATAGACATACACACACTCCCACACCTATTTCAGCATTGTGCAAATATAGAGGTGGTTGGCAGCCCTGGCCACCATACCAGTCCTGGGCACAGCGCAGGCATTGCTATGGTACTCAATACGTTTGGGGTCACTCTCCGGGGTGGTAAACACTGTCAGAGACATAAACCGAGACACACTCCACAGATATCAGACAGGTTGCTCTGATGGATCTCTGTTAACACATTGTATCTCATTTTGGGCTTGTTATCTCACATTAATCATAGCAACCGCTTGATATATGTGGAACATGCTTCAAGGCTATTGAGCATGCGCTGGCGTCTTACTCTTGAATCAGCAACAATGAAGGGAGTGGATGTAGTTGGTGAGCGTTGAAACAGGGCGAAAGACATTGACTCGCCCGAAACGCAGTACTGTGTCTGCTATTTGGCTACTTAAATGTGCTGATTTACTACTTTGAAGAAACTTCTACAACTTTTAACCCTTGAATAATTTCCAAAGGAAGTGAATTGGGGCTAATTGCGGACTTTGATACAACGGGACTTTGGCCGTATGGTGGAGAGGCTTCAGTTAAGTATCCTGTTAACAGTGAATTGCTTTGGCCCTTGGTCTCAAAACCTTACAGTGGTTTTATGACATTATATTATTGGTGACACTTTTAAGTGGTGTTAAACCTTATTTATCGTAAGCTCTTATATGAGCTCAATATTTTGAGTAAAATGGAACATTAGCTACAAGAGATAGCACGCTGTCTCAAGGCTATATTTCCGACATTTGCAGATTTACACACGTCAGTTTTTTGACTTAGGTTACACATTTCTCTATTGTTCAACAATTGTATAGTGGGGAGAAATTCTAGTTAGGTGGTTATTTTGGATTTTCAAGGTTTATGAAGGCATTGCTAAGGTATGCGGGTTCTAGTATTGGTAGATGCTGCTCCGCGCAGGGCCCAACAGCCTGACCCTCCATGAGGCTTTGGATAGTGGAGCTGGCCAATGCTCTGGGGCAGAGGTTCCCAACTCCGGTCCTGGTGGGCCCAATACGATTCAGGTTTTCATGCTGTCCCTAATGTATATGCAGGGGATACATTTGCATACAATGGGGGCGGTACATACAAATGCATCTCAAGCATATGTCTTATGGACAGCATTACACCTGAATGGTGTTTGGCTCTCCGGGACTGCAGTTGGGAGCCTCTGCTCTAGGGACTGCACATGTCTATGGTGAATGTGCTCTGTAGGATAGACTATAGGCGTTTATGGCGTGTTTATTTTATCTGCACAAAAAGTTCCTTCTTTATTACCATGGTTTAGTACTGGGTAATATATAGTCTGCAGGAGCCGCAGCTGGGACTTGAACCTGTGACCTTCTGCCCCTGGATGCACTGGCTGGGTGTACTGCACCAAACTGTTCCACAGAGGCAGGTTATTCCCTGCGTATACCATTACTGTTCGTCAGACAGTCAGACGTTTTTTGCAGTGCATGGCACCCACCTAGACAGGGCTTGGCCTTGGTCTGCTGTGGGCAGATGCCACTGCCCCCCCCAACACTGACACCCCTCTGCCACCATGCTGACATGCCCTTATGCCGGTGGTGCTGGTGGTGCGCAGTCCCAGGCCATCCAGTGTGCCGGTAGGCGGCTGCCTATGGTGTGTAATCTGGGGTAGGGGTGCCTGCATGGACATCCATGCTTCCCCCCTGAACCGCCTGCCAATATTCTGTTCCATTTGGGGTATTTGCTAGGTACTGTCCCCTGGGACACTGTGGGACACAGACACTCGTGGGCATGTTTGACCTTGATCAGTTGCTGATATAGCGCTCCTGTTTCTCTATGTGTCACCTGGGCATCTGCCTAGCCTGCCCTTGCCCCAGCTGCCCCACTGCATGTCACGCCTGCAGTCCCCTGTACCCCATGTGCAGCCACACCATAGTGCCCTTTCGTTCTTGGGCACTATCTGGTGGTGCAGCACATGTATCATTCTTGGTCTCCCTGCCTTTGCTGCACATTGCTGACTGAAATGGTTTCTCTCCCCTTCACTTTTGCCTCTAACACCAGGTTTTCACTCGTGCTATTTTTCAGACCTTCATTTCACGGTGATAGTGTGCCTAGGGCCTTTCCTTGCCCACTCTCCGCCCATTGATCCCTTCTCTCCGCCCCTGGGGAGCCTTACTCCACCCTCGGCGCACCTTACTGCCGCAGCAGACGTTATCACGCGGTAATGTGCCATTATGGCACGATAACCTCGCAGCTGCGACATTAGCACCATTTAGTAAACATACCCCATTACCTCATTTGCCACACTGCCTGGCAGCTGTTCCTCGCCAGACTAAAGTCTCGTGATAACAGCCACACCACGAGAATTGGCCCAGCGGGGACACAGCCACCGGGCCTATGGCGAACTTAGAAGAGAGGAGAAGCATGGCAAACACAATGAAGTAAGTTTGCCATCACCACATGGGGCGCCAGGGTCTGTACAAAGGGGGACCACCGCTGTAACGACAATGGGGGGCCCTCAGCAAAATTTTGCTTGGGAGCCCCCTCATTGTAAGTTATGCCACTGACATGAGTGTAGTGAAAATGTATTAAATGTTTGATGCCAAAATGTGTTTGGTGGAGTATTAATGCAAAGGTGCATCAGTGTGTCTGGAGAGCTCCTTGGCAGTTTGCCTAAGATTTCTTGACTGGGATGCTGAATCTTGAGAGTTCTCTTCCAATAGGAATGGTAGGTGTGGAAGCCAAGGAGATACTTGTACTCCAGAAGTTCAGTATTCAGTGGGCCAGTCATCACACAAAGATAAGCAGATTATTCATCCATTCTATGCCAGCCTATTGATGTAAATAGGACCACTTAATATATTAAACTGATAACTTAGCTGTTTGTATGGCCCTGCTAAACAAATAGGGGTATTCAGATAGTGCTGAATATCAGATATCTACATAACTTAAGGCCCAGATCCGCGGAATGCCTCTTGGCCGTCCTCCTCTTAAGCATGTACCTTTTGGCCAGTCATCAAGATGTCCACCTAAATATATGTTGGCCAGTTCTAAATTTTGAAAAAAAAAGGATTTATGGAAAGTCCAAAGTTACTACTTAAATCTTTTGAATATTCGCCACAAAATTCTTAGGAGGGATATTCAAAGGCATTTACATGGTTTGTAGACCTGCAAATCGTGTAAATGCTTTTCTGTGGGATATTCAGCAGGTGCCGCTGCTACATGCCCCGATGCTAACCAGTTAGGCGCAGGAAACCCAGCCTAGTTTTCGCTGCGGAAGATAACTTGCAGCAGCTGAATATTGCTGCTGCCTGGTTAGCTTTGCAGCAATCCGAGCAACCAGATATTTAGTGCTGGAGCCCGGATATGGCCCTGGCATTGAATATCCAGGTTTAAAGTTCAGCGCCGGTGGCTAGCCGCTTTAGCAGTGCTAGCCTCTGACACTGAATATCGAGCCCTAAGATTCTGCTGAGATGCAGTTCATTTGGATTTACCACATTTCAATCCTATTTGAGTTTTTGCATTTGTCTTTTGTGATTGTATTCATTTTTGGTTGTTTCACAGGTTTATGGAATGAGCAGGATACTTTCTGCAGCTGCTCGATGTGCTGCTTTGACATAAGAGAAACAGTTGATCTTGTGATGCTATCTTGGCAAGATGAAAGCAGCAGCAGACAGATGATGCTACAGACATTACAAGAAGATGAAGGGCATTTAAATACATTCTGGAGAATAACATAACTAGATACTTCTATTTTGCACGCAGTAACAAAATGTAGCGTTACTGCTACTAGTGTTTGTAAAATGTGGGAATAAAATTTACATATGTTTTTTTTTAATTTAAAAAACAAACAAACCCTGCTGATTACATATAATAGGAGCCAGTACAACCATGATCCTGGCAGATGTACTCTTGTCTTGAGTTAATTACATTTGGGCCTGAGGGCTGCTAAAGTCAAGCAAAACACATACATGTATTTACAGTAAGTAAGTCGATGTCTGCAGGTAGAGAAAAAAGTGTCAATGAAGCATCTACGGGTTGTTCTCTTCCTGTGTGCTACAAAATACCTTTTTAAAAGACCACAAGGAATATCTGTATTTTGTGAAATCTCTCCCGAATATTTACTTCTCTGGCAATTGCTGCTTGAGTATTGGTTTTATAAACCTTCCAGAAGCCCAGATGTTATGGGTGAAGGCTTCAATCATCTTCATTTGAAAAGTAGTGTTTTCAACTTTGGAATGAAGTTCAGTGGAAAACTTTATTTATGTTTGTGGTATTGGCAATTTCTCCGTGGACAGGCAGGAATGAGTCCTCACGTATGGGTGGCGTCCTCCAACGGAGTCCGCATGGGAATGCTCCCCAGCATCTATTGGATGCTTTTGGGGGGCTCTACCTTGCCTGTGCATCACCTTCCCACCTGCCACTGTGTGCCATTTTAAATCAGTCTTTGTTTTTCTGCAGAGCCCTGCAGACATATTCTGGTCTTCACTTGGTAATCCATTTCTTTCCCCTGCGGGGATCCTGTGCTTCTGTTTTCACTCAGTGATCACTTGCTGTTGTGGTTTTTCTCTCTTCCCTTTTGTTTTTTGCCCTTCTCAGTCATTTAGTTTTCTTTCCTTTTCCGTGGCACCGCTGACCTTTATGTGCCGATGCGCTGGCCAAGGGCCTTATCAAATATCAAGCCATTTGATTTTGCTGCAGCTGTTTTTCCAGACAATGCGTCCCAGATACTGGCCAGCTGGTTCAAAAAGTGTTTCCAATGCAGTAGGACCATATCCACAATGGATACCCATAGTTGGTGCCTTCAGTACCCGAAATCCGATTGTCATACCTCTTCTTGTAATTTGTGTTTCCTTGTCGTCCCTCTAGTCTAGTCCCGGGCATCTGGGGTATAAGCACCTCCTCCCGCAGCCTTAAGACTGAGCCCATCACCTTTTTTGGTGCCAGCAGTATAAGTAGAGAAGGAACCGCCTCCTTGAGCCAGTAAGCTCAGTCTCCAAGGCAGCTGATGGAGGTGTGAGCCTCTGCGGGACTCACTAGAGGAATCAGTGAGGAGTTAGCTTAGTTACTTAAAAAACAAAAGATAAAAGAAATAAAAGACAAACAGAATAGTGATCTTTTGGAAAGATGTGCCTGCAGCTTTAAATTTACAAGCGTGGAGTTTTTCCTGCTGAGCGGCTGCTATTTTACCGGCTGAATTTGTGTTCCCCCTCTCTCTCCCCCTCCCGGGAGGTACTGTGTCCGGGTGGAGTGTGGGAGCTGCTGTTGGGGCCTCCGTCTCCCGAACCCGGTCTGTGGGTGAGGAGACGTTGAGAGAGGACCCGTCCCAAGGTCTGGAGCCGCGCTGAGGGCTGCTTTGGCTGCCGTGGCAGAACCGGAGCCGGCGAATCGCGTGCCTGTGGCCTTTGTGGGTAGAAGTGGGAGCCCGCGAGGTGTTCCGGCTGCTGTGAGAGCGGCGCAGTGAATGGGCTGCTGACAGAGGCTCCGGAGCACTGCGGATCTAGCCGGGGAGAAAAAAGCACGGCAATCTGTTCACGCTCAGGTAAGCTGTGCACAGGCCTTCTTCACGCGGCGTTTTCGGCGGGAAACGCCAAGCGGCTTCGTGCGCTTTTTTGCAGAGCCATAGGCCGGGGCTGCATTCTGGGTGCAGGGCAGTCCATTTTTTGAAAAAAAAAAAGGAACACAAACGAAAGGAGTTTTGGTACAGCTCCAGTTATTTGGTTTGCTGTGGCAGCTGAAGGGTGAGCTTGCCAGAATGCCGTCCAGGCCCCAATGTGTCATGTGCGGGGCCAAGAGGGGCTCCCTTTCAGAATTGGGGGTCTGTAAGGCATGCGCGCTGGAGGCGGAGGCCACAGACATCGAGGGAGACGGCGCTTCACCGAGGGAGGCCGCGTCGGGCTCCCCAGAGCCGCGCTCTCCAGCGGGACCTTCGGCGGGGCCTCCTCAGGGGCCTCCCATGGCGGCGGAGCCCTCCACATCCCAGGCGGGCTTGCAGGGGGGGCTGGCAGCCATTTTCTCCCCAGATTTCCTTTCGTTGCTTCAGCAGGCCCTAGCGGGGAAGCAGGGCACTGCGGAGTTAGGAGGGAGCCTGAAGAGGCCTGGGGGTTCCTCAGTGGATGGCCGGGAAGGCACCCCATGCAAGAAGGCTAGGGTAGCAGCGGTGGTTTCTGAAGAAGTCTCGGAGGGTCCGGTTTCGGATGGGGATCTGGACCTGGAGGATGGTGAGATTGTGGAACAAGAGGACCAAGCTAGGGTGATCAGGGTCTTCCACCGGGAGGAACTGGCAGCCCTTATCGCCGAGACCCTGAAGGCGCTCAACATGCCGGTGGCGGAGAGCATGGCGGATTCCGCTTTGGAGGATCCGTTGCTTCAGACGACGCGACAGTCCCAGAGGGTGTTTCCAATGCATCGGATTTTTAAGGAAATGATTCAGGAAGAATGGGACACGCCAGAAGCCGGGCTAAAAGGGTCCAGAGTAATGGCCCGGCTGTATCCGTTGCAGGAGCAGGATAAGGAACTTTTTAAATCCCCTAAAGTGGATGCGGCGGTTTCCGCGGTCACCAAGAAGACCACGATTCCAGTGGAGGGCAGTGCGGCCCTTAAGGATGCGCAGGACCGTCGTCTAGATACTCTGCTGAAGCAAGTGTTTGATGTCAATGCTTTATCCTTGCAAGCGGCTATCTGCAGAGCGTGGGTAGCTAGAGGATGTCTAAGGTGGACTCAGCGGATTTCGCTGGACCGGGAAGACGAGGCAGTAAATGAGACGGCCTGACTGGAGTCGGGAGCTGCGTATTTAGCGGATGTGCAGTATGATCTGATTAGAGGCCTGGCGAAGAGTATGGCATCCGTGGTTGCGGCAAGGAGGTATCTCTGGTTGCGCAATTGGGCGGCGGACGGAGCCTCAAAAGCTCGACTCAGTAAGCTTCCTTTTCGGGGCAAGCTTCTCTTTGGAGAGGATTTGGATAAGTTGGTGAAAGACCTCGGAGAGTCTAAAGGGGGAAGGCTGCCGGAGGATAAGCAGAAGCAAAATCACCCACTTGCGCCTTCCCACAGTCAGCAGAGAGAGTTTCGGAGGTTTCGAGCACCCAGATTTGGGCAGTTTCAAAAAGGGCGTTTCCAGTATAGGTCCCAGGGTTTTTGGGGGTTCCAGGGGGCGGGGAGAGGTTTTGGAGCCTCCTCGTCCTCGTCCCTCAAAAAGCCACAATGAAGCGAGGGGGGCCCAGGCAGGGATAGTGCCGGTAGGAGGTCGGCTACGAGAGTTTTACCCTGCCTGGGCCCAGATTACTTCGGATTGTTGGGTTCTGGAGGTAATAAAGGAGGGGTATGCCCTAGAGCTTCAACGACCCGTTGCAGAGTCCTTCGTCCAGTCCCCCTGCAGGACGCAGTCAAAGCGTCGGGCGGTGCAGCAGACATTGCAAAGGTTACGAGACCTGAGGGCGGTAGTGCCAGTCCCCGTCAATCAGTACGGCAGCGGTCGGTACTCGATATATTTTGTGGTGCCCAAAAAGGAAGGTTCTTGGCGGCCGATTCTAGACCTCCAGGGAGTCAACAAGTGTCTCCATGTGTCTCATTTTCGCATGGAAACCCTGCGGTCCGTCATAGTCGCAGTACGAAAGGGAGAATTTCTTTCCTCTCTGGACCTCTCAGAAGCATATCTGCACATTCCCATTCGGTTAGAGCATCAGCAGTTCCTGCGATTCGCAGTTCCGATGGGGCATTTTCAGTTCCAGGCGTTACCGTTCGGCTTGGCGACGGCTCCGCAAGCTTTTACCAAGGTGATGGTGGTAGTGGCAGCGCCATTGCGCAGAGAGGGGGTGTTAGTTCACCCTACCTGGACGATTGGTTGATTCAAGCAAAGTCACAGTGCGAGAGCGAAGAGGCTACTCTCCAGGTTGTGCAGTTTCTTCAAAGCTTGGGGTGGGTGGTAAACTTCAAAAAAAGCAAGTTGACACCGACCCAGGAACTGGAGTATCTAGGGGCTCGATTCAACACGAAGGCTGGCAGAGTGTTCCTACTGCTCGCCAGGGCCCAAGGCCTGCAGCGGCTCGTTCGGGAGTTCCTGAGGAGGAAGGCCCTGTCGGCGTGGCATTACCTACAGCTTTTAGGGACAATGGCGGCCACGCTAGATCTGGTGCCTTGGGCCAGGGCGCACATGAGGCCGTTACAGCGGGCGCTGCTCCGGCGGTGGTCCAATCAATCGGATCAGTTGTCCCGGCAGTTGGTGTGTCCGGAGCCAGTGAAGCTCTCTCTCCAGTGGTGGCTAGATCCCCGAAATCTAGAAAGAGGTACGCCATTAGAGTTGCCGGATTGAAAGCCGTTAACGACAGATGCCAGTCTTTACTGCTGGGGGGTACATTTCGAATGGCAGTTTGCTCAAGGACAGTGGTCGCTTCAGGAAAGGCAGTGGTCGATCAACAGGTTGGAGCTCCGTGCAGTCAGCCTAGCGTTAAGAGCATTCCAGTCCCAGATGCAGGGCTGTGCAATTCGGGTCCTGTCGGACAATGCCACGGCGGTAGCTTATGTCAATCATCAAGGGGGCACCAGCAGTGTGGCGCTGGAAGCGGAGGCAGAGGAGCTTCTCGCGTGGGCTGAGGTGCATCTGGAAGCATTGTCGGCGGGGCATGTGGCCGGCGTGGACAATGTGACCGCAGATTATTTGAGTCAGAACACGGTGGACCCGGGCAAGTGGGTCCTCAATCAGGAGGTCTTCGAGATGATAGTGCAGCGCTGGGGAGTTCCGGTGATGGATCTCATGGCGACCTTCGCTTCGGCAAAAGTAGAAAGGTTCTTCAGCAGACGGCAAGAAAGGATGTCCGAGGGCTTGGACGCATTGTTGCAGGTATGGCCGGAGGAACAGCTCCTTTACGTATTTCCTCCGTGGGTCTGATTCAGAGAATAGAGATGCACAGAGGAAAGGTGATTCTGATAGTGCTGGACTGGCCAAGAAGGCCGTGGTATGCCGATCTGGTGAGGCTCCTGGTGGGGGCTCCGTGGAGACTGCCGGTCAGAGAGGATTTGTTGGGACAGGGTCCCTTGCTAATGCCTCAGGTGGGTCGGTTCTCGCTTACGGCTTGGCTATTGAAAGGGAAAGATTGATGGCCAGGGGGTATTCATCAGCGGTTGTTGCCACTTTGCTAAAGTCCAGGCGTCGGTCTACTTCGATGGCTTACATCCGCGTATGATGTCTTTTTGAGGCCTGGTGCGAAGTGCGGCGAGTGGTAGCATTACGAGTCTCCATTCCGCAGATTCTCGACTTTTTGCAGGAAGGTTTTGATAAGGGTCTGGCGGCAGCGTCCTTGAAGGTTCAATTGGCAGCTCTTTCTTGTTATCGGGGGAAGGTGCAAGGTTTGGTGCTAGGTGCCAACCCGGACGTGAAGCGGTTTTTGAAGGCGACATCTCTGTTGAGACATCCTTTCCGGGTTCAGATTCCACCTTGGGATCTCAACTTGGTGCTGGAGGCGTTGGTGAAGGCGCCGTTCGAGCCTTTGGCTAAGGCTACTTTGAAGGATCTCACTCTGAAGGTGGTGTTCTTGGTAGCAATTGCTTCCGCGCGGAGGATTTCAGAATTGCAAGCCTTGTCATGTAGGGCGCCGTTTCTGACCTTCTGTGATAGAAAGGTGGTGTTGCACACAGTGCCCTCTTTTTTGCCAACGGTGGTATCGGTTTTTCATGTGAATCAGGCCCTTTCTTTACCGGTTTTCGTAAAAGACGTGGCAGACAGTGCCGGGCAGAGGTTGCATCGATTGGATGTCAGTCGAGTTTTGAAGGTGTATTTGCAGAGAACGGCAGCTTTCCGTAAAACGGATAGGTTATTTGTCTTATTTGGGGGTCCGAGGCAAGGGGAGTCGGCGTCCAAAGCCTCTATTGCGAGATGGATTAAGGAGGCCATTGCCTCGGCGTATCTGTTAAAGGGTAAGGTCGTCCCAGTGGGTTTAAGAGCTCATTCAACAAGGGCGCAAGCGGCTTCTTGGGCGGAGTACCGTTTGGTGCCTGCGGCAGAGATTTGTAGGGCGGCGACTTGGTCTTCGCTGCTTTCCTTTGTCAAGCATTACAGGATCGATGTGCAAGCGGAAAGGGATACTAGTTTTGGATCAGCGATTCTTCAGGCTGGTCTGGCGGGTCCCTCCCGTTGAAGTGTTACTGCTCTGTTACATCCCCAGATGTCCGGGACTAGACTAGAGGGACGACAAGGAAGGTGAAATTAGACTTACCTGCTAATTGTTGTTCCTTGCGGAACTCTAGTCTAGTCCCGTGACCCTCCCTACTTTGGACTTGGATCTGTAGCCTGAAGAATTTAAAGGTTGGTAGCACTTGGCTGCAGCGGCGCCAGGGTGGCCTGCGATCTGGGGGTGGGGCAGAGTAAGTCTCTAAGGAACGGTGATAACAGTACCTGTTTGGAGGTTTTTCGAGAGTGGGCCAGACGCGGCTGGGCGAACTTTGCTTAGGCCTTGTCTGGTGTGTTGCCGGGTTCGGCTGTTCTGCAGTTGTTTTTTGGCAGTTACATTAGTTAAGATATAGTGATGTAAGTTCATTTTTCGAAAGAAAAAAAAAAGAAGTAAAAAAAAACAAAAAAAACAACATGTTATATCTACTTGCTTATTCCTCTGGTGAGTCTGCTTTGTCAATAGGTTACTGGCTGAAGGAGGCGGTTCCTTCTCTACTGGCTCAAGGAGGCGGTTCCTTCTCTACTTACTGCTGGCACCAAAAAAGGTGATGGGCTCAGTCTCCAAGGCTGCGGGAGGAGGTGCTTATACCTCAGATGTCCGGGACTAGACTAGAGTTCCGCAAGGATCAACAATTAGCAGGTAAGTCTAATTTCACCTTACAGATGACAAAAAGTGGACTCAAATATCGAGAGAAGCAGCGCAAATCACTTTTTGGCACTGGCAAGTCCAGTCCATCATCATCAAAGGCAACAGTCTAAATGGCTTCCAAGCCTGCATCGGTTGCTGGCAGTGCATCAATATTGAGGAGTTCTCAAGCCTACTCGGAGCACCCACAGTGCCCCGGAGCATCAGCCATTGATCCATTTCCAGCCAAAGATGAGGAAGGATTCGGCTCCATCTTTATGGACATCAAAGGGTGATCAAACTGAGCACCGAGTGAAGACTCTGGTGGATTGGCATCAGAGCCCATTGAGACATCGCATCAAGAGTGATGAGGGTCCGCGAAAGTGCCCCTCAAAGCTGAGGAGAGCTCATCCTCCAGAACATTGGAGGGACATTGACAGCCTATGGAGAGCTGAGACCAAGCCTCTGATACCCCTGTTCTGATACCGAGTACATCGGTCAAAGTTGCTGAGGCCCCACAGACTTCAGAATCAGCAGTCATGGAGAAGTGCCTTCTGCAAGCTCGAGGAACGCATTGCGACACTCTTGGTGGTGCAGCATGCCGAGGTTTCAATGTTGGCTGCATCGCCATCAACCACTTTAAAGCCGATCCTTGAGACACTATCTTTTGCCTTAAATCAAGATAGTTTACATTTAAACTCTGTTTACATTGTAACAAGGTGGTTTACAATCAACTCAAATATGTTTACATTATAACGTTATAACATTATGGGTAGGTTGGGGTCGCACATCATGCGGGAAGCTTAACAATAAGGTCTCTTACAGTACATTTTCATAACTTATTTACAAGTTTAAGTTATTTACAATTTTGGGTTATGTTTCGTGTTCTTTTAATGTTGTTCATTGCTCAGTGTCCAATGGCAGAGTGGCTAGATGGTCTGGGATGGCTATTGAGGCACGGAAGAGCCCCGACACTATTGCTTGCCTGGCTGGTATCCCTCTCTAGTGTTTTGGGATCTGGCATGCCCTCATAATCTAGAAGAGCATCGATGCATCAACACTCCCAAAGGACATCTCAATCCCCTCGGGTCAAGAGAAAGATCTAGGTAGAGGCTCAGAAGTGCTTTGACTTCCTCTCTGATTCAGAAGGCTGAGTAACAGATGTAGCATCGGAAGACTGTTGGAGAACAGGTCTCCTGATCTTCCATTGGACCCTTCTCCACCTCATGAGTGGCGCAAGTCCTCTCCTGAGAACATGACCTTCCAGGATTTTGTGAGTGATATAGTGAAGGCCATACCATTTTCTTTAGAGACTGAGGATGAACCCAGGGCAAAAGAGTTGGAGATCCTACAGTACTCCTCGGTCCCTAAGGGAGACGGTGACAGTGCCCGTGCACTGCACCCTACAGAGAGTACAGATGACAATGTGGGAAAGCCCACCTCACTGTGCTTCCAGTCAGTAGAAGGCTTGACTGAATGTACAGAGCTCAGAAGGCTCCTGGATTCTAGAAGCCTCAGCTTCCTCACCAATCCTTGGTGGTCAAATCCATCCTTTAGGAGATCCAAGAGTACTAAGACTCATTCCTCAGCATCCCTGGGGAAGGAGGCTCAGACATTGGACTCTTCAGGGAGATGGTATTTTCAGCGCTCCATGCTCATAGTCTGCATGGCCTCTTACCAGCTCTATATGGGTATGTTCTTGAAGAACATCATGTGCAACCTTGCTGAGCTGTCTCAGTTTCTCCCTCCAGAGAATTTAGAACAGTATCGTTCCCTAATGGCTTATGGCAAGGACTGCTCAAAGTTCATGTCTGAGTGATTTATGAAATCTTTGAAATGGCATGAAGAGCCTCTGCCGTAGATATTGGTGCCCAGATATTGGTGCCCAAAGTTTCACCTGATTCCAGTCTGTAACAATAAGTGCAGAACAAGCTTGCTGATATGCCAGGCTGTGGAGAGAATCTCTTTGGAGAACAAGTTGAAGAGAATGCTGGCTTCATTGAAAAGCAGTCTGCGGAATCTCTTGAGCCAGCCTCCTATCGCAGGAGGTACCAAGAGGGGGACAGAAAAAGACTTATTACTCTCGCAGGCGTAGGTACTGTCCTGGGCCACAAACCTCTCAGCCCAAACAGGCTCCTCGCCCACAACAGCAGTGAGACAAGCCTCAGAAAGCCCAGCTGGCTCCTCAGCCAAACCCTGGGGCAGGATTTTGACTGGCTCCTTGGAGCATAGACATTCTATCAGTAACCGCAGTTGGAAACTCTCCAGTTGGAGGAAGGCTCACTCTTTTTGCTGAAAGATGGCTCCTCATAACCTCGGATTCATGGGCTCTACAGATAATCCAAAGTGATTACAAACTACACTTATTTGATCTGCCACCAAATTGCCCCCCAGTGGTTCATCACCTCGACCCTCTGCATCAGGAACTGCTTCCGAGAGAAATCACTGCCCTCTTATCATATCGTGTGATCGAACTCATGCCACCAGAGCGAAGAGGTTTTATTCTAGGTATTTCCTGATCCCCAAGAAAACAGGGGGGATATTGTCCCATCCTAAACCTAAGGAATCTGAACACATACCATATTTCCCTGAATATGCATTTTTAACATCGAGAGAGGATGGTGTGACCTATAAACAGAGCAACTTATCTAATAAATTTAGGCAATGGACCATTCCCCTGTGCAGTGGACGGTCTTTCTCCCTGGACCCTCCACTCTACGCCCAACGCTCGCAAGCAAATCCATCGATCAGTAGACTGGTATGTACTTGAACTATACTCGCAAATAGCATACCAGATAAATTTCAGTATCAACACAAATCTTCCTTTTTAACCCCACAGAAATTGTAAAAATGGTGACACCAAAGTCACGGAACTCTAACATCATGGAATTCAAATTGAAACTTATTCATTACGCAGAAGAACATAGTAACAGAGCCGCTGAGTGAAATTGTTTTGGGATAACCGAGAAATTAGTTAGAGACTGGAAAAAGACCCAGGGAAAACGAACCTTGATGAAGCGCAATAAGAAGGCAAATCGTGGCCACAAAGCATGGTGGCCTGAATTAGAAGCACGTCTGCTTCAGTTCATTGTAGAGTAGAGGGCTCAGGGCCATGGACTGTCCACTGTACAGGTGCGTTTCAAAGCAGTTCATATGACCAGGGAAATGAATATTGAGGGATTCAAGGCTGGTCGTTCATGGTGCTACCAATTTTATGTTAAGAAATAAATTAAGCATTAGACAAAGAACAACCATGTGTCAGTAGCTCCCTGCTGATTTCTTGGATAAAGTACGGAATTTCATGGAATTTGTAAACAAAGAAATCAGCACATAGACAGTGATACCGGACTTCATAATCAATAGGGACAAGGTTCCCTTAACCTTCGACATACCATTAGGGAGAACAGTCAATCAAAAGGGGGTTTGAACAATAAATATTAGAACCACAGGACACAAAAAGACACACTTTACAGTGGTGCTGGACTGCTGTGCAAGTGGAAAAGAAGCTGCCACCTATGATTATATTCAAAAGGAAGACAATGCGGGGAAGAGGGGTGGGGATGAAATTGAATAGAGGGGTGGAGTCCAAGATGGTGGCACCACTGGAGTTCGGAGCATGAGTGTTCTGTTTTTCTCCTGCAACTATTACCTTATTGCTCCCAAACACAGGGGGAAAGCTACAGCCTCTTCGGCGAAAGTGGTCTCCGCTGCAGCTGGGCAGTAAAAGTTGGATGCGCTCCTCCAGAAGGCCCTGGTATTAGAAAATACTATAAAGGAAGGCTTACTTGTGTGGAAAGCTGATGGGGAGCCGACCGCTCTTGAGCAACAGATCTCAGAACCACAGTTGCAATCAGGAGGTTCCCTAATAGACTCGAGGCCTTCGAACTTGAGCCCTTCAACCATCGAGTCCCCCTTTTTCTCCTTATGTAATGAGGTTTGTGGCTTAGCAGAGACTCCACCACTTGTTCAACACCTCTGAATGCTGGCTGTCAGCCTGCCTTGGACGGTTTCTGCCCCTGGAGAAGCTGCGACTGTGGTGAACATCGGATCAATGGAGAAAGGGAGTAACCAGCCGAGAACTTCCTCCATTGATGTTGGGAATCAGGCCTCATCGGAGGTTACTCTTCAGTCTATCTGGGCTGTCTTGGTGAAGCTTGAAGGTACTATCTCTAAATGTGCTAATGATGTATCATCATTGGTACAAACAATTGCATCTGTGTCTTCACAATATGAATCCTTTGTTAAAGAAACTCATGAGAAATTGTCAGGATTATCAAAAGTAATAGTTGATTCTAGAGCTATTTTGGACCAGCTGGTTAAAGATAAGATGATTATTCACCAAAAGTTTGAACAAATGGAAAACAAAATGAAGAGCTTGAATTTGAGGGTTTTAAATTCTCATTAGTTACAAAATGTTTTCCCATTAAAGATATTTAGGAAATATCTACGGAAGTCCTTTTGATTCCGGAGTCTGCACTACCACCGCTTAATAAGGCTTATTTTCTTCCAGGGAAGCCCTCACAAGAAAAGGTGGAGGATGATATAGAAGCTGTTTCAGAACAGAATTTAACTGACTTTTTGGAGAACTCTGACTGCTGTGTTGTCTAGGGCAACACTGTTAGTTAACTTTATATTTGAGTCAGATTTATCTAAAGTACTTTCTCTTTTCTTTAAAAAAAAAGTTGATGTGCCTTTTTTAGGTAAAACAGAATTTATCTAGATGTGAGCCATAATACACAGGAAACAATGTTTTTTTCTTGGCTAGGAGACAGGAAACTATTTCTCTGGGGGCTAATTTTCGGCTTAGGTATCCGTGTAAATGTTTTGTTACTTATTTAAATGTTAAATATATTTTATTTCTTCCCGAACAGCTCCATGCCATCTTAGACTTAAAAAAGACCTTAGCTTAGTTAGCTTTGTAGACTCGAGTCCAGTTTTTCAGGGATTTAGTGGTGGCGATGCAGATAGGAATTGTGCTTGGGCATAGTGCCTGTACCTTATTACAGGATTTTTTTTTTCCTTTACTATCCCACTATTTCTTCTCTGCCTCTCATTATCTTGGGTCTAATGATAGAGTGTTAAATAGTTATCTGTTAATTTTTTATTGTATAATCGTGTCTTTTGGATACTCTTGTTTCTTGTATACACTTGTGATTAAATTGCGTAAAGATAAAATTTTAAAAAAAGGAAGACAATGCCACGTCAAACTTTACTACCCAACGTTGTTGTTGATGTGAATGAGAAAGGATGGATGAATGAGAGCATGATGTTGAAATGGCTTCAGCGCTGCTTTAGTAAGTGGCTGGATAGATTTTTCAGGAGACAGAAAGCACTAGGTGTCATGGATAGCATGAGAGCCCATTTTACTGAAGACATAAAGAAGAAAATAAAATCTTTGAACACTGTCCCTGGTGGTATGACAAAAATGCTTTAACTGCTTGACATTTCTGTCAGCAGAAGATTGAAAGCTGTGTTGTGTCGCCTATTCAAAACGGAATGTGCCACAGAGAATAGTTTCATGGCTACCGTATGTGCCGCCCCACTTTTGCAGAAGTCGCCGGGTGGGTTGCGACAGCATGGTGGGGGGTGTGAGTGATAAAATAATAAAATACGGTTTTATGAAGGCTGAGATACTGAAGAGCCCCAATAATCATGAAGATACAGAAGATGAAGAAGAAGATAATAATGAAATGAACTAGCTCCTGAAATTGCAGAACTATTTCACAATAATACGAAAAGGAGGACTTCAACAGTTTTCCCAAAGGTGATACAGAATAAATATGTAGTGAGCTGCTATGTTGTTATGCACTTTATTCAAGCGTATTATTGGAAAGTGAAAGTGAAACAGAATCTTTCTAGTTATTTATTTATTTAGCTAGGCTTATATACCATTTTTCACCTGGTCAGAGTGGTTTGCAGGGAACAGAATGTTTTGCAGTAAACATGTCATACAAGGAACAGAGTAACAGTTAACAATTGAAACAATTCAACATTTTGCTAACAATCATACTATATATTATAGACCGCAGTACTATATACAAATAATGAAACTAAATGGTATGTTCAAACAACTATTTACAATTGTGAATCTGTTTTGATAGTGTTATGTTGGGGGGGGGGGGTTAGGTGGAAGGACCAAAAAGTTCAGTGAATAGGTGGGTTTTCAAGTGTTTGTGGAAGGCAGGGAGACTGGTAGTGTTTCCTAGTGTGTCAGGAAGGGAGTTCCATAGGGAAGGAGCGTAGAATTCAAAAAGCTTTGCGGCATGTTTGTTGGTTGTATTTAGGTTTGGCTTGTGGTTTGTTAAGTTTGTTGATTGTAGTATGACTTCATGATCTGCTTGTAGGGGTTTCTGTAGCAGGGATTTGAGGCAGGTTTCCTGGTGGGAGTGAAGTGCTTTGTGAGTGAGGAGGATGCATTTATATTCAATTCTATTGGTAGGGGGTAACCAGTGTAAGTGTTTTAGTATGGGGGTAATGTATTCATATTTAGTAGCTCCCTGGATGGTACGTGCAGCGGTGTGTAGCACATTTTCAAGGGGGAAGAAGTGTAGATTGAGGTAAACCCTGGTAGATATTGTTACAGTAGTCTGCATGGGGGAAAGTGAGGGCTTGTAGTTCTGATCTAAAATCTGTTGCTTCGAGGAGGGGATAGAACCGTTGTCAGGTCTTTGTTTTGAAATAGATTGTTCTGGCTGTCATTGCTACTTGGGTTTTGAAGGATAGTTGCTGGTCAATAGTGATACTAAGGTATTTCAATTGTGTTTTTACATTTATCTGTATATTGTTTAATGTTATAGTGGTTGGGGGTGTGAAAGAGGTATCCTTTGTAATGAACATAGCCTCAGTCTCTTTGAAGTTGATTGATAGGTTATTTGTTGTGTGACTTCTGTGAAGCAGTCTTGAATTTATGTGTAATTGAGTTGACTGGAGAGGAGTAGGCAGTAAAGCATAATATCAGCGTATAGGTGATAATGGATGTTGTGTTTTCTGATAACTGAGCAAAGAGGTTGTAGGTATAAGTTAAAGAGGGGTGCAGATAGTGTGGAACCTTGGGGTACTCCTTATGTTTGTTGGGAAGGTTTGGAGATGTTTGAACCCTTCTTTATTTGTTTTTGTCTGTAAGATATGATTGGAATCATTTGAGTATAATGTGTTGCATTCCAAATAGTTGTAGTCTCTGAAGTAATGTTATGATTGACAGTGTCGAACACTGTGGAGATATCCAGGAAAATCAGGAGGTAGATTTGTGTACGGTCTTGAATGCCTTTGGTTATGGTGTTAATGAGACAGGTCATAAGGGTTTCTACTCTATGCAACAGGCGGAAACCGTGCTGTTGAGGATCAAGTAGATGGTTTTCGTCAATATGGTTTTGGAGCTGGAGCTGGAGCTGTACGGTTTTCTCAGTGATTTTAGCCAGGAATAGGAAGCTGGCAATGGGTCAGTATAATGTTGGGTCTAATGGGTCGAGGTTTGGTTTCTTCAGGGTAGGGCGGATGGAAGAGAGCTTGAGACTGCTAGGCATTATTCCTTGTTGGAGTGTTTTGTTATCTTGGCTAGAAATGGGCTGAATTTGGTTCTTGCTGCTTTCATCCAGTTAGCTGGGCATGGGTCAAGCGGCAAGGTGGAGGTGTTTAGCTTGGTTAGTATATGCTCCATATTTTCACTACTGAGTGTTTGGAATGTGAGCCAGCAATTTTTCTTAGAATGGTAACGGTGTGAGGTTGATGTGGTTTGGATAGAGGTGTAGTTGTTTGTAGTGTGCAGCTAGTTGTCAATGGGTGATTTTGGTTGTGGTTTGTGGGAGGTTCAGTGAGGCATCTAACTAGGTCAAATAATTCTCTTGGACGATTTATTGCGGTATTGATGATTTTTGAGTGATAAAGCCTCGAAAGACTATCTTCAGTGGTGTGATAGTTCTGTAGTAGTATTTAGGTAGCTGTTCAGTTTTTAGTTGTTGTAGGGAATGGGAGTACCAGGGAGTTTTGTGGATATGATGTATTTTGATAGGATTTTATTGCTTAGGTGGTAGTTTAGCTGCAGATCCAAGCACTTTATTTCAGTTGTTTGTCAATATTGTGGTGTCTGTGGTTAAATGTAGCAGAGTGTTCTTGAGAAAGATGTCCCTGCTGAAGTTTCTGAAATGTTGTGTTGCTTGTTGGTGGTCTGTCAGAGTTATTGAAACATAGAAACATGATGACAGAAAAAGACCACATGGCCTATCTAGTCTGTCCTTCCATAACAACAACTACAACAGTCCACTTTTTACCTTTAGAGATCCTCTGTGTTGGTCCCATGCTTTTTTGAATTCAGTGACTGTCCTCATCTCTACCACCTCCACTGGGAGACTATTCCATGGATCCACTACTCTTTCTGTAAAGAAATATTTCCACATATCACTCCTGAATCTATTTCCCTTCACCCTCATCCCATGTCCCCTCGTAGCAGAACTTGATTTCAATTGAAAAAGGCTCTCTCCCTGAACATTTATGCCACGGAGGTATTTAAACATCTCAATCATATCACCTCTATCCCGCCTTTCCTCTAAGGTGTACATATTAAGATCATTAAGTCTGTCCTCATATGCTTTATAATGAAGCCCATTAATCATTTTAGTAGCAACCCTCTGCACCGACTCCATCCTGTTCACATCCTTTTGAAGGTGCGGTCTCCAGAATTGCACACCATACTCCAAATGAGGTCGCACCAAAGACTTATACAGAGGCATTATCACCTCCTTTTTTCTGCTAGCCATTCCTCTCCGTATGCACCCAAGCATCCTTCTAGCTTTTGCCGTCGCCTTTTCTACCTGTTTAGCTACTTTAAGATCATCAGACACAACCACGCCCAGGTCCCGCTCTTCTTTAGTGGACAAAAGTACTTCACCTCCTATACTGTATTGCTCCCTTGGATTGCTGCAGCCCAAATGCATGACCTTACATTTTTTAACATTAAATCCCAGCTGCCAAATTCTAGACCATTCTTCAAGCTTAGCTAGATCCCTCCTCATGTTATCTACACCTTCTTGGGTGTCTACTCTATTGCAGATTTTGGTATCATCTGCAAAGAGGCAAACCTTACCCGACAGCCCTTCCGCTATATCACTAACAAAGATGTTAAAAAGAATCGGACCAAGGACAGATCCCTGGGGCACACCACTGGTAACATCCTTCTCCTCAGAGTGAGCTCCATTTACTTGTACTCTTTGTCATAAGAACATAAGATATGCCATACTGGGTCAGACCAAGGTCCATCAAGCCCAGTATTCTGTTTCCAGCAGTGGCCAATCTAGGTCATATGTACCTAGCTGTTTCCCCAAGAGACACAAGTTCCACAATGCTTGTACTGGGTCAAGCATTGATATCTTCGGTCACTTCTTAATAATGGTTTATGGACCTTTCCTCCAGGAACTTGTCCAAACCTTTTTTAAACCCAGCTACACTAACAGCCTTTACTACATCCTCCGGTAACAAATTCCAGAGTTTGATTACACGTTGAGTGAAAAAATATTTTCTTTTATTAGTCTTAAATAGTTTACCCTGTAGCTTCATTGCATGTCCCCTAGTCTTCCTATATTCTGATAACGTGAACAGTTGATCTACGTTTACCCGTTCCACTCCGTTCATTAATTTATAGACTTCTATCATATCTCCCCTCAGCCGTCTCTTTTCCAGGTTAAAGAGCCCTAACCTTTTTAGCCTTTCTTCATAGGAGTATCCTTCCATCCCCTTTACCATTTTGGTGGCTCTTCTCTGAACCTTTTCTAAAATCGCTATATCCTTTTTAAGATACGGCGACCAGAATTGCACACAATATTCAAGGTGCGGTCTCACCATGGAACGATATAGAGGCATTATAATATCTTTTGTTTTATTTTCCATTCCTTTCCTTATCATACCTAGCATTCTATTTGTTCTCTTGGCTGCCGCTGCACACTGGGCCGAGGGTTTTAACATGGTATCCACAATGACGCCTAAATCTTTTTCCTGGGTGGTGGTTCCTAATGTGGAACCTTGCATTGTATAACCATAGTTTGGGTTGTTCTTCCCTAGGTGCATAACCTTGCACTTGTCCACATTAAATTTCATCTGCCATTTTGATGCCCAGTCTTCCAATTTATCAAGATCCTCTTGTCGCCTCCCACCCAACCAATTTCTAACCCAAGCAGTAACTTTAGGGTCCATCCCTAGGGTACTCAGTTTGTTTATAAGTCGCCTGTGAGGAACAGTGTCAAAGGCTTTACTGAAATCTAAATACACCACATCTAGAGCTCTCCCTCGGTCCAACTCCCTGGTCACCCAGTCAAAGAAATCAATCAGATTTGTCTGACAAGACCTGCCTCTGGTGAGTCCATGCTGCCTCGGATCCTGTAATCCGCTGGACTCCAGAAACCTCACTATTTTCTCTTTCAGCAGCGTTTCCAATAATTTACTCACCACCGAAGTTAAACTAACCGGCCTGTAGTTTTCAACCACATCCTTACTTCTGCTTTTGTGTAAAGGCACCACATGAGCCTCTCTCCAGTCCTTTGGCACCACTCCCGACTCCAACGAGGCATTGAAAAGGTCAGTCAGTGGAGCTGCTAGAACGTCCCCAAGTTCCCTCAGTATTCTAGGGTGTATCCCATCCGGTCCCATCGCTTTGTCTACTTTAAGTTGAGCTAGTTTCTCACGAACACAGTCTTCTGAAAATTGTTCAAGATGTCCCTCGCTTCTGTTCTTATTTGTGGGTGTTTTCTGAGGTCCTGCTCCTGGTTCTTCATCTGTGAACACAGAACAAAAATATTTGTTAAGCAATTCCGCTTTATCCTTATCAGCTTCTACATATTCCCCCCTGCACCCTTGAGTCTGACAATACCACTTTTGCCCTTCCTCTTCTCACTAATATATCTGAAAAATGTCTTATCCCCCCATTTTATTGCATGGGCTATTTCTTCCTCCTTTTGAATCTTTGCCTTCTTGACTACTTTGCTAGCTTCTCTAAGTTTTTCCAAATACAGATGCCTGTCTTCCTCTCTCTGTGATCTCTTGTATTTCATGAAGGCCTCCCTCTATTTCTTCACTTTTTCAGCTACTTCCTTCGAAAACCATAGCGGTCTCCTGTTCCTTTTGCCTTTATTTACCATTTTAACAAAAAGGTTGGTTGCCCTTAAAATACCCCCTTTCAGTTTTGCCCACTGTTTTTCTACATCCCCCAGCTGTTCCCATCCCACTAACGACTCCCTGAGGTATTGGCCCATCTTCGCAAAGTTGGTGATTTAGGAGTATAGTGAAGGTGATGAGGCTATCGTCTGTCCAAGGCATGGTGTGGGTTTTTAGTGAGGGGGGCTGATATGGATCGGGTGGGTGGGGGTAAAGATTAGGTCCAGGGTGTTTCCTTTGTTGTGAGTGAGGGATGTCACTCTTTGTGTAAGGTCCAATGATTCCATGGCTGTGAGGAATGTGTCTGCTGCTGTTATAGGTAGGGAGGGGAGGTTGAAGTCTCCAAGGATGAGAATGTCTTTCTTGGTTTTGGTGTGTTCAATGATGTTTTCAATTATGGCAGATAAGTAATTTGACGAGAGGGCAAGCATTCTGTAGCTAAGGATGATGGTTAAATAGTTGTTTGTGATGGTGACTGAATCAATTTCATCAGTGATAAAGACCACAAAAAAAAACCCTGTGAGTCAGTTGGTCCATTAGATGATAGAGGGGTTAAAGGGGCACTAAGAGGGGTTAAAGGGGCACTAAGAGGCGACAAGGCGATAGGGGAGAGACTGAATGAATTCTTTGCTTCGGTCTTTACTGAGGAAGATGTAGGGATGTTACCCATAACTGAAGTGGTATTTAAAGGTGCGGAAGAATTGAAGGAAATATCGATACATCGGGAAGATGTATTATAACTATTTGATAAACTGAAGAGTAGCAAATCACCTGGACCAGATGATGTACATCCAAGGGTGTTGAAAGAACTGAAATATAAGATTGCAGCCCTGCTATTAGTAATCTGTGAACTATCATTAAAATCATCTCTAATACCTGAAGATTGGAGGATGGCCAACGTAATGCCAAATTTTAAAAAGGGTTCCAGGGGTGATCCGGAAAACTACAGACCGGTGAGCCTGACATCAGTACTGGGAAAAATGGTACAAACCATCATAAAGAACAAATTGCTGAATATGTAGATAGTCATGGCTTAATGGGAGACAGCCAACATGGCTTTAGACAAGGAATCTCTTGTCTTACTAATCTGTTATGTTTTTTTGAAGGTGTGAATAAACAAGTAGACAAAGGTGAGTCGGTTGATATAGTGTATTTGGACTTTCAGAAAGCCTTTGACAAGGTCCCTCATCAGAGACGTTTGGCAAAACTAAAGAGTCATGGGATAGGAGGCAGTATACTATTGTGGATCAGGAACTGGTTAAAAGATAGAAAGCAGAGGGTAGGGCTAAATGGCCAATTTTCCCAATGGAGAAAGGTGAATAGTGGTGTACCCCAGGGATCTGTGCTGGGTCCTCTGCTTTTTGGCATATTCATAAATGACCTGGAAAAGGGAATAATGAGTGAGGTTATCAAATTTGCAGATGACACAAAACTATTTAAAGTTGTTAAAACCCATGAGGATTGTGGAAAATTGCAAGAGGATCTTGATAAATTGGAAGACTGGGTATCAAAATGGCAGATGAAATTTAATGTGGACAAGTGCAAAGTTATGCACCTAGGGAAGAAAAACCCAAACTATGGTTACACAATGCAAGTTTCCACATTAGGAACCACCACCCAGGAAAAAGATTTAGGGGTCATTGTGGATAACATGTTAATCAGCCTAGTGTGCAGTGGCGGCCAAGAGAGCAAATACAATGCTAGGTATCATAAGGAAAGGAATGGAAAATAAAACAAAGATATTATAATGCCTCTGTATCGTTCCATGGTGCCACTGCACCTTCAATATTGTGTGCAATTCTGGTCGCCGTATCTTAAAAAGGATATAGCGTTATTAGAAACGGTTCAGAGAAGAGCCACCAAAATGGTAAAGGGGATGGAAGGATACCCCTATGAAGAAAGGCTAAAAAGGTTAGGGCTCTTTAACCTGGAAAAGAGACGGCTGAGGGAAGTTATGATAGAAGTCTATAAATTAATGATTGGAGTGGAACGGGTAAACGTAGATCAATTTTACGTTATCAGAATATAGAAAGACTAGAGGACATGCAATGAAGCTACAGGGTAAACTATTTAAGACTAATAAGAGAAAATATTTTTTCACTCAACGTGTAATCAAACTCTTGAATTTGTTACCGGAGGAAGTAGTAAAGGCTGTTAGTGTAGCTGGGTTTAAAAAAGGGACCCAGGATATCAATGCTTGACCCAATACAAGCATTGTGGAACCTGTGTCTTTTGGGGAAACTGCTAGGTACGTATGACCTTGATTTGCCACTGTTGGGGACAGGATACTTGGCTTGATGGACCTTGGTCTGACCCAGTATGGCATATCTTAGAAATGTAGGTGTGATTTGGTTAGTAGTTCCTTCCAAAACTCTTCTGTTATTTCTTTAACAGTGGAATAGTGAGTAGACTTCTGCTTTGATTTGATTTATGATGACATTGTCGGTGTCTGTGAGCCATATTTCGGTTATACATAGTATGTTTAGTTGGTATTCTGTGAATAGATCTGTGATAGTTTGGACTTTATTTCAGGCTGATCTGGCATTGATCAGTACACATTGAATCACCTGCACTGTTGTGTCAGGGGTAGTAGCAATTGGGGTGGTGCAGGGAGAAGGTTGTGTGGTTATGAGATGTCTGGTTGAGTGTTGTCGCGATCGGTTAGGAGGTGTGGGTAGTAGGGGGGTGCAGAGCGGAAATTGTAGGGATGTGTGGGAGGAATTGTGGGGTGCTGGGGTTATTGTGTGCTGATGCTAAGAGTACAAGTGTGAGTATTGAGTATATTGCAAGGTAAAATGAGAGCATGGTTGTTTTATACAGTTGCTTGAGGATAGCAGCTTAGATCAGTGATTTTGCCTGAGGGTAGCAGCTTAAAACAGTAGGTTTTGCCTGAGGGTAGCAAGCTTAAATACAATAGGTTTTGTACAGTAGCTAGTGTGGAGTTACATAGTAGCAGGGGTTTTATGGTAGGTTAGATAGTGGGATTAAGTGAATACTCTTAATGCTGTTGGTATATTGGTATTACAGTTCTTTCTTGTCTGAGGTTATTTACTATTTGGTGTCTTCTCTCAAGGTCCTCGCCTAAGGGCTGTGCCAAAAGGCCCTCTGACGAGGACCTCAGGTGTGGGCGCGCCTGATGGCGCTTCCAATTTAATGCTGGTCTGTTGAGCTGGGAGGCCCTGATTGGCCTTGGGAAAGTGAGTGGGAGAGGTTCAAACCTCCCACTCACAGTCCTAATGCTGATCAGGGTGATGTGCTTGAGTTCAGCTTCACGCCTGAATAAATTGGGTTTTAAAAAGAAATCAGTGTTGTCTTGTGATTTATTCTTAGAACCCGCAACTTATATAATGTGACGACTTATACTATAATGTTACCGGTAAAATGCCTAATTTTGGCCTCTCCGACTTACTCAGGAGTGATGTATAATCCAGGAAATACGGTACTTGGTAAGAGAAAAATTCAGAATGATTTCTCTAGGTATCCTGCTTCCTTACCTTCAAAAGTAGATTGGCTATGCTCCTTTTATCTGAACGATGTGTATACCCACATACAGATACATCCCACTCACAGGAAGTATTTCAGATTCGTCCTGGGGGGACAACCCTTCCATTACCAAGTGTTGCCTTTTAGCATAGCCTCAGTGCCTCACATGTTCACAAAATGCCTCTCCAGTACTTGCGTACTTCTCGACCCTATCTGGACGATTGGCTGATGAAAAATACCACTCAAGAAGGGGTTCAAGAATCAACATGATTGATCATTCGGGTGTTGGAACTGGTAGGGTTTGTTATATACTACTCCAAGTCCCACCTTCAACCCACTCAGCAGTTGGAATTCATAGGAGCCCTGCTTGACACAACGTCTTCGACTGACAGCACTAGTGCAGGAGATTCAATTGAGTCAGCAAGTATTGGCTCGCAAGATGTTGAATATACTAGGCCACATGGCCTCTACAGTGCATATCACACCCTTGGCATGCCTCCAGATGAAGCAGGCTCAGTGGACTCTGAGGACTTAATGGATCCAGGCCATGGTCCAGCTCTGAGATCGTCTGTATATCACCAACCCTCTCATTCAGTCATTGCAATGGTGGAGAGTCCACCACAGTCTTCTCAAGGACCCCTGCCAAATTGCTCCACCCCAAAAACTTTGGATGACAGATACATCCATGCTAGGGTGGGGAGCTCATCTCGATGGGTTTCACACCCAGGGTAATTGGTCCATCCAAGAAAGTCTTCTCCAGATCAACTTTTTGGAATTAAGAGCTGTGGCAAACGCTCTTAAGGCTTTCCAAGATCGACTGGCCAACCAAATTGTTCTGATTCATACCAACAATTAGGTCTCCATGTTCTACATCAACAAGCAGGGAGGAACGCGCTTGTATCTTCTGTGTTGGGAAGCAGTCAGGTTATGGAAGTTCACCATCGCATACAGGAGATGGACTTGAGAGCCACATATCTGCCAGATCAGCAAAACACTCTGGCAGACAGACTGAGTCAAGTTCTTCAACCACACTAGGTGACACTGGACAGAGAGTTTGCAATTCGCATCTTTCAAGGGTGGGACACCCCCTTGATAGATCTGTGCACCACTCCACAGAATTGCCAGATGGATCAGTTCTGTTCCAGAGTGAGATCACACAGTAGAATAGCCTCGGATGCTTTCCTCCTGCAATGGGGGGAGGGTCTTCTATATTTATTTATTTAAAGTCTCTTTTATACCGTGCTATTGACATCAGCGCGGTTTACAGTGAACATTAAACTACACATCTCAGATTGCTGATTTGTGTTTACAAAAAACAGGTATCATAACTTGGGTATACATCAAAACAATTTTTAACAGGGAAAAACATGATAAATATATACAAACCACTTTATGTAGCTATATAAAGGGTTAAATGAACTGTACAAGCATCTCATAGTGGGGGAAGGTTAAATGTGTGATTGCGAGTATTCAGTCAAGAGTGTGAGATGCATGTGCTTGGGGAGCTGCGTTGAGGTGTGGAAGTGGGTGGATGTGAGGTGGAGACTGAGGCATCATAGTGAAGAAGAAAAAGGTGATGTTTCAGTGCCTTCTTGAATTGACAGAGATCACTGATAGTTCTGATAGTTGCGGGTAGAGCGTTCCAGCAGGATGGTGCAAAGAAGGCAAAGGCTCTAGAACTGGTAACTTGGGAGCACTTAGTGCTTGCCTTAGGGAGAATGAGGGTATTTGAGGCATTGGATCTCCTTACCCGATTAGGAGGTGTAATTGATACTAGCTCAGAAATGGCAGTGGCTGGGTATTTCTTGATGGCCTTATGGGTCATAGTTAGAATCTTAAAAGAGATCCTGGCTTGTATGGGGAGCCAATGCAACTGTTTTAGTATTGGAGTAATGTGGGATCTTCTGGAGGCTCCGTGGAGGAATCTTGCGGCTGAGTTCATTGCAAGTTGTAAGGGGTTGGTCGTACTCTTTGGAAGGCCATGTAATATCGCATTGGCGTAATCAAGGTAGGGCATTATTAGGGCCTGAAAAACAGTTCGAAAGTCTTCAGGTTCTAACAGCTGACGAAGATGGCGAAGGGTCCGAATTTTATGATATACCAATTTTGTTATGTTGTTGATATGAGCCTTCATGTTGAGCTTCTGATCAAGTGTAACTCCCAGGTATCTTACTGAAGCCTTGCATATGAGCTCTGCGTCACGAACTTTGATGGATATGGGTGGAATAAATGCCGGATTCCTGGTGACAAAGAGGGCTTCTGTCTTTTTGAAGTTTAACTTAAGCCTTTGCGCATTTATCCAGTCTGTGACTGCGTCAAAGCATTTGATTAGAGGGGAGAGGTCAAGATGTTCAGTCGAGATTGGCATGTACATCAAGACGTCATCGGCATAGACAAGGCAGTTGATGTTAAATGAGTGGATAAGGTCACAGATGGGCTGCATGTAAATGTTAAACAGCAAGGCAGATAGGGAGGAGCCTTGTGGAACACCTTTCGTTTGGAGGAAGGGGTCGGATGTGGAGGGGCCAGAACGGACGTACTGCCAACGATCCGAGAGGTATGACGCGCACCATGATAGCGCCGAACCGTGGACTCCCTTCTCTCGGAGGCGTCGAAGAAGGACTTCATGGATATGCATATCCTCCAATACCTCTCATTGCAAAGACCCTCCTGAAGCTCAAAACAGATGGAGGCACAATGATTTTCATTGCTCCCTACAGGCCCAGACAGCCTTGGTTTCCCCTCCAGTTAGAACTTCCAGCCGGGAGCCACTCTTACTCAGCCATGCACCGAATCTGATTTCACAGGAGGATGGGACAGTGCTGCACCTCAACATCTACACCTTGGCCCTCATGTTGTAGATATTGAGAGGCTAATGTTGTCTGAGCTCAACCTGCCAGCTGGTGTGACCGATGTTCTTTTTGCCTCCAGAAAGGCCTCAATGAGAGAGTCATATTCTTGCAAGTGGAAGAGGTTTGCTGTTTGGTGTGAGGGCCAGGTCCTAGATCCTTTTGTCTGTTCCACACAAAAACTGCTTGAGTGTCTTCTGCACCTCTCCGAGTTGGGACTTGTCCAACTTCATCAGGGTCTACCTCAATGCAATTGGAGCTTATCATCAAGTTGTCAAAGGCAAGATCATCTCATTGCAGCCTTTCAGGGCCGTACCGAGACTGAAATGCGCCCTGTGCGACTTGCACATCGGGCGCGCGCCCCCCCCCCGCACCTCCATTTAGACACTTTATGGGGGTGCGGGGGGGGGGTGCGCACCCGATCTGCAAGTCGCCAGCACGCTAAGCAGGTCTGGTCCCTCCCGAAGAGACCAGACCTGCTTAGTGTGCTGGCACGAAAACTTAAGGAGCACATTTCGTCTCTGCTGCTGCCTGCCACCGAAAAAGTGGTGGCAGCAGGCAATGGCAGAGAGCCGAAATGCGCCCTTTAAGTCTTTGCGCCCTGTGCGGCCGCACCGCTTGCACAGGGCTCTCTACGGTCCTGCAGCCTTTAGTTGTTTGCTTTATGCAAGGCTTGCTTCTCTTGAAGCCTCTCTATAAGCCTTCCCCAGTGTCTTTGGACCTCAATGTGGTTCTTGCGCAGCTCAAAAAAATCTCCTTTTGAGCCACTCAATTTGTGTCCTCTGAAGTTCTTGACCTGGAAGGTGTTGTTTCTGGTGGTGGTCACTTCAGCGCGCAGAGTGAGCAAGCTTCAGGCTCTAGTGGTTCATCCGCCTTACACCAAATTCCATCAAAATAGAGTGGTCCTCTGTACTCATCTTAAATTCCTTCCAAAAGTAGTATCAGATTTCCATCTTAGTCAGTCAGTAGTTCTATCAACATTTTTCCCAAGTCCTCATGCGCACAAAGGGGAAGCTGCGTTGCACATGTTGTGCTGCAGGTGAGCCTGAGCCTTCTATTTGGAGCGGACAGAAGCCCATAGAAAGTCCATCCAACTTTTTTTTTAATTCTAAAGTTTTATTTACTGTCTTAACAGCAGTATAATCATCCATCACCAGATGAACAACATTAGCACTTGCACAACAGTGCCAAGTATACACAGTTAAATGTCCATTGTCCATCTGACCCCCATCAATGTTTAACAACTTGAAACAACATGGACAACCACTAATACATCCCATCTATGTTACATGCTATATTCCTTTAACTTCCCCCTCCCCTCTCTCCCCACGAGAATTGTGCTTGGGAATGAGTCCATAGCCATTTATACTGTAACCACTGAGGCATGTTGTTGTCTCTATATACATACAGCTTGTCTCTATATCAGTGGTTCTTAACCTTTTTTGTACCGTGACCCCTTTTACCATTGGTCAACTTGTGATGACCCCCAATGATAAAATCAAATGCGTCTCTCTTCCTTTACTGTTAACGCATTGTCGCTGTAATCATTTGTTGAATTATAAATATATTATAGGCCTTTGCATTATGTTTTTATTTATAAAATTTACTTAGTTAAACCACAATAATTAATCCCAATAACAAGTAACAATATTTGATTTCAAAATTATTATGATTTTGTAGTCAAATCATTAATATGAAATAAAATTATTTTTTCTATCTTTGTTGTCTGACCAATTTATTCTCTGATCATGCTGGTCCCGATCTGAGGCTTCTGCTTTCCTGTCTTCTCTTAGCTCTCTGTGGTCTATGGTCCATCTGCCATTTCTTATCTCTTCTTTCGTTTCTTCACTTCTGTCCATCAGCCTATTTCCAGTCCCAGTAACCCTCCCCAATATCAGCCCCTATCCAGTCCTCACTCTCAGTAACTTCCAATGTCAACTTGCATTCCCATGACTTCCACTGGTGTCCATTCCCTTCCAGTCCCCCTCTTTCCCCACTGATCAGTCCCTTCTAGTACAAATACCATGGCATCCCCTCTCAGATCCCCTCTCTTCCAGTTCCATTCTCCCATCCCCTCGTATCAGCCCATTAGTAGCCTTAGCTCCCAGTTTTCTTCCAGGGCCAGCAGCTCTATCCTCCCCTCCCCACAATCAACCCGTTCCCAGTCGAAGCCCCCCAATCAGCTCACTTCCAGTACTAGTCCCCCCTCAACCCCATTACCAGTCCTAGCCTCCACTAATCAGCCCATTTCCAGTCATAGCCCCTCCGATCAGCTCATTTCCAATGCTAGCCTCCCATCAGTCCATTACCAGTCCTACCCCACCCCATCAGCCCATTCATTACCAGTCCTAGCCTCCCGTAATCAGCTCATTTCCTGTGCTAGTCCCCCCTCAACCCCATTACCAGTGCTAGGCTCCCCTAATCAGCCCATTACCAGTCCTACCCCCCCCCCCATCAGCCCATTTTCAGTCCTAGCCTCCTCTAATCAGCCCATTTCCAGTCCTAACCTCACCAATCAGCTCATTTCCAATGCTAGCCCCCTATCAGCCCATTACCAGTTCCAACCCCCCCCCCCCCGCCCTTGATCAGTCCATTCCCAGTCCTAGCCTTCCCTAATCAACCCATTACCAGTCCTAACCCCCCCCCATCTTCCCATTACCAGTGCCAGCTCCCCCATCTGCCCATTATAATCCTAACCCCCACTGTCTCTCCCCTCTGTCCAGCATTTATCCCCTGTCTGTCCAGTATGTCCCCCTGTCTCTCCCCTTTGTCCATGTCAGTCCCCTTCCCTCCCTCTCTCCCTCCATGTCAGCCCACCTCTGTCCATGTCAACCCCCCTCCCTCCATGCCAGCCCCGCTCCCTCCATGACAGCCCCCTCCCTCCATGTCGGCCCCCGTCCATGTCAGCCCCCCTCCATCCATCCATATCAGCCCCCCTCCCTCCCTCCATGTCAGCCCCCCTCCCTCCATCCATGTCAGCCCCCCATCTGTCCATATCAGTCCCCCCTCCCTCCATCCATGTCAGTCCCCCATCTGTCCATATCAGTTCCCCCTCCCTCCGTCCATGTCAGCCCCCCATCTGTCCATATCAGTCCCCCCTCCCTCCCTCCCTCCATCCATGTCAGTCCCCCATCTGTCCATATCAGCCCCCCTCCCTCCCTCCATGTCAGCCCCCTCCCTCCCTCCCTCCCCCATGTCAGCCCCCCTCCCTCCCCATGTCAGCCCCGTTGCAGGTTCTCTGCCCCCTCCTCCCCTCTCCCCATGTCTGCCTCCTTCTTCTGCAGCCGCGGCTCCCTGTCTCTTAGGGAACCACAGCTGTGCCTGTGAAGCCGTTGCGGAGCCTTATTCTGTCTCTAAACGGGCTCCGTGCAGCATTGTCCCGCCTCCAAAGGAAGTGGTAAACAACTTCCTTTGGAAGCGGGACAATGCTGCACGGAGCCCGTCGAGAGACAGGAAGGCTCCGCAATAGTTTTACAGGCACAGCCGCGGTTCCCTAAGAGGCAGGGAGCTGCGGCTGCATTAGAAGGGAGGCGGTGAGTTTGCCGTTGCCGAGAAGTGGACTCGGCAGCAGCAGCAACATGTGCGCTTTTTTCTTTTTTTTTAAACTTGGCGGAGTGAGGCGACCCCCGCTAAATCCTGTGGCGACCCCCATGGGGGTCGCGACCCACAGGTTGAGAACTGCTGCTCTATATACAGTACATATATACAGCTTGTGCTAGCATATGCATGCAGTTTATCCACTGGAGAACGTTGGCGCTTTGCTCCCCACCCAGTTCTGTAAGATCACCTGTTTAACTCCCCATATACCCAAATGGATGATTTGCTTTCTGCCTTTCGGACCTTTTGATCCTGGAGTGGGCTCTCCAACATCAGTAACCCATAGAACCATTCTGTTCACTTCTGTGTAATATTGCCCAACCCGTCCAATGCCTGTCTCCATAGGTTTGCTAGCTTGTGGCATTCGAGAAATACATAGTTAAATGTGTCTGCCCGGGTGTGGCAGTTTTCGCCCTGCTCCCTTTTATCTAGTGAGATAACATTGGTATTGCACGTCACTTTTGTTAGGTCCTGGAAATGCTTCTCTAGGTGTTCTATGTCTGCAACATCTGCAGTCCAGGCTCCATATAATTTGTGTCTAGCATATCTTGGAGGAGTTTTTGCCATGTAGACAGCATGTTCCACCATGGGGCCAGATTGTGCAGATCCTCATCTGCTATTCTGTCTTTGAAGCCTACTGGGGACACCTTGCCTCCAATAGTGTTTGAATTGTAAGTACTGATAGTGGTTTATGGTTTAGGCACTTGATATACTGTCGTTTACTGTGTGTATCCGAGCAGTTTACAGATATATTCTAACAGGCACTTTTTATTCCCTCATCCCCAAAGGGCTCACAGTCTAAGCATACCTGAGACAATGGAGGGTTAAGTAGCTTGCCCAAGGCCACAAGGAGTGGCCATGGGACTAGAGATCCCAATTCCTCTGGCCTTAGGTTACTTGGGAATTGAACCCCTGGCCCTCCTGCCTGAGGTAACCTGTCACAACCACTGAGCTCTCTCTAGTGGTGTGAGGCTGTCAGCCCAAGCAGCTTCCTCAGCCACTCAAAAGTTGGTAATGATCCCCTCCCCACCTTAACAAACGTGCCATATCCCTTCTGATTCCCAAGCCCTGTATGAGCCATCTCTCACTGCCGGCACAAAGTCTGGATTATTCCAAAGTAGTAGGAAGGGTGTCACCATCCAGCTAGTTCGAGCCCTCAGCACCCACCACTGCCACACTCTACAGAAGGAGTCAGTGAAAAATCAGTGGCCTTTAACCTGCAATAGCAGTCTGGGGTGGTGAAGTGTGTTCAGAAAGCCATACGGCTGACAACAATAATCCAATAGTCCCTGAGGGGCATAGCAGTTAATATCACTGATGGCTGCCTTAATTCAGCGCATCAAGGCAGCTACGTTATAGCCCTGCAAGTCTGGGAGTTCCACTCCGCCTCAGGTGACAGTTAAGATCAGCTTAGCATATCCAATGCGAGCATGTTGGCACTGCCATTAGAAGGAGCGAAGCACACCCTTCAGTTGTTCTACCTCCCTCCGCCTAATTCACAGTGGTAGCATGTGGAGCTGGTACAAGATTTTAGGGAGTATGGACATTTTAACTAGCACCACCCAACCAAATAGGGTCAATGGAAGATCATGCCATTTTTCGCATAGATGTTTCAATTGTTGTAGCTTGTCTTGTATGTTTTTCTAGTAAAGCTCCCAGGGGTCTCAGTGCAATTAGATGCCCAAATATTTAAGGGGCTGCACTGACCACTGGAAGAGTTGCAAACCATTCGGCGTCCTCCATCCCCCTTCCCCCAACAGCCATGCTTCCAATTTTTCCACATTTATCCAGAGACCAGAAAAATGTCCGAACTGCTACAAAAGGTCCATTAGTTGTTCCAGGCTACCCCTGGTGTAAGGGGTGCTAACGAGCATGTCGTCTGCGAAGAGGCTGATTTTGAAGACCTGAGTCCCCACTCTGACCCCAGGGATTCCCTCCAGCCCTCTCAGTTTTCCTGCAAAAGGTTCCAACGTTAGTATGAATAAGACAAAAGACAGCCCTGCTGGGTACCCCTATGTAGCACAAACTCTTCCAAAAGGCCGTCATTGACCATCACCTGAGCCTTAGGGATATGATAGAAGCCCTGTATCCACTGAACAAAGTGATCCCCCAGGCCATCTTTCGGCAGTATCCAGGACAGGTAGTCCCAGGCCACGCTGTCAAATGCCTTTTAGGCATCTAGGCTCACCATTGCCATTTCCTGTCACTTAGGACGGTGTTCTGAGCATTGCTAGTGCTAGGACCATATGGCTTACCATGCTATGACCCTTCACAAACCCCACCTGGTCTGTGTGAACCAAGCCAGGAACCACCTCCTCCAGCCTTCAACATTTTGTTTCTTTTGACTCCAGCAAGCTAGGTGCTGCCATTTCCAAATGCTCTGTTTCAATGTGGCTAGCAGACTGCATCTCTTTCGCTTATGCCCAAGTAGTCCTGAGGCCTGATGGTCATCTCATAGTTCACAGTTTCAGAGCTATAGCTGCTTGGTAGCCAACTTACACTTGGTTTACATGGAAGAGATCTGCAGGGCTGCAATATGGTCCTCTGTCCACACATTCACATCTCACTACTGTCTAGACGGGGACTCCTGACACGACAGCAACTTCAGCCAATCTGTACTCCAGAATCTGTTTAGGGATTAGAATCCAACTCTACCCCCTACTCAGGCCTATTCTATTCTGTCCAGGCTACCAAAAAAAAAGAAAAAAGAGAATCCCTCATATTGTACATCCTGGTCCCTTGACTACTAAGGCTTATTGCCTTTTTGCAGATGGATTGTGGCCCCTCTTGGGCTTGTCTGCATGCTCCTTGGTTTTTGGGAGCCTGTAGATGGGGAGTACCATACATGAGGACTCATTCTTGCATATCTGTGGAGAAAAGGTAGTTATTCACCTGTAGCGGGTGTTCTCCATGGACAGCAGGAATAAGTCCTCACAACCTCCCCGTGGAGTTGTATTCTGCTACAGCTATGCTAACAGACTGGTTTAAGATGGCGCCGCAATGGCAGGCAGGAAGGAGGCGCACAGGTGCAGTAGAGCATCCCAAAAGCTTCCATTAGAAGCTGGGGAGTGTTCCTGCATGGGCTCCATCATAGGATGTCACCCATACAGGTAAGTTACTACCTTATCTTGCTTTAGCCTTCTTGTTTGAACTTGCTGATCCATTTATGTCTAGTTTGTTTAATGATGGCATTTTGTAGTAGATAAAAACCATGGTCAGATATGGTAAAATGAGAATGGCTAGCATATATTTCTGTCTATGATGTAGCATCATAATATGCAGATTGTATTAACAGAGACCATATTGCTGCTCATAAAAACTGGAGTTAGCTGGATGAGCCAGTCCCATTGCTTCTTTTAAAAGTGACTTTCTGTAACACCCCCTCCCCCCCCATTTCCAGGAGGGAGCGGATATATACCATCAGACTCCTACAATAGTACTGTATAGCTGTAATTCAAGTGTAGTCAGGGAGCCGAGGGAGGAGTCTGTTTCTCTCTCTCTCTCTGGTGAGGGAATAACAGAAAAGCACTAACCTTGTCTTATCTTCCTCCATCGTGAAGTGAAGAGAAGAATAAGAGGAAAATAAATTCTATAAAGAGGATTGGATATAGGACCCACTACAAAGGTGATGTTACACAAGTTGCATGATATAGGAATGTAGTTAAATAATCAAGTTCCCAATCCAAAGAGTAGTTATAGATTAAATTTATTATTGCTAAACAAGTTATTGACTATTAATTCACAGGTTCCAATTAGTTACAACTAGCAGAAATGAATTGAGAATCCTAGGCTTCTTTCACTAGAACACTCCAAACCTATTGCAACTAACATTTAAGGACAATACTTCTCTATTACTTTTTCACAAGTCTTTTCACACAGAAGTTTTCTTTTCACAGAAACCACCTTTTAACAGGAACGTATTCCGTTAAATCAGAGTAATCTGTATTTTTAAAAAGAAGTTAAGTGTCATGAGCTCACAATTTTTTACTCAGTCCAAATGTTGGTACACATGTGCCTCACACATCCTTGTCGCTCTCTTGCTTTGGGGTCCAATAAATTCAGGGATTGCAGACTCCTCGGGGTCCAATTGAGTTCTTCAGCTCCCCAGATTCAGTGAAGCTCTCTCCAGGATTACAGTTCCTACTCCCTATCTTTACCAAAATCAATAAAGCAAAAACCTATCTGGGTGGGGATCTCTCAGCAGCTTGGGGGGTATTTAAGTTCAGATTGTTTAGAATCAGGCATGGTTCCTAACTAGATGGAAATAAAAAGATAATTAAAATTCCCTATTTCCTCTTACCCTGATACTCACACTCACTCAAACACTCTTCTGGGTATTCGAACAATTCACCATTTCTGGAGGGAAATCTTTATCCTTAGTACTTTCCTGCCAGGAAGCTATTTTTTGGTAAATGCAATCTGACAAAAGCATCTGCTTTTAAATTCAAAGCTTCTGAGAATCACACAGCAGAACCAGCCAGTCAGCTTTTCTTCTGGCATCAGCCTAGAGCTCAGACAGGATTTTAAACTGATTTAGTTTTATTCAGAAAATATTCCTCCACTTTTCCTGTATGTGAGCTTTGTTTAAGTTCTTATTGCAAAAAGTCCACAGCTCCAGGCATCAACAAATCCCAACAAATATGGAAGGTCTCTTCTATTTCTCTCCAACTTAGTTATTCAGGTTTTCCAACCAATTTTCTCCTTTGGACATTAGGTTACAGTGTCAGGAGTGTCACCAGAAAAAAAAAGTTAATCCTCTTTCTTTTGTCCAGGATCAGCAATTTTTAAGTCACACAGAGTCTTTTTCTGTTGTCACAGACTCCTTTTTAAATTCAACAAGAGTTTCAGATTTTCCAACAATAAATCAAGTCCAAAAATTCCTACAAATACTCTCAAGGCTAAACCCAAGCACTCACCTCCAATGATCAGTTAAATCAGGGTGAATAGGATTACTTTCCAGGCAGCAGTTCCTGTAAAAGGCTTGTCATGCTGGCGGCTGGTTAGAGGGAGCCAGGGCCTCGCGCGGGCTTACCCAGCTCCCTCCGGCCTGAAGCAATTTGCCCAGGCCACTCGTCACTCTGGGTAATCTGTGGCAGCTAGATTTGTTTTTCTTTCGGCTCCAGGGAGGTTTTGCAGACTCCTGAGCTGTGTGTTTAGGTGGGGAGAGGTGCAGGGAGCTGAGAAGTGTGCAGCCTGAAGTGCTGAGAGGTGCAGGGAGCAGAGATTAGAGTGTGCAGCCTTTCTGGGAAAGAGAAACTGCAGAAGTTTAAGAGAGAGGGAAGTGTAACAAAAGCAGCATTGTGTAGCTGAGCTGTGAAGGAGAACATAAGTGTAAAGGTATGGCTGTGTATGTGTTAGCCTGATTTGACGTTTTAAAGTACTGATGTAGAGAAGAAAATAGTTGAGAAGACATTGGCTGTCTTTAGATTGACTTTGCTCAGAAAAGCTGCTGTTAAAACTGCCTGTTCCTTCACGCTGGCGGCTATTTCAATGAAGCTGCGAATGCCGGGAAAGGTTAAAGACAATGCCCTTAAACCTCTCCCAGCATTCACGGCTTCACTGAAACAGCCGCCAGCGTGAAGGAAAAGGCTCTTCATGCTGGCGGCTGGTTAGAGGGAGCCGGGGCCTCGTGCGGGCTTCCCCAGCTCCCTCTGTAGCCGTCCATTGAGCAAGAATGTGGTTCGCGCGGGGCCCTGTCCGAACAACATTCTCGCTCAATGGACGGGCCGGCCCTGAGCTTTGGGCAAGCCACTTAACCCTCCGTTGCCTCAGGTACAAAATGTAGATTGTGAGCCCCTCGGGGACAAGGGAAATATATATTGTACCTGAATGTACACTGCTTTGACCTAATGAACAGCAGAATATAAGCATTGCTAAATAAATACCCTGGATAGCACTTCCCCAGCCTAGCCAGGCAAAAATGTATTTTATTTTAATCCTAAGGTTACATTTGTCCCTGGGTTTTAAATGCTGTCCCAGCATTTCCTTCAACATCATCTTCCAACCACCATACACATCACTCAGCACCATAAAAAAAATTAATGTATACATGTGAGCCCATTAGTACATAATAAAAACATAAATATGTAAACAATGTAGGCAAAAATCATTTAAACGCGTAAAGTACACAAGAAAACTTTAGACGTACAGCTATTGATAAATCTCATATGTTAATATAATAACAAACAATAGGTAAACTCAAAACCATGATATAATAACATTAAATTCAACATCAATATGATTTTAAAAACTTGACAAACGAAAGGACATGTCTTTATATTCTATTATACATATAATTCAATCTATATATGCATTAAAAGGTAGGAGTACAAAATTGTACTATGTGTAAGTGCATATTTGGACAATAAAAAGGAGAAGCGCAATATGAGGGAAAAACTGAACAAAAATTGACCAAAGGAGGCCTGTTGGCATATGTATATCAGACCAAGCCGACTCAAAGCCTTTCCATCCAAATAAACCCCTTATAACATCATTTCTACAAAGGACCTCATTATTGATTTGGGCTAGTGTCTTAGCGCTACACTCAACGCACATACTCTATCATCGCTAGTACCATAACTACATCTAAAATATAAAATAAACTATTCCATGGTGGTTCATCATCGACAAATAGGTGAATGTTAAAAAGTGAGGGCAGGCATAGTCAAGAAACATCATTTAAATTTACAATAGCCTTCATATAGACGTCACCCTAAAAGTGTATTTAATGCCCTTAAAGAGATCTTATTTTTAAAATTAAAAAAACAGTAACATCATGAGAGAGGGCATGATGGAGTAAACTGTGCCAATGAAATGTTAAACATACCTGTACTGTATATGTGGCTTCAAAAATTCAAGACGGGATATATATTTTTCTAAAACACTCTACAAACAATAGATGCAGCTGGCTATACTATAACCGCCGGTATGTACACTATAAAAATGAATGCAAAACAACATAAAGTCACTGTTGACCTTACTTGAAGTATATAAATTACATTTTATTATGAAAAAAAATCATCAAAGTTTTAAAACTGTAAGCAGACATTACCCTTTTTATGTAAAATAAATAAAGAATTAATGAACCTGTTATAGAATTTGCAACAAAACTAAAAGTGACTGATCTATTCCGCATTATAACTAATGTGCTGGAACCTAAAGCTGGCACTCAATCCCATATATATGTTTTTAATTCACCGTTTAGAACTGTTGAAATATCATGCAGCTCTAAAATCAGTCAGTTTAACAGAAGTCAGCAATCCGAATCATTAAAAAATAATGCAAGACTTACCCGCACTCTGTTGTGTAATTTTAAAGGAAAGCAATGAATGCTGAGACACGTTTTTGGTCACTTGCCAGGCGGAAACTTCAGCCGACTGTACTCAAAAACGCCAGCGTCTGCGCTGTAGAGCCGACGGATTGAGAGAGAATTAAAGCCATCAATGAAGATTGACAGGACTATGTAAATTTTCACCCGTAGCCACAGTAGATGTTGAAATTTAAAAACGGTTATTTTTAAACCTTAATATCAAAATTGAATCTTAAAAATCTCACCATAACTAAAACATCTAAGGGCTAGATATATAAAAATCGCCTGGTATATGTTTGGTTATATGTACATGACCCACCAGAAGTAAAAAAGGAACAAAACATATATAGTATAAAAGTCACACTACACTGGCAATAGGTCGTAAAAAACTAAAACCACTGATGTCATATAAACCATACTGACACCCCAGCATACTCCTTTTTATTTATTTAAAAATATTAATAATACTAAAATCACCCCCACCAGTGTAAATCTAACAAATCGTAAAGGGAAAAGTATATATACACAGGAATTATTCAAGATCTATAGTTATATCCTATAGAGACCCCTACAGGAAAACCGATAAGTCATTTTCCATATTCAATCCATTCGGGCATGGAGTGTTCAGGGCAAAAATATATCGTTGCTCCAACCGCAGAATGGTTTTGGTGACATCACTGCCTCTCCAATTTGGCTTGACTTTTTTAATCACAAAAATTTTTAGGTCAGATATTTTGTGCCTATGCTCTAGCCAGTGAGCAACCAGGGGTTTGTCAACCAAACTCCTATTGATACAACTTCTATGCTCAATGATCCTATGATGAATTGGGTGAGTGGACATGCCAACATATAATTCATAACACTACAAAGTAGACTTCAACAGATCTAAACATGTTGCAACATTATAACTAAAGCTAACGAGTGAGAACCTCAGAATCAACTCACTGATAAAACCAAATGAGGAGTAAGAATTACATCAACGGCTCTCACTCGCAACCCACCCACCATCCAAACACACGAGCATGTAATCACAAATCACATTTCCATTAAACCTATTAAATGCATTTATAAAGCTAATTTTAACTATAGCCAATTTTGAATGTGTCACCACTTCAAACTCGTGAATCTAGATGGAAATGAGTGGCCCCCATCTAGATTCACGAGTTTGAAGTGGTGACACATTCAAAATTGGCTATAGTTAAAATTAGCTTTATAAATGCATTTAATAGGTTTAATGGAAATGTGATTTGTGATTACATGCTCGTGTGTTTGGATGGTGGGTGGGTTGCGAGTGAGAGCCGTTGATGTAATTCTTACTCCTGATTTGGTTTTATCAGTGAGTTGATTCTGAGGTTCTCACTCGTTAGCTTTAGTTATAATGTTGCAACATGTTTAGATCTGTTGAAGTCTACTTTGTAGTGTTATGAGGTATCATTAATAGGCTTCGAGAAAAAAGGCTTTATTGGTTTGTTATTAACATATAATTCATTACAGGGACATTGTATAACATAGATCACATAACTTGTGAGACAATTCGAAAAGTCATCAATGTAAAATACTCGTTTGCTAATCGGATGGGTATACTGATTCCTAACCGGAATAGCGTGAACACATACGGAACATCTACCACACTGAAATTGCCCCTTATATTTTGAGAGATATTTCCGCTCAGTAAATGCCGATGGAACAAGCATGTTGCGTAAATTTATGTTACATTTATGTGCCACAGTAAGGGTTAAATCATGAAATCCTGGGAGAATTTGAATTAGGTGCCAATGTTTCTTTAAAATGTTCACAATACTATGCGAGTGCTGGGAATATAGAAGGGGGCATACTATTCCCACATCCGTCCTTTTTTCTTGTGGCTGCAACAAATGATCTCGGGAGGACTGGCGTGCTCTATTATAGGCTTTATTAATCTGATTTACAAGGTATTGTCTCATTTTAAATCTTTCTTTCATAATGATAGCTTGTTGTTCAAACTCTTCCTTAGAAGTACATATCCTCCATGCTCTCAGAAATTGTCCAGTGGGTAAAATTATTCTTGAGTGCTAAATTATGGTAACTTTTAAAATGTAACAATTGATTCCTATCCGTGAGTTTCCTATAAAGTGTAGTACTAAATCCCTCCCTTGTTTTCTTAATAAGTAGATCTAAATATGATATTTGCTGAAAATCATAAGTTACCTGAAATCGCAAATTGACATCACAGTTATTTATCCAATCATTAAATTCTGATAAAGATTACAATGATCCATCCGATAGGACAAAAACGTCATCTATGTATCTTATCCACAATTTAATACTGCTCTTAAATGGATTATCCTTTATGTACTTCTCTTCAAACTCGAAAACATATAAATTGCCGATGTCTGGGGCCATAGAGGAGCCCATGGCTACTCCCTTAATTTGTTTGTGAAATAAATCACGAAAACAGAAATAATTTTCACAAAGGGCAAACCAGGTCAAGTCTATAAGAAATGCTATGGGAATATGTCTATGAACTTTTCTATTATACAAACATCGCTCTATTATTGCTAATGCCTCCTTCTGTGGAATATTTGTATATAGTGACTCGACATCCAATGTGACTAAAATTACCTCTGAATCAACCTCTTGAAAGGAAGCTAAGATATTAATAACATGCGATGAATCACGGACATACGACCACATACTTTCAACAAATGGGCATAATAAAACATCCATAAATTGTGAAATGGGCTCCATAAGAGACCCAATGGCAGATACAATCGGTGGGCCAGGCGGATTTTCAACAGATTTATGAATTTTGGGATTAATATAAATAGTAGGAATAACAGGGAAATCTACCATGAGAAAGCTCTTTTCTTTTTCTGTAATATGTCCAAATTCAAACGCAGTCAGAATTATATTGTCAATAGATATTTTCAGCGAAGATGTGGGATCACCATCCAATCGGGAATAAAATGTAGTATCTTTTAATTGCCCTTGTGCTTCAGCGATATAACATTCTTTATCTAAAATAACTATCGCACCCCCTTTATCCGCCGGTTTTATGATAATATTATTATTGCTCTGCAAAGATTTTATTGCTTCTCTCTCTTTGATAGTTAAATTGTGATATGGCAACCATCCGTCGGTGCTTAATTTATCAACTTCTTTTAAAACTACTTTCTCAAAGGCCTCAATCAAGGGATCAGTATTTGATGGGGGAATCCAGCACGATTTCTTCTTTATCACGGATTGCTCATTATGGGGCGAATCATGATTAATAAAAAAATTGTAGTATACGGATCTTCCAAAAGAATTTGTAGAGATTTATTTGAGTTTCAAACGGATCATATCTCTTTACTGGCACAAAAGACAACCCTTTATTTAAGAGGGATTCTTCATCAGTAGAAAGCTTATATTTAGATATATTAATAACATTAATTTCTATATCAGGCTTTGGTATCTCCTCTCTATGGATCTTTTGGACCCTCTGTGTCCCCTTCCTCGCCCCTGACCCCGACCGCGGCCCCTGGACTGATAAAAGGGCCATTGAGTCTCTCTTGATTCTGGTCCTTGTTCCAATGTGATTCCATCTGTTGGGGGCGCGTCCGTGAATGATCTCGACTACCCCCCTTCCAGAGGGAATCCATATTCAAAAAATGCTTATCTTTTCTTTTACCCTTCCTTTCATGCTCATCTAGGAGTGGAGGAGTGGCCTAGTGGTTGGGGCAAGGTACTTCAGGCCAGACAGTCAGGGATTCAAATCCCACTAGAGGACAGCAACCTTGGGCCAGAAGGACTGGGGTTTCTAGTCCCACAGGTGCTCCTTGTGGTCTTGGGCAAGCCACTTAACCCTCCATAGCCCATGTTCCCTGTAAAATAGTTATCTCCAAGTTATAATGCCCTGTTTAATGTAATTTCAGTTTGTTCAATGTAAACCACACTGATGCAGAATAGCATGGTATATAAGAGAATGTAAATAAATAAATCTACTACCTTGGATTGTTCCTTTTGAGATGAAAAAAGTGATGCAGAACCATCAATAACTTCCGCTGATTCACTTCTATTGCGCTTCTTCTTTTGTTCACAGGGAATGTCATCATTGCATTCTTCCCTATTAGTCTCCTTACGGACAAATATAGTAGATCTTTTTTTAAAATACAACTGATCACCTTCTACCTTTTTACACCATGGATACACGTATCCATACAAGTAGTCCTCTTCATCCCTTTAAAATTTTTCCATCTTCTTATTCTTAACCTCATTTTTAAAAGCTAAATTATTTTGTTCAAGATCTTTGTGTCGTCTCAAAATTGTTGTCACATCCTTTTATTGCAACAAGTTTCTCATCTATTTCAGCTTTATATAATTCTGATTTTTTATTAGCTGTACTAATCAATAAGATCATTAAATCTAATAAACATTTATTTAAAATTGCATTACAACATCTTACAAAACCATTCTCTTCCAAATACAAGCCTGGTGCCTTATTTATTCTCAAGCCTCGAGGAATGATCTTAGATCTGCAGCATTCGAGAAGGTATGCTGCATGGAGTTCTTCTTTTACTTGTTTCTGAGTAATTCGTACAACATCTTCCCATTGATGAATCATCGTATCAGTATCGTCCTCTATGTGGGAAATTAAAGCCTCTTGAGAATAAAATTTGTCCAGGGCATCCTCCCCGAAGCTGAGCACATTCTTACATGGGGAAAACACGCTATTGAAGTACGTTCAACACAAAAGCATGAATCCACGTGCAACAAACAAACCCAGTCAAAAACGTGGATAGCAAAGGAAGATTTTTTTATTATTTAGCCCCAGATGAAGACATAGCGAAACACGGCCTGTGTCGGGCCATTGGCTGAAAGTGGTTTAATAAAAAATTATTCCTTTGCTATCCACGTTTTTGCTTGGGTTTTTATACCAGAATGTCATCCAGATATAATAGAAGAATGTTGAATACATAGTCCCCCCAAAATTGACCACATGATCTGTTGAAAACTTGCTGGAGCATTGCAAAGTCCAAATGCAAGTGCGTCCATTCAAACAATCTGAATGGTGTTGTAACGGCGATCTTGCACATGTCTCTTTGCTCCATTGCCATCTGAAAGTAACCGGATGTTAAATCCAGGGAAGAAAACCACAATGCCTGTCCTAAGGCATCCAAAGACTCGTCAGTGCGTGGCAATGGAAATGCATCCTTGATGGTGACATTGTTCAGCTTGCAGTAATCGCAGCAAAATCTGAGAGATCCATTTTTCTTCTTTATCACTACCGCCGGAGATGCCCATGGACTGTTGCTTTTTCTCAGGATTCCTTGGTTTACTAATTCATATATATGGCATTTGAACTCTTCAAATAAGTGAGGAGACACCCTATAGTAGGGTTGTTTAATTGGATTTGCATTACTCGTGTTGATCTCATGTTTGGTATAACCTATGTCATTGTTGTTTACTGAGAAAACTTTCTTGTGCTTGATTAAAAGTTGTGATAGCTTTAAAATTTGTTCAGGGTTTAATCCCTCTCAGTCTACTGGTAAATCTTCCAGTCTGTATCCTTTTAACTGTGAAATATTTGAATTCAGTCTCATGACTACCCCTTTTACACAGGTTTTTTTCCACCTTCATATCCAGGGAGCTTACAGTCTGGTCTGGTTTGAAAATGTCAGCTATTCTTCCTCGTGGAGGTAGAACAGTTCGGTTTTCACCTATGTTTATCACCCTGACTGGCACATTTGCATCTTCTGTCTTAGCCAGTACATTTGCTACGAACAGCTTATCCGGCAAGCCCTCATGCCATGAACATTATGGCACCTACGGTGTAGAATGGTCTCCGAGAAGGGAGGTATTATATGCTTCTCATTCCCGGTTGTCCTCACATAACCCAGCCTTTGGACTGTATCATGCTCTGCATACAGTTTCTGTTGCTGGATTTCTCCCAAGATGCAGGTGATCTTCATCTTTCTGGAATTGCCAGATAGCTCATTTAGGTCGTTAAATAGTCCTTCCAGATACTGCAGCACATTCATCCCAATGATACCAGGAATATTCTCTTCCATTGTCCCAGGTCTGCTCAAATTGTCCTTTACACGTGTTGGGAATAATTTGTCCAAAACATTACACGTCTACTTCAATGCAGCCTGAATTTCTGTCTTTCAGTAATTCAGGGTGGTCAAAGTTCTTGTAATAATAGCTAACCACAATGGTGGAGACATTGGAACCAGTATCGACAATGCATCGGGTCTTCACATCCCCAATCAGTGGAGTTAAGATGGGGCTCTGTCCTATTGCCTTTTGTCTAAGACTATCTCATTCATCCTCAGACATTTCCTCCGATGTCAGCGCCCGGACCTGGGAATGTGTTACCTTTCTTCTTGCCCCTTCAGTGGCTTCTGGTGTGGCACTGGTGATAGGCCCTTCCAAGCTAGGACTAGGCTTTAGACTCTCATCTGTTCTGGAATTACTTCGGTTACCCAAGGACCCAGCAAATCTTCTTTTGCTCCTAAAGTAAAGGGCTATGTGAGCCAGCTTATTACAGTTATAGTAGACCAGATTCCCTTGCTGGTTCCTGAGAGGTGGTGGCCTTGAGTGGTATGGAAGAAAATTCCCCCTTTCAGCATTACAGGTAATATACAGGTCCTCCTGTCTTCCTTTCCGTCAAAGCTCTCCTTTCATTTCACTCTGCTTCTTTTCAATTTTGGAAAGCATCCTGACTATGTCGGTACGTAGGGGTGATTTGCTTCGATTCCTTTGCAGGATCCTCATAGGAGAGTTGTCAGTTTTGCATGGTACCTGCTCCTCTTCAGCCCAATTAATGGCTGTTTGCATAAGACCCTGGAATGCCCACACCAGCCTTTCCTCCATTCGGCATCTCATCTCCCTCCTGAGGGTGTCATCTCTAAGGCCTAAGATGAATTGTTCTTTGAGGGTTTCTTCAGCCTCCCCTACTCTCGACCGGTCTCTGGACTGAATCATGAACAGTTTTTCCTGCAGTTTGTACACATAGGTAAAGATAGTCTTGCGTTCTAGCTGTCTTCTATCGTAGAATTCCTTTAGTCTTATCCCTATTGGAACTTTGTCACCATAATCATGTCTTAAAAGTCAAAAATGGTATCTATGGACCTGCATTCCCAGAGTGCTTGGTACTTGATGGTCTCCTTTGCTTGTCCTTTAAGGTGATCCTTTACAGTTTCCATCTATCTTCATCTGGAATCTTGAGAATTTGTAATGCTGACTTTACTTTTTCTATCCATTCTTCAACTGATAATCATCCGGACATGAAGGAAAACCATAAAAATCTGGTATGGACTTCTCTTGGGGTATCACCATAATATTGATCACTGGAATAGGTGCCTGTGAGGTGCTCCTGAGGATGTCCCCCACTGTCCCTTGCAATTTGTCAATCTGCCATCGCAGTTCTTCCACCTGATCAGCTTCTTCCATGATTTTCTACCAATGAGATATTGGGTACAGGTTCACAAGCAGGGACCCCTCCCCCTTCTAGCAAAACAAGGCTTTAGCAAGGATAACACACACTTCCAATGTCTTGATTACTCAGTACTTAGTATAAACACTTTAATAACCCAAATTTCAAAACTTGCAAAATTTGAAAATTTGGGGTTCAGGGTATAAATACAATAGGCCCTATCCTGCCAACTACACCATTTCTGTAACCCCCCTCCCTTACAGACTCCTACAATATTATAGATGTAATTCAAGTGTAGTCAGGGTTGCCGAGGGAGGAGTCTGTTCCTCTCTCTCTCATGAGGGAAGAACAGAATAACACTAACCTCATCTTATCTTCCTCCACCATGAAGTGAAGAGAAGCATAAGAGGAAAATAAATTCTAAAAAGAGGATTGTATATAGGACCCACTGCCAGGATGATGCTATACAAGTTGCATGATATAGGAATATAGCTAAATAATCAAGCTCCCAATCCAAAGCATAGTTATAGATTAAATTTATTATTGTTAAATAAGTTATTAACTATTAATTAACAGGTTCCAATTAGTTACAACTAGCAGAAATGAATTGAAAATCCTAGGATTCTTTCACTAGAACACTCCAAACCTATTGCTACTAACATTCAAGGACAATACTTCTCTATTATTGTTTCACAAGTCTTTTCACACAGAAGTTTTCTTTTCACAGAAACCATCTTTTAACAAATAAGTATTCCATTACATCAGAGTACTCTGTATTTTTAAAAAGAAGTTAAGTGTTTTGGTCAAAGATAATAAGAGCTAAGTTAGAGACACTGGAAAATGCTGCACGTTCTTCGAACATTCGTCTCTTGAATTTTCTGGTTGTGACTGGGATTGCTCCATTAGACCTTTTTAGGAAGTATCTTCAAGAGACATTATCAGTGCCTGTGGATCTGCTACCCCCGGTGGTAAAAGTCTTTTATCTGCCGTCGGGTAAGAAAGAAAGTAAGGTGTCTGTTGCGAATTTAGAAATGGATTTTTTAATGTCTCTGCTTTAATTCAAACACCTAAGGATGATGAAGAATGTCTCCACCCTGTTAGTAACTTTAGCTTTGTCTTCTGACCGAGAATGGCTCCTTAAATTATTTTATAAAAAGAGAGCTTATTTGTTTATGGGTAAAAAAGATCTGATCTTCCCAGATGTAGCCAGGGAAATGCAGAGAAGACGGAAATCTTTTCTTTTGCTACGTCCAGGAGTAATTCAGTTGGGAGCCTCCTTTGTGCTATGCTTTCCGTGTAAATGTATAGTGATTTATCAATTGCAGAACATGTATTCTTTCAACCTGAGGATCTTTCCACTTTCATCAGCACTCATGTTGTTACATCTTCACCCTCTTGAGTGGTACTCATTCATATGTATGTATAAGTCTCGGGCCTCCACCCCCACTTGATTTTGTGGATAATATTTTTTCTTTTGTATAACATTGGGGGGTCTCCTACCCTCAATAGTGTTTTCTATTTGGCTGCTCTCCGTACGTATTGAGGGCTATTGATATTCCTTGCTTTAAGTTCATTTGTGATAGTTTCCTTTATGTATTATTGTGCAAGTGATATATTTTCTATACAAGCAGTGTTGCTTGGTTTATTGTAAAAATGTATAAATTAAAAAAAAAACGTTAAGTGTCATGAGCTCACAATGTTTTGCTCAGTCCAGGTGTTGGTGCACATGTGCATCATGCGTCCTCGTCGCTCTCTTGCGTTGGGGCCCAATGAATTCAATGACTGCAGACTCCTCAGGGTCCAATTCAGTTCTTCAGCTCCCCAGATGCAGTGAAGCTCTCTCCAGGATTTCAGTTCCTACTCCCTATCTTTACCAAAATCAATAAAGCAAAAACCTATCTGGGTAGGGGCCTCTCAGAAGCCTGGAAGGTATTTAAGTTCAGAGTGTTTAGAACTAGGCACAGTTCCTAACTAGATGGAAAGAAAAAGGGAATTTTAATTATCTTTTTCTTTCCATCTATTTCCTCTTACCCTGACACTCACACTCACTCAAACACTCTCCTGGGTATTCTAACAATTCACCATTTCTGGAAGGAAATCCTTATCCTTAATATTTTCCTGCCAGGAAGCTATTCTTTGATAAGAGCAATCTGACAAAAGCACCTTCTTTTAAATTCAAAGTTTCTGAGAATCACACAATAGAACCAGCCAGTCAGCTTATCAACATTCTCTTCGCTTCTGGCATCAGCCTAGTCAGAGCTCAGACAGGACTTTACACTTTTTTAGTTTTATTCTGAAAATATTCCTCCACTTTCCTGAATGTGAGCTTTGTTCAAGTTCTTATAACAAAAAGTCCACTGCTTCAGGTCTCAACAAATCCCAACAAGCATGGAGGGTCTCTTCTATTTCTCTCCAACTTAGTTATTTGGGTTTTCCAACCATTTTTCTTCTTTGGACACTAGGATACAGTGTCAGGATCGTCACCAGAAAAAAAAAGTTAATCCTCTTTCTTTTGTCCAGGATCAGCAATTTTTAAAGCACATGGAGTCTTTTTCTGTTGTCACAGGCTCCTGTTTAAAATCCACAAAGGTTTCAGATTTTCCAACAATAAATCAAGTCCAAATATTCCCGCAAATACTCTCAAGGCTAAGCCCAAGCATTCACCTCCAATGCTCAGTTAAAACAGAGTGAATAGGATTACTTTCCAGGCAACAGTTCCTATAACAGGCAGTTTTAACCCCAGCTTTTCTCAGCAAAGTCAATCTAAAGACAGCCAATGTCTTCTCAACTATGTTCTTCTCTACATCAGTACTTTAATACTTCAAATAAGACTAACACATACACAGCCCTGCCTTTAAACTTATGTTCTCCTAGGACAAGCAGGATGTGTCAGCCACACCTGGTGTCGTCCTCCGACGGCGCCGTGACGGAAGTGCTCTATAGCTCAGAGACTTCTGAGCATGTGTGAGGTGGTCCCACCTCCCCAGCCCGCCCCTAGCCGGCCAGTTTTTTTCCTTCCGCCTTCGCCTCAAGACGGACTTACAAGCTCTCCTACACTTCCCACTTTCAAATGCTTGAACAAGACCACACAAAGACTAAACCAGGTTTTAAAAAGTGCCTTACCTGCAACAGGAAGATGAATCTCTCCGACACTCACCAACACTGTGTCAAATGCCTGGGGGCGTCTCACGAAGTGGAGAACTGCGGTAACTGCGTCCGGATGTCCCCCAGAGCCAAGAGACACCGGGAGCAGTCTTTGAGAGACCTCCTCTCCCCCGCTGCACCTTCCACGTCCCGGGACCCGAAGCAATCCAACAGCAAGCAATCCAGGTCTGTTGACTCAGGGAAGCCTTCCCGGGACCCTGCCGAGCACTCCGGTGCTCTGAAAAACGCTGCCCCGAAGAAACCGCGGCTGAAAAAGAAGGATGACCGCGCTGGACTTCCTGCCCCCGGAGAGGCCTCTGCCGGTTCGGTAAGCCCCTCTCCTGCTGGCTCTATCCCGGGACCTTCTCCCCGGCTACGCAGTCTGCCTGCCGGCCAAGATGGCGCTGCCCTCGTGGCCCCGCCAGGCCACGCCTCCGGACACGCCTCCCCCACTCCTATTGGCTGCAACGGCTCCTCCAGCAGGCAGCCCTCCCCCCTGCCCGGCACCTCACTACGCGCCGATGGGGAATCCCGGAGCACCTCTTCAAGGCCAGATGACTCAGCCCCATCTTCCCCGGCGCGGGAGCAGCAAGCACGGGCTTCTTCGCACCGGCGCGGAAACAATGAATGCCGCGCCGGCTCTGCTGACCACGTGGCTCTTCAGCGCCGCAGAGGGACACCAGATCAACGCGCCGAAAACAGGGAATCCCCCTGTCAACGCCGTTCCCGCTCCGCAGACCGCGCTGATCCTCAGCGCCGACGAGGGAGACACGATTACCACGCTGACAGCAGGGAATCTCCCTGTCAGCGCACTGAAGAGGAGAGGGGCAGGAAGAAGTCTGCCAAGCGCAGGCACCGTTCCCCCTCAGAGGCAAGGGATTCCTGTGGTGCTTCTTACACTAACAGCAGAGCCAGCTCTCACCGCAGTAAGAGGCACAGAAGCAGCAGATCTGAATCCACCTCTTCTGCCATCCTGAATCTGCTATCCCGCCTGGTGGAACAGACCGCTCCACTGCGACCAGACCAGCAACGTAGGGCTATTAGTCCACAAAAGACACACTCAGCCTCCCCTCTGTACCCCAGACTCTCGCCTAGAGCGCGGACTCCCTCCCCTGACCCCTCCAGAGCGCGATCTCCCTCTCCGGCACAGATGGACTCTGGAGCGAGCGACGCCGAGAACCAGGAGACGTACTCTGAGGTGGAGGAATCAGGTCCAGGCTCTGACAACTTAAAAAACGCAACGGACGAGACAGACGAGCCTCCACCCACAGTGCCTGAGGACCTCACCTACCCCAAATTCCTCAGGAAAGTGGTTTCTAAACTGGGTCTGACCACTGAAGAAACAACAGATGAAAAAGATCCGGAGGTCATGAAGTACCTAAGCGGTCCTAAACCAGCCATGGCTGTTCCCCTCCACTGCAAATTGAAGGACAAACAGCTGACGCTCTGGCAGTCACCAGCATCTGGTCAAGCCTTCTCCAGGCGCATGGACACCAAATACATTGTCCACTCGGGACCTGGGTTCACCAAAGCACAGTTACCCCACCAGTCCATCGTGGTGTCATCAGCTCTCAAGAGATCCAAGTCCACGCGTACCCAGACAAACCATCCGCCAGGTCGGGACCCCAAACGCCTGGACGACGTTGGGAGAAAAGTGTTTCAAGGGGCTATGCTCAACGCCAAAATAGCAGCCCACCAATTTCAGCACGTCCTCTTCCAGGACGCCCTCCTGTCCGACCTTAAGAAGCATCTACAGGACCTTCCCAAGGACTCACGGACAATGGCTTCAGCCTATATGCAGGATTTAGCCGAATGCAGCAAGCATCTGATGTGCACTGCCTTCGATGCGTTCGACACTGCCGTCCGAACAGCGGGCACGGCCATCTCGGCCCGCCGCTGGGCATGGCTCCGGGCCTCAGGACTCTCCGATAACACCCATGACCGAATCGCGGATGCTCCCTGCTCAGGTGACTCCCTGTTCGGGGACAAGGTAGCCGACACTGTGAAAGACCTCAAAGAGGACTGCACCACCCTAAAGACTCTAGCAGCGGACGACCTCGAACGCCCCTCTTGGAACCAGAAAGGAGGCTATTTCAGAAAGCCTTTCGCCTCTTCAAAACAATTCCATGGCTCCAATCGTCAGTGGCAGGCGCCAAAGTTCAAGCCAAGCTACCAGAAGGCGCCTTTTCAGCGACAGCAACCGCGACAGCGCAAGCAGAAGCAGTCCAACCCCTCCCACTCTGGGAAAGACCCCTCCTCCTTCTGACTATACCCCAGTTGGGGGTCGCCTGTCACTGTTCCTCTCAGCCTGGCAAGAGATCACCACGGACAAGTGGGTCCTGCAGATAGTCCAGTCGGGATACCGCTTGCCCTTCTCCTCCCCTCCACGTCAGCACAAGCGACCTACCAGCCAGCCTCCGCAGCACCTGGAACAGCCGCTGCAGGAACTTATACAGCAACTCCTCCAGGCCAGAGTGATAGAGCGAGTGCCCCCGGGAGAGGTCAACACTGGCTTCTACTCCCGGTACTTCCTTATCCCCAAGAAGAAAGGGGGCCTACGTCCGATCCTGGACCTCAGGAAATTGAACAACTTCATAATCAAAGAGAAATTCAGGATGTATTCGCTCAACTCCATCCTTCCCCTCATCAGAGCGGGGGACTGGCTGGCAACGCTGGACCTCCAGGACGCCTACTCCCACATCCCGGTCCACGCTTCTCACAGGAAATTCCTCAGATTCACAGCACTGGGTTGCCATTACCAGTATCGAGTCCTGCCATTCGGCCTATCCCCAGCACCCAGAGTCTTCACAAAGTGTGTGGCGGTGGTCGCTGCACACCTCCGCAAACAAGGAGTCGCCATCTTTCCCTACCTGGACGACTGGCTCCTGTCGGCGGATTCAGCTTCCGGACTGCACAGGGCTGTACGCCTAACGACAGACCTACTGATCAGAGTGGGATTCCTTCTCAACAAGGAGAAGTCCAGGCTGGAACCGGTCCAGCGCACAGAGTTCATCGGAGCGATAATAGATACCAAAGTCTGCAAGGCTTTTTTGCCCCAACTACGGATCAACACCATCATCCGCCTAGCCATGGAGATGTCGGCAGGGAAACGTACCTCGGCCCGCGCGATCCTCTGTCTGCTAGGCCACATGGCCGCAACAACTTCAGCCCTCTCGTTGGCGAGGCTGCATATGCGTACCCTGCAGTGGCACCTACGTACGCACTGGAAGCAATTATCCCAGCCACTCAACACTTGCATTCCGATATCTACCCGTGTGGTCCAGGGCCTGCGCTGGTGGACACAGCCATCCAACCTCTCGGTGGGCAAGTGCCTTCACCCACGCATACACCAGCTCACCCTCACCACGGATGCCTCCTCCTCGGGATGGGGGGCCCATCTACAGCACCTCAGCACGCAAGGAGCATGGACCTCAGCGGAACAAACTCTCCACATCAATCATCTCGAACTCAGGGCCATCAGGTATGCCCTACAGACGTTCATGCCCAGACTGAAAGGGAAAGCAGTCTTGGTACAGACGGACAACCAGGTCGCCATGTTCTATATAAACAAGCAAGGGGGCACTCGCTCCCAATCGCTCTGCAAGGAAGCCCTCGACACATGGGCTCTGGCGCTGCACAACAATTGCACACTCCAGGCGACGTACCTCCCCGTGGATCAGAACGCCTTAGCGGACAGGCTCAGCAGGCAGCTTCAACCTCACGAATGGATGCTCCACACGGAAGTGACACGCACCCTCTTCCAGCGCTGGGGATACCCCCAGATCGACCTCTTCGCAACCGAGGAGAACGCAAGATGTCCCTTGTTCTGCTCCAAGCACCCGTCACAGCGGAGGGTAGCCTCAGATGCATTCGCCATCCCCTGGAAAAGTTGGGAGCTGGCCTACACCTTCCCTCCGACACCTCTCTTGACAAACACGATACAACGTATCATCGAGGAGAAAGTACAGGTGATTCTGGTCGCCCCGTATTGGCCAAGACAGATGTGGTTCTCCCTGCTGTCGCAGCTCGCTCAAGAGCCACCAATCAGACTACCCCTGAGACCAGACCTCTTAACCCAGAACGGGGGCCTAACCTGGCACCCCAATCTCCGGACGCTAGCTTTGACAGCCTGGAGGCTGAAAGGTTAACCTTCAACGGCTCACACCTTCCTCCGGATGTGCAACAAATTGTCCTGGCTTCACGGAGACCATCTACCAGAAAGGCATATGGCCTCAAATGGAAACGCTTCACTATCTGGTGCAAGGACCAAGGATTTGAAACCAGCCTCTTGCCCGATACCCACAATCCTACAGTATCTAGCCCTCCTCTGCAGATCGGGGTTACAACCACAATCCATCAAGGTACACCTAGCTGCCATTGCCTCTCTGCACGAGCGCACAGATGACACAACTTCAGGCTCTATCGCCACCCTTCCCATTGTTACCCGTTTCATGAGAGGGCTCCGAAATCTAAAGCCCCCAGTACAGAAACCGGTACCCTCCTGGGACCTTAACATAGTTCTACAACAGCTTACACAAGAGCCATTCGAACCACTGGCCACCGCCGAAGGAAAGTATCTCGCCTGGAAGACCCTTTTCCTCGTTGCCATCACCTCTGCCAGAAGGGTTAGCGAGCTGCAGGCTCTTGTGGCGCACCCGCCATACACGCAACTCTATCACAACCGGGCATCCCTGCGGACCCACCCAAAATTTGTGCCGAAGGTTGCCTCCGCCTTTCACATCAACCAGGCAGTAGAGCTGCCATCCTTCTTCCCAGCACCACATTCATCCCCCGAGGAGCAACGTCTTCATTCCCTAGATTGCGTGCGTGCTTTACGCACCTATATTGACAGGACATCTGCCACTCGTCGGGGGACACAGCTGTTCGTCTCTTTCAACCCGAACAAACCTGGGAGACCTGTTACCAAACGTACACTATCCCTCTGGATCTCAACCTGCGTGGCCTATTGTCTGCAAAAAGCTGGCACGCTCCCAGCAAACAAGGCCAGTGCACACCAGCTCCGTGCAATAGCCGCTTCCCTGGCCTGTGCTCAGGAGATTCCAGTGAGCGATATCTGCAGAGCCGCCACTTGGTCCTCCCACCTCACATTCCAGAAACACTACTGCCTCGACATCCATTCCGAGACAGACGGCTCATTCGGCCGAGCGGTCCTATCCGCAGCCCTGGCACCAGAGAGGGCGAGCACTGCACGAGACTGAACTCTGGGACACTTGTTCCCCTGTCACTGAACACTACTGCCCTGAATGGATCGCACTAGTTACTTATTTGTTATGCACTATTGTTCTTGCTCATTTGTTGTCTATGCACTATGGTTCTTGCACTATTGTCACTATTGTTCGAAATTGCACAGTTATGCCTTGTTATTGCACTGTTGTGTTTGCACTGTTCATGATTGCACAATTAACCTGTTGTGCTCAATAAATGTTTGCATCCCACGCATGCCTCCCTCATTCCCCTCAGCGTGTGCTTAGCTCGGGAGACACCAGGTGTGGCTGACACATCCTGCTTGTCCTAGGAGAAAACAGAGTTACTTACCTGTAACGGAGTTCTCCGTGGACAGCAGGATAAGTCAGCCACACCATCCCACCCGCCTCCCCTTCATGAGGGTGGCCTGCGCACCGCACCTAGCCGTAACGGCATAGCTAGTCACCAACTGGCCGGCTAGGGGTGGGCTGGGGAGGTGGGACCACCTCACACATGCTCAGAAGTCTCTGAGCTATAGAGCACTTCCGTCACGGCGCCGTCGGGGGATGACACCAGGTGTGGCTGACTTATCCTGCTGTCCACGGAGAACTCCGTTACAGGTAAGTAACTCTGTTTTCTCCTGCCCCACACTGCTTCCTCTGTTACACTTCCCTCTCTCTTAAGCTTCTGCAGTTTCTCTTTCTCAGAAAGGCTGCTTACTCTAAGCTCTGCTCCCTGCACCTCAGACTGCAAACTTCTCAGCTCCCTGCACCTCCCCCCACCTAAACACACAGCTCAGAAGTCTGCAAAACATCCCTGTAGCCAGGGGCAGCTCTATAATGAGGCAGAGTAAAGTGGTCACCTCAGGCGGCAAAGTTATGGGGGCGGCAACAAATGCCCCCAAAACGGCCGCCTCACTCCGCCTTTAAACTTAAAAAAAAAAAAGAAAAAAAAGGTGGAAAGCTGCTGCTGCTCAGAAGCAGCAAATTCAACCCTCGCCACCCCTGCCGCTGCCCTGGGGGGCCCCACACTTGCCTGACTGGTCAACTTTAACAGAGCCGCGGGAAAGAAAGGAAATGCAGTTCTTTCTCACGGCTCTGTAGAGCCTGGGCACCGGATCGGTCAGGCAAGTGTGGGGCCTCCCGTGGGGGCTAGGGGGAGTGGCTAGGACTTAAAATAGGCAGATTGGGGTGCTAGCACTGGAAATGGGCAGATTGGGGGGGGGCTAGGACTGGTAATGGGCTGATTAGGGGGGCTATCACTGGTAATGGGCTGATTTTAGGAGGACTAGCACAGGTAATAGGCAGATCAGGGGTGGCTAGGACAATGGGTTGATTAGGGAAAGCTAGGACTAGGGATGGGCTGATCGAGTGGGACTGGGACTGGTAATGGACTGATTAGGGGGGCTAGCACTGGTAATGGGCTGAGAGGGGACTAGCACTGGAAATGGGACAATCGGGGGGGGGCTAGGAATGGTAATGACTGATTAGGGATGGCTAAGAATGATAATGGGCTGATGGGAGGATAGAACTGGAAATGGACTTATGGGGGGCTAGCATTGGAAATGGGATGATCAGGGGGACTAGGACTGGAAATGGGCTGATGGGGGGTAGGGCAGGTAAATGGGCTGATTAGAGGAGGCTAGCACTGGTAATGGTGCTGAGGGGGGACTAGCACTAGAAATGGGCTGATGGTGGGGCTAGCACTGGAAGTGAGCTGATTGAGGGGGGCTTCGACTGGAAATGGGTTGATGGGGAGCTAGGCCTGGAATGGGCTGATGTGGGGCGAGGGAGGATAGAGCTGTTGGCCCTGGAACAAAACTAGGGGCTAGGGCTACAAATGGGCTAATGCGGGGTGATGGGAGAATAGGACTGGAAGGGAGTGGATGCTGAGAGGGGCTGCCATGGTATTTTGACTAGAAGGGGCTGGACAATGGGGAAGGAGGGGGACTGGAAGGGAATAGATACCAGTGGCAGTCATGGGATTGCAAGTTGATATTGGAAGGTACTGGGAGGGAGGACTGAAAAGGAGCTGATACTGGGAAGGGTTACTGGGACTGGAAATAGGCTGATGGAAGGAAGTGAAGAAAACAAGAGATAAGAAATAGCAGATGGACTATAGACCATAGAAAGAGAGCCAAGAGAAGACAGGAGAAGAGAAGCTCAGATTGGGATCAGCATGATCGGAGAATAAAATGGTCAGACAACAAAGGTAAAAAAAAATTTATTTTAATTTTAGTGATTGGACTTTGTGCAATCTTTATATTTTGCACAGTATGGGGAACTGCATTTCTATCTGATGTTGCACTGCATGTGGAGTCTGACTTCTTGGGTTTCAGTTTAATTTTTGTCTACATATTTTTATTTTAGGTTGTAGTCACTTATTCTGTATTTGGTGAGGGTCTGTCTTCTGAGTGTGTGACTGAGTCCAGGTATTCTGTCAAAATGGAGTTTACATAGGGATCTATACTGTACTGTAGCAATTGGCTTGTTCAGCTTCTCAAACAGGTTTATGGATGTTCTAGGGCCCACTGCAATATTTATGGTGTTGCCCTTTCCAGGGTACACTCCATGTTGTGTGAGTTTTGGAAGTTAGTGCTGTTATGGAATAGATTTGCTCTATGGATCCTGTACTCTGGGTTCTTGGTGAGGTCAACTATAGGGTGTTGGTTGGGGTGAGGTACTGGAATATGTAGCATTTTTGAGATTTTCAGTTTTGCGTTCTTTATGCTGCCAGAATGAAATTTAAAATATTTTGTCAGTTCAGATTCAAGGAAATTTCAAATTTTCAGAGGACATCTCAGTTTAATTTTGTTTAGTAGCCTGAAAACGTCACCGCTGCTGAGTTCCGGACTTTTCCAGCTCTAACATAATCCAATCCAGCGTTTGAATTCATGGCTACCAGGATTAGTTTCTCATTTTGTATCTTCCCTCCTCATCAATAATCTGGTCATAGCAAAATAAATCTGATGTGCAGATACTTATAATGGTTTGATTGGGGGGGCTGTGTAAGTGACTTTTAATTAATCAAATTTCATGTTTTATTATGTTTATTTTATTGTATGTGTATGTTTGTTTAGAAGCCGCCTAGGATTTTAGATGGGTGCCATATACATTTTAAAATAAAGTATGCTAAATTTATGTAAATGATGCTGCAGTGAGTCTCTGCACATAGCCCTGCATCACCCTCATGCCGTCTCTGAGGGAAAGTAGACAGGAGGGTGCACTGGGAGACAGAGAAAAGCAGAAACCTCAGATTGGGACCCACATGATCAGAGAATAAAATGGTCAGACAACAAAGAAGAGAATAACCCCATTAGTGCTCATCTGAGAAGAAAGGATTTTAATACAGAAATTCAAGCCTTTGGTATGAAAATACACAGGCCATTCCTGGGAAAGGGAACACATCACCATGACCAATGGGAATCCAGAGTCTTGGAAGGGAATTCAAGGGATCCCAGAAGGGTGGAACAGAGGATAAGAAACTTTCATTCAAGCACTAAGATGTCAAAAAATCTTCCCAGACACAGAACTGTTTTCTTAGACCCATTTTGCAGTAAAAAAATTTCTTAAAAACACTGTAACTGTGTGGAGACTCTTCATTGGTGGTGAGAGTAATCTAGTGATTTAGAGCTTGTAGGTAAATCTTTTCCCCTAAAGGGAGAACCCCACCAAGGCAAGGTGAGGTATTGACTGGAATCCTTTGTCAAGCAGTTAGCCTGGAAAAGATACTACAGTAGGTCGTGTAACTGTTCCTTCATGGGGGAAAATGAGAATACATAGTCCTACCACAAAGCAGCATTAAGATACACAAATATACATATTTAACTTTCTTGCCCACCTGGATTCTCAAACTTGCTCTCTCATGTGAGCTGTGGGAGTGGCCTGTTAGGGTTGCCAACTGGCCAGTTTTCAGCTGGCCTGGCTGGTTTATACATAGCCAGGCCAGCTGCAGGCAGAGATCTAAAACTGGCCCTTGAAAAGCCGTTTTCTTGCTCTGGCCGCAAGACCGGAGTGGCCAGAGCAGAAAACCAGCTTTTCATCTGGGGTCTTTGTCCTCCTCAGTGCAACCTCACCTTCTCCTCCGCTATCTGTCCCTTCCTGCCACCTCCTTCCCTTTGCAGCTGCGGCTCCTGCTTCTTACAGAGTGGCAGCTACAATCATGCTAATTTAAAAACACGGGGGAAGGTAAGGGTTAGAAGGGAGCTGACAGAGGGGGAAAGATGTTGGCTGGAAGGGAACTGACATTGGAGTAAGGTGGGGGCTGGAAGGGAGTCGACACCTGGGGATGGTACTGGAAGGGAGGTCACACTTGGGGGTGAGACTGGAGAGAGCTGACACTTGGAAATGGGACTGGTTTGTTCGATTGTTTACCTTATCAGAATATAGAAAGACTAGGGGACATGCAATGAAGCTACAGGGTAAACTATTTAAGACTAATAAAAGAAAATATTTTTTCACTCAACGTGTAATCAAACTCTGGAATTTGTTACTGGAGGATGTAGTAAAGGCTCTTAGTGTAGCTGGGTTTTAAAAAAGGTTTGGACAAGTTCCTGGAGGAAAGGTCCATAAACCATTATTAAGAAGGGACCCAGGATATCAATGCTTGAACCAATACAAGCATTGTGGAACCTGTGTCCCTTGGGGAAACTACTAGGTACATATGACCTAGATTGGCCACTGTTGGAAACAGAATACTGGGCTTGATGGACCTTGGTCTGACCCAGTATGGCATATCTTATGTTCTTATGGTAGGTGGCTGGGTAATGGGGGGTGGGGGGGGGGGGGTTTGGAAGGAAGGGGGCACTGGGACTGGAAGGTTATTTGGACTAGAAGCACCTGGACAGAGAAGACAGGAAAGCAGAAGCCTCAGATCAGGACCAACATGATCAGAGAATAAAATGATCAGACAACAAAGGTAGAAAAAATAATTTTATTTTCAATTTGGTGATTGGACTGCACAATCTTAATGGAGAGCTGCGTCTCTTATTTATCTGATGTTGCACTTCATGCAGAGTCTGGCTTCTTGGGGATTCAGTTTAATTTTTGTCTACATATTTTTATTTTTACTTTAGGTTGTAGTCACTTATTCTGTACTTGATGAGGGTCTGTGTTCTGAGTGTGTCACTGAGGCCATGTGTTCTGTTAACATGGAGTTTGTACATAGGGATCTATACTGTACTGTAGTAATCTGACTTTTCAGTTTTTCAAATAGGTGTATGGATGTTCTAGCGATTACAGTAGTGTTTATAGGGCATCGTTTTTCTGGGTAGGCCTCTTATGTGAGTTTTAGAAGTTTATCTTGGTATGGTATGGTAGATTTGGCCTTGTAGACCTTTGGTGACTTTTGTAGGGTCTTATATTAGTTCCTAATATGCCTGTTACTGGAGAATGTTTGTTAGATGACCAGAAGCATGTTTTTTAATATATTGAGATCTGTGAGTGAATATCAAACTTCTGTTCTGCACCCATTGTTGAGGGAGAGGTTTCTGTGGATGTAGAATACATATTCAAAAAGACAAAGTGAGAACCATAACACAGTTTAAAACAAAATAAAATGAGTTATAATTTTATAATTTGGTAATATAAACTGTGCCATGGTTTTCACTTTTTCTTTGTTCCTTGGTGTGTGAGCATCTTTCATTTCTTTTGGGGGGTTTTTTTTTGGGGGGGGGGGAGGTTTGCAGCATATATATTTACATTAACGCCATGCTGGTTCAATGTGCAATTTCATGAGTTATGTTGGGGTTGCCAAGCCCTTCTTGGTCACAAAGTCTCTCTTATTTTACAGAGGATGGGAAGTACAGTTATGTTGGGACGCCAAGTTACTCCAATTTTGGGGAAGTGGGAGGTGCTGTATACAGTAGATGCTGTTGAGTCCCTCTTGTTTGCCATATTTAGCAGCATGTTTCCTAAGCTCTGCGCCATACTGGATCAGACCAAGGTCCCTCAAACCCAGTATCCTGTTTCCAACAGTGGCCAATCCAGGTCACAAATACCTGACAGATTCCTAAAAAGGCACACAGCCTCTGCAATGCTTGTCCTAGGGCAAGCAGTGGATTTCCCAGGTCCTCTTTAATGATTGTGTATGGACCTTTCCTCCAGGAATTTGTCCAAATCTTTTTTAAACCGAGCTATACTAACAGCTTTTGTTACATCCTCTGGTAACTAATTCCAGAGTTTGATTACATGGGGCCATAGGCTAATTGCAGGGAGGCAGTTATATCCCCATGCAGTTACCACATTTCAGTGTGGCAAAACAGCTGCAGATGCAACTAAGACCACACAATGAGGTGGCATTAGTTGCACTCACGCTATTTGCACTGAGCCATTATGTTAGTTTCTGGCGACAATGCAGATGCCTGTGTGTGAGAGTTCTTTCTCTCGCCTCACTCTGCAGTAAAGTATAATTTTGGGAAAGAAATCCTGTAAACCTAAATAGTAATGGGTAAAAGCATTTTTTAACTACTTATGTCTGTTTTTAGTTTGTATTGATATATTCCCTACTTGATGAAGATGTGTCTCTGTTCTGCATATGTGGCTGAGGCTACATGTTCTGTTAGTATGGAGTTTCTACATAGGGAGTTGTAATAATCCAGCTTGTTCAGTTTTCTGAATAGGAATATTGATGCTCTAGGGCCCACTGCAATATTTGTGGTGCTGCCCTTTCTGCGTATGCTCCATGTTGTGTGAGTTTTGGAAGTTAGTGCTGTTATGGAATGGTAGATTTGCTCTATGGGTCCTGTACTCTGGGTTCTTGGTAAGGTCAACTTTAGGAGGTACTGGAAAATGTATTGTCTTTGAGATTTAAATTTAAAATATTTTGTCAGGTCAGATTCAAGGAAATTTCAAATTTTAAGGGATCATTCCAGCTTATTTTTATTTAGTAGTCTGATAGCTTCACCACTGCTGAATTCTGGACTTTTCCAGCTCTAGCACAATCCAATCCAGCATTTGAATTCATGGCTACCAGGATTAGTTTCTCATTTTATATCTTCCCTCCTCATCAATAATCTGGTCATAGTGAAATAAATCTGATGTGCAGATTGGTGATGGTCTGATGGGGGGGGGGGGCTGTATAAGTGGTTTTCATGAATCAAATTTAATGTTTTAATATGTTTGTTTTATTGTAACATCTGTTTTATTTTATTTATTTATTTATTTAACAGTATTTATATACCGCCTTATCGTACAATCAAGGCGGTGAAATAACAATAAACAAAAGTAGTGAGAGTGAGATTCATGCAGTGAAGGAGGTTTTAAGAATTACAAGAATTAAATTGCATGTATATGTTTAGATTTAAATTGGTGGCATATACATTTTAAAGTAAAGTATACTAAATTTATGCAAATAATGCTGCAATGAATCTTCGCACATGGCCCGGCATCACCCTCATGCCGCCACTGGGAGGAAGTAGATAGTGGGGGTGGAGGAAAGCAGAAATCTCAGATTGCGACCAGCATGATCAAGTATAAAATGGTCAGACAAAGGTAGAAGAGAATTTTATTTTCAATTTAATGAACAGTCTTGGTGCTGTCTTTATATTTTATAAAGTACAGTGAATGCATCTCTCTATTTCTCTGGCATCACATTGTATGCGGAATCTGGCTTTTCGAGGTTGCAGTTTAATTTTTATCTACATATGTTTATTGTTAGGTTATGGTCACTTAATCTGTACTTTGGTGAGGGTCTGTGGAGTTTGTACGAAGGGATCTGTGCTGTAGTAATCTGAATTGTTTCAGCTTTTCAAATAGGTGTTTGGATGTTCCAGGGCTCCCTGCAGTATTTATAGTTATGCTTTTTTTTCGGTAGGCTCCTTATATGAGTTTTGGAAGTTGAGCTGGTATGGTATAGTAGGTTTGCTCTACAGATCCTCAGTGACTATTGTAAGGTTTTGTTTTAGTTCACAATATGCCTGGTACTGGAGAATGTTTGTTGCTGTTAGTGAGATGATCAGAATCAGATTTTTTAAAAAAATATTGAGTTCTGTGGGTGAATGTCCTAGTTCTGCTCTGCACCCGTTGAGGGAGGGGGTTCTGTGGATGCAAAATATATGTTCAAAAAGAAAAAGCAAGAACCATAATGTAGTTTATAGCAAAATTAACATATTATAATTTGGTGTTATAAACAGTGCTATGGTCCTCACTCTTTCTTTTAGTTCTGTAATAAACCATAATAAGTTTGTCACAATAACAGAAACCTCAGTGAAACCAAAGGTTTTCTTTTATTTATTTATTACAATTTTGTAAGAAGGGTAGCTAAATATCATATTCTTGATAAGTAGGCACACTTGACATACAAACAGTTCCATATTTATTACATCTATTTCTCCTACAAATTCCTCCCCCATTATTCTATTGGTGCAGGTATTACTAATCCACTATCTATTAGTGATCTTTATTCAGGTCATGTGAATCTCTACCTCTGTTTACTTCTAATCCTTGCCCCTTTTACCCCTCTTCCCTTATTTACCTTATGGAATAGTGTGGTTTATAACCTTTATGGTTGTATGACCGGTCAATTGATTTCTCAGAAATCCCCCTTCCTTGCTGCCTAGGGTCTTAATTTTCATGTTCCTTTAACTTTTCTTGTTTCTTTTCCTATTTTCCACATCTAGCAAATTTTTATCATCATGACTCACACAGTCTTCCTTCTGTCCTTGAGCTTCTAGTTCTACTCTTTGTTACTTATGTGCTATAGCCCAGAAGCTAAGGGGGTTATATGGGGGAAACCTAAAATTTGCAAGGCCAAAAGAAATGTTTTTATTAGGTGCAGAATATGAAAGTTAGCATGTGAGCCAACGTATTGTGGCAAGCAAATAGCATCCTATAGATTTATATTTCTACTTTGAGTTCTACATATATTTTGTAAAAACAACAAATTAAGCTTTTAAAACATTTCTAACAACTCCCCCCTTTCTCTTTTATACTGATATGGTGTTTTAACACTTACTATACAATTTCATATGAAGCTTCTAATCTAGACAACATTATTTCTGACTCTCTCTCATCTTCTCTTCGGTTACCTTCCTCCCTCTCACCCATAAGTAGCAGGGTGTCTTCCTATGGTGGCAGTTTCATTGTCATTTATTTAGTTACTGCTGTTTCTATCAGCCTCTGTGCCAACCCCCTGAAACATGGTATTATGCAACATCCTACTGCTGTTAGAACCCCTGCCACTATTGTCAAAGATTTAAGGATTGATACCACCACTCCTTTCCACTTTCCAAACCAGGAATCTAACCATCCTGTCAAAAAACTATCTATTCCTGAATTTTCAGACAGCTCTTCTGCTAGAGTGTTAAGACCTTGTAATGCCTTTGTTATTATACCATCAGAGACAGTATTATTTGGGATAAACGTACCACATTTCCCCCCCGAGCATCATACAAGCTCCTCCCTTTTCAGCTAGCATCATATCTAAAACCATATGATTTTCCCAAGCCATCCTGCTTGTGGCATCCAATTGTTCTGCTATCCCTTTCACTGCATCTCTGGTGTAGTTTATAAATATTTGCTGATTATAATATATGTAATTAATTCAGTCTACATTTGTATTAATTGTGGACCACCAAAATAATGCTGATTCAAACCCTGCCGCTTTCTGATCTCTAAAGCAAATGATCAAAAATCCCCTGGTTTAGTAACAAGAATCACACCTAAGAATAAAACCAAATCAAACAGTTCCCCCAGTTACAATATCTTTTTGTTGGAACAGGCTGGAGGCGGCTGAAAGAACAACACAGCCGCTCCAGACAGCCAGTTCCTTTTTAATTAAACCAAACAAATTTGGTACTTATCCCAACTATGTCCCAGTGAGGTTTCATGAATGCTCTTCAAAACAGGTTGATATTCCAATATGAAAGCGGTCATAAGCTGCTTAATCACTCCACGACGCACACGTTTCGAGCCAGCAAGCCCTGTATCAAGTGTTCACAAACGCGCAGAGGTCCCGCTTACAACTCACCAAACCACAATCACCGGATATGGAGGAGAAATCACACAGATTGGCTAAAAAAGGTAGCTATCAAACAGGAGCACCAATCACCAAATGGGAGACCTCATGACATGTCGGGGAATCCCTTGGTGAGTAGAGGTGACATCACAACAAACTGGGCCAATCAATTTCTTTATTCAAGCCAGTGGGATGGATTGCAGCCATATCAAAGATCAGTTGTTCACGACGTTGTTCAATATCATCATAAGGAGGGCTGATAAAGGAGGGGCTGTGGTACTGCAATCCACTGTGGATTATTTGCGGACGCTTAGAGACCATTTGGCAGACCGTCATACTTATCGGATACTTTCTGAAGATCCCACTTCACGGCTTCAACAACAAATTTGTTTACTATTAGATGACGGCTTAAAACAAGCTTGGTTGACCACTCGTGAAGATCGTTTTTTGAAATCAGAAACCCCGTTGGTCCCGATTATGTATATGGTACCTAAAGTCCACAAATCCCTGGTGTCCCCTCCCGGCCGGCCGATTGTTTCCTGTAGGGGTTCGTTGTTGGAACCGTTATCGCAATTTTGCGATGTCTTTTTACAACAGGAAGCAGCATTAGTGAAATCTTTTGTGAAGGATTCTTCACATTTTTTACAACAATTAACTAGTGAAACTTTGCCCTCTTGGGATTTTGTTCTGGTGACACTCGACGTTAAAGCCCTTTATACTAACATCGATCAAGTGGAGGTGATGTCTTTGATGTCTACTCTGTTTTGTTTCGCTCCACATCGGCTTCCTCGATCTTTTTTGTGCGACTTGATGAGATTTGTATTGATGGAAAATTATTTTCTTTCAGAGGGGCGATTTTATCATCAAATTTTTGGAATTGCCATGGGGGCGATGGTGGCCCCCTCTGTTGCCACCCTTTACATGGCATCCTTTGAGGAAACTGCACTTTATCCCTCCCCGAATTTTGCTCCAGTGCGTTTTTGGAGGAGGTTTTTAGATGATGTTTTTTTCTTATGGTTTGACACTTTGCCTCGGTTACAATTGTTCATTACTTGGTTAAATACTTTAAAACCAAATCTCCGTTTCACAGCACATTTTCATTCTGAACAAATTGAGTTTCTTGATATGCTGATTATTAAAGATCAAGGCAGGTTTCGTACCACGTTATATCGCAAAACTGTGCAACGTAATAGTTTGTTGATGTACCATAGTTGTCATCCTGGCCCTATGAGAAGAAATCTACCCTATGGCCAATTCCTTCGGCTTCGGAGAATTTGCTCTACATTAGCAGATTACAAACATCATGCATCTGATTTGTCTTATCGGTTAACTCAAAGAGGATACCCACAAAAGGTAATTAAGATAGCATATCGTCGGGCTCTTTATACCCATCGGGAATGGTTGTTAGATGAGTCGTATCGTCCACAATGTTCCTCCCCAAATGAGGTTGCCCCTCTAGTAGGGGTGTTACCATATACTACCTTAAGTCCGGCTATTACAGCTATTCTCCGGAAACATTGGCCAATATTAGGGTTGCATCAATGCTTTCAGAAACCACTTTGAATTGCTTATTCTAGGGGACCAAATTTACAAGACAAATTAATGCACACTGCCACTATGCTTGATCGCCCTTTACTCCCGAATTCTAATGTACGGGGTCATTCAGTTTGTTCTGCCTGCACATTTTGTGCGTCCTCACTTACGGGGGAGGATTGGATCCATCCCAATACTGGTCAGTCATTTCAACGACGATGGGCGACCACTTGCGAATCTACATACGTGGTGTATGTTTTGCAATGCGCCTGTCCTCTTATTTATATCGGCAGAACGTCAAGAAAGATCAAAATCAGATTAGGTGAACATGCATCGAGATTACGCCAACAAGTGTTATCAGCTCCGATTGTTGAACATTGCATTGAAAAACATCATCAATTTGGAACAGATATTTTCTGGACTGTGTGGGATCATGTTCCATCTAACCCCCGGGGGGGCAATCGATTGGCATTGCTGCAACGTCGTGAACAACAACTGATCTTTGATATGGCTGCAATCCATCCCACTGGCTTGAATAAAGAAATTGATTGGCCCAGTTTGTTGTGATGTCACCTCTACTCACCAAGGGATTCCCCGACATGTCATGAGGTCTCCCATTTGGTGATTGGTGCTCCTGTTTGATAGCTACCTTTTTTAGCCAATCTGTGTGATTTCTCCTCCATATCTGGTGATTGTGGTTTGGTGAGTTGTAAGCAGGACCTCTGCGCGTTTGTGAACACTTGATACAGGGCTTGCTGGCTCAAAACGTGCGCGTCGTGGAGTGATTAAGCAGCTTATGACCGCTTTCATATTGGAATATCAACCTGTTTTGAAGAGCATTCATGAAACCTCACTGGGACATAGTTGGGATAAGTACCAAATTTGTTTGGTTTAATTAAAAAGGAACTGGCTGTCTGGAGCGGCTATGTTGTTCTTTCAGCCGCCTCCAGCCTGTTCCAACAAAAAGATATTATAACTGGGGGAACTGTTTGATTTGCTATCTGATCTCTGGCTTTGAACTTATCTGGGACTCCCCAGGGCACCCCTATAGCATCAATGTAAATTCTATCATCAAATGATGTTCCTAACACATTTCTCTTGCTTCTACCCTTATAAGTTATCATTTCTTTTTGAAATGCCAGGGTGAATGTAATGGCCAATTGAACAATTGCACATGTTCCTGACCATAGCTCTGGTAGTGTCTGCCTCAAGATCTTCCTTCTGCAGTACCACCACGGATCTGCCCTGGGTACTCTTAGCTTAGAGTCGCTGGTTCCAGTGAGGTTAAGAATTTCATTGCACGAGGTTAGTTCCCCTACAGCCCTGGTATAGTTCTCACCCTGCCTGATGAGGCAGGCAGAGTGATTCCCGAGAACACCGGTGGCACTCTCATGTCCGTCACCTTTAAAGGTGGAAATAGAAAGGCAAGGGACTTATACTTCTCGTTTCCACAAGCAGTTGCCTCTTGGTACAGAGAGATCATGCATTTCATACCATCTGGATCCGTCTTCCAATTCACAGGGAAAGGTACTATCTGGGCTATTGGTCTTCCTGAGGCACATGCATAGCAATTGCTTTTATTCAAACTTTTAACTGTATAATTTTACCTATTCAATCCAGGCATTTGTTTCTCCATACCCTGTTTCAATTTCAAAGGTCTGTCTCAGATCCTTAACTTCCACTACTTTCACTACTGTGGCACCGTTAGGGGGTTGGAAAGGCTTAACTGTTGGCCTTACTGTGCTACCAATACTAGCACTCTCCTCCTATTCCACTAGAATTTGAAAACAACAACCCCTTGGGTCTTTTCCTGGTACATCTATTCCCATACCATATACTGTACCATTCATACTCATTTTAAATGTCTCTCCCCATAGTATTTCTACCCATGTTGCTATTTGTTTTAAAGTTAAAATTACAGAGTTACATTCTGCCACAATCTTGCCACAATCTGCTTCACCGGTCCTTTAATTATGGATACAAATCCCTGCCATTTTCTTATCCCCTTTGCTGTCCATTCCCCAGGGGCGGTGGTCTACCATACCTGATTCCAGGTACCGCAAAATGAATTTCTACACATATATTTTTCAGCATTAGCTAATTTCCTTTGGTTTCCCAAACCTCCACATTCCATTAATTTACATGCATCAAACTGAAAAGTCTGGGGTTTGTAGCTTTCTTTTACCTTAATCACAAACTTTATCGAACCTGCTACTGCAAAACCAGCTTCACTCACTCTCAGCATTACCATTAAGAGCCCCACCCCTTACAACCAAAATAGGGTCCTCCCCATCTCGTAATTTATTCCTCCCCCAGAACCAGAATTTCCTCCAACAGCAAATTATTGTCAGACCTATCACACTTAAAAGCACTAGTTCAGCTACAATCCACTCCTCACTCAGTAACATAAGATAATACAGTTCTAAAACTATATATAAAAATGTACAGATAGTCAAGCCTGTCTTTTATTATGAGCAGGACTCTCAAGCAGTCTGTAACGGGATAATCCCTTTTTGGATATTTTGAGTTTTCTTTTCAGTCTTACAACCATGGGTCTTCAGTTAGCTGTACCTCCCACACTCCAAGGTCCTGGGAAGGAGAAGGTGCTTCTACTGGTTCCTTGATTAGAGTGTAGTGAGTCCAGCCTCTTTCTGCAGTTCTTACAGCTGTTTCTGTGCTCCGGAGGATCTGGAATGGCCCCTCCCAATCAGGCTGCAGCTTAGACTCCTTCCAGGATTTTATCAGAACCCACTGTCCAGGTTTAAAGCTGTGGACTGCAAAGTCCAGAGGAGGCGTCTGTGCCAGGAGCCCTTTATTTCTGAGGAAAGATAAAGAAGAAGACAGCTCAAGTATATATTCTCTTAGAAACCTGTCCTTGGTTTCAAACTGAGGAGTTTCCTTTAATTGCCCCAGGTAGGGTAGCCCAAATAGCATCTCATAGGGAGACAACCCCAGATCTTTCCGAGGGGCTGTTCAGATTCTTAGCAATGCTAAGGGTAAATATTTGGTCCAGGGCAATTTTGTTTCTAACATCAATTTAGCTAACTGCTTCTTTATAGTTTGATTCATACGTTCCACTCTCCCTGAGGAGGGTGGATGCCAGGGAGTGTGAAAGTCCCAAACTATCGCAAGAGCTTCCATTATATTTTGCAATACCTTGGCTGTGAAGTGACTTCCCTGGTCAGAGTCAATGTGCCCTATCATTCCGTATCTTGAAATGATTTGCACTAAAACTGTCTTTGCTACCCCGGCTGCCTTGGCAATTGCCATGGGATATGCCTCTACCCATCCTGTCAGGTGATCCACTATTACTAAGAGGTACTTCACCCACCCAACCAGGGGTAATTCAGTGAAATGGGCGAAGACCAGGGTCTCTACCTCCCTTCAGTTGTTTCCTAAGGACCTTTTTGTTTGTTCTTCTACAGGTTATACACCTCTCACACACCTGCTTGGCTACTGTGTATATTCCCATATTTATTTATTTAACAGTATTTCTAAACCGCCTTATCTTAATAATCAAGGTGGTATCACAGCAAGCAATCAGGTAAAGTGTGTGTGTTGTACATGCAGTGAGGATAAAACTTAGTTGTGTGAGGGATGTGTTGGGTGCTTGATTTGTTTGAGCTATATACAGGGTGGGCTATTTACAGTGGTGCTAGAATCATATTTTATATATATTCAGTTGTTTGGGAGGATTGGAGTGCTGTTATCCATTCTCTTAGGTTATGTGATGTGACCATAGTGCTCTATGAACAGCATGGTTTTCAGTTGTTTTCTGAAGTCTTTGAGGTCTGGAGTTGCCCTTAGATCGTCCGGTAGATTGTTCCATATTGTTGGAGCAGCCATGGAGAGAGCTCTGTTTGTTGTGTCCTTGCGTGTGTGCTTGTACTCATTTGGGGTGCTGACTCGGTTGCGTGTTTGACTTCTTCTGGGACGTGCGCTGGTTTCCGGTTGTATGAGTAGGTGGAGGCTGTTGGCTGATCTTTTATCTTAAATAGGTTTATGATAGTCTTGTATCTGATGCGAGCAATGATTGGGAGCCAGTGTAAGTCCTTTAGTGTAGGTGTGATGTGCTCCTGCCTTGCGGCTCCGGATATGATTCGAGCTGCAGTGTTTTGTGCCAGCTGTAGTGGTTTGAGAGCTTGTTTTGGTAGTCCGAGGTATATCGGATTGCAGAAGTCCAGTATTGGGGTTATCAGTGCTTGACAGACTGTACGGAAGTGTTCTGGAGCGAGGAGTGGTTTCAGTCTCCTGATGATTCGCATCCTGTAATATGCTTTTTGGATTGTTTTGTCTATGTGTGGTTTGAGGTTGAGTTTACTGTCCAGAGTAACCCCAAGGTATCTCACCTCCGATCTTATCGGTATCGTGGTGCTTTGTATCTTTATGTTTGGTGGGTGTGTGAAGCTTTGGTTTCTAGTGATGATTAAAGCTTCAGTCTTGTTGTAGTTTATAGCTAGATTGTTGTTTTGGCACCACTTCGCCATTTGGGTAAGGCAGTCTGCTATCTTAGAGAAGTCCGGGTTTTCGATTGATATCGGGGAGTATACCATTATATCGTCTGCGTATATTGTGTATTGGATGTTGTTCTCTTTCATAATGTTGCATATTGGTTGGATGTAGATGTTAAAAAGGAGTGCTGAGAGTGCGGATCCTTGTGGTACTCCTTGTTGGACGTTTATGGGCCGGGAGGTGTCCTGTCCCACCTTGACCTGTAGCTGTCTTTCTGTTAGGTACGAGTGGAACCATTTTAGAGTGGTACCGTGTATACCAGTGTTCTTCAGTCTCTCCAGGAGTATATTGTGATCAACTGTGTCGAACGCTGAGGAGATGTCGATGAAGATCATTATAATTCCATTCCTGATGTTGTCAATTATTCTTATGATGCTGTCGAAGAGGTAGATCAGGAGAGTTTCGACTCCATGGTTGGGACGAAATCCGTGTTGGTTGTCGTCGAGAGTTCCGTGTTCGTCAATGTGTTCCTGAAGTTGTAGTTGAACCGTCTTTTCGATTATTTTTGCGAGGAAGGGTATGCTGGAGATTGGTCGGTATGCTGCTGGGTCCTTTTTGTCGAGAGAAGTTTTCTTTGTGATTGGTCTTACTGAGGCAAGCTTTAATTGCTGTGGCATGAGTCCTTGAGTGAGTGAGTTGTGTACCATTTTATGAATGTTTGGTATGAGGCTTGCTTTGGTGGCTTTGACCCATGACACTGGGCAAGGGTCTGTAGGAGCAGTGCTTGTGTTGATTGTGGAGATGATGTCTGATATCTGCTCCTTTGAGGGTGAGTGGAATGTGCCCCAGGTTTTGGGGTGGACGTTCGTTTTGTTGGTTCTACTGGGTGTTGAGCGCTCTGTGGAGTGAAATTTGTCTTTGATGTGGTCGGCGAATATCTGTGGATCCACTTGTATTTCTCTTTCTGCTGCTTGCTTTTGTGTCAGGGTTTTTACTATTTCGAAAAGTTCTCTGGGTTTGTTGATGGAAGAATTTATCAGGTTTGTGTGGAATTCTCTCTTTGATTGGTTGATGTGTTCATTGTATTGTTTTTGCTTTGTTAGGTAAAGATGTTGGTCGGAAGTAGTTTTGTTTTTTCTCCATCTCCGTTCAATTTTCCTGAGCTCCCTCTTTTCCTGTCGTATTTTTGCTGAGTACCATGGTTTGTTTTGTCTCTTGTTGTGGTGTTGTTTCTTGGTCCTGTCAACGGATGGTTTGGCGGCGTTAGCTAGGACATTGTTCCAGTTGGAAACTTGTTCCTCCAGGTCCTCTGAGTCAATGTTCAAGTGTTGTATTGTGTCCTGGATGAATTCGTCCTTGTCAAAGGACTTGAATCGTCTTTGTGTGTGTGGGAAGTTCGCTCTTTCGCTTGTCCAGTCTTCTTGTGATTGCAGATTTGTCTCGATTAAGTAATGGTCAGACCATGGTACTGGGGTGATGGTGGGTGTAGAGATTAGGTCTCTTGAAGTTAGGTAGTTTGATGCGAAGATGAGGTCTGGGGATGATCCTAGTCTGTGTGTTGGTGCATTGACTATCTGTGTGAATTGAAGTGATGACATTGCCTGAAGGAAGGCCTCTGCATCTTTTGTATTGGCGGACTTGAGGTTGAAATCTCCGATTAGTAGTGCTGGTTTGTTGTTTGACGTTATGGCACAGGCTTCTTCGAGTATGAAGGCTAGTTCGTCGGGTGGAGCACGGGGTGCTCTGTAGGTTAGGCAGATTGCAATATTCTTGTTCTTGATGCTAATTGTGTTACACTGCTTTGTATCTGTGAGATTCAGTGTCTTGAACTTGAGTTCTGTTTTTGCTATTATTAGGACTCCTCCTCCACGCTTGTGGATGCGTGGGCAGTTGTATGCTGAGTAGTTGTTCGGTACTAGTTGGTTGAGTATACCCATAGTGTCTTAGAACCAGATCACACATTGCCTGTACACTCCAATGACTCCCTTGATGTAGAATAGCCATAATTTCTCTCATGATTTGTTTGTTCACCATCTGCCTCCCATCAGTTAAAACCCACTTTCCCCTTTCTGTTTCTGCTGCCCCTATTTCTTCAAGTTGTTGTTTTCCCCTCTCAATAAATATAGGATTTGCTGTGTGACTCACTACTTCTGGGGTTAAATTGTATATAGGGGTTATGTCTTCCCCTAAGGCAGCTTCCTTAGTAGCCTCATCCGCTACCCCATTCCCTCTTACCTCAAATGAATTCCCAGTCTGATGTCCTTTCACATGCACTACTGCTTTCTCTTGTGGTAACAGCAGATTCTTCAACACCTGTTGAATTAATTCCTCATGCACTAACTCTTTTCCCTTGCTGTTTATCAAACCTCGTTCCTCCCAAAATTTTCCAAAGGTATGTACCAGCCTAAAGGCATATTTTGAGTCTGTGAAGATGGTCCCATCTCCACTCCGTAATAGCTTCAAAGCCTGATTCAGGGCATATAATTCACATGTTTGTGCTGACCAAATATTGGGTAGCCTACCTGCTTGAAGTGAGCAGTGACTTTCTCCCTCTACTACTGCATATCCATTTTGTCTTTCCCCTTCTATTACCCTGGAGGATCCATCTACAAACAAATACTTCCTGCATGCAAGGGGGTGTCCCCTAAGTATGGTCTTACCCTTGTCTGGTAATCTATAATATTCAAGCAATCATGTTCTGGTTCCTCACTCTGCCCCTCACCTTTCCATAAGAAGGTTGCTGGGTTTAAACACCGTTCCGTGGTTAACACTAGATCATATTTTTCCATTAGTATTGTCTCATATTTCAAGATTCGTGAATCAGTGAGCCACCTCCCAGCCCTCTGGGTTAGGATGGTTCTCACTTGATGTGGGGTACTTACTACCAGGGCCCCTCCAAAGGTCAGTTTCCTACTCTCGTCCACCAGTAGGACTGTTGTCACCACTGCCTGGACACATTCCGGCCATCCTCTAGACACTGAATCTAAAATTTTGGATAAATATGCTACTGGTTGTTTCTTTCCTGCCCATTTTTGAGTGAGGACCCCCAACACGGTCCCCTTGTCAATGGAGACAAAAAGGTGGAAGGTTTGGCTCAGTGAGGGTAAGGCCAGGACCGGGGCTTCCACCAGGCTTCGTTTTAATTCTTTCGCTAACTCCTACTCTTCTTCTTTCCAAATTAAGTTGTTAGGTTCTTTTTCTAACAGCTTCGAGTATAACCCTTTAGTCTTTTGGGCATATGAGTCTCTCTGTCCATAACATACAGTACCCAGTTAATGCCAGGAACTTCATTAGTTCCTTCTTTCTCCTTGGAAGTGGTAATTCTGTAATCCCTTTTATTCATTCTTGACTGATTCTCCTTTTTCCTTCACTAATCAGATGTCAGAAGTATTTTACTTCTTTCTCTACAAATTGTAATTTAGTTTTGGAAACCCAGAACCCCTGACTTCCCAGAAACTCTAATAGGGCTTTGGTGACTTCCCTTTTTTGAGTTTTCTTTTCCTGATATTCAAAGATCATCTACATACTGCACAAGAGTTAATGCCAGACGGTGTACAAAATTTTTCTAGCACCTGTTCCAGCACTTGTCCGAACAAGTTGGGTGATTCTGTGAACCTTTGGGGTAACACTGTCCACCGGAACTGTTGTTTCTGGCCAGTATCGGGGTCTTCCCATTCAAAAGCAAACATGTCCCTGCTAGTCGGATCTAATGGACAGGTCCAAAATGCATCCTTCAAATCCTATAACACTATACCACTTGTGCTCATGGGGTATTTTACGCAGTATCGTATAGGGGTTTGGTACCACTGGGTACCTTACCCGTACTATTTGATTCAGTTTCCTCAAGTCCTGTATTAACCTATATGATCCATCTGTTTTTTTATTAACCTATATGATCCATCTGGTTTTTTACTGGCAAGATAGGAGTGTTAAATGGGGACATGCATGGTTCTAATAGTGCATCCTGGAGTAAGCTCTTTATAACAGGTTGGAGGCCCTTGCAGCCCTCCAAGGAAATGGGATATTGTTTTTGGCGCACTTTCTCGCCCTTCTTTAATTCTATTTTTAGGGGCGGAATGTCCAGTCCTCCCCTATTTCCTTCTCTTGCCCATACTAGAGGGTCTATTTAGCTTTCTTCTTCCTCAGAGAGGACAGCCATTCCTACAATGATTTGGTAGTCTCTTACCTTTATTTCTAAGCTTAACTGTGTAATCATATCCCTTCCTAATAGGTTACTCCTTGCTTCTGGGATGTACAGCAACTGACCTTCTATCTCCTCATTGTCCAGTTTTAGCAGTGTCGGCTGAAATACTGAGACTGGCAAACCCTCTCCCTTTACTCCTGAGACTGTAAGTTTTTGATTTGATAATCTCATTCCCTTTGGTACATAATTTAAAGAACTTTGGGTAGCCCCTCTATCTACTAAAAATACTACCTCTTCTTCCTTTGACCCCACCTTCATATTTATCAAGGGTTCTTGGTGGGACCTTAGATTAAGAAACCCCTAATCTTCATCAAAATTCATCCATGGTATTATTTCCTTTTCTCCTTTTAATTCAGGACACTCTCTCTTAAAGTGACCTATTTTCCCACACTGATAACATCCTGCCTGCACTTGAGGCTTGGACCAAAAATTACCAATCCGGTATTCCGGCCACCCCTTGCCCTGTACTCCTGTCAGCCCATCCTCTTCCTGACCCTCTTCCCGAGTCCCATATCTTCCCTTGTTTTACTCATCACCTGTTCTACCATATTTACCATTATCTTTTGTCTTTTGGGGGGGTTTTCTCATCCTCTCTTTTCACATACACCTCTGTGCTTCTCGCAGCAAATCTTCTAGTGATTTATCATTCCAACCCTCTATCTTCTCAAGTTTTCTCCCAATGTCTGGCCAGGACTTGGTCACAAAATGCACCTTTAATAGTCCTTTGGCCACCTCACTGTCTGCACTCATTCTTGAAAACTTTCTCATCTGATCTTTCAGTCTCTGCAGGAAAGCGGAAGGTGTTTCTTCCTTTTCCTGATGTACTTCGAAAGCCTTTTTAAAGTTCTGGGACCTTGGGGTTGCTTTCTTGATACCCATTAAACTTCTAAGATATTTCATATTGGTTCGGTAGGTTTCGTTCAAATTATCCCAGGCGAGATCAGTACTAGGAAATTTTTGTTCCGGTTCAACCGCATCAGTTCTGGCTGGGTGCTCCCTCTCCCATTCCCTCATACTTGCCCTCCTAATCATGCCCTGCTCCTCTCCTGAAAATAGGAAATTCAATATGGACATCATTTCTCCCCATGTATATATATTTGGACCTAAAAATTGATTAATCTGTTCTGCTAAGCCGACGGGGTTCTCTACTAGAGACTTCATTTCCTTTTTAAAGTTTCTTACTTCAGCACTGGTAAGAGGGGCATTTACAAACCCTACCTCCCATGGACCCATGGGAACCACCCAGAGGGGATACTCAGTAGCCTCAGGGGGATCTTCATATTCCTCATCACTATTGCTTTCTTTAGTCCTTGTTTCCTTCCCCTGTCTGCGACCCTTCTCGGTCGTATTTTTAAAAGGAAAGTTCTTAAGATTCTCCTAACATCCCTTTAATTCTCTGGGGACTTTCTTTTTTACTACCAGAACAGAGTCTATGGAACTGGAAGGTTCCTTAGGTCCTGCCCCTAAGGTCCCCTGCCTAGGAAGATCTGTCTCCTGGATCTGGGTTTCAATTCTGACAGAGGGAGGAGCATTTGCCAGTGGGTTAACTGGGGCTGGAGCTGGGGGATTATATGGAGGAGGGAGGTGTTGGAGGGACTCACTGTCTCCCAGGGGTCCTCGTCTATCCAAGTGACCTTAGCCGGGAAGAGGCACAATCCCGGACTTCCCACCCAGCAGGATGCATAATCTGACTCTTCTTGGTTAAATGGCTGTTTGATAGAATTAACATACAAATTTAAGGTCTGACACAACCATTCTTCATCTGCCCCAAACTTTGGCCAGAATACAGCTGGGGGCCTTATGCTTTCTTTTGTCCATATAAAGCATAAATATTTTATCATTTTTGCCTTATTCTTATGTTTGGATTCTGTCATTATCCTTCCAATACCTCAACATCCTCCCTAATGGACTGTCTGGAGGAATGTCCCCAGGGCCTGTACTGCCAGCCCCATCCTTATTCAGGTTTCCCTTAGAACTTATAATTCCCATCGAGACTTTCTGTCACCAATGTGCCTTTCGCTTCTTATGGCATATCTTATGTTCTTATGTCTCTCTCCAGCCGCACTCCTCACAGATGTGTCAGAACCGCGGATTAAGACTCCGCACTCACTTCGTGTCTAGGACACGTCTCGTACACACAGCACTCTGTCTCGATACCCAATCACCAAGGTAATACTTTACAGTCTTGTTTCTTACCTTGGTCCCTGCATGGAGTTGCCTGGTTGGCACGCTTGTGCCCACTTAATATCTGGTCTGGTTCACTGAGTCTGTATTGCTTTTACTGGTCTCAGGATTCTGCTGTCAGTACGATGTTGGAGTGCGCCATTGTTGATACACGAGGCCGTTGAACTTAACAGGACACGTCTCCCCGTCCTCGCGGTGGCGGTCTCCTACAGCGATGATGCAATCCCGTCGAGATCCCCAATCTGTAATAAACCATAATAATTTTGTCACAATAACAGACACCTCAGTGAAACCAAAAGTTTTCTTTTCTTTATTTATTTATTACAATCTTGCAAGAAGGGTGGCTAAATATCATATTCTTGATAAGTAGGCACACTTGACATACAAACAATTCCATATTTATTACATCTATTTCTCCTACAAATGCCTCCCCTATTATTCTATTGATGCAGGTACTACTAATCTCCTACCTATTAGTGATCTTTATTCAGGTCATGTGAATCTCCGCCTCTGTTTACTTCTCCTAATCCTTGCCCCTTTTACCCCTCTTCCCTTATTTACCTTATTCCTTTTATGGTTGTATGACCGATCATATGATTTCTCAGAAATCCCCCTTCCTTGCTGCCTAGGGTCTTAACTTTCATGTTCCTTTAACTTTTCTTAAGTTTCTTTTCCCATTTTCCACATCTAGCAAATTTTTATCATCATGACTCACACAGTGCTCCTTCTGTCCTTGAGCTTCTAGTTCTACTCTGTTACTTATGTGCTATAAGGGTAAATGGGGGAAACCTAAGATTTGCAAGGCCAAAAGAAAATGTTTTTACTAGTTGGGAGCCAATTTATTGTGGCAAGCAAATAGCATCCTATAGATTTCTATTTCTACTTTGAGTTCTACATATATTTTGTAAAAACAACAAATTTAAACTTTTAAACATTTCTAACAGTTCCTTGGTGTGTAAACATCTTTCATTTCTTCCACATTATCTAATCGGCTTTTTGGTATGGTTCAGTCCTTGACTGGAGTTTTGAGAAAAACCTCCCCCCCTGCTCTGGGGCGGGGGGGCACCACCTCATCCCTCGCCTCAGGCAGCAGATTGCCTTGAGCCACCCCTGCCTGTAGCTGAAAGAAAATCAAATCTAGCTGCCACAGATTATCCTGGACAGCACTTCCCCAGCCTAGCCAGGCAAAAATGTATTTTATTTTAACCCTCAGGTTACATTTCCTGGACCCAGTGCTTCATGCGGAATGGTCTCTACATTCAATTTAGATCTGCCCATCATCTAATATCAGTAATATATTCCTGTTCCTATATTACATCATTCCTTTAATTCACTGTTCGTCTTTGAACAGTGTAATCTGAGGTCTTTTGTAGCCACTCTGTGACTAAAGCGGAGATATGACTACTAGCCCCCTTTTTCTTAATTTGTACTTCCTGATCCCTCAGGGGACTATTATAGTTGATTGGAAGGGCAAACTAGATAGGTCAAGTGGTCTTTTTCTGACATCATGTTTCAGTGTTTCTCAGCTCTTTCGTTGTCCCACACCAGATGCTGTTATCCACATCTAGTAAGAGTTCGGACTTTGCACAGATGCCATAATATTTTATCACCTCTAGAGCTCTGAGTAACCACAGTCCTCAGCATATAGTTTAAACAAATAATACATATTTGTATAATTTTTATGCTGCTTCAGTAAAAGGTGCTACAAACCATAAAAAGTCCAGTTTTGTACAGGGCAAATGCAGTTACTAGAACTCTGCATTTCATTTTTATGAAAATTATTTTCAAATGTTTTCTCTTTCCCATTTCCAACATTTGAGATCCTTCATAAAATGTCGTCTTGTCTCCATGTTGCTTCTGCCTTGCTGTTCAACCGCCCCTTAAGATAAGTTTCAATACAAAATTCCTCCTTCTCTCGAGTTATTAAATACTGATTTCCAGATCTCTGCTTCTCTGGCTGGAGTTACTCTATCACTGTATAACTGTAAAATATTCAGTTAATTTAACCTTTAACAAATGTTCAATGTGAAATGTTTAGTTTATTGTTCCATGTAAACCACCGGGGCTTGTAGATATGGTGGTATAAAAATGCTGCTAAATAAATAAATAAAAATAAAGGCTGATGTCAGTTTAAATGCATAATCATGCATGACAAACTAATTGAGCAATTTACTATAGTCAAGTTCACCAACTCTAGTCCTGATCCAGTATTCTTCCAGTATTTCTTTTGATTTGCCAAAATAATATATTATGCACCAAGAGGGTAATTCTATAAAGGCTTTTTTGCGTGTATATGCCAGTATGCGTCCATTAAATGCTGCTTATAAAATTGCCCAGCAATGAAGATCATGTGACACAATGAGCTGGGGCTGACACTAGTTTCGGGCTCTGAGGATCGCCATCCACCTGCAGCTGCTAAATTAATTTAAATCCCCCTCAAATCGTCTTACCTGATGTTAGAATGCCTGTTGTCTAGGTGGGAGGTGCTGTTCTGGTAATTCAAGTCCCTAGGATGTCCATGGCACCAAAAAAATACAAGGAGAACACCCACCCTGGAGAACCCAAAATGACTGATATGCTCTTGGTGCCATGCTCCCCGGTAACACACAATGAGGACCTGGTCACAGAGGTCTCCGGAGCGGTGGTCACAGCACTAGAGGGCAAGTTCCAGGCCATTACTACAAAGTTAGACCAGGTGGTGGGATCCCTTGAGAGGTTCAACTCATGCTTGATTAAGGTCGAACGTCATGTAACTGAGGCGGAAGAAGAAGTGCAGAGCTGCTCAAAAAAAACTGTGGCAATTTGTGAAAACAAGCTGGATGAACAAAACAATCGCTCCCACTGCAAGAATTTGAGGATTGTGGGCTTGCCTGAGTCCTTGCAGATGCATAACTCCTGGACATTCTAGAAATTTGGCTCCCACTGGAACTGAAGCTAGGTGACCGGGTGGCTGGTCTTATCCTGGAGCGTGCACATAGAATGGGCCCTCGCAGAAATGCCAATGATTGGCCCAGAACAGTACTGTTCAGGGTGCTCAACTTCTTGCATAAAGAGGAAATCTTACAAATGGCCCACCATCTGCAGCCCACCTGTAATGGAGCCTGGATATTTATCTTCCAGGACACTCTGCTCATGTGGCCCTCCTGCACAAGGACTTTTCTCCAATTTGCACCCACCTGAACAATCATCAAGTGCAATTTTCCCTTCTCTATCCGGTCCAGTTGCAGGTGGTTATAAATGGGCAAATGGAGTTTGAAAACACTGTGGAAGCAGCACAGGCATTTCTCGATGGCTTGGGTCAGGGGTAGCCTAGAGGGTGCAACCAGTTGAACTCTCATAATGCGAAGGCCCTTAGTGCTTATTGTCCTGATTGTGCCAGATGCGACCAGCCCAGGAGAGTGGACGAGAACTGGACAATGGAATGTGACATTGCCGATGGAGGCCCCGTGGTCACTGGAACTTTGGATGGGCTGATGCCCTTGTGGTTGGGGATACTGAGGCCTCAATGTATGTTGCCCGTTTGATACCCCCCAAGGACATGGACTGGATTTATGTCATTCCTGGGGGAGAGTGCATGGAGGCTGGTTGAATGTGTGAATGCCTGTTCAGCATGTATCTGTTGGTGAATGAATGGTTGCTGGGCTGTGAGGCGGGGAGGGCATGTGGGATTGCAACTGATGATGCTGTGGGGGAAGGGGAGTGATTCTTGTACATGATGAGTAGGGAGAGCTGATTGGGGAGGGCTAGGGGTCTGGATCCCCGGGGGGGGCTGAAGGGAGGACCTGGAATGCTACAACTTAAGTTGTATACTGTGGCATTTGTGGAATTGACTTTATCAATCGTGTATGCCGATGTCTTTGGAGAGTGAGTTACTGAGCCTCTATCATCCATTTTACGTTCTCCATGCCTGGCGTGAGGCTCTGCCCCAGACCTTGCAAGGGAGTATTCTGGTGCGATCCTTGAAGGAGTCTTTGTATCATACGCTAAATCAGCACCCGGAGCTGTCTGGTCTCCTCCTCGTTCATGGTAACTTAGATTTCCCTGCCAGGGACACTTCTGGTGTTTTTCGGTTCTGGGAGCAGCAGGGCCTATATCAATTATCCCAATTTTTGACAGGCAAGGGACAGCTTAAAATGTTTGCTGACCTAGCGAAGGAATTTGCACTGTCCCCGCATGACCAATATGCATTTTTTCAGGTGCAACAGTATATTCAGTCGCTGAACTGGTTGGACCTTTGTGCCCAGTTTGTTGAACAGCTGAACAATTTTTTTTTAGATCGATTGTCAGGAGCACATGTTGCTCTCCCTTACACGGAAGCCACTGACCTCCTTGAACACAATTAACCGGTATGCGGCCTTGACGGTGCAGTGGAATGACAAACTTGGTGTCACTTGGATGGGTGAGGACGTTACCTGAGCTATTAAAAGAATACCCGCTCTTACTTTGGAGGTTCTTTCGTGCAAATTGTACTATAAAGTGATACCGTGTGTCGTCTTCCCCTCAGCTTGGGCGCGAGCGGCAAGCCTGGTGAGCTTTGACAGTTGTCCCAGGTGTAAGACTGCGCGGGTCAGATTGGTGCACATGTTGTGGTCTTGCCCTCAGGTCCAAACATTCTGGGGGCAGATTACAAGGTATTTGGAAACCATTCATGGGCAAGTGGTGCAGTTGAGCCCGGTGGGGATAGTGCTGGGGGATACCGTGGGCATACGGGTGAAGGGGCGGGGAGCTAAGCTGTTTATTTGGAAGGTGTGCCTCTTGGGCTTCCAGGGGATTCTAAAGTTCTGGTTGGACTCAGAACCACCAGCCTATTGGCCATGGCGTAACAGACTGCATCAGGTTATGCAAATGGTGAACATCTCAGCTTGGGGATCAGGGCCCAGGCATGCAAAATTCATAGCCATCTGGGAACCTTACATACAGTCTTTGTCGCCAAGAGGTCACATCATGGCCTTAAATTGATATTCATTTGATTGTATGTATTCTTTCACAGCCTAGTTGTTTTGGTGCTGAAGGGATTACTTTTTGGCAACTTAGGGTGCCAGCCTGCTAGTGGCCAGGGAGATTGAATTTGCTTGGGATGGCTAGGAGGGTTGATCCTTGCAGACAGACCTATAATATTATGATTGCTAATGTGGATGGCTGATCCTTGTTTGTTGTCTGATTACTCCTGCAGGGGGTGGGGGGAGGGGGGGAATGAGGGATTGCTGGGGAGAGAAAATCTAAAATACACTGTTTTTGGTATTGTTATTGTTGCAGTCCTTGGCCCTGTGTCAATGTCCCCACAGGCCAGGGCGGTTAATCTGTTTGCTTCCTTTTGTAATAAAAACAATTTAAACATAAAATTACCCAGCATGTACAGGGATGCATTGTGACAAGAATGCATGTATGTGTAGGCATGTTCGGAGATGGATTTGGTACTGAGTACAGGCAGAGTAACAATTTATACATGTTCTTTATAAAATGTATTTATTTGCTTGTTTATAAAAGGTTTATAGCACTTTACTGAATAAATTCATTCAAAATGGTGTACAAAAATGTGATAAAATTACAGAAAACAATTAAAACCCATACTCTCTCCCATAACCTAAAATTCTCTGCCCTATCAAATCATCATAGCAAACAACTCAGCTTCAAAAAAACATAATCCAACAACCCCTCGGGAAACAAAAATGTCTTTAATGCCTGCCTAAATCCATATAAAGTACTTATAGCACACATCTCTTCCAGTAACCTATTCCATGTCTCAGGAGCAACTTCCCTAACTTCACATCTTTTGTACATCCAGTACCACGAGTAAATGCCCTTGCGCAGATCCAAATTCCTAGGTGGAACATACCACTGCAAGGTATTGCTCAAATATTCTGGTCTCTGATCCATTACCATCTACTTAAAAATGCACCTCTCACTAATCGTGGGCCAGTGCAATTGTATCAGTAATGGCTTCATGCTCATAGGCAGCATAATGGGGTTAGCCACTGGGGCCATGGCTCCACCAATATTTTGCCCAACACATCAGCAACTAGACACTTTGGGCATAGAACCAGATATTGGTTTGTTTGGCCCCTTCAACCAAAATAATGTTCCAGTGGCCCTGCTTGCACTCATCTGATGACTAACCCCCATCAATAGCCTCACAGCTGTATTCTGCATAATATGCATGTATATATACATTTAAACAGCTTCATTATAACCTAAATTTCTGCAGCTTTTGTGGAGCAATTTTATAAAGACACTTCAGTGCCTATGGATGTGATTCCAGAACACGAATAAGGGTTTTGTACATGCATCAGGGACATTTATCTGCCGAAAATGCCCCCGACTGTAAACTCAAACACTGCTGACATGCAATTCCAGGGCGCTAACACTGGGATCTCAGAACGTGCCCAGAAGGGGCGGAGTGGGGGCATAGTAAGCTGCAGAGATGTGCAAAGCGTATTCTAGAAAGGCCTGTGTACATTCTTCAATATCCCCGCAGACGTCTCTGTTATTCCTGCTGAAACATGGAATAAGGCCAGGACTTTGAAAATATTCTGCTGTGCTCTACAATCTGTCCCATATTGACGAATGGTTGTGACAAGTATGTGCTGAAATAGTGTGACTGCAATCTGGAAAAACACAAGATGCAGTTATAAAGAACAGAAAGCAGAGGTGAGAGAACATTGTAAGATAAAGAAACATTACCATATTTCCCAGATTATAAATCGCTTCTGAGTATAAGTTTCAGAGGCCAAATTTAGGCATTTTACCAGTAAAATCATAATATATATCACCCCGCTATATAAGTCGTGGGTTCTAAGAATAAAGCACAAGACAACACTGCTGTTTTTTTTTTAAATCCGACTTATTCTGTTTCACTTCCCAATAACACTCTTGAATAAAGTGCATAACAACATAGAAGCTCATTCCACATAAGATTTATTTTGTATCACCTTCAGGAAAGCTGTTGAAGTCCTCTTTTTCAGTATCACTGTGAAATAGTTCTGCAAATTCAGGAGCCAGTTCATTTTCATTATTGTCTTCTTCATCACCTTCATCTTCACGATTATCGGGGCTCTTTAGTATCTCAGCCTTCACAAAACCAGATTTTATTGTTTTATCACTCACACCCACCATGCTGTCGCAACCCACCCAGGTACTTCTGCAAAAGTGGGATGGCACATACAGCCTGTAGCAATGAAACTGTGTTCTCCATGGCACATCCAGTTTTCCCATAGGCGACACAATGCAGCTTTGAATCTTCTGTTGATGGAAATATCAAGTGGTTGAAGCATTTTTGTCATACCACCATGTATAATAACTGGGACAGTCTTCAGAGCTTTTATTTTCTTCTTTATGTCTTCAGTAAAATGGGCTCTCATGCTATCCATGACAAGTAGCGCTTTCTGTCTCTTGAAAAATCTGTCCGGCCGCTTACTAAAGCAGCGCTGCAGCCATTTCAGCATCATGCTCTCATTCATCTATCCTTTCTCATTCACATCAACAACAATGTTGGGTGGTAGAGTTTAATGTGGCATTGTCTTCCTTTTGAATATAATCATAGGTGGCAGATTCCTTCCAGTTGTACAGCAGGCCATCACCACTGTAAAGTGTGTCTTTTCGTGTCCGGCGGTTCTAATATTTATTGTTCTAACCCACTTTTGATTGACTGTTCTCCCTAATGGGATGTCAAAGGTTAAGAGAATCTTGTCCATGTTGATTACGAAGTCTGGTGTCACTGTGTATGTGTTGATTTATTTTTTTACGAATTCCCTGAAATTTCATACTTCATCCAAGAAATCAGCGGGGAGCTGCTGACACATGGTTTTTCTTGGTCTAATGCTAGCACCACAAATTACCAGCCTTGAATCCCTCGATATTCATTTCCTTGGTGAGAAGAACTGCTTTGATTCGCACCTGCATAGTGGAAAGTCCACGGCCCTAAACCCTCCTCTCTACGACAAACTAAAGCAGACGTGCTTTCAATTCAGGCCACCATGCTTTGCGGCCATGATTTGCCTTCTTGCTGCATTTCATCAAGGTTAGTTTTTCCTGCATCTTCCTCCAATCTCTAACTAATTTCTCAGTTATCCCAAAATTTCGCTCGGCAGCTCTGTTACCATGTTCTTCAGCGTAATGAATAACTTTCAATTTGAATTCCATGGTGTATGAGTTCCGCACCTTCAGTGTCACCATTTTTACAATTTCTATGGGGTTAAAAAGATGATTTTTGTTGATACTGAAATTCATCTGATATGCTATTTCATATGCTATTTACGTGTATAGTCCAAGTATATAGCAGCGTGCTGATAGGAGGATCTGCTTGCATGCATTGAGCACAGAGCAGAGGGTCTAGAGAGAAAGACCGTCCATTGCGTAGGTGCAAGTATTTATATGCAGATTGAGGGGCATGGTCCACCATGTAAATTTATTAAATAAGTCACTCCATTGTATAAGTCACACCATCCTTTCTCGATGTAAAAAAACACGTCTTATAGTCTGGGAAATACAGTAATAAACACCCTTACAGAAATATTAAGAGCAATAGTGTTTATTCTGTCTATGCTGAAATGGGCTGTTTGTGCTAAAAGAGCTAATCTAGGGGACCCTAACAAATTCCGTGTTCTAAAAACTGGGACTGTCGATGTAAGAATAATATGTGAGTGAGTCTGGAAACAAATCATGTTGGAGTGAGAAAGGGAGATCATATGGGATATCATGCCATTATAGTATAGCAACTGTTAGTTATAGATTCGGATTGGCAGAATGATGTCTTGTGACTGCAAGTGAGTGTAAGGCCATGAATGGCTGGCCAGTTCCTGGACCATATCGATGACCTCAGTGTCACCAGGTGCCAGTGTGATAGAGCAGTCATACATCAGCTGTGCCAGGCATTGGGAGACATGACTGATATGCCAGCGTCCCCCATATTGTGCCATGAGGCCTACATCCTTTCCCAGTCTAGGATTTATGCAAGCTGCAAGATTGGTGATATATCTGGAGGCTGGCTACCTGGGTATGATGGCACAGAGATCCCCCCTCTCATGCCCACACAGGTTTGATCAGGGGAGCAGTGCTACAAAGCAGACTGTGGGAAGGCAGACAGGGTTTCCCCCAGATAATGGATGTATGCAGACCACCATACGCAACGATGGGACAGGTGTAGCTGCTGTGAGAAATGCCAGTACCCAGATATGTGGGAATCAGATGCCATGGCCAGAAGGTCATATTACTACTACTACTACTACTACTGATCATTTGTATAGCACTACAAGGCATACTTTTCTTCATAAAATAAGGTTGAAAATACATGTTAAACTAGGCACCAACACTTAATGGCCAGTGTAAATGCCCTTGTTTGGATTTTCAAGAATTTGCATAAGCTAAAGTATTTTATAACTTATCTGCATAAATTTGCACTCTTCCCAAACTCTGCTCCTATTCATGCTCACAGTGAAAGTACACACCATCGGTCCAATACATGTTCTTTCAGACTAACCACTGACTAAATTAAGTATGTACAGTAAGCGGTTACAAATACGTGTAAATCACTAAAATAGCATGATTCACACACTCAAATGCATGCATAAATCTAAATGACATTTATTAAATTAGCTCTTATTTGCTATCCAGATAAGTGCCACTGAAAGGGATATTCGGTAATACCATATGGATAGTGCCGCTGAATATCTTGACTGACCACTTCGACAGTATCCAGATAGCGTCAGGCCAGTCCAAGGGCAGAGCCAAGACAGAGCCAGAAATTATTTGGATAGTGGTGATATTCAGTGCCATTATAGGGATAACTTAGGACAGAAAAAACTGTCCTAATTATCTATCTAGCCTAACCATATAGCGGCATTGAATATTGCCGATATATGGATACTGCCGTCACTGGATGCATTAACTAGTTTATTTTTAGCCACAGGGCCAACACTTAAAAAATAATGACTGCCACAGTTCAATATTGACCGGATAGCATTCATGGAAAAATTACTTGCAATATAGAATGTTGCTTTGACTTCCATCGTCCTTGGTTGTTAATTACAAACTCTTTAATCCTTTAATTACTTGTATATTAAATTCCATAACTTTTTTTTTCCAAGCTGGAGAAATTTGACAAAGCACTACATTACACTGAAGCAGCATTGTCCTTCATCGAGTGTGGAAATGCAATGGAACATGGTCCAATGGAGTCTAAATCTCCTTATACAATGTATGCAGAAACTGTTGAACTAATAAGGTAAGAATATATGTATGACCAAAATAAACTGGAGAGTACTTTCTAAAGCACCCAAACAGTTGATGGGTGGCACAATTTTTAAAAAACACTAGGGGTCTGATATTACATTGGGTAAGCTATGCACCTCTACGGCGCATAGCCCTGCCTGCCGACTCTTAACACCAGATATTCAATGCCGCAGTGACGGCATTAAATATCCGGCATCACCGCACATGCCCCAGAGCTGCCAAGGCTAACCAGGTAGCGGCAATATTGAATCGCTACCCAGTTAGCATCCATGGCTAAAAATAGGCAAGCCAAAAGCTGGCCTAGTTTTAGCTGTGGATCGTTAACTGGGTAGCAGTACAATGTCACTGCTACCCGGTTAGCGGCAGTCTCTGCCTCTGGTCTGCCCCGGAATTCCCCCAACACGTCCCGATGCTAATCGCAGAGCATCGGGACATGTAGTGGGCTTTGAAGGGGATATTCAACGGCACTAACCGTGTAAGTGCCATTGAATATCCTGATTTAAGGCATTTACACAGTTTACTGGCTTGTAAACCATATAAATGCCCTTCGAATATTGGGCCCTAGCTTCCTAGCACAGAGCTTTTAAAATTGTTTCATCCTAATCTAGTAATTAGAGTTTTTAAAAATGTTCCACTTAGTCATTTACTATTTCCAGAAATTCTGCTTCATAATTTTCCAGATACTGACACATTTTTTTGTTAATGTTTATTATTTATCTTCAAATGTTAAGTAAAATAAGGAGGGAGTTTGTGATGTGAAGGAGTCAAATAACAAATTTTAATTGATTTTTTTTAAGCTTCTTGCTTGTGACACTATTAATACATGGGCCACCCTCCTTTTCACCTTTACCTCTGAATCAAATAAACACAGGTCTTGAGAGCTTACTTTAAAAATAAAGATGTTTCTTTTTCTGGTCAGAAGCTACAAGTTTTTCGGGATGTTGCTAGATCAACACAGGTATGGAAGAAAGGTTTTCTTCAACTGAAAAATCAGGTATTTGGATTGGTGCAACTTTTGTGAAGCTTCATTGCAAGTGCCTGATTAAATTTCAGAGTACTGATTATGTATTTTTTTATTGTTTGCAATTAGAGACTTTATTTTTTTATATTTTATATTTATGCATATTTATACATCCTATATCCAAGAATACACTTGTACAGAAAGAGAGTATACAAATCAAAATATACAAAGGAAAACGCAGAAAACTCCTCAATAAAGAAAACAATAGCTCACTCTAGCCCACATATTTTGGGGGCTAGAGAACTTAGACATCTATATAAATTCAAAATGCAGGAAACGGCTGAGTTCACAACCAACACATACTGTACATAGTTACTCACGGACCTCAGGAGAATCAATGAAAGCTTCCAGGCGACAATACATTCACAAAGGCCAGCAATTGGGAGGGCTCACAAATAATATAAAAAATACAGTGATACTTAACCAAGCATTTACATGGATGCTTAAGAAAAAAAGAGTCCTCCCAGTTGTTGAACTCCTGGCCGAAGCAAAAGATAAATCTAGATAGATCCTAGCAGATAATCCACGAAATAACATATTCCCTTTTTTTAAATAATTTCAACAACCATTCCTTATCTGAAAGTAATGCAGAAGTCACCAACAAGGTAGATGGAGTTACCACTTCTTCACTAGATGATTCTAAAAATTCAGAAATATTTAATACATCAACTTGCTGTGTCCCAGTAGCCTCAGACATGGATACCTTTTTTTCAGATGGCAAGTAAAACATTTTAACCACTGGTGGATGCAACTCAGAAGGTTCCGCCAACACTTCGGCAATGTAGGCCTTGAACATGTCCCGTGCAGACACCAAAGGACTCCTAGGGAAATTAATTAATCTTAAATTTGAGGCCCACGAGGCATGTTCAAGGTATTTCAATAGACAGCAGCAGAGCTGTTAATAGTAGTTTGAGAATAGTGGTTCCAAAACCTCCATTTTAACTTGCATCTCCAAAAAAGAAGCCTTAATCAATGCAACTTGAGAGTTATATCCTCTATCGCACTAAAATTATCTGACACTTTAGTTGTCAAAGCTGACATCTGTGGATGCATAGCCTTACCCAAGGAAACAATTATTGCCCATATTGTTTCAAGCGTGAAGGTTTTAGGCCGAACTGGCGCAAACCCTGACCAATCCATTGCCACGGGTAACTCTTCCTCCATAGCGCCCGACACCATCCTCCGTTCACTGAGGCAGCTGAACTTGCTGCCTGTTGACCTTCTGAGGTGTCCAAAGGTCTTGCAGGTGGAGAAGACACTGGGATGTAACCAACGGTGTCTTGAGCTCTGGCGTCTGGCCCTCGAAGCGAAGCTAGATCATGCCCCGACCAGGAGGCACTCTGCTGCAGACTTCGCACAGAAAGTTGTTGGAGACACGCCAACTTGGACGCTCACTGTGATCCAGGGGAGAGAGACAACATGCCCGAAGCCATCGCTGAGCTGTCCAGCTCCAGCAATCCCACAGCTGGGCTTACCTCCCCTGTAGTCACCAGTTGCTTAAGTGGGTGAAAAAAAGTATCCAATGGCCCAAAGGCCTGTGCAGGCAAGGGAGTAGAGGTAAGAAGGGATGGAGAGAGCTTCAGACCTCCTTTAACCTTCCGCTTTTTCCCCATTGAAGAAATTCAACTGCTCACATGAACTCAGACCTACTCCATCTTCTGCACCCCCTAGAGAGTTTCTTAAGTGTGAAAGAATCTTTATTCTCTAATGGTGGATGAACATGAATCTAAAGGGCCCTTTTACTAAAGGGCGCTAAACAGTTATCATGGCTTAGAGCATGCACTAATCCCATGCTGTGACCTATGGTAGCTGTTAGTACGGGGCCTGCCCAGCATGGCCCTGTTTCTGCACTGTGCTGCGCGCATTAGGGTAGACAGTGAGTGGGTTAGGGGTGGAGAGCAGGTGGGGTGAGCGCTTTTCTGTCAACGTATCCTGCACTAACTGCAAGGCATGCGATTAATGCAGATGCTCTTACCGCCACCTCCATAGGTGAAGTTAAATGCACCCACAGTAATTTTAGGCCTCATTAGGGCAGGGTGCACCAATTTAACTGCTGTGAACATGCTTTATACACCCCCGACAGTTAGCACGATGTGCTGCACCTAATGCATGTTAGGTGCAACACCATGGTACACTTTAGTAAAAGGTCCCATAAATGTTGTGAGCTAAATGTGTGGGATCACTTCCTATGGGTTGCCTTGTGTTTTACTTGATTCTCTTCTCTTCCCCAATGTTGTGGACTAGATCTGAGTGTTTTAATTTGTTTGCTGGCTGGTTTGTTTTGGTAGTTTTGTCTTTATATTTTGAATTTATCAGATTATTTTCCTGTATTATGGAAATCAAATTTATATAATTCTAAAAAATAAATAACGTAATAAAATTGTTTAATCCAGTGGATTGACAGAGAGACAGTTTCCCAGATAATTTTCCTTTTTCATCCATTCCTCTCCCTTGTTGATATAACCCATTTCATTTAATTTTGAGTCCATTTAAGTTTCTCGTCTCCTTTAATTGGACTTCCATTCTAGTAAAGCCTAGGTCCATTCTAGTAAAGCCTAGGTTAGCCTTGCAGTACAAAGATACTCCTTTTGCAGCTAATGCACAGTTGGTGCATACTGAGAACTCCCATGCTAACTGCAATGCGCCATCAACACCTACATTACACCCCTAACCCACCCAGTCCCTGTCCAATTGTGCGCTAACCAATTAGCTCGAAATTGGTAGCGCAAGCCCCCATGTTAGCATGGTGCCTTTAGCACTTCCAATCCCATGCTAATGGTTAGCGCACTTTAGTAAACACATTCCATAGTGTGATATCTCTCTTACTAGTCAAAGATTTTTCTTTATCACAGATTATTGAAACATAATGCTCCCTAAATTTCCAGTCTCTTGTACAATCACATATTGGCTAGTAAATACATAGTAACATATTATATTATTATGAGTTGCTTTTGGTATTTCTTTTCACACTGGATTTTTACCTTACTGAAAATATATGAAACTGGATTTGCAAATATAGCACATCAAAAGTGATGCTACAGTCTTCCTTTTGAAACAAGAATTCAACATATCACATACAGTGTAAGTGCTGATTACTTAGCTATGCTGGAGATCTATATAGCAATCCTTCATGTAATATCTTTATCTTTATTTCCAAACTTGATCTACCCCCTTTAGTTACACGCACCAAAGCGGTTTACAAAACAAACAAATATCAAAAATTCATAAAAAACGAACAAAACACAATGTAGAATTCCACAGCAAATCAGGAGCACCTGCCTCTATACACCACCTTCGGCCTGTTCATAGAAATACATCTTAATATGTTTCTTAAAAGACTTTAAAGAATTGTCCTGGTGAATATAAGGTGGAAGCGAATTCCACAATGTAGGGGCCAAAAAATAAAAAGCTGCCCTTCAGGTAGATTAAAGGCGAGCAAGATGAGAAAATGGAACCGCCAAACAATTTTGGGACTGAGAGCGTAATGTTCTAGATGGTACATATTTATTTATTTATTTTATTTTTTTGTGTTTATTTACCGCTTTTCGGCATATGACTTAAAAGTACCCGAAAGGTAAAGAGAAAGACCAAAATAAAAAGCTTTAAATGCCAACATTCCAAGATGAAAATTGCAGTGAATGTTTGTTTATTTAAAACTTTATATAACACTTTTCTGTATAAAGGCAAAGCCGTTTACAAGTACAACTACAAAATAACAGAGGGAAAAATAAAGGAACGCCATAAATTAACAGGAAAATGAAAACGAGGAAACAGTAGAAAGAAAGGTTTCAGCAGAAGGAGAAGAATTAGTTTGTGTTCCAGGCAACATAGGCTCCAAAAGCCCAGGAAAAGAGATAAGTTTTAAGTTGGGCCTTAGAGGAGGCAAAGGAGGGTTTAAGATGAAGGGATCGAGACAGGGAATTCCTTTGCATGGGTACGTAAAAATAGAATGCCAAATGGCACATAGATTCTAAGAGGGGTCATTCAGTACAGCGAATAACGGGGATTCACACCCCTACCTGCCCAGCTAATGCCTCCCCCTACGAACAGCATGTTTGTATGGGGAGGCTGAGATGGGGGCAGGAGGGGGCAGTACTTAGGCAGAGCGAGGGTGCGGAATGGGCGGTCCACGACCCTGGACGTATAGAACCGATTCTTAGGTCGGCCCTGTATGTCCGGAGCTGTGAACATGAACAGGTGACTTATTCCACCGCAAAGGTGGAATAAGTCCCTCTGGGCGTCGGCGGGATCATGCCGCCGGGCCAGGGCACAAGGGTAGGGGTGCATGAAGATCCCCGCAGCCGGACCCTTGCCATGGGAGGCCAGATTGAGGCTCCGGCTGTGGGGAAAGAACAAACTCTGCAGCGGCCGACATTTGCAGCTTCTGAATGGAGCCGCGGTGCCATAGCGATGGGACACCATGGCACTGTGGCTCCATTCAGGAGCCTAACTGAAGTAGCCAGGGATCTGCTGTGCATGCAGGCCAACCAGAATCAGGGCCCGGTCTGCACGTTTGGGCTGTAGACCCAATTCTGATTCCACAGGCACGTCTAGCCCCCGCAAGATATATAGTTCAATGACTATTACTCATTGTAAATAGTTACCCCAGTTACCCAAGTTTTTGTTCCTGTTCCATGTAAAAAACAGATAATATGTATCTTATCTGATGTTTTATTGTTCTTTGTAAACCGCGCTGATTATAAATAGTGCGGTATATAAGAGATGTTAAATAAATAAAATAAAATAAATAAGATAAGAATTGGGTCTACCTTTGAGCATCCCGCTTCTAGTTGGCTGCACAAGGGGCTGGACAGCCAGGTCACAGAATGTTCCTCCATGTGTGCCAAGTTGGGGGGTGGAATGTGTAACTATTATCATGAGCGAGCTAAGGACACAGGGCAGGGTGTAAAATGTAAGGGAAGAGGACAGGTATGCAGGAGAGGCTGTTGAAAGAACTTTGTGTACAAGGGTCAGTAACTTTTATTGAGCTCGGGCCGATACTAGTAGCCAGTGATGGTGTTTCAAAAGTGGGATAACATGGTCAAATTTTCCTGCAAAAGAAAGTATGCGGATGGCTGTATTTTGCTCAGCTTTAAGATGTTTTAGGGAAGAGAAAGGTATACCAGCATAGATAGGATTACAATAGTCTTGATGGCTTATGACACATGTAAGTAGCAAGGAAACTAGAGTGGATGAGTCAAGAAAAGAGTGGATGGATCCAGGGCTGTACCGACGGTGAAAAGCGCCCTGTGCGGGTTGCACATTGGGCCTGCGCCCCCCCTCCCGCACCTCCATCTAGCCACTTTATGGGGGCGGGAGAGAAGAGGTGCGCACCAGATGTGCAACTCGCCGGCACACTAAACAGGTCTGGACCCTCCCGGAGAGACCAGACCTGCTTAGTGTGCCGGCAAGAAGACTTAAGGGGCGCATTTTGGCTCTCTGCCGCTGCCTGCCGCTGCTAAAGTGGCAGCGGCAGGCAACGGCAGAGAGCCGAAATGCGCCTCTTAAGTCTTTGCACCCTGTGCAGCCGCATTGCTCACACAGGGCTCGGTACGGTCCTGGATGGATCGACACTGACGCAACCCAAAGAACAACTTTTTGACTATGGAGTTGATGTGCTGCAAGAATGACAAGTCAGAATCCAATACATTACCAAGATATTTCAGGGTAGAAGTGACTTGAACAGGTGAGCTGTCAATGGAAGGCATGAAAGATGGGGGTGAAAAGTTACCAGTGAGCCAAATAGCGGCTATTTTTCTTGGCTTTAATTTGAGTCAATTAGTGTAGAGCCATGATGTGATACAGTTTAGTGTATGATTGGTGAAAGAGAAGTCAGGCCTAAGGGAGTCCAGGTGATAGAGAAGCAAGATGTCATCAGCATAATAATAGGCACTGACGTTTAAGTCTTGAACCAAGGTGGCAATTAGACTAAGAAATATTTTGAAAAGCACTGGGGATAGACTAGAACCCTGTGGAACTCCTCAGGGGGAGAGGTAGAGGGTCAGAATAGACAGAATTAGCAATTACCTTAAAAGAATGTTCTGAAAGAAATGAAGCAAACAAGTTCAACACTGTATCAGAGATACCAATGTCTAGCAATGGCTGAGGAGGATAGAATGATCAACCATTTCAAATGCTGCTGAAATACAATACAGCTTTTCTGACCTGATCAGAAGATTCTGAAGGCAACAGACAGGTTTCTAATGAATAATACATTCCATAGTCTATCTTGTATAAGCGGTTGGTCTGAAATGTATTTAAAATCATAAGTGCCAGCTGTATGGGTGCTTGAGCACTTCCAGTATTCTCTCCTGCTCTTTCCTATATCAGGAGCTGAAAGCTCCATGCTGTAGGATCACAAGGAAGGGTAGGCAGGAACAGGGCTTCATTTCTGGGAGAACACTATGGAACATAGTTCCGGCACTTCTTTTCAGATTCCAGAACAGCAAGAGTGTTCTGCTCCAGCCCTTCCTTTCCAGGCAGCCCGCAAGGAAGAGAAGAGGAGGGGATGAGACTGGAGCAGAGTACAAAACAGTCACTCTACTCCCTAATCCAGACCCTCTTCTGTTGCTCTGCCCCTGGCCAGTGGCCTGCCTGCCTCCCCCTCCACAGTTCCACTTCTTTTTTATCTACAAATTAAGCCCTCTGCAGGACGTTCTTCTATATCCTAGTTACTGCTCCTACCTCCCCCTTCAACCCATCCACTGTCTGTTCCTACCAGTGCATTGCAGGGTTGCAAGGGAATGAGGGAGCTGCTGCAGCCTATTGGCTGCCTATATCTGACCAATAGGCTGTAGAGAGAGGAGGGAGCTGCTACAGCCTATTAGCTGACTGTGTCTGACCAATGTACTGTAGAAGAAGGAGACAGGTCAGTAGTTAAGGACAGACACATTACTTCCCTGTAGCTACCAATGGGAAATAGCAGCAGACAGAGACTAACAAAAAGAAATGGGAATGAGACGCACTGGGAGAGAAATAGAGGGACTAGGAAGTACCGAAGGGAATTGAAAGTGGTTACTGCTTGGGAATGGGAATACTGCTTTGAAGGACTGGAGGAGGAACACAGGAGCTGAAAGATATAAGAGAAGCTAGATGATGAGGACAGAAACTGGGAAAGAGAGAGAAGTACAGGGGCCAGAAGAGGGAATAAGATGTAGAGGGGAGCGAAGGTATGAAAGGAAGAGGCTGAGGTAAATGTTGTGAGAAGAAAGTGGAGTCATAGTAGAGAGAAGAGACATGAATATAAGAAAAGAGAAAGAAAGAAGAGGTAGAAGAGTAAATGATGTGGTAGGAATGGATTAGACTAGAAGGAAGTGAGAGGACATTTAATGAAGCTACATTTAATACAAATTGGAGAAAATATTTTTTCACTCAAACTCTGGAATTCGTTGCAGGAGGATGAAGTAAAAGCTGTTAATGTAGCTGCGTTTAAAAGAGGTTTGGACAAGTTCCTGGAGGAAAAGTCCATAAACCAAAGAGGATTGAGGAAATAACATAGTTACTCACCTGTAACAGGTGTTCTCCAGGGACAAAAAGAATCAGTCTTCACATATGGATGACATTGGTGCCAACGGAGCCCCCGTGAAAGCATTTTTCCAGCTTTCAAAGAAAGCCTTTGGGAGATGTACCACTCATGCATGGTCCCCTTTCCGCCTAAGGGTGCCATCTTGCCACAGTCTAATGACATAGCTAAGATGGCAAAAATTAAAATACAGTAAAGGAGCAACTCCAAGGGGAGGAGGAAGGGTTGTGAAGACTGATTCCTGCTGTCCTGGGAGAACACCTGTTACAGGTGAGTAACTACGTTTTCTCTGGGAACAAGAAGGATGTCGGTCCTCACATATGGGACTCCCCAGCTACAGGCAACGGAGAACCTGTAAAAACACCATGGCAACCTGCAAAGGGTGAGCCATGAGCAGCAGCAGTTGAGTCCCTACTGAGAGACTCTCACAAGACCCAAGTGTCCAGCAGGGAACCAGCATGCCAGTAGCCTGAACACAGAAGGGTCAGAGGACAGGAGTTGCCTACACCCTGAAGAGATTATGGAGTATGGCTTGGCCAGAGGCGCTGTCCCATCGGGACTCCCTCTCCAGGCAATAGTGAGCTGCGAAGGTATGGACTGAATACCAGATAGCAACTCGGCAGATTTCCATCACAGGGATGGAACGCAGATTTGCCACGGAACTAGCCATGGCTCTGACACGATGTGCCGTGACCTTCTGATCCAGTGAGATCCCCACCTGCTCATAGGCGAGGGTAATGCAGTCCGCTGCCCAAGCAGACAGAGTTTGCTTCGTTACTGGGAGTCCCAGACAACTGGGGTCATAGGATACAAAAAGCTGAGGTATTTTGCTGTGGCCCTGAGTCCATTGTAGATAGAAGGACAGAGCCCTCTTACAATCCAAATATGGAGAAAGGTCACTGCCCTGCCGGCATGAGAACTCAGAAAGAAGGTGCAGAGCACCACCTCCTGATTGAGGTGGAATGGTGACACCACCTTCAGCAGAAACTTGGGGTGTGTGCGGAGCACAACCCTGTTCTTGTAGAATCTTGTGTAGGGGGGCTCTGCCATTAGAGCCTGGAGCTCACTGCGAGCTGATGTGAGTGCTACAAGGAAGATGACCTTCCAGGAGAGGTACCTCAAGTGGCAGATAGCCAGGGGCTCAAACGTCAGCTTAGTGAGCTGCGAGAGCACCACATTAAGATCCCACTCTGTTGCTGGAGGGTGGATGTGGGGTTTGGATAGCATGAGGCCCCACAAGAACCAAGATACAAGGGGCTGAGCTGAGAGGGGCTTGCCCTCAATGGCATGGTGGTGCTCTGTGATAATGCTCATGTGCTCTCTGACCGAGTTGGATTTTAGTCCCACCTGTGATAGATGGAGCAGGTATTGGTGTACAACTTGTACCAAGCAGGAAAACGGGTTCGCCCATCTTTCGGCGCACAACACCAAGAATCAGTGCCACTTGAAGGCATACGCCCTTCTTGTGGAAGCCTTATAAGAGGCCAGAAGAACCTCCTCCACGTCCCGTGGGAAGTTGAAGGGAGTTAATGCTAGCTTTTCAGCAGCCAAACCGTGAAAGACAGGGACCCCAGGTTGGGGTGTAGGAGAGAGCCCTGCTCCTGTGAAAGTAGTCCTGGGGCTCAGTCCAGGGGAATCGGCGATGCCATTGACAGGGAGAGGAGCAGCGGGAACCAGGGTTGCCTGGGCCACCAAGGAGCTATCAGTATTAGTGATGTCCTGTCATGTTGGATCTTGAAAAGGGTCTTGGTGACCAGTGGTGTTGGTGGGAAGGCATAAAGGAGGCGTTTTGTCCATGGAATGAGGAACACATCTGCTTCCACCCAGGAACAGAAGCAGTACGGCTGGCGGGAGCAGAAGCAGGGCAACTGCGTGTTGTCCCGGCTGGCGAACAGGTCTACCAGGGGGAGATCCCAGAGTCAAAACAGCCGGAAGGCCTCCTTGGGATTCAGGTGCCACTGGTGCGGCTGGAGGACTCTGCTCAGGTTGTCCCCAGGACATTGTCTTGCCCCGTGAGGTAGACTGCTCTTAGGAGCATTCCTCTGCATGCCACATAGGAACAGAGGGCTACCACCTCCTGGCAGAGGGAATACCCTGTACCCCCTTGTTTGTTCATGTAGAACATTGCAACTTGGTTGTTGGTCTGGACCAGCACAGACTGGTGCTGCAGCCGGTGGCAGAAGGCCCTGAGAGCCAGAAATATCGCCTGGAGCTCCAGTAGATCGATTTCCAACTGGGATTCCATCTGGAACCAGCTGCTTTACAACTGAAGGTCCTTGCAATGCGCTCTCCAGCCCAGTAAGAAGGCGTCTGTGGTGAGGACCCTCTGGGGGGGGGGATTCCTGGAAGGGCATCCTGGCCTGAATGTGATGAGATCTGCCACCATCCCAGGGAGTCCACCCACTGGCAGGTCACTCTCGCTCTGTCCTAGAGCCTACCTGTGGCTTGTGTCCACTGAGAGCAGAGACACCACTGGGCCGCTCTCATGTGCTGTCGGGCGTATGGGGTCATATGAACTGTGGAGGCTATGTGGCCCAGCAAGCGAGGAGAAGCCGGGCAGGTAGCGACAGGCAATGCTGTACCTCTGCAGCTAGTCTCTGAGGCGTTCTAACCTTTCCTGAGGGAGGAAGGCCTTGGCCTGGAGAGTGTCTAACTGAGCCCCTATAAATCCCAGGCTTTAAGCTGGAGAGAGGTGGGACTTGGGATAGTTGATGACAAACCCCAGATGCTGCAGAGCATTGATAGTATGCCCTGTGGCGTGTTGCGCCTCTGCAGCTGTGCCTTCTCTTATGAGCCAGTCGTCCAGGTAGGGGAAGATGAAGGTCCCTTGGAGACAGAGGTAGGTTGCGACCACTAAGAGGCACTTAATGAAGACTTTTGGCAATGAGGCCAGCCCAAAGGGCAGCACCCTGTATTGGTAGTGCTCTCCTCCCACCATGAACTGGAGGTATTTTCGGTGGCTGGGATGGATCAGGATGTATGTATAGGCATCCTTTAGGTCTAAGGAGCATAGCCAATCTCCCTGCATCATCAATGTTCCAAGGGAGAGCATTTTGAACTTTTCCCTTATCAGGAACTTGTTCAGAGCCCACAGATCCAGGATGGGCATGAGGCCCCCTGTTCTCTTGGGGAGGAGGAAATACCTGGAGTAGAAGCTGGTGCCCCAGAGATATTTTGGCACTGGCTCCACTGCCTTGTCCTCGAGGAGCAGGGTATGGTGGAGGAGAAGCCTTATGGGCTCTCCTGGAAAGTATGAGGGTGGCGTCTGCCATAGGTGGAGGAGGTAGTCCTCCTTGACCAATTGTAGGATCCAGGTATCGGTGGTGATTATGGACCACTGTGGACAAACAGGGCCAGCCGCCCTGAGAGCTGTAGGGACCTCCTGGGGAAGAGAAGGTCACACCCAGGGAGTCAAAAGCTCTTTGAGAAACATGCTGATGTAGAGCTGGTAGGACTGGACCCGGCATGTCAGCATCGAGCCCTGAAAGGCCTTCTGGCTAAGAGCATCAAGGGTCCGGGCCTCCCTGCCAGGGAACATCGAGGAATGGGTCTTTTGGCAGACTCAACGACCATTAAGTTGTGGGGAAGTTGGGCTTTCTGGAACCCAGGGCCTTGGCGGACTCGATACATGGAGACGAGTCACCTGCTGATAATGGGCACCAATGTTTATGTTTATGTTTATTAAATTTGATATACCGCTCAGACCCAAAGGTATTAGAGCGGTTTACAATATTACTTCATTTAGGGAAACAAGAAAAGAACGCCATTTATAAGATAGGACAGAGTAGAGGACAGAAACAGTCTACAGATAAGAGGAGAAGAAGGACAACGGAGCAGCAAGTTACCCTGATACATAGGTAGGACATTAGTAGATCAACAAGGACTCCAGATACAGATGCCACGGACCAATGCCTAAGGGCCACGCCAAAGGGCCCTCTGGCGAGGCCCTCAGGCGCGGGCCCGCAAGGCGAGAGCGCGCCCCGGCAATGGCGGTTCTTAAGCCGTTGGGCCCCGATGGTGATTGGCGGGCTCGGGGAGGAAGGGGGGAGCTCCTGCTCTCACCCCCGTCGAAAGCGCTGCTCCTCCTGGGCCCCGGCAACGGTGGTTCTTAAGCCGTTGGACCCCAATGGTGATTGGTGGGCTCGGGGAGGAAGGGGGGAGCTCCTGCTCTCACCCCCGTCGAAAGCGCTGCTCCTCCTGGGCCCCGGCAACGGCGGTTCTTAAGCTGTTGAGCCCCGATGGTGATTGGCGGGCTCGGGGAGGAAGGGGGGAGCTCCTGCTCTCACCCCCGTCGAAAGCGCTGCTCCTCCTGGGCCCCGGCAACGGTGGTTCTTAAGCCGTTGGACCCCAATGGTGATTGGCGGGCTCGGGGAGGAAGGGGGGAGCTCCTGCTCTCACCCCCGTCGAAAGCGCTGCTCCTCCTAGGCCCCGGCAACGGCGGTTCTTAAGCCGTTGAGCCCCGATGGTGATTGGCGGGCTCGGGGAGGAAGGGGGGAGCTCCTGCTCTCACCCCCGTCGAAAGCGCTGCTCCTCCTGGGCCCCGGCAACGGTGGTTCTTAAGCCGTTGGACCCCAATGGTGATTGGCGGGCTCGGGGAGGAAGGGGGGAGCTCCTGCTCTCACCCCCGTCGAAAGCGCTGCTCCTCCTGGGCCCCGGCAACGGCGGTTCTTAAGCTGTTGGGCCCCGATGGTGATTGGCGGGCTCGGGGAGGAAGGGGGGAGCTCCTGCTCTCACCCCCGTCGAAAGCGCTGCTCCTCCAATGTCTCCCACATGCAAAGAAGAAGGCATTTTAGGATCAGCAGAACAAGTACTGTGAGGGCCTCCTTCAGAAGGGACTCATACTGGAGGATCTCCAGTTTCTCCATGTGAAGGTCCTCCTCCGCCTTGGTATCGATATAGATCACCCTAGCCATGTCCCACACAAAGTCGAGAAAGGCAACATCCTCTGGCGGGGAACGGCATTGTGAAGCCGGGGGGGGGGGGTCCAAATGTACGTCTTGGTGGTGCCGAGTGTCCGGGGATTCCTTGTCCTCGTTCTCCCAATTGGACTAAAAGTCCAAGGTCGATTTCGAGGTTTGCGGTCACCATGATCAAGGTCTGAGCCAAGAGGCCCGGAGCCTCGGAGGACCTGCGGTCTGAGCTGTGTGCACTTGCTGGTGAGGACCAGTGACCCAAGGAATGGGACTAGAACTGGGACCTTGTCCGATGCCAATGAGGCTCTCAAAGCCGGTGGCACTCGAGGATCAGCTCAATGTCCAAGGAGGCCCTCAGTGTCGAGGGTCCCGTCATCGGTGCAGATGAACCGGACATGAACGCCTGCTGCTGAGCCACGAGGGCAAAGATACTGCACTCTAAGGCCGCCATCCTGGTCTCCATGCCAGTTGGCACCGCAGTCTTCGATGTGGATGCTGAGTGTTTCGGGTCTAGCATCAGTTCCGTCGAGGGTGAGTCCTCGGCAATGATGGCCATGGGTATCCGAGGCTGATCGGTAGTTACCAATGATTCTTTTTGGGGCAGCTTGTGAGGCCGCTCCTGCTCTGACTCCTCCAATTCACACCGGGGACTGCAGGACCTAGAGTGGGATTTTCCTGTCTTCCAAGACCTGGTCTCTGAGGAGGTCTTCAAGGATTTTGACTTTTTGCTTTTCATCTCTGGGTATTTGCTCTTGGAGGAACCACAGCCCCAGGACTCTGAGGTGGCCTGGGCTTCGTGGGGGACCAAGGTACTGGAGGGAGCCCTGGAGCGGGGTGTCACCAGAGACTCCGGTGCAGATTCAGACTTTTGGAAAATTTCTCCTGCTGCTGCTGCTGGCTCTTAAGAGCCTTAGAGGTCATGGTCCTGCAAAGTTCACAATCCAAGTCATTGTGTTCCAGGCCAAGGCACCGGAGGCAGCAGTCATGCGGATCAGTGAGGGATATCATCTTGCTGCACTGATCGCACTTCTTGAAGCCACTGAAGGCCATTGGGGGAAAAAAGAGGTCCCTGCCGCCTGGCAGGGGTCCGAGGCCTTTGGCCAAAAAAGGCTCAAACTCCAGTCGAAGGATACCTCAAAGAAAAAAATAAAAACAAAGGAACAAACCTGACGAGCAACGCCGAGGTGAGCTGGCTCGGGGGCAGGAAAGGAACTGGTATGCAAACCGGAAGGAAATATATTAAAAAACACACATTTTTTCTGAGGGAAACTGGACAGACATCCGCAGGGCGCCGCTGAAAAAAGGAGGCAGAGGCAAGATGACACCCTTGGACAGAAAGGGGACCACGCATGTGTGGTGCATCTCCCAAAGGCTTTCTTTGAAAGCTGGAGAGATGCTTCCTTTGGTGCTCCTTGTGCTGCTTGTTCCCAGAGAACCACTGTTTACCCCTGAGATAAGCAGCAAGAAATCTGTTTACCTTTTGGGAACCTGATAGGTAATTGTGACCTAGATTGGCCACTGTTGGAAACAGGATACCTTTGAACAACCTGGTGGTCGAATGTGCCCATGGGGCAGGAGCGGTCCTCTCTGCTCCTGCCCTCCTTGTAGGCCCTAACAAAGATAGTCATGATCTCACAGTGCTTCCCTCTAGCATGAGTCTAGAGAGCAGCACCTCATGATCATGGCTATTTTGAAATGGCCAGATGATGGGGCAGGAACAGAGAGGACCACTCCTGCCCAGTGGACCCACTAGACCACCAGGTTTTTAAAAGTAGGTCTATGGGGGGGTTGGGGGGGATGAGTGGCTCATGAGGCCCCTCCTTTGATGGCTACAAACTGGGAAACATTTTATTTATTTATTTATTTTATTTAACACTTATTTCTATACCGCTCTTTCCCAAGTATCAAGTGCAGTTTACAATGAACAGTAAATTATATGGTATGTGGAAGCACATACCTAGTCGTATTACATAGAACAGGTAGAACTATTTACAAGTAACAATATAACATTTGAACGGTAAAAAGTTAGAACGTATTTACATTATGGGTACTTACAAATTATATCATCAAAATTGTGATGGGTACATATTTTGTGTGTTTTGTAGTATTGTAGTATTGTTGCTAACCTGTGTCTCTTTGTGTATTCTGATTAGGTAGTGTATTGTAGTGTAGAGAGAATAAGTGGGTTTTTAGTTTTTTTCTAAAATCTTTTAAGTCTGATAGTTGGCGAATGTTGTCAGGCAGTGTATTCCATAGAATAGGTGCCGAATGGGAAAAGGCCCTCTTGTTGGTTTGTTTTCTTGCTTTTGTGTAATCTTTTGGAACTGCTATAGTGTTTGTGTTTCTGCTCCTTTGTGATCGTTTATCTGATTCTATGTTAATGAGTGTATTGAGTACAGATGGTGCTAAGTTATTTATTAGTTTAAATGTGGTTAAAATAATTTTATATTTTATTCTGCAGTAAATGGGTCGCCAATGAAGTTCAGCCAGGATCGGTGTGATATGTTCTGTTGATTTTATATTCATTATTATTCTTGCTGCTATGTTCTGGGTTAGTTGTATCTTTTTCATATTTTGCTTTGTGATGCCATTAAGGATTATATTTGCATAATCAAAGTGTGGGGTTATGATGGTTTGAATTATAGTTATGAAGTCTTGTAGGTGTATTAATGGTCTTAATTGTCTCAGTGTCTTGAGTTTGTAATGTATGTTTTTTGTCAGATATTTTATATGTGAATCCATGTTAAGTTTATTGTCGAGTATAGCACCTAGGTATTTTATTTCTTTTTTTATGTTGATCTCATGGTTGCCTAGTGTAATGGTGTTGGGAGGTGTATATGTTTGATTTTTAGTGATATATAGTACATCAGTTTTTGAGAAATTGATGTGTAGGTTCTGATCGTTAAGCCATATTGTTAGTTCTTTAAAACATTCTGTTATTTGTTGTAGTGGAGGGTGCGGAATTTTAAATGGGAGGTAGAACATTATATCATCGGCGTAAATATGGTAACGGGACAGTGGGAGCCCTCCTTTCAACTAGTGCATCAGAGGGAGTGAAGGAGCTCTGCCCGACTGGCTAACTGGGATAGTGTTTTGCTCAGGGGGTGCACATTCCCCCCTGGGTAGCCCCTGATGAGGATCGGGAGCTGTCTAGGGGGGATAAGTGCTACAGAGGGGCCTGCATTTTTTTTTAATTGTGTCAGTGCCATGGATCGTAACACCTTGGCACCAACAATATTGTGGAGGGGGGAGGCCCAATTGTGTTTTTTTGGAAGCGTGATCACCTCCAAGGCAGACAGCCACTGCCAATCGTCAGTGACCTCACTGCCATGTAATCGGGCCTCCAGACAGATAACACTACCTCTTGAGGTGGCATTATCTGCCATTGCGATCAAGTCAGATTTTGGCAGCCATTGCATTAAAGTGTTTTCGCATGGTTCTGCCAACCATCACCATCCCCACTCCCCACCCCAATCCCACTTCTAGAGCTCTGCACTGCATGAAAATCAGATATCGCAGAAAATTGCCTGCAATATATTAATTTTTTCATGGGTTAGCTGCTACGCAGGGCATGAAATTTGCCACTGGACCTCCAATAAGCAAAACCTCAAAATATTTTTCAAAATATCTTCTTTAGGAAAATAAACAAGGAATAAAAATTACTTCTCTTCAAAACACTCCTTTTCTGGGTGAAGGGGAAGCGCATAGACTGGACTTCCCAGGTGTTAAGATGGGATTCGCAGAGCTGATCCCAATCTCCTGAAGTATACCAAACTTCCTAGCTTCTCTCTTCATACCCTTCCCAAGGTCTGCACCTAGATCTCCTTTGGTTAGGCCTAGCTGGTCTCAAGACTTTAAGACACCCCCCCCCCCCCCCCCCCCACATACACCTCAATATTCAGGGCCTTAAGTGATGCCCTCCAAAGAAACTTCCTCATAACATGTATAGAGAGAAATTTTTGGAGATCCTGCTAGATAGGTTATGTGGACACCGAGTATGCTGGAGATGCAATTGTTTGTAAGTCCACCTTTTGCTACCTTTTTCAGTATGGTAAAGGAACCATTACTTGGACAAGTTGCAACCAGACATCTGTTGAACTTTCATCAGTTATAGTATAATATGTTATAGTCACACAAGCATCTTAAGAAGCTAACTTGATCCATTAGAAGGATGAATCTGAACTCATACTCCTCTTGAGAATAAGCCCCTGGAAACACATCCTCGGGAAAAATGATAGAAACCGTTATAAAGAACAAAATTACTGAACATATAGATAGGCATGGTTTAAAGGGACAAAGCCAACATAGATTTAGCTAAGGGAAGGAAGTCTTGTCTTACCAATCTGCTACATTTTTTGAGGGCATGAATATACAGGTAGATAAAGATGAGACGGTTTATATAATATATCTAGATTTTCAGAAAACCTTTGACTAGTTCCCTCAGAGAGACTCTTGAGGAAATTAAAAATCATGGGATGGGGGCAGTGTCTTATTGTGGATTGGGAACTGGTTAAAAGAAAACAGAGTATGACTAAACGGTCAATTTTCTCAGTGGAGAAGGGTGAATAGTGGAGCATTCCAAGGATCTGTACTGGGCCCATTTATTTATAGAGGATCTTGAAATGGGAATAGTGAATGAGGTGATTGGATTTGCAAGACAACACAAAATTATTCAGTTATTAAATCAGAAGAGAATTGTGAAACATAGCAAGAGGACTTTCAGAAATGGGACAACTGGGCATCCAAATGGCAGATGAAATTTGATGTGGATAAATGCAAAGTTATGCACTTAGGGAAGAACAACATAAACTATAGCTACACAGTGCAAGATTCAACATTAGGAGTTACCACCCAGGAAACATATCTAGGCATATTTGTGAATGATATGTAGAAATCCTCTGCTTAGTGTGCAGCAGCAGCCAAGAAAGCTAATATAATGCTAGAGCTTATAAGGAAAGAAATGGAGAATAAAACAAGTAGTGAAAGCATACAGAGCATGGCTCATGAAATTCTTTCCAATCCTGTGTGTGTGTGTGTGCATGTGTATGCATGCATATACATACCTGTCTGTATCTGCATTACCTGTGCTTGTATGTCTTGTGAATGTGTTGTCTGTATGAGTGTAAGTGTGGGTGTGAGTAGGTGTGTGAGTACATGTATATCTCTGTTTTGTATCTTTATCTGTTTTTTGTGTGTCTGTTCCTGTTTTATTTGCATATACGTATGTATCTTTGTGAGCTGGTATCTCTTCAGATTTGTGTGGATGTTCATGTATTTATGTGTCACTACATATGTGATTGTATGTGTGTCAGTGAATTCTCACATGTGTGAGTGAATGTTTGTATGTGAGGGGCATGTCTAAGCTGGCTAACAATTAGTATTCACCATTTGTAACTAGCTCTCATGTTATTTAGTGGGACCTAGTTACAAATAGCATGTGCAAACCATTAGCCCAGCTTTATAAACATGGGTGTATGTGTCTGCATGTGCGTGTTTGTGTGTGTATTTATGTCTATATTCTCTGTCAGGGTCATTCTGTGTCACATTTAGGAGGGATGTATGTCCAGTTTGGACATACATCCCCACTAAACGCCAGGGATCCGATTCTGAACACAGAGTTTCCCACACATACAGAGGAGATGTGTGGGATGCTCTGTACATGGGCAGGAGGGGGCGGGCAGGAGGAGTGTGGGCAGGTCGGGGGCAAGACCCTGACCCGGATGTACAGGGCTAATTCCAGTGGCGGCCCTGTCCATCCAGGCAGGAGGAGTTAGCCGGGGGAATCTATTCTACCCTGGAAGTGGAATAAATCCCCCCGAAGTGGGTGTCAGTGTGCCAGGACCACCCCAACACAGGTGAGCAGAAGCAGTAGGTTCCCCGCAGCCCAACCCCAGCCCTGGCAGGCCTGATTGGGGGTCAGGTGGTGGTGAAATGAGCAGGGGAGCTGCTTGCCAGCAATCAGGACTCCTGCATGGCGTCCTGGTGCCATGGCGACGGGATGCACGGCATCGGACTCCATCAGGCGCCCCGGGCAGGTTGTACAAGTAGCGGCCTGGACGTGTGGAGACCCAGAATTGGGGCAAGTCCTGCCCGTCCAGGCCAATTGCACCTGATTATGCTCCCAAAGGTATGTCTAGCCCCTATGAGATCAGAATCGGATGCAAATCCGGCCCGTCCAGATTTTCGAGGTCCGGATGGGAATGGGTCCCTGTGTGTCTACAATTGGGAGAACAGATGAGAGGAGAGATCTGTTTGAAAGGTGCAATTTTGAAATGTCTATTTTACTGTGAATCAGTGCTAGTATGCTGCAGCTGCAGGAACTGATTTTTCTACAGAAATATATTGAGACATTTTGGGAGAGGGACGAGGGTTTCATTTCTCTTCCAACTCTCACCTCACGCAGAAACTAAACTTGTACATCAGCGGAGCTTCCCCTTACTTACCGGTATCTACCAGTGTTGCCAGATGATCTACAAAATTTCCAATCCAAAGTGGGTTAAAAAATAGCCCAAAACAGCGATCCACCCTTGGCCTGCCCTCCCCTTCCCTGATCAGCTGGTCTGGCAATCCATTAGGTATGGCCACACCCACCCTGCCACATGGCCCTGCCCTCCCCTAATTGGCTGGCAGTCAATCACTCCCACCCTGCCACAATTCATTGGTCAGCTCTCGATGTGCTGCTCTGGGACCTGACCAATGAGATGCAGAAAAGGGCTACCATCCTCTCTGAAGCTGGAGTTTGCCTTTTTTCTTTTTTTTGCCATGGTTTTCTCGCCCAAAACAATTCAGGCACATAGCCCAAAAACGGCATCCTGCAACCCATGAATGTATCCCACAGACCAGGTAAAGAAATTGCCCATTTGGTCAGGAAAACTGTAGAAATGGCAACACTGTTATCTACTCCCTTTGTGTGACAAGAGGTGCATTCCAGTGCTCAGCCCCCACAGCCTTCCCTCGGCTAGATCTTACCTACAGTGTCTGCTGCTAGTTAAAATGGAAGCAGGCAGAGAAGGCTCACTCATAAAGAGGGAGGATTGGAGAACTAAAAATAGAAGTTTTAAACTCTGCGAAATGTCCAGACATGTTAGCTTTCCTTCTAGCTTCCAGACACTAATATAAAAATCAGTAGAATCATTAAAAAAAAGCCAGACAGTTGTCAATCCTAACCTCCTGAGTACTGAATGCATCTTACAGCACCCCTCTAAACATTTGGGGTGTGGGTGTGTGTGAGGGTGGTGGGGCATTTCCACAGGACATAGTTTTGGGCAGTTGGTGACAGTTGTAGACAGTATTTTTGGGGGTGGGAATAGTTTACAGGATGTGGGGCAGTTACAGTGGGAGGTTTTTGGTAGTGGGGTATTTGCATGGGGGGAATTTTTGAGAGTGGGGAAGTTGCAGGGGGATATTTTTAGTAGGTGAGATAGTTTGCAGTGTGGTGGGAAAGTTTCAGGGGAGTAGTTTTTAGAGGTGGAGTAATTGCAGGGGAGTAGTTTTTGGAGTGGGAGCATTTGCTGGATGCTGGGCTAATTTGGTGAGGTGGTTGGCCAATTTCAGGGAGCAGTTTTTTGGGGTGGGACATTTTGCAGAGTGGTGAGGAAGCTGTGGGAGTAATTTTTTAGAGGTGGGCAGTTGTAAGAGGGTAGTTGGGGGGAGCAATTACAGAGCAGTAGTTTTTAGGAATGGGGCAGTTTTTAGGGTAGTGGGCCATATACAGGGGCAGTTGATGAGAAGCTGGAACAGTTGAGTGTATTTTTTAGGGGTGGGGCAGTTTGTGGAGCTTTAGGGCAATTTTGAAGGAGTGTTTTTTAGGAGTTGGACAATGTACAGATTGGTGGGGTAGTTTCAGCATGGTAATTTTGGGAGTGGAGCAGTCAGCAAGGTTAGAACAGTTACAGCTTAATTTATTTGATATATCACCAATCATGAATCATAACTAGGCGGTGTACAATAAAATTAGAATTTAAGGCAATATAGAACAATAGACAACTACAGAATGAACCACAAGGGTGGGAGGGAACAGATAAGTAGTAGTAGTTTTTTGTGAGTGGAGCAGTTAGGGTGGTGTGGCCATTGTGGGGGGAAAATTTTTAGGAATAGGGCAGTTGTGAGGGGGGACGTTTTCGGGGGGTGGAACACTTTGCAAGGTGGTGAGACAGTTTGTGGAGATTTATTGAGGAGAGGGCAATTTGCAGTGTGGTGGGGAGTTAAGGGTGGGGATCAGTGTGTGGGATGTTAGGCCAATTCTTGGGAGCTGTTTTTGGTGGTGGGGCAGTTTTGGGGGTTTTGGAAAGTAGAGAACAGGGAGAGGGAGTTTGAAAGGCGCATGTCCCTAACTACTATGTTTCACTGGTTATAAGTTTCTATGTTACAGGAGCTGGAACTCTCCCCATAGAAATACATTGAACTACTTTTTTGGGAGACTTATTTTTCTGGGACCTCTAGTCTAATTTGGCCTAGTTTTGAACTCAATATCTTTTTTTACCTGTTATCCGCACATGCCACGTTTTATTTATTTATTTAACATTTTTTATATACCGCCTTTCAGAATCTCAAGGCAGTTTACATGGAACAGAACTTCATTTATCCCTTTCTGTTAAATTTTCAGAGAGTTATTTTTCCCTCCACAGACAGACAGATAGATAGACATCCTTGACCCCTTTTTTATAATTCTTTCCAACTTCTGTTGGGTTGGAAAGAAAACAAAGGCTATCATAATTCCCCTGTATCACTCCATTGTGCGACCACACTTTGAGTATTGAATTAGAAAAGGTACAGAGAAGGACAGCCAAAATGATAAACGGGATGGAAGGATAACCCTATGAGGAAGGCTTAAAAGGTTAGGGCTCTTCAGAAGAGATGGCTGAGGAGAGATATGATAAAGATCTATAAAATTAGTGTTATGGACTAAGTAAATATGAATTCGTTGTTTACTCCTTCAAAAAGTACAAAGACTAGGGGGCACACAATGCAGCCGCAAAGTAATACATTTAACACTAATTGATTAAAATACTTTTTCAATGCAAAATTAAGCCCTCGTTAGTTGCTGGAGGATGTAGTAAAAGCTGTTAGTGTAGTTTGATTTAAAAAAGTTTGGACAAGTTCCTGGAGGAATAGTCTATAAACTTCAAAAACACTGACTTCAATAAAATGGCCGAGTACCTAAAGGAGGAGCTGACAGGGTGGAAGGAGATAAGGGAAGTGGAATTGCAATGGGCTAAACTAAAGGTGGCAATAAAAGGGGCAACAGATAAATATGTAAGAAAAGTAAACAAAAACAAGAGGAGAAGAAAACCTGTTTGGTTTTCCAAAGAAGTGGCTGCTCAAATAAAGGCAAAAAACACAGCTTTTGTAAAATTCAAAAGCTCACAAACAGAGAAACACAGAAATGAATGAATACAGGATCAAACTCAAAGAGACAAAAAGAGAAATAAGGATAGCAAAATCAAAGGCAGAGGAAAAGATGGCTAAAGATGTTAAGTGTGGCGACAAAACTTTCTTCAGGTATATTCGGGAAAGGAAGAAGATCAGAGATGGAATTGCAGGACTCAGAAGTGCTGCGAATGGACTCGTGGAAAGTGACATTGAAAAAGCGAAATTGCTAAACGAATACTTCTGCTCTGTTTTTACTAAAGAAAGTCCTGGAGAAGGATCTCCTCTGACTCCCAAATATAAAAATGGGAATGAAGTAGATACCACACCATTCACAGAAGATGAAGTGTTAGAGCAACTTGCAAAACTGAAAGTGGACAAGCCCATGGGACCGGATGGGATACATCCCAGGATACTGAAAGAGCTCAGAGAGGTTCTTGAAGGGCTGTTAAAGGATGTTTTCAACAGATCCTTGGAAACAGGAGAGATTCCTCAGGACTGGAGAATGGCTGATGCCGTACCTCTACACAAAAGTGATGACAGGGAAGAAGTGTCAAACTACAGGCCTGTGAGCCTTACCTCGGTGGCGGGAAAAGTAATGGAGGCGCTCCTGAAAGAGCGAATAGTGAACTTTCTTAAAACCAACAGGTTGCAAGACCAGAGGCAACATGGTTTTACTGAAGGACAATCTTGCCAAACAAATCTGATTGAGTTCTTTGACTGGGTTGACCAGGGAACTAGATCAGGGGCATGCGATGGATGTCATCTACCTGGATTTCAGCAAAGTCTTTGATACCGTTCCTCATAGGAGGCTTATCAATAAACTCAGTAGCTTGGGAACGGATCCCAAGATGGTAAATTGGATCAGAAATTGGTTGACTGACAGACGACAGAGGGTGATGGTAAATGGAGCTCACTCAGATGAAGGGAAGGTGATTAGCGGGGTGCCCCAGGGGTCGGTCCCGGGCCCGGCACTGTTCAATGTATTTGTGAGTGATATTGCTGAAGGACTGAATGGAAAAGTCTGTCTTTTTGCAGATGACACAAAAATTTGCAACAGAGTGGTCTCCCCCGAGGGAGTGGTTAACATGAGGAAAGATCTACAAAAGCTGGAAGAATGGTCTAATGCTTGGCAATTAAGATTTAATGCAAAGAAGTGCAGAGTCATGCACTTGGGTAGCAGAAATCCAAGGGAAATGTGTGCGATAGGGGGCGAGAGGTTGATGTGCATGGATCAGGAGAAAGACCTTGGTGTGATTATTTCTGAAGATCTCAAGGTGGCAAAACAGTGCGACAAGGCGGTGGCAAAAGCCAGGAGGATATTGGGCTGCATACAAAGAGGAATTACCAGCAGAAAGGAAGAGGTACTTATGCCACTGTACAAGTCACTGGTGAGGTCTCACTTAGAATACTGTGTTCAGTTTTGGAGACCATACCTTGCAAAGGATGTAAAAAGACTGGAAACTGTTCAGAGGAAGGCAACCAAAATGATTTGGAGCCTGCGTCAGAAGCCTTATGAGAAGAGGCTTGAAGACCTAAACTTTGGAGGAGAGGAGGGGCAGGGGAGATACGATTCAGACCTTTAAATACTTAAAGGGAAATAATGAACAAACAAACCTCTTCCAAAGATGGGGAAGCTGTAAAACTAGAGGGCATAACAGGAAGCTGTAAGGTGGTAAATTGAAAGGCAATGTCAGGAAATACTTTTTCACAGAAAGGGTGGTGGATGCTTGGAACTCCCTCCCGATGGAAGTGGTGGGGGCAAACACGGTGACGGAATTCAAAATGGCATGGGACAGACACAGTGGATCCCTTTACAGCAACAGGATAAAATCCAAATAAACTGAACCATCTAATTTCTCAACAAATAGGGGTGTCCTCCATGGAGTGGTGGGTTCACCCCCTGAGCAAAGATATGGGGAGGGGTTGCCTGTACGGAACGGCAGGTGTACCTACTCTTGCCATCATACTGGGCAGACTAAATGGACCATACTGGTCTTTATCTGCCGTCATTTACTATGTTATTATATTATTAAAGTGAACTGGGAGAAATCCACTGCTTATCCTTAGATTAAGCAGCATGGAATCCATATACCTTTTAGGATCCTGCCAGGCATTTGTGGCCTGGATTGGACACTATTAGAAACAGAATATTAGGCTTGATGGGGCTTTGGTCAGATCCAATATGGCAAATCTTATGTTCCTATGTTCTTAATCAAGGATGCATAGAGCTATCACAGACAATCAACTCTTGAACCAAGCACATTGATGTCAAATACTTCCTCCTAAAAGACATAGGGTCCAATATTCAGCACCGATCGCTAGCACAATTACAACGGCTAGCTGCCAGCGCTGAATATTAAACACAGATATTCAATACCGGGGTCATATCTGGCCCCAGTACTGAATATCTGAGTTTGCCGCAGAGCCCAATCACTAACCAAGTAGCAGCAATATTGAGCCACTACCCAGTTAGCAATACGCGGTGAAAGTTAGGCCAGGGTTTCCTGCGCTTGGCTCTCACCACAGATCGCAAATCAGGCAGTGGCTCAATATCGCCGCTGACCAGTTTGCAATTAGCTCCACCCCGAAACGCCCCTGACATGCCCCAATGCTAAGCAGTTAGCATCAGGGCGTATAGCGGCGTTACTTAGGGATATTCAGTGGCACTATAAACATCAACATCCAGTATTATTCTATTGATCTATCAATGTAAATTAGTTAATTGTTGTATATTTATTTATTTAACAAACACTTATATACCGCACCTTCCAATAGATCAGGTGCGGTTTACAAAGAACAATTTGAATAAACAGAAACAAATATAGAGTCTGATTCTTCTTACATGGAACATCAATAAACTATGTGCAGTAGGCTTGTGCCTTAATACATATAACAACAAAAAGGTCGAACTACTATATACAAGATACTTTTAGTAGAGTACATAGAGACTATGTACATGACATCAGAAACATTGTGTTTGGATTATGTACATTGTAGTGCATCATGTAGACTTATTGTTACCGTGTGGGGGAGAAAATAATTAACTGTTCATGTGCTGTTGCTTGGTTTGATATCTATAATTCCTTCTGTTATCCATTGTCATTAAGGGAGATGGAAGTAGCTTGAAAGCCATAGTGTAACATGAATAGATGGGTTTTTATTTTCTTACAAAATTCTTTGATATCATTTAGGATTCTAATTTCTTCAGGTAGTGTATTCCATATAATGGGAGCCGAATGTGAAAAAGCCTTGTTGTTGGTTGACGTTTTGGCTTTTATAAAGTCATTCAGATACTTAATTTTATTTGTTTTGCCTCTCCTATGAGCAGTTTTTGGTATTTCCATATTAATGAGCTTACTCAGTGTCAGAGGAGCCATATTGTTTAATGCTTTGAATGTGGTTATTAGTATTTTGTAATTTATCCTACAGTAGATAGGGAGCCAATGCAAGTTGGCTAGAGTGGGTGTTATGTGTTTGAATGTATGAGTCTTCATAATGGTTCTGGCAGCTACATTTTGTGCTAACTGGAGTTTTTTTAGGTTCTGTTTTCTTATTCCTAGAAGAACTATATTTGCAAAGTCGAAGTGTGGTATGATGATTGCTTGTATTATGCTCATAAAGTCATGTAGATGTACTAGTGGGCGTAGTTTGAGTATTTTGAGCTTGTAGTGGATTTTTTTGTTATGTTTTTAATGTGGGAATCCATACTGAGATTTTTATCTAGAATCACACCTAGATACTTCACCTCATTTTTAGTTTTGATCTCATGATTCTGTAGGGTAATAGATGTTGGGGGAGTATATGATTGGTTTTTTGTTACAAATAAAATGTCTGTTTTTGAGTAGTTGATGTGAAGATTGTGTTCTTTTAGCCATATCGTGAGTTCATTGAAGCACTCAGATAGTAATTGTATTGGAGGGTTAGGGATCATGAATGGGATGTATATCTTGTTATATCTTGGGATGTATATCTCATATATGGGATGTATATCTCATATATCTTGTTCATATGTTCCATGTAATATGTTAAATGTAAACTGTTCTATCTATGTAAGATGCTGTTATTTTGTAAATCGTGCTGATCATGAATAGTGCGGTATAAAACCAAATAAATAATTATTCATCAGAAGAAATAATTACAGATGCACTCATTACACTGTTGTCCAGAAGATATCACTGCCATTTACTAAAAAAGTTGAATGTTATAGAATTACACGCATGCTGTTGGGAAGAGATATTTAAGAAACAACAAAATGTGAATGGAACTGAGTTAATATACATTAGCTACAAGTTTAAATACCTTCTCCCACTGCAAATGGAAAAACATTAAACCATAAAGATATATGGGAGGGAAATCTAGACCAGAGTTTCTCAACTCTCTCCTGCAGGCACATCTACCAATTGGATTTTCAGGATTTTCACAATGAATGTGCAAGAGATAAATTTGCATAGAGCAGAGACCGTTATATGCAAGTGTGTCTCATGCATATTCATTGTGAGAATCATAAAAACCCAATTAGCTAGGTGTGCATCCAGGAAAGGGGTGAGAAGCACTGATATGCCCCAAGTTTGATATTGTTCTGATGTTTATGGTGGCAAAAGATTACATCTATACTTTCTCCATAAATGTACAAATGCTAAACTTTCTCCCACATTTTGTGTCTTTGGGAAATGCCTAGTACTTAGGGACAACAAGTTTTAAAAATCCTGTAAATTTGACTATTTGTGTGCTGTTTCTGAGCCTCTGGTGCTAAATAGCATACTGTAAGTACTTATTGTTTCCTGCCACTTAATGAATAATTATTATTCAAATCAATAGGAAGAGCCAGGAGCTTTCCAGGGGCATGGCCTAAACGTATCTGTCTAGTAGCTAGCTGCATAAATTTATCCATTTAGGGGATTCACACAAATAACATTACTAATTCTAAACAGATAAGTTATCTATTTTAGACTGATATAGTCATTGGTTCTATCTAAATGGATAGGGGTGCTGAATAATTGGTATAAAGATAAGTAGATAAATCATCTGCTTATCTTTATGCAGTGGCCAAATCTTTGAATATTGACCCCTCTGATTTTTTCTTGATAACTTTGTATTTTATAATAGTGTTTAGTACTTTCCTATCAACCACTTCCTTTGATTATTCATATTTCCCAGGAATGCTCTTCCTAAGCCACTAAAATGGATTAAATATAACTATTATAGACAACAGTAACTACCCAACCCTGTCCAATTATTGTATTGTACTGATTCCACTTTTGTTCTGTTTTTCTTTTTCAAGATATGCAATGAGGTTAAAAGCATACTCAGGCCCTAACACCACTCGAGAGGACAAACAGCTGGCAGCCCTATGGTTTGTAAACCATTATTTGTTCTGAAGACTTCCTCTGTCCTTCAGCTCTTGAAATCCTTTACTAAGTTTTTCTACCTTTATGGGGGCAATTATCAAAAATTGTTGTGTGTATAAATGCATATTTACCTACATAAAAATACATTTTTGATCAGTATTTGAACACTGTAGTTAACATTTCTTCAAACACCAGTTGCAGCATTTAAGTACAGTCCAGCTATTCAGCGACTGTATTTGGATAGCGGTTAGTGCTGGTCAGCTAGCATCATCCAGATAGCAGGAATTTTCAGCCTGCTATGGATAGCTATCCAAACAGCATTTATAGCAGCTTTTTTGTCATCGTAATTTATGCAAAAGGTTATCCGGGTAGCGGCGCTGAAAATCGCTGCTATCTGGATAATTTCCTGCTTTGCCTTATCTCCATGCCTGAACAACCCTTGCACAATCTGGATAGTGCTGAGCAGCGCCGTACCTGGGCCGGTGCAAGCAGTGTGAGCAGTGCAGCCGCAGAGAACATTTAGGGTTGCCGACTGCCTGCCTCTGCTCCCTCCCACGCTGCTTGCCCATCCTGCCCTTGCCCTGCCACTAGTTTTCTGCTCCCTTGGGGGCAGCGGTGGTGGCGGTAGCAGCAGCGAACCTTCAATTTAAAAAAAAAATTGCAGGTCTTTGCAACTCCACACATACGTGGCTGGTCTGGTCAAAGGAGGGAGGGATAAGACCAGCAATGTAAGTACAGAGTTGCAAAGGCCCGTGTGTTTCTTTTTTAATTGGAAGTCCATCGCCGCCAAGGGAACAGGAAAAGTGGCAGCGGGTCAAGGGCAGGCCAGGCAGGCAGCACAGGTGGGAAACGGCTGGATATGAGGAGGTTGGGTAAAATGGGGAGATGCTGGACATGGGGAGATAGAGGTAGAAGGGCTATGCTGGGCATGAGGTCAAATGACAAAGGTCTAATGTCATAGGGGGTGCCAGGTTTGCAAGTCGCACAGGGTGCATTTATGGCTTGGTACAGTCCTGGTGCTGAGGTAGTCTGTGGTGATATTCAATGGCACAATCTAGATTGTGCTAATGAACATCACAGTCAGTGGAGCTTATACTGTATGGTTAGCAGGTGCTGCTAACCAGATAAGCTCCGCTGAATATCAAGCTGTTTATTATTTCCCTTTCCCCCAGCACTTGTAAAAAGGGGTGGTAACAGGTCAGATGGTGCAAAGTATACCCAGAGATTGCATATTCAATCTCAGTGCATAATTTGTGGTTCTTACCGTGAACTTGTTCTAATGTGGGTGCAAAGGACACAAGTGCTTTTTACTTATGTTGTGCATGCAAGCACCTGTTTCAAAAGAAAACACTGCAAAGAACTGTCTAGTTCTTTCTCTGTCTGCACACCTGCTGTTAGGGGAGAACACAACCCACTTGTCTGGACTGCAGGACTCTGGGAAAGGAGATTATTGGGTAAGTAAAATCTCACCGTTTCAGACTTTCAAAGCACAAATAGAGCTTCTAAAAGGATCCACATAGCATCTGACAAAACACAGACAGTCACTGCTGAACATATGAATCTAGTTGAAAATTGACTCATATGTTTTTAAGGAGTGTGGTTTTCAGATGGGACATAAAATGTGGCAGTATGGTGACTGTTGTGTAGGAAACACCTCTCGATGCACAGTAAATTTACTCCACCCAACTCCAAATACTGGAGACAGCACCAGAATGACTGCATGCTAAAAAAGGCAAATTGAGACGCTGCACTGGGCAAACTAGATAGCTACCTAGAGCAGCAGCATCTTGGGAGTGGGTAGAGGCAGCTACAGTCAAAGCAAAGCAATGGGCCTTAACAGCCACCCAGAGTCAATCATTAGTAAGTGCTTTTACCTGCAGGAAGAATGGGCAATATGCAGATAGTCGATTTATCCTCATAAGTGTTTTCTGTCTCCTACATTAGATATATATTTATAAAAAAAGTTTAATATTTAAAAATGTGATGGGCAAATATAAATTTTTATAGGATTGTTCTGGGAGGGGTGGTGTTGAGATGATTATAATTGAGTTTAATAATTAAAATCTTGGGGGAGGGACTTCCGGTAGCATGGTGAGCTGAACGGACGTGTTCGTTTCGGCTCCGGCACCCGCACCCTCCCCTCATAACGATTCATTTCAAAGTATCTACTCTTCCCGACGATATCTTTGGGGAATAAGTTTGCAGAGCTTCGGGGGACCGGGACGGCACAGATCAATAACACCCTTCTTGGTCTATGGCCACGAAAATTCCCCGGAAGACCAGAACACGCGGAGGGGACGATAAGATGGCGGAGGGTAGACGGGAACCCCTGGGCCCAAGAGACGCTCCTGTGCTGGTGGAAGAGGTGTCCCGCGCAGTGGTGGGTGCGTTGGAAGAGAAGCTGGAGGAAAAACTGGGGGGCTTGGCGACTCAAATGCGTGAAGTGCTTCAAGCGGTGGCCGATTTCACTAAGCGGGTCGACCATGCTGAGGCCCGTATTAGCTCCCTGGAAGATCAGCACGTGCAAGACCTGGCTGAACTCCAAAGCTTGAAGGCCACGCTTACCCAGCATCAAGATAAATTGGAAGACCTCGAGAACCGCAGCCGCCGGAACAATTTGAGGTTTATCGGAGTGGAGGAGGCTGTAGCGGAGCGTGACTTGCGGCGCCACCTGGAGCAATGGATGATGTCCACCTTGGCCTTGCCGGAGGATGTCGGGCGCATAGTGCTTGAACGAGCTCATCGGCTGGGGCCCTCCCGCACCGGGGACCGTAGACCGCGGGCGGTGATTGCCCGCTTTCTCAACTCCGCACAGAAAGACGAGGTGCTGAGGGCCTTTCGGCAATTGCGACAAACAGATTCCTCCACCCAGCGGATCCTGATATTTCAGGACTACTCGGCCAGTGTCTCTCAACGGCGGAGAGCCTATAAGGACCTTTGCAGTAAGCTTATAGAGCGGGGAATCCGCTTCACACTGGCCTATCCCGCGGTTCTGCGGGTCTACGGTGCCCAGGGGACTCGGACTTTTCATACTCCTCGAGAAGCCCAGGAGTACTGCAACAGCGTCAGCTAAAAAGGTACGGTGTTGGCTTGGGCAACCGGGAACATCTGGGGGAAAGGGCACTTTTGTACCCCGGCTGCTGACTCGTGATCCTGCTGGGGCCTGAGATCTGGCAACCGCCACCTCATTTGATATTAAAATTGAGGTGCTGTATCAGGACGCTATTGCATTGAGTCTTGACTTTGTGTGGAAGCTTTTGGACTCATTCTCTTTAGCCCTATATAGTGCCAGTGTCTGCGAGACAAGGGAGGCTCAATGGCTGGAACTATCTCCTGCAACCAGTTTGCCTGGCGGTGCTACGATGTTACAGCTTCCCTCCACCTGAACCTCAACACAAAGCAGTAATTTTGTTACTCTCTTCTCTTGTTGCGAGCCTCCATGGAATTTGGACTCGATACATTCTACAACAATTTAGACTTTATTGTTTGGGGAGTATGGTTTAATGTGTTACTGTTTCATGTTTTCAATTAGACCACTATGGATGCTCAGAGGGGAGGGTGGGGGGGTGGTTTTGTGGTATTGTGCATTGTGCATTTTGGAAGAACTGCCTGCTGCTGTACTGGGTCCCACCTTCACTTTTCTTCCTTTTCCATGCTGAGTGGGTGGGTGAGGTTGATACAAAGCCCCGTTTGTCTTGAGGGGGGGTGGCCCCTTCAGCTATCCTTGGCAGGCGGGCCGCGCAGTTGGGCCTTTTGTCCTGGCTTAGTGTGTATTGTTTAGCTTGCTGCAGGACTATGACAAGTGTATTTATACTTTTACCTCTCTCTATATAGCGGGGGGGACAACTTCGGGTGCCTATATGTGGGGGTAATACCCAGCGCTCGTAGGTTGGGATCGTCTCTGCCCCCTCTCCGCTCGGAGAGGGCTGATTGCTTTTAGAGAGTGAGGCCGGGGGGCGGGCGGGCCGTGGGGACTGGCTGCTGTCCTGACGCGGAGCCCTGGGGAGGGCAGACCCCTGCGCTCTCCGGGGTTCCCATTTTCTGGGACTCTCTCCTTTCTCGCTTTTTCTCACATTACCTTCAAATGGGCCCTCGCGTATTGTGTATTGCGTACTGCGTACAATGTATTTTTCTGATTGGGCGCTCTCATGCTCTGATGCCTCTCTTGGGGAGTTTCTCGGGGCTCTATCACTCTCTGGTTTTTCTCCCTTTTTCTCTCATTTTACTATCACTTAATTCCCAGCGATGCCGGTTGGCCGCTGGGACTTCCTCTGTAATATTTGGTACCCCGATGGGGCCAGGGTGCCCGCACCCTGCTATACTAGAGTGGGTAGAGGGGGTTTGTACTGTTTCTTTTACCGGCCACATGTTCATTCCCTGGGTCCCTAACATTGCTATGTTTGCTGTGGGGGGGGAGGGATGGGAAGGACAGTGGCGGGGGGGGAGCGGGGGGGGGCCGCATGCTCAGGGAGTCATGGTGGTGCTACGAGGGGTTGGTGGTCAGGTTGTGGATTGGGTGAAAGGGAGGGAGGTAGGGGTGGGGGGGGAGGGAGATGGGGGGCTGGGGGGGTTGGGTAGGGTAAGGGAGGTTGAGGTGGGGGGGGAATGGAACTAGGCTGTATAGGGGAGGCTGGATGCATGGGGGGTGGTATGCGTGGCGCTGGTTTGAGTGAGTTGAGCGGTCGAGATGAGTGGACAATGGGGGGTGGTCCTTGGCTGGGGGGACTGCTACTCGGGTCTACTTTGGATTCCTACATTGAGTTATCTTTGTTTCATCCCCTGTAGTGGATAAGCATATGCGTATAGTCTCCTGGAATGTTTGTGGGTTGGGCTCCCCGGTGAAGCGATATAAAATTCTGCAGCACTTAAAACGCCAGAGGGCAGATGTGGTTCTGTTACAGGAGACTCATCAGTCTGAGGTGGAACACAAGAAACTGGGCAGTGGGCGTATTGCGCATGTGTATGGAGCCCCGGCGGTGGGTAAAAAGCGTGGAGTGGTCATTCTTGTAGCTAAATCGGTTAGTTGGGTGGAGGAAAAGGTGGTTTCGGACACCGAGGGTAGGTATGTGGGCGTTTGGGGGAGACTGGCTGGGCGGAAAGTGGTGTTATGCTCGGTCTATGGGCCGAATGTTTACGAAGCTCGATTCTTCATGCATCTCTCCCAATTGTTAGCCGACGCTGAGGGATATCAGGTTATCCTAGGCGGGGATTTTAACACCGTTTTAGATGCTGATCTCGACCGGTCTGGCTCCACGGGCAGTGGGGGACGTCGGATGAGACAACGTTTGCGGGGGCTGAGTGACGCTTACGGTCTGCTCGATATCTGGAGAGTGTTGCATCCTGGGGACCGAGATTATACACACCTGTCTCGGGCGCATGGGACCTGGTCTCGTATAGATTACTTTCTAGTGACGGAATCGTCATTCGGTTGGGTCTCGAGCGCGGAAATTGGACCTCTTGTTATCTCAGATCACGCACCGGTCACTTTGGACCTGCGAGGGCGTGGCACCCCGGTGGGCAGCGCGTGGCGCTACCCTTTGGAGTTATGCGGTGATGCCGCGTTTGAGGCTTTTTTGCGGAAGAGATGGCAAGATTATGAGACCTTGAATGCCTCCCCGGACATCTCCCCGACCCTCTTCTGGGAGGCTGGTAAGGCGGTCCTCCGCGGAGACATAATTAGTTATCAGTGTCAGCGGCGCAAACGGCTGAATCAACAGATCCTACAGTTGGAACGGGACTTAGGTAGGGTACGCCGGACGGTGGCTGGAGCTAAAACCGTGGCCAATATACGCAGGCTTCGAGAGGTGCAAGCGGAGCTGGAGTTGTTGCTCCATCGCAGGGCCCAGAAATCGCTGCTTTATTATAGGTATCGGCTCTATCGGTTTGGGAACAAGGCAGGCAAATTGATGTCCTCACTGTTGAGACCGACCGGGGGATCTCGATCGATTGGGGCCATTCGGCGGGCAGATGGGACCATCACACGGGACACCGCGGCAATCGAACAGGTATTTGCGGACTTTTATCGGGGCCTCTATGCCAGTGATGGTGACAAAGAACAGGCGGGGCGTCTTTTTCTTGAGCGCTGCAGGCTCCCACGCTTAGCGGTAGAACATCTTGAGTCCCTTAACCAACCCCTTACGGGACTGGAGGTCCAATCTGCGATTAAGACCCTGCATAATGGGAAGGCTCCGGGGGTAGATGGGTACCGCGGCGAGTTTTACAAAGCCTTGGGGGATGAGGTGGTGCCTCCCCTGGTGGGATATTTCGAGGACCTGATACGGCGTGGTAGTTTCCCCTTTGAGGCCAATAAGGCTCTGATTACTATCTTACTTAAGCCAGGGAGGGATCCTCTCTTGCCGAGCTCTTACCGCCCTATCTCCTTGCTTAATGTAGATATCAAACTTCTCGCAAAAATAATGGCGGATAGGTTGGCTAACTATTTACCACTTTTGATTCATAGGGATCAGGTGGGGTTCGTGCGTGGGCGGGCAGGTAGCGTACAGTTTGCAGCGCATTTTGTTGTCATTGGGAGCGGGGCGGTTGACGGGGGACGCCTCCTTGTTGATCAGCTTTGATGCCGAGAAGGCTTTTGATCGGGTCAACTGGGGCTTCATGTACCAGGTTTTGGAAACGATGGGGTTTGCAGGGTTCTTTGTGGATGTGATCCACTTGCTTTACGCCCACCCCCAAGGGGCGGTCCTGGTCAATGGGACTACGTCCGCAGATTTCGATATTCAGAAGGGCACCCGGCAGGGATGCCCGTTGTCCCCCCTTCTCTTTGTACTCTCATTGGAGCCTCTTCTGTCTCTCATTCGCTCCTCTTCCCAGTTTCGGGGGATTAGGCTGGGGCGGGAGGAATTCCGTCTCGCCGCGTTTGCTGATGACTTGCTCGTGCATCTGGGGGACCCGGTGGCCGGGCTACCCTGTCTGTTGCAGCTCATTACGGAATATGGGGAGCCTTCCGGTCTTCGCCTCAATCTCGACAAGTCTGAAGCGCTATTCTTGGCCCCAGACGGACACCCGGGATGGCAGGGACCTTTCCCATTGAAGTGGGCCACGGGCATTTTAAGTATCTGGGAATTTATCTGCCGGCACGGTTGGGGGATCTTTATAGCCTCAATGTTTCCAAGATACTGAAGGAGGTCTCGGCTTGTGTGGATAGATGGCGTGATTTGCCACTGTCCCTGGGGGGTAGGGTGGCCCTTAGTAAGATGGCAATCTTTCCTAAAATACTTTACCCGCTTCAGATTCTTCCGTTGCTCCTAAGGCGGGCTGACCTTCGGCAGCTGGAGTGCCGGTTCAATAGACTCCTTTGGAGAGGGAGGAGACCCCGGGTGCGGCTGGGGATATTGCGGCAGCCTTGGGACAGGGGAGGTATGGGCTTTCCAGATATCAAGCGTTATAATATGGCATGCCTCTTGCGATATGTTCGGGACTGGCTGTGGGATACCACTGATTGTTCTCCGCTGGCGATGTGGGAGGCCATGGTGGCCCCTCTTCATTTGCGGTACTTGCTACACGCTAAGACGCTTCGGGAGGTGCCCGGGGAGATTCGGGACGTCCTTTTTAAGCCTATCTGGCAGGTATGGCGCTCCTTTTGTGTGGGCCGACGACTGTCGGCGTCTTCTACGCCGTATCTCCCGATCAGAGGCAACGCGGATTTTCTACCGGGCCTGGGGCGCTCTTATTTCCAACGCTGGGAGACCCTTGGGGTGGTGAATCTGGAGCACGTGCTGAATTCTGAGGGCAAAATGTGGTCTTACTTGGAGTTGCGTCGCCAGTATCCCTTAGGAGATCGGGATATTTTTTTCTTATGTCCCGCTCCGTAGTTATCTCCCCTCGCTACCCTGGGATCCGCGGCGGGGGGCGTTATGCACGCAGCTTGAGTTGGCGTTGCTGGGGGGGGGCTACCGGGGCTCGGGTATCCGGGCTTTACAAAATGCTCTGGGAAGGTTGTGGTGCCTTTGGCGGTGGAAGCACTGGCGTCAACCTGGTCTGATGAGCTGCGGGAAGAGATTGGAACGGAGCAGCTTCTGGGGGGATTGGCGTCCATCCCGACTCTTAGTGTCCAAGTAATCCACCGCGACACCCAATATCGGATCCTGCGCCGTCTGTACTTTGCACCGGTGAGGGCGTGGAGAGCGGGGGTAAGCGCTAGTCATTGCTGCCCTCGGTGCGGCGAGAACCGGGCGACGTTGGGACATATGTTCTGGAGTTGCTCTACGGTCGGGGTTTTTTGGGGTCGGGTGTTCGGTCATCTCCGACGCTGCCTCTTGTCTTTGGAGCCCTTCAAGGCGCAGAATGTGGTGTTGGATGTGTGGGGGGACGAATGGGGGAGAAGGCTGGGGGCAGTGGAACTGCGATGGTTGCGTTTGGTGTTGATGACTGCGCATATGACGGTGTTGCAACAATGGATGGAGGAGCGAGGACCTAGTTATGGGCTTTGGAGACTCCGATTGCATAGAGTATTGCTTATGGATCGGCTGCATGCGGCTGGGGTGGAGCGTAGATGGTCTTGCTTCCTGCAAATGTGGAGATCTCATATTCAGTTATTACCCATGGGACTGCGTCGGCGTCTGCTGGGGGAACCCTGACCTCCTGCAGTAGCCACAGTGGTAGCCTAGGGTGACAGGTCCTTAACTTTAGCCATTCTGAGACGGGTGCCAGGGAGATTGATTAGGCTTGGAGACACTCCCCTTGGGGTTGTTGTTTGGGGGGGGGTGGGTTGGGGGGGGGGAATTCAGGCTGGCAGCACCACACGGTCTGGTGCTCGCTGGGGGGGGGGGCGGGCATGAGCGCAGAATCCACCTCGTGCCAGTCACTTCTGCCCCTCGACGGACAGATTGATGTGGGCAAGTGGCAGGGAGGGGGGGCCCATTTCGGTCTGTATAGGGGAGAGGGAGGGGGGTGGGGGGGGAGGAAGGGGGGAGGGGTAGCACTTATGAGCGCAGCGGTATGCTGGTTTTTGGGTCTGCCCCTGGGCGACCGTCCAGGGAGGGCTTCTTGAGGCTGCTGCTCCATGGGTTCTTCTTCTAGCTATCCTGTTGATCTCAGTTGGGGGTTCTTGAATTGCATCTGTCCTATATTTCTTGTTCTGTATGCTATTTCAAATCCTCGATAAGTATGCAATGTTTATACCCGTGTACTGTTTTGCTGCATATTGTGTGATAATTCATAATTAATAAAAAGATTTAAACATAAAATCTTGGGGGAGGGGATGGGAGGGACATTGTTGTTGTTAAGTGCTGTCAAGTCGGTGTTGACTCATGGCGACCCTCTGGATAGTTGTCTTAAATTGTGTTCAGTCTTCAGTCAAGCAGCTCATTGTTGACAGACTGGCACCCGTAGTCGCTGTTATTGTGTCGATCCATCTCATTGCTGGCCTTCCTCTTATGCGTTGACTTTCTACCTTGCCAAGCATGATGTCTTTCTCTAATGATCTCTCTCTTCGCATGATGTGTCCAAAGTATGAAATTCAAAGTCTTGTCATCTGAGCTTCTAAAGAAAGCTTAGGTTTGATGTCTTCTAGTACTGACTGGTTTGTTCTTCGGGCAGTCCATGGTATACACAGTATTTGTCACCAGCACCATAATTCAAAGGCATCAATTTTCTTCCTGTCTATCTTTTTCACTGTCCAACTTTCACATTCATATGATGATATTGAAAATACCATGGCTTGAACAAGTTGAATCTTTGTATGGAGAGAGACATCTCTGCTCTTGAGAATCTTGTCTAGGACCTTCATAGCCATTCTGCCAAGAGCAATGCGTCGTTGGATTTCTTGACTGCTTGTTGCTTCTTTATTGATAGTTGATCCAAGTAGGTTAAAGTTGTCAACTATTTCAATTTCTTCTCCATCAACAATGAACTTATTCATTTTGCCAGTTGTCAGGACCTTTGTCTTCTTAACATTAAGGTGCAGACCCATTTTAAGACTAGATTTCTTGATCTTGAGAAGCAAATGTTTCAAATCGTCTTCACTTTCAGCAAGTAATGTGGTATCATCAGCATAATGAAGGTTGTTGATGAGTCTTCCACCAATCTTCACACCTCTGTTGTTTTCATACAGTCCTGCTTCTCTGATGATTTGTTCTGCATATAAATTAAAGAGGTAGGGGGAAAGTATGCAGCCTTGTCGTACACCTTTTGCTGATTTTAAACCATTCTGTTTCTCCTAGTTCCATTCAAACTGTTCCTTCTTGATCAATGTAAAGGCTGTTCAAGAGAACAATCAGGTGTTCTGGTATACCCATGCTTCTTAATGTGGCCCAGAGTTTCTCATGGTTTGCACAGTCAAAAGCCTTTCTCTAGTCAATAAAACACATATAGATATCCTTTTGGTATTCTTTTGTCTTTTCAAGGATCCATCTCACATCCGCTATAATGTCTCTCGTTCCTCTTCCTTTCCTGAACCCTGCTTGCACTTCAGGCAGTTATTGTTCCAGGTATGGTTGTAGTCTCTGCTGAATGATCTTGAGTAGAATCTTGCTGGCATGTGGAATCAGAGTGATTGTGCGACAATTTCCACAGTCATTCGGGTCACCTTTCTTCAGTATTGGTATAAACACAGATCTTTTCCAGTCAGTTGGCCATGAATTTGTCTTCCAAATTTCCTGGCAGAGCCTTGTAAGTATAGTAACAGCTTCATCTGATTGTTGTAATAACTCATTGGGAATGCCATCAATACCTGGTGCTTTGTTCTTTGATAAGGCTTTCAATGCTGCTTCAACTTCTTTCATCACCAATGGTTTCTGATGATAAGGTATAGGTTGAAATGGCTGTTGGTCCACTTGATCTTTATGGTATAATGATTCTGTATATTCTTTCCACCTTTTCTTGATCTTCTCAGCATCATTCAACATGGATCCTTGAACATCTTGTAGCATTCCAATTCGAGGCTGGTTTTTTTCTTTAACTCTCGTAATTTTAGAAAGGCCGATCTTGTTCTTCCTCTAATAGCTTCTGATTCTATTTCCTTGCATGTGTCATTGTAGTACTTTTACTTGTCCTGTCTTGCTGCATGTTGGAAATCTCTGAGTTCTGCGATTGCTTCTCTTTCTTCTTTGGCTTTAGCTTCTCTGCGTTTCTGGACAATTTTCAGAGTTTCTTCAGTCATCCATTTTGGCCATTTTTGCTTTTTCAACTTATGTAGATACTTATCACTTTCTTCAAATACAACCTTCTTGATATCATCCCATAACTCTTCTGGAACTCTGTCATTTGTATCTCAAGCAGCAAATCGATTTCTCAGGCAGTTTTTAAATTCCAGTGATATATTCTCAAGGTCATATTTTGCTACATTCATGAATGGCTTGCTCTTTTTCAACTTTAGCTTGAGTTTGCATACTAATAGTTGGTGATCTATACCACAGTCAGCTCCAGGTTTGTCTTTGTTGATGTTATAGATCTTTTCCATCGTTGTCTTCCACAGATGTAGTCAATTTGATTTCTGTACAATCCATTGGGTGAAGTTCATGTGTACAGTCAGCACTTGTGTTGCTGGAAAAAGGTTTTTGAGATGAATAGATCATTGGTCTTGCAGAATTCTATCAGTCTTTCTCCAGCTTTGTTTCTTTTGCCAAGTCCATATTTTCCAACTACTTTGCCTTCTTCTTTGTTGCCAACTTTTGCGTTCCAGTCACCCATGACTATCAGGATATCCTTTTTGCATGTTCTGTCAATTTCAGTTTGTGCTTGTTCATAGAACTCATCAACGTCTTCCTCTTCTGCAGCTGTTGTTGGGGCATATACCTGAATTATAGTTGTGTTGATGGGGTTTCCTTGTAAATGAATAGAAATTAAGCGTTCACTGACTGCATTGTATTTCATTACAGTTCTTGCAAGTTTCGTCTTAACTATAAATGCAACACCATTTCTCCTTTGTCTTTCATTTCCAGCATAGTAAACCATATGATCATCAGATGCAATTTGCCCAAAGCCAGTCTATTTCAGTTCACTGACACCCAACAGATCGAGTTGTACATGTTCCATTTCATTCTTGACCACTTCCAACTTCCCTTGGTTCATGCTTCGTACTTTCCATGTCCCAATATGTAAGATATCTTTGCAACTTTTGACTCTTTCCATGTGCAGCTACATTAGCAGATCCAACCACATCAAAAATGCTGACTTTTACTCTGAGAAGTCTTCAGCTCATCCCCAGTAGCCATTTGAGTGCCTTCCAATCTGGGGGTCTCATCTTCCAGCACTATAGTGGAATTTGTTTTGTGACTATTCATTGGGTTTTCAAGGCAAGATACAGAAGTAGATTTGCCAAGCCTTTCTTCCGTGCAGTTAATTCCAGTGTTGTTGCGTTTGTCACAGAAATATGATCCTCCATTTACAATACCGTCTTATTCTGCTGCTGCTCAAATGGGTGGTTTATCTTAGTCTGGCATCTCAACTGAGACCTGTCTACCTTGGGAGACCCTGCCAATAGCTAAGCTACTAATAGCTTGGCTCTCAGCATCACTGATGCACACAAGCCCTCACAGCACGACAAGCTGCAAACCAAGTGAGGGGGGAGGCACATTAGGGGTCTAAAAGCTTATTGCAACAAAGTACAAGGACCACCTATGATTCCCAAATATACAAATGGGAATGGAATAGATACCACACCATTCACAGAATATGATGTGTTAGAACAGCTTGCAAAACTGAAAGTGGACAAGGTCATGGAACTGGATGGGATACATCCCAGGATACTGAAAGAGCTCAGAAAGGTTCTTGCATGGCCGTTAAAGGATGTTTTTAATAGATCCTTGGAGAAAGGAGCAGTCCCACAGGACTGGAGAAGGGCTGGTGGTATCTCTTCACAAAAGTGGTAACAGGGAAGAAGTGGCAAACTACAGGCCAGTACCTTACCTCGGTGCCGGGAAAAGTAATGGAGGTACTCCTGGAAGAGAGAATAGTGGACTTTCTCGAAACCAACACATTGCATGATCCAAGGCAACATGGTTTTACTAAAGGATGATCTTGCCAAACAAATCTGATTGAATTCTTTGACTGGGTGACCAGAGAGCTAGATCAAGGGCATGCAATGGATGTCATCTACCTGGATTTCAGCAGAGACTTTGATACTGTTCCTCATAGGAGACTTATCAATAAATTCAACAGCTTAGGGATGGGTCCCAAGGTGATGAACTGGATCAGAAATTGGTTGACTGACAGACGACAGACGGTGATGGTAAATGGAAAGCACTCGGATGAAAGGAAAGTGATTAGCAGTGTGCCCAAGGGTTTGGTCCTGGGACTGCTACTGTTCAATGTATTTGTGAGTGATATTGCGGAAGGACTGAATGGAAAAGTCTGTCTTTTTGCAGATGACACGAACATTTGCAACAGAGTGGACTCCCCTGAGGGAGTGGAGAACATGAGGAAAGATCTGCAAAAGCTGGAAGAATGGTCTAATGCTTTGCAGTTAAGATTTAATGTGAAGAATTGCAGTGCCATGCACTTGAGAAGCAGAAATCCATGATAGGGGGCGAGAGATTGGTGTGCATGGACTAGGAGAAGGACCTCAGAGTGATTGTTTCTGAGGATCTCAAGGTGGCGAAACAGTGTGACAAGGCAATGGCCAAAGCCAGAAGGATGCTGGGTTGCATACAAAAAGTAATTACCAGCAGAAAGGAAGAGCTGCTAATGCCACTGTACAAGTCACTGGTGAGGCCTCATTTGGAATACTGTGTTCAGTTTTGGAGACCATATCTCGCAAAGGATATAAAAAGACTGGAAACTGTTCAGAGCAAAGCGACTAAAATGATTTGGAGCCTGCGTCGGAAGACTTATGAGAAGAGACTTGAAGACCTAAATATGTACATTCTGGAGGAGAGGAGGGACAGAGGAGATATAATTCAGACCTTTAAATACTTAGAGTATTAATGAACAAACAAACCTCTTCCAAAAACGGGGAAGCTGTAAAACTAGAGGGCATAACGTGAAGCTGTAAGGGGGTAAATTGAAAGGCAATGTGAGGAAATACTTTTTCACTGAAAGGGTGGTGGATGCTTGGAATGCCCTCCCAATGGAAGTGGTGCAAATACAGAGACAGAATTCAAAATGGCATGGGACAGACACAATGTATCCCTTTATAGCAACAGGATAAAATCAAAATAGACATAACTATCTCTTATCTCTCAACAAATAGGGGTGACCTACACGGAGCGGTGGGTACACCCCTAAACAAAGGCATAGGGAGGGGCGACCTGCACGGAGCGGCAAGTACATCTACTCTTGCCGCCTTACTGGGCAGACTAGATGGACCATGCTGGTCTTCATCTGCCTTTATATATATGTTACTATGTCATATACTGTACTGTGTTTACTGTATGTTACTATGTCTTTGACTCCTCTCTCTCCTTCTCCACACATGTCCATCTAATAGCTAAGATCTGCCGTTTCTTTCTCTATAATATCAACAAAATCCACCCATTCCTTTCTGAACACACTACTGACACTTATCCACTCCTTAATCATCTCCCGTCTTGACTATTGTAACCTAATCCTTGGTGGTTTCCCTTTAAATCATCTCTCTCCCCTTCAATCTGTTCAACACTCTGCTGTGTGGCTAAACATCCACCAGCCTCATCATGCTCATATTACCCCTCTTCTCAAGTCACTTCATTGGTTCCCTATCTGTTTTCACGTCTAGTTCAAACTTCTCCTGCTGACCTGTGCATGCATTCACTGCAGCTCCTCATTACTTTTCCTCTCTTATCTCTCCCTACACCCCTCCTTGGGAACTCCGCTTTTCTGGCAAATCCCTTCTATCTGTGCCCTTCTCTTCTATTGCTAACTCCAGACTATGCTCCTTTCACCTTGCTGCACCTTATGCCTGGAACAAACTATCTGAATCTGTACGTCAGGCGCCTTCTCTAACCTTTTCAAATCCAGGCTAAAAACTTACCTCTTCGGTGCCGCTTTCAGATCTTGATTCACCTGATCTCCTTGTGTTTCCCTTGTGTTGTCTGTCTTGACTAGATTGTAAGCTCTGATGAGCAGGGACTGTCTCTTACATGTCTCTGCAGTGCTGCGTACGTCTTGTAGTGCTATGCAAATGCTCAGTAGTAGTAGTAGTAGTAGTCAGACAGCTAATTGTTGATAGAAATGTGTCCATAGCTGCTGTTATTTTATCAATCTATCTCATTGCTGGCCTTCCTCTTTTGTGTTGACCTTCAACCTTGCCATTCATGACGTCTTTCTCTAATCTTTCTCTTTGCATGATGTGTTCAGAATATGAAAGTCAAGGTCTTGTCATTGAACTTCTAAAGAAAGCTTAGATCTGATGTCCTCTAGCACCGATTGATTTGTTCTTCGGACAGTCCATGGTTTACACGGTATTCTTTGTCAATAGCATAATTTGAAGGCATTGATTTTCTTCCTGTCTTTTTTCTTCACTATCCAACTTTTGCATACATATGACATTGTTGAAAATGCTATGGTTTGGACAAGTTGAATTTTTAAATGCAGAAATACATCTCTGCACTTGAAAATTTTGTCTAACACTATGTTCCTTGATCTTGATAAGCAGATGTTACAGATAATCTTTACTTTTCAGCCACTAATGTGTTATCATCAGCATAGTTAAGATTGTTGAAGAGTCTTCCAGCCATCTTCACACCAGGGTTGTCTTCATACAGTCCTGTTTCTCTGATGATTTGTTCTGCATATAAATTGAACAGGTATGGGGAAAGTATGGAACCTTATTGTACCCCTTTGCTGATTTTAACCATTCTGCTTCTCTCTGTTCCATTTGAACTTTTGCTTCTCAATCAGCGTGAAGGCTGTGCATGAGAACTATCAGGTGTTCTGGTATGTATATGCTGCTTGAATGTGGTCCAGAGTTCTTCATGATTTATATAATGAAAGGCCTTGCTATAGTCAATAAAACACATATACATATCCTTTTGTAATTAAATTTTGTCCTTTCAAGAATCCATCTCACATCCATGATGTCTCTGGTTCCTTGTCCTTTCCTGAACCCTGCTTCCACTTCAGGCAGTTCTCCTTCAAGGTATGGTTGTAGTCTCCACTGAATGATCTTGAGTAGAATCTTGCTGATCGGATTAATAAGTGGCACTACAATCCACTCAGTTTGCATCCCAATAGTATACAACCAAAGAAATCTATCCAGCTTCCAACAATTCCTACACATACCCAGAAGGCAATCAAGACTAATCCATATTGCTACATCACCCCACGCAATGATTCAACGGAACAATATTCATTCACCTGAATATATAAAATGTGCATTAGCAAACGCACATTCTGCGCTCAAGAAGATAAACCTTATCATTGATTACATAAATGACAATAAGTTAGATATTATGTTCATCATTGAGTCATGGTTCACCAAAACCAATCAGGTAGTCACAAACCAACTCATCACGCCAGACATGGACCTACATAACTGCCCACAAATAAATAAGAGAGGAGGAGAGATATTCATCCTCACTAAGAAACACCTCAAATTTCAAGTGACCACGTCATTGGCAAATGCTACCTTAAATATACTTCAGATCCAAAACAACCAATTATCCATATGCTTGGTTTACAAATCCCCAACATCAACAGCAGATGATATCTCATCACTAATTGAACTAGCAAGTATGCAATCAGTGTCAGACAAACTGTTCATCCTACTAGGAGACTTTAACCTACACTCAGCACCAGTGAACAAAGTTTCATCCTTCATGCAAGCAACAGAAACAGTGGTTCTCCAGGACCAAGCAGGAAGTCAGTCCTCACTTATGGGTGACGTCGGCGCCGACGGAGCCCTCACGGAGCAATTTTCCCCAGCTTTCAAAGAAAGCCTTTGGGAATTGCAGCGCGCATGCGCGGTCGCCTTCCCGCCCAAGGGTGCCATCTTAGCCAGTCTTCTTTTTTCCGCGGAGCCCTACAGACGTACCCGTCGTGTCCCCGCTAAAAAAGTTGATTTTCGTGAGTTTTTCTCTTTTTTCACTTCGGTTCGACGCCGGTCGTTTTCCTGCCCGGACTCGCGACGCCGTTTCGAGTCCTTCTCTCATTTTTCGGTTTTTCTGATTTTTGGTCAGTTTCGTTTTCGGTTTTTCGCTGGCAGCCCGGTCCTTTGACCTTGCAGGGGCCCTTTTTCCCCCGATGGCTGCCAGTGGTTTCAAGCGGTGTGGTCAGTGTGACAGAAACATGTCACTCACTGACACACACGATAATTGCCTCTGCTGCCTAGGCCCGGATCATGAAGAAATGATCTGTGGCGCCTGTGGCAAAATGTCCTCCAAAGCGTTGAGGAGCCGGCGGCACCAGCGGGATAGAATCTTCGCTGACCCCAGCCGTACCCGGACCTCGTCGGAGGCCTCGGCATCCAGAGGCTCCAGCTCTGACCATCGCCGAAGCTCCTCCGACAGGGGTTCTCCCTCCGGAGACCATCGACGGAAGGAAAAACCCACGAGGGCGGCGTCGGTGGACGCTCCTGGCTCCGCGAGGGCCAGGTCGCATAGCCCCGATAGCCGTCCCGGGTCTTTGGAGAAGGAGCACCTCTCAAAGCGACCTCGCCTGGAGTCGGAGTTGCCTGCTCGGGTAAGTCCTGTAGTCCTTCTGGACTCGCCTCCGAGAGGTCCGACGTCGGGCCCGACGCCGTCGGGGCCCGAGTCGGGGGCTGCTGGGTCACCTGAGGTCGGACTCAGGTTGACGGCCTTGGAGAGCAGACTATCTGCCTTCATGGACCAGCAGCGGGCACTGCTCGCTAGCCTCGCTGGCGCCGCTGCCCCGACCGCCGGGACGTCGACATCTAAGTCGACCCCGGAGACCGAGCCGATCCTCGAGTCCATGCGAACTCGAGTCGATCCTCGGTCGAGGTCACCCTCGGCCTCCCGTTCGGGACCGAGGTCGTCGCCGCCGACTCCCTCGGCATCGGGGCGGCCGACGCCTCCGCCTGCCCGAGCCGACCCCACCGATTCCTCCTCGGAGTCGGCCTGGGAGTCTGAAGAGGAGGAGTCACCTGATTCCTTTCGGACTCGGTGTGTCCCCTCGGACTCACCTGAGTCCGAACCTCGGAAACAGTCCCCTCCGGAGGATGCCCGGTTCTCGGACTTCGTCAGGGATATGGCCAAGGCTTTGGCCTTCCCTGCGGATCCCGAGGAGGAGCCTCGAGCCGAAGAGCTCGACGCCCTTCAGTACGACTCTCCCGCCCGGGAGCACTTTACTGTACCGGTTCCTCCCATGCTGGAACGACTACTCTTCCGCATGTGGGAGAGTCCGGCCTCGTCGCCGGTATTAAGCAAGCGGGTCGATTCCATCTATCGAGTCCGCAAGAGTCCTGGCTTCCAAAAAGCACAGCTGCCTCACCATTCCATGGTAGTGGAATCGGCCATGCATAGGCTTAAGAGCCAAAAGATGCACTCCTCGGTGCCTCCTGGCAGGGAGGCCCGTAACCTGGATGGCCTTGGTAAGAAGTGTTTCCAGGGCTCTATGCTGGCTTGTCGTGTCCAGACCTACCAGCTATACATGGGCATGTATCTCCGAGACCTGGCTAAAGAGATAGCTGGATTCTCCGCTGGACTGTCCGAGGAACCTTTGCGGAGGTTCCTGGCCTTGACAACTGGTATTCGGGAATGCTCCAAATTCATGTCCTGAGCAGCCTATGATGGCTTTGAAGCATCGGCTCGAGTAGCCGCAGCTGGCATCGGTGCCCGCCGACAGGCTTGGCTTCAGTCATCTGACCTTGAACCTTGGGTACAGAACAAGTTGGTCGATGTCCCCTGCAGAGGTGAGAACCTCTTTGGCAAGCCCATGGCTGAAAAGGCTGCACAAATCGAGACGGAGACTCTCACCAGGACTAGGCTTTCTAGGAAGACCTCCGCCCCTTCCCAGAAAAAGAAGGGCTCGGGAAAGAAGTCCTTTTACCCAAGAAAGGCGGCTGCCTATAAACACTACCCTCAATATCAGGCCTCCGCAGCTCCCCAACAGGGCCAGCAGGCCAAGGGACGGGGTAACGGGTCCCGTAGGCAGCAAGCCCCCAAGCCTGCACCACCAGCCCCTGCTCAGCAGGGTGGGGGTTTTTGACTTCCTCAGCATAGCCTCTCCCCCTCAGCTGGCTCCTCCCAGCACCGGAGGCCGGCTGGTTCACTTCGCCCACAGGTGGTCCAACATCACTTCAGATGCCTGGGTGCTTCAAGTCGTGCGGGAAGGATATCTTCTCCACTTCCATCAGGTCCCTCCCTCTTATTTTCCGGGAGAACCTCCTCGACTCCCTCTGCACAGGGACTTACTCCTTCAGGAGTTAGCAAGTCTTCTTCAGGAACAGGCTGTGGAACCGGTGCCCCACCACCTGAGAGGTCAAGGCTTTTATTCCAGGTATTTTCTGATACCAAAAAGAACAGGAGGCCTCAGACCCATCCTGGACTTGCGCAACCTCAACAAGTTCCTCGTGCGGGAAAAGTTCAAGATGCTAACCCTTGGAATCCTTCTGCCCTACCTCCAGCAGGGAGATTGGCTATGCTCCTTAGATCTAAAGGATGCCTACACGCACATCCTCATCCACCCAAGCCACCGCCAATACCTAAGGTTTGTGGTGGCAGGAAATCACTACCAGTACAGAGTACTGCCCTTTGGCCTATCCTCCGCACCACGAGTCTTCACAAAATGTCTCGCGGTGGTGGCGGCCTATCTCCGGCTTCACGGCCTCTATGTCTTTCCGTACCTCGACGACTGGCTCATCAGAGCGTCGTCCTCTCAGGCAGTCACCAATGCCACACACTGCACGGTGACTCTTCTGCAGTACTTGGGCTTTGTCATAAACTTCGCAAAGTCCACTTTGCTCCCCTCACAGGATCTCGAGTTCATCGGCGCAAGACTGCACACTCCTCAGGCACGAGCGTTCCTGCCTCTAGACAGGGCTCAACGGCTCATGGACCTAGCCGGCCAGTTTCACAGCCAGCCCCTGGTCTCTGCCAGGCGCTTCCTGAAACTACTCGGCCATATGGCTTTCACCGTCCACGTGACCCCCAATGCTCGCCTGAATATGAGACCTGCTCAATGGTGCCTTCGCAAGCAGTGGCAACAAGTCACCGGCGGACTGGCCGACTTAGTACGCATCTCCGGGCCGCTGGCCTCTTCCCTACAGTGGTGGCTTCATCGGCCGAACCTGCTGCTCAGAATGCCGTTTCAGTCGCCTCAGCCGGCTCAAGTGCTGACGACCGATGCTTCCCTCCTGGGTTGGGGGGCACATTGCCAAGGGGCATGTACTCAAGGTCTCTGGACCGCGTGGGAGTCTGCTCAACAGATCAACTTCCTGGAGCTCAGAGCAATCCGTCTGGCGCTCAAGGCTTTCTCCCACCTGACTTCCCACCAGTCCGTCCTTGTCCAGACGGACAATCAAGTTGCCATGTTCTACGTGAACAAGCAAGGGGGCACGGGCTCCCTCCTTCTCTGCCGAGAAGCTCAGAAGCTCTGCTCTTGGGCCGTCAGTCGCGGTATTCTTCTCAAGGCAGTTTATCTCCCAGGCCAAGAAAATTGCCTGGCGGACAAACTCAGCAGAATACTCCAGCCGCACGAGTGGCGTCTGGATCCCTTGGTAGTCCAGAAACTTTTTCTGAAGTGGGGCCTCCCCACGATGGATCTCTTTGCCAGTCCTCTCAACCGGCAACTTCCTCGCTTCTGCTCTCGTCAGCCACATCCCCTTCGGGTAGCGGCAGATGCTTTTCTACTCTCATGGTCGGAAAGCCTTCTCTATGCTTTTCCTCCCATCCCGCTAGTCTCTCGAACTCTATTCAAGGTTCTCCGGGACAAAGCTTCCATGATCCTGGTGGCTCCTCGCTGGCCCAGACAGCCGTGGTTTCCACTCCTGTTGCAATTAGCGGTGGAGGATCCGTTCCCTCTGGGGTTTCAACCGGATCTCCTGACACAGGATCAGGGGTCTCTGCTACACCCCAACCTCAGATCTCTCAACCTAATGGCCTGGCGGCTGAGAGGGTAGTCCTCGCTCCCCTTCTCCTGCCGGCAGAGGTGGAAGAGGTCGTCCTAGCTTCTCGGCGACCTTCTACCTGCAAATGCTACGCCCTTAAATGGCGTCGCTTTTCCGTTTGGTGTGTACAGCAGTCTCAGGATCCCTTCTCCTGCTCGGTGTCGGTGATCTTGCAGTACCTACTCTACCTCTCTAATCTGGGACTTAAGTCCAACTCCGTCAAAGTCCACCTCAGTGCTCTTTCAGCACACCATGTGCCGGTGGACGGCAGACCTCTTTCCAGCGATCCTCTCGTAGCACGGTTTCTCCGAGGTCTCCTTCTACTTAAACCACCTCTGCGCCCGCCAGCACCTGACTGGGATCTGAATGTGGTTTTACAGCGGATCACCTGTCCGCCTTTTGAACCGATGGCTACCTGTTCTCTGCGTTTTCTTTCGTGGAAAACCTTATTCCTGATAGCCCTCACTTCTGCTAGACGCGTAAGTGAATTGCAGGCCCTCGTGTCTGATCCCCCCTTCACTCGGTTCTACAAAAATAGGTTAGTCCTACGGACTCACCCAAAATTTCTTCCAAAAGTTGTCTCCCCTTTTCACATCAATCAGGAGGTGGTACTTCCAACCTTCTTTCCCAGGCCTCACTCCAGCCGAGCTGAACGGGTCCTGCATACCCTGGACTGTAGAAGGGCATTAAACTTCTACCTTGACCGTATGTGGGAGCACCGTAAAGCTGCTCAGCTTTTTGTGTCTTTTGACCCCAATAAATTGGGGCTCCCGGTCTCCAAGCGTACTCTGTCCATCTGGGTTGCTGACTGTATCGCTTGGGCTTATGGGGCAGCCGGACTCTCCTTAGAAAGTCGAGTCACGGCTCATTGTGTTCGGGCGAAGGCTACGTCAGTGGCTTACCTCCGCTCTGTTCCGCTGGCAGACATCTGCCGGGCCGCTACTTGGTCTTCGAGCCAGACTTTTGCGGTCCATTACTGTCTCGAGAGGGAGTCCCGCAGGGACAGTGCTTTCGGACAGGCAGTCCTCCGAAATCTCTTCGAGGTTTGAGCAACTCCTACCCTCCATCCCGGATGGGGGCTACCGGTGGGTGATAATTCAGTGAAGATTCCTTCCTTCTGTGCCGCTGAGCTAGAGGGAGCTCATTTTTGTGCTTAGGGTCTCCGGTAGCCTTAAGCTTGGGAGTCCCATAAGTGAGGACTGACTTCCTGCTTGGTCCTGGAGAAAGCGTAGTTACTCACCTGTAACAGGTGTTCTCCAGGAGCAGCAGGAATCAGTCCTCACAACCCTCCCTCCTCCCCGTGGAGTTGCAATCATCTGCTTAAGTTTTTTTTGCAAATTTTTATGCTGTCTTTTAGCTATGTCATCAGACTGGCTAAGATGGCACCCTTGGGCGGGAAGGCGACCGCGCATGCGCGCTGCAATTCCCAAAGGCTTTCTTTGAAAGCTGGGGAAAATTGCTCCGCGAGGGCTCCGTCGGCGCCGACGTCACCCATAAGTGAGGACTGATTCCTGCTGCTCCTGGAGAACACCTGTTACAGGTGAGTAACTACGCTATCTGTTGCAGATCATCCACTCCCCAACACACAAAGGAGGAAACACCCTGGACGTGATTTTCATCCCAAAGAAAATGACGACACTGAATGTTTTAACCACACCACTACCATAGTCAGATAACCACTTGGTATCTTTCGAGCTACTACTGTCCGTGCCTACCCAAAAATGGAAACCACAGTACCAGGACACACGCAGATTCTGAGAATTTGATAAGGAATCCCTCCTGGAACATTTCACTCCGCTAATGGAATCATCTTCCACAAATACCAGTGAACTAATTAATGAACACCCATATAGCAACCTTTGCAGTACTCCCTCCAAAGAGTGGACCAAGGCAAAGTGGCTTGGCACCTGGTACTCAAAAGACATAAATGAAGTGAAACTCAAACTGAGACAGCATGAGTGCAGATGGCAAAGAAATCAAGACCCCAAACATCACAAAGATTATGCCTCCAAGCAAACTGACTACAACTACCTTATAAACCAACGGAAAAGAGAGTACCATAGTAATATCATTCAAAAATCACTCAAGCAGCCGAGAGAGCTGTTTGAAATCACCAAGAGACTCATATGAACCCCTTCAGCCTCAAAAGGTCCAAATCTGAACCCGCAAGATTATGCCTCTTACCTTCTAAACAAATTCCCCCACACTCAAGAAACAATAGACCTGGATCAACTAAATACAAACACATGCTCCAACTCACCAAACTGGTCCATATTCACTCCAATATCAAACAGACAATTAGATAGCCTCCTCTCACTGATGAACACTGCCACATCAACACTAGACCCATGCCCAACTGCATGGATCAAAGCAACCAGAAAAGAGCTGACATCAGCACTGCTCAAAATAATAAACTCATCCTCACACTTGGCCAAATACCAACTAACCTAAAGATCTCCTCGATCAGTCCTACCTTGAAGAATGTGACGGCTGACCCTGCTCTACCCGCTTCCTACAGACCCATCTCCAGTACCCCTCTCCTAGCAAACATAATAGAAAAAGCCATCCAGCTCCATCTACAGGAATTTATAGATACCAACGCACCCCTGAATGATCAGCAACATGGGTTCCGACAACACTACAGTACTGAAACACTCCTCACTTCCTGTTTCCCATCAGCCCCGGCAGGCTTAACAGAGCAGCGAGAAAGGGAAACTCTCCCTTCGCGGCTCTGAAAAGCCTGCACTGAGGGAGCTGATGCTGCAGGGAGGGCTCTGCTGGGCAGGGGGGGGGGTCACGGGACACTTGATTCTGCCGCTGCCACGGCAGCAGTGGCAGCAGCAGCAGCCAGTTTTTTTTTTTTTGTTTTGTTTTTTTAATTTACTTGGGCTGATGGAGGGGAGGGGGTTTAAAACTGGTAATGGGCTATGGGCTGATGGGGGGGTTAGGACTGGTAATGGACTATGGGAGGGGGGCTGAAAATGGGGTGATGGGGGATAGGACTGGCAGTGGGGTGATGGGGGGGTTAGAACTGGTAATGGGCTATGGGGGGGCCAGGACTGGTAATGAGCTGATGGGGGGCTAGGACTGGAGGTGGGCTGATGGGGAGTTAGGACTGGTAATGGGTTATGGGGAGGCTAGGATTGGTAATGGGCTATGGAGAGGTTAGGACTGGTAATGGGCTATGGGGAGGGGCTAAGATTGGAAATGGGCTGATGGGGGGGTTAGGACTGGAAATGGGCTGATGGGGGGCTAAGGACTGGTAATGGGCTAAGGGGGGTAGCTAGGACTGGTAAGGGGCAGGGGGTTGCTAGGACTGGAAATTGGCTGAGTGGAAGGGGGGCTTGAACTGCAAATAGCTGATGGGGATGGAGGCTTGAACTGCAAATAGCTGATGGGGAGGGGGGCTTGGAATGGTAATGGGCTGAGTGGAAGGGGGGCTTGAACTGCAAATAGCTGATGGGGAGGGGGGCTTGGAATGTAAATGGGCTGAGTGGAAGGGGGGACTTGAACTGCAAATAGCTGATGGGGAGGGGGGCTTGGAATGGAAATGGGCTGTGAGGGGAGGGAGCTAGGACTGGAAATGGGCTGAGTGGGGGTGAGCTAGGACAGGAAATGAGCTGATGGAGGGGCTAGGATAGGACTGGAAATGGGCTGTTGGGGGTGCTAAGATTGGAAATGGGCTGTGGTGGGGGCTTGGATTGAAATGGACTCATGGAGGGGCTAGAACTGGAAGTAGGCTCATGGGGGGCTTGGATTGGAAATGGGCTGAGTGGAGGGGAGTTAGGATTTGACATGGGCTGATGGTGGGGCTAGGAAAGGACTAGAAATGGGCTGATGGCGAGCTGGGATTGGAAATGAGCTGATGGAGGGACTCGGATAGGACTGAAAATGGAAGGGGGAGCTACGACTATAAATGGGCTGATGTGGTGCTAGGATAGGATTGGAAATGGGCTGATGGGGGGCTAGGACTGGAAATGGGCTGATGCGGGGACTAGAAGGGAGCAGATGCTTGCTGGGTGGGGGAGGATTAGAATGGGATGGAGCTGGGAGAGTGAAATGGAGAGGGGAAAAATATTTTGTGTGGGAGGGAAGACAAATCTACAATTGGCCAGGTATTGGGAGAGTAAGTGGGGATTGAGGATGGAGGGGTAAAATTTGAGTGGATGAAATAGGAATGAGGAAAGAGCAAAAGGAGAAAGATTAGTATGTTAAAGTAGATGTGAGAGAGAATGGAAAAAAACTAGAAGAGAGACGAAAGGACAAATGGAAAGCAGACAATGGAGAGTTAGCAGAAGACACGAAGAAACCAGAAGAAAGTGGCTGGAACAATTGCAACTGAAAAAAAATGCACAAAAGGTAGAAAAATATCTCTTTATTTTGAATTTATTAAATGGAGTATGTCAGCTCTGGAAAATGGCATCATTAACGTCTGCGCTTTGTTTAGTACAAGAGGAAATTAATTTATAGTTTTATTTCTACAGTGTTGTTGTACATTCCAATTTGGCTTTTGGGGATCCCATTTTAATTATTGTCTTCCTGCTTCTAAATTGTGATTCCTTGTTTGGTGATGGTCTGTGTTCTGCATGTGTAACTGAGCTGAGGTATTCTGTTTATGTAATTCCTATCTGACATTGCTACTTGTTCTCTTTCCCCAGTAGGTCATGTATTGTTATTCTCTGAAATGTATTGGTTTAATATTTGCAGTGTTGCCTTTTGATAGGTAGAGTATGGTGCTTTGTGAGTCCTGGTAGTGCTGTTAGGATACGACGGGTTTGCTATGGGTTCTAAATGGGCAGTGTTTGTAGTAGTTCCTAATGTGCCTGGCGGTTGGTACTGGATTATACTAATGTAGAAATCTTTTAGTCTTTCTTTATCCATACACTCATTAAGAGGCATGTTTACTAAAAGTTAATGTATGGTAACATTATGCAAATGTTTATGCAAATGATGCCCCTTATGCAAATGAGGACCCGCACCGAGTCTCCGCACATGGCCCCGCACCCCCCTTGGGCCACCCCTGCTTGCTTGCATGCATCAGGCATGCGGTCAGCGCACGGGTGCAGGTACAGGCCAAGCAATATAATGGAGAAACACGTCCCCCTTCAATATTATGGGACATGGGTAAACGTTCTGGACTTCCCCATGCCCACCGTATTCTGAAAAGTTGCATGTTTCGAATCCTGCCCGCCTCAGCGATATACCTGTGGACGCCACGTCACCTTGGTAAAAACGTGCATCTCCTAAGCTGCTCTTCACACTGACAGTAGTTTGCTGATGCACATCATGCCCTGAGAAGTGCTAGGTAATCCCAGTCCACCCTAATACGATATAAGAGAATGTAAATATGAACATGTATGTCAGGACAATGGTACTTAATAGTAATAACAAAACACTTTACAGCTCTGTCCCTCAACCACGAGTTCAGATTTTTGTTGATCCAATTACACAGTGTTTGTGTAATTGGATCAACAAAAATCTGAACTCGTGGTTGAGGGATAGAGCTGTAAAGTGTTTTGTTATTACTATTTAGTAATTTTAAGCTCTAAAAAGTGACTATATACGTTACTGTAGGACAATGGTACTTGGCATTATAAAATGGCCCTAGTGATTCCTGCCTTGGTCATCTCTACAAACACACTTTAAACTGCTAAGGATATGGACTCTTACCAAGTGCACAAAACCCAAAACTAACATTGCAGTTCCCCAAAGGATGCATAATATTGCTGAGCAACAAATGAATGCCCTTTTTTGCCTACGGCTTACAAATGTACTCATTCTGCTGCTTCGCATTATCTTTCCTCTCTTATCTCTCCTTATACCCCTCCTCGGGAACTCCGCACTTCTGTCAGATAGCTTCTATCTGTGCCCTTCTCTTCTACTGCAACTACAGACTTCGCTGCTTTCACCTTGCTGCTCCTTATGCCTGGAACAAGCTACCTAAACTGTATGTCAGGCTTCTTCTCTGGCCCTTCTCAAATCCTGGCTGAACGCTCACCTCTCCATTGCCGCTTTAGGATCTGATCCACCTAATCTGCCTTGTGTTTCCTTACCATTCCTTCTAGATGTATCCTATCCATAGCTGCTTTGTTGTCTGTCTTGACTAGATTGCAAGCTCTACTGAGCAGGAACCATCTTTTGCATGTATCTGTGCAGTGCTGCGTATACCTTGTAGTGCTATACAAATGATCAGTAGTAGTAGTAGTAGTAATATGGCCTTCTGGTTATGGCATCTGATTCCCACATATCTGGGTACTGGCATTTCTCACAGCAGCTACACCTGTCCCATCGTGGCATATGTTGGTCTATATACAACCGCTATCTGTGGGGCAACCCTGTCTGCCTTCTCACAATCTGCTTTGTGGCACTACTGCCCTGATCAGGCCTATGTGGGTCTGGGAGGGGGAGGATCCCTGTGCCATCATAACTAAGTAGCCAGCCCCCAGATATATCACCACTCTCGCAGCTTGCATAGATCTTGGATTATGGAAGGATGTAGGTCTCATGACACAATCTGGGGGATGTTGGCACAACATCAGTCATGTCTCCCACTGCCTGGCACAGCTGATGTATGGCTGCCCTGTCATATTGGCACCTGGCGACACTGTGGTCATCCATATAGTCCAGGTGCCAGCCAGCCATTCATGGCCTCCCTGAATTGCAGAGCAGCACACCAGATCCTCCCATGCTACCGCCAGACCACACACTCTCACTTGCAGTCACAAAAGACATCATTCTACCAAACTGAACCTATAACTACAGCTGTTATACCATAAAGACATGATGTTCTAGGACTACACATATGACCTCCCTTTCTCACTCCAACATGATTTGTTTCCAGAGTCACTCACATACTGTTCTTACATCAACAGTCCCAGTTTTCAGAACACAGGATTTGTTAGGGTCCCCTAGATTAGCTCTTTTAGCACAAACAACACATTTCAGCATAGCCAGAATAAACACTATTGTTCTTCTTAACATTTCTGTAAGGGTGTTTATTAATGTTTCTTTATCTTACAACATTCCATCACCTCTGCTTTCTGTTTTTATAACTGCAACTTGTGTTTTTCCAGTCTCATCAGTTCAGCACATACTTGTCACAATCATTCTTCAATATGGGACGAATTGAAGAGCACAGCAGAATATTTTCTAAGTTCTGAACTTATTCCACATTGCAGCAGGAATAACAGAGATGTCTGCAGGGATATTGCAGAATGTACATGGGCCTTTTTGGAATACACTATGCATGTCTCTGTGACTGACCACACTCCCGTTCCACCCCTTTTGGGCATGTTCTGAGATCTCCATGCTAGCGTCATAGATGTGCATGACAGCAGGGTTCAAAATACGGTTGGGGACGTTTTCGGCAGATAAATGTTCCTGCCGCACATACAAACTCCTTATTCATGTTCTAGAATGACCACCTTGATGTTTATGGTATAATGACGTAGAACCCGATTCTGTCCTGGACGTCCTGGCCTCTGTGCGCCCGGTTGGAACTGGACACAGAGAGTTAGATGGGATTCTGATCCTGCAGGGCATGTCTAGCCCTGTGGGATCAGAATCATGTCCAGGCCTGTATGTGCAGGCCGGGACCCCGATTCCGGTCAGCTTGCATGTACAGGCCTAGCCCGGCTAACTCAGTCAAGGCTCCTGAATGGAGCCACGGCACCATGGCATCCAGTTACCATGGCACCGCAGCTCCATTCAGGAGCTGCGATCCCCGGCTGCCGAAAAGAATTTTCATTCCCCACAGCCCGACTCCCGATCTGGCCTCCCAAGGCCTGGGTCAGACTGTGGAGAATCTCCTCTACCCTCTTCCGCCTTTCCTGTGCCCTAGGCCTGCCAGAACCACCTGTCTAGGGGAACCTATTCCTCCTCAAAGGTGGAATAAGTTCCCCATTTAGGCAGCCGACCCCAGACATACAGGGCTGACATTAGAATCGGCCCTGTACATCTGGGGCCACGGACCGCCCACTGCCCATCCTAACTCTGCCCCTGCAACGCCCCTTTCCCTCCCCCATCTAACTTCCCCGTACAAAGTACAGGGAAATTAGTCTGGGTCGGCAGAGGGACCAAACAGGCCACTATTTGCACCTCAGAATGGTCCCTTTAGTGTATTCTTTCCACATTTTTTTGATCTTTGCAGCATCATTCAACACAGATCCTTGAGCATCGTATAGCACTCCGATTCGATGCTCTAATTTTCTCTTTAACTCTTATAGCTTTAGGAAAGCCAATCGTGTTCTTCCTCTAATAGTTTCTTTTTTTATGTTTTTACTTTTTATTTTTGGCATTTATATAGTATACATCCAGGCATACACATGAATGAAAAGAAAATGGTCTTGAATATAGTAAAGAAAAACATTAAAGAAATAGAACAGCCATTATCAGTAGATCCACAAAAAAAAAAAGGAAACAAAGGAGACTAAAATATAACAATGGTAAGAGGGTGATACCAAGAATTTATTTAGCTGCATTTATATCCTGCTTTTCACTGAGTCAAAGCAGTTGGGGGATACATTTAACATGAGGGGATATGAGACACATACACTAATATGTACAGGGAACATGGGCAATGGAGGGTTAAGTGGCTTGCCCAAGACCACAAGGAGCACCTGTAGGACTAACAACCCCAGTCCTTCTGGCCCAAGGTTGCTGTCCTCTAGTGGGATTTGAACCACTGACCTTCTGGCCTGTGGTACTTTGCCCCAACCACTAGGCCACTCCTCCCTGCCCCAAACTGAAGTAATAAATAACTATCATTAGCAGTGCAAGACTTATGCATCAGCCATATAGGACATCACTACAAATTCAACTTCTTCCCTTCCCACCAAAACCTCCAGGAGTTGTCTGGGTTCAAAAAGAGGAAATCTATCTTTATAGGTGATACAATAGCAAGAAGGGAATTTCAACAAAATAGTCCCACCAAGGGAGAGGACTCGGGGTTTATATCCCAGGAATTCCTTCCTCCTTTACTGAATAACCCAAGATAAATCGGGGAAAAAGTGGACTTGAGAACCCAAAAACAACTCGCTGAAACTTTTGATATAAGAACATAAAATTAATGACTCCAGGGCCAGACTCCAGGGCCAGGGCTAGACTCCAGGGCCAGAGTTACAAGAAGGGTAGACTGCTCGGTGACCACCTCTAGAGAGCTTTCAAAAAACCCCGTAAGGTCCCCTGCTCCCAGAGGGTCTTCCTGAGGATCAACTCTCTGGCTACCAGTACCCAGGGATAAGTACTGAGCCCAAGTCAGTGGGGGCAGAGCTTCTGGGAGATCTTAAGTTCTCCCGGAAATATCTACACACCATCTCCAGGGGAGACTGAATAGGTGATTTGGGAAAATTTAATAGTCTAAGATTATTTTTTCGAGCTTGATTTTCACAGGCCCACATTTGATGGGCAGCTACCTGGTCCTCCATTCATATTTTTGCTGCACATTATTATCTGGACAGGGACTCCTGCTGGGACACTATCTTTGGCCAAGCTGTACTCCAGCACCTCTTTGGGACTTAAACTCAACTCCTACCCTCTGTCCGGACTTCTACAAGAGACTAGACTATCATTAGAGGTAATATAGCCTCCTAGAACTGAGTCCAACGGGTCCCATCATGTCCACGCTCTTTGACTCTAACCTTTAACCTCAGGGATCACACTCCCCCCCGTTCCCCCCCTCGCCCATGCCAGTCTGGTACCTAGGAGCTAGTTAGTTCCATATGTGAAGACTGCATTCCTGCTTGTTCCTGGAGCAAAGTTATTCACCTGTAACAGGTGATCTCCAGGAACAGCAGGAATCAGTCTTCACAACCCGCCCTCCTCCCCTAGGAGTTGTAGGATTGCTTATTTTCTCTTCCTCTTAGCTACAAACTCAACGGAGGAGAGGAGATGGGAAGGCATTAAGGCAGACACGCAGGCGCAGTGGAGTGCTCCGAAAGGCTTTCCTATTGGACGTTGGGGAGTGTTCCACGTGGGCTCTGTCAGTATCAACATCACTCATATGTGAAGACTGATTCCTGCTATTCCTGGAGATCCCTTGTTATAGGTGAGTAACTATGTTTTCAGTAATTTCAGCAGTTTTGAAAAAGACATTATCAGCCATTCTAGAGTTATAAGCACACATTCATGCATATATGTTTAAACTTTATTTTAACACCACTAATAAGAACTCCTAAAGAAGTGCTCACAAACTCAACAAAGAAAACACAAAAAAGAGAGCACAAAAATCATTAAATATATTCAAAGTACATGAAGTACTTTATTTTATACATATAGATAAATATTCTATACATTTTTTAGATTCCCCCTTATTTCCAGAAAATAAGTTAATTTTATATCTCCTACCAGGCTCAAGAGGAGTGGAGGAGTAGCCTAGTGGTTAGAACACTGGCTTGGTAACCAAGAAATCAGGGTTTGATTCCCACTAGCACTCCTTGTGTCCTTGGGCAAGTTGCTTAATTCTCCATTGCCTTGGAAGAAAGGCCTGGCAATCTACTTCTGGTTACACTGCCAAGAAAATACAGGGGCTTCTGTGTTGCCATGAGTCAGCACTGACTTGAAGGCACACACTACTGCACCAGGATCAAGATGACTGCATCAGAGGTTTCCACCCTCTATCCCCCTGCCCATCTTGATCATGGGAGTTTGACTGTATGTGGGGACAGTACAGATTTGTAACCATTAGGCATTCAATGGCTATATGTCAATGAAATGATTGAGATATCATCCTTTTGTTAATAAAAAGAGATCTTAAAAAAAAGACTGCATCAGATGGGTATGTCTTTTGCTTCTGTCCTCACTGAAATCGAGGACAGGAGGTGGTTGAGGTTATAGTCCGTGGAGTCAGGGACACTTTCAAAATCAGGGACAATCCCCAAAATCAAGGACATCTGGTAACCTTAAGGAAGAGGGAAAGAGAGAAACTGATGGAGATAGAAAGGTGGTGAGAGATAGAGAGGTCTAGTTGGAGCAGGCTTGACGCTGATAGGAAGGATTAAGAGTGGTGAAGATGGGTTATTGAACTTTTTAGAAGTCAATAAGGGTCTACACAACCAAAAAGGTTGGGAACTTATGGTATAAAATGTTGTCATGTACTGGTGCTGAGTTTAAAAATAGTTTGTCCAAGTTTCTAAAGAACAAATATTTTGACAGTTATTAGCCAGGTTCATCACATGGGATGGACAAGGCAAGGTGCTTATCCAGTGTGCCAGGCTACTTCTGGGGTCAGTTCAGTGATGGAGCTAGGCTCCTGTGCAGCTGCTTTCAGCAACAAGCTTATTGCCTACATCACTGGAGGAATACTGTACCCACCACTCCCTGGCAATCCAGTGTTCCATTATATCTGGCACCAGACCTATACTTGGGTATCACAGTAGGAAATGAATCTTCTGGGTACTTTCATACTGTAGATGATATGCTGGGTTCAGTGGGCCATTGGTCTGATACAGCCTGGTGATACTTATGTTCTTAATACAAAATTCAGAAATATAAATTCCAGAAATTTTGCAGAAGGATGGTATAGAAATAATGCCTTAAAATGCTACAGTATTATCCCACTAGTGATCTGATGGTATAGCACAATAGTAGCACAGAGAACCTTGGTTTAATTACCGTTTTTCTTGTGAATGGCCTTTGTGCTCATATTTAGACTATAAAGTCTTTGCAGTAGAGACAAAGTTCTATTCTGCAAAATTTATAAGCTACATAAATGGTCAGTATCTTAGAGGTTCATGCACTACAAAAATGTGTTTTGTTGCCTAATATTTTTCATACCTTTTACTTTCACAAAATGGATGTTCTGTTAACCACCTGAATTATATTCACAGAACTGTAGGCACTGAGAGTGCTAATAATGACAATGCATATATAAGCTATGGAAAATCAGTGGTAGATTTGGTGGTTATTTTGATAACATGCAATGGAGGCAGCGTTCAGAATCATCACACATCAGAAACACCTAGTGACCTAATTCATAATGCTTGATAAAGATAAAGTTCCTAGATGAAATAAATGACTGCTTCTTGGAGCAGCTGGTTCATGAACTGACCAGAGGGGAAGCCATATTAGACCTAGTCCTTAGTGGAACACCAGATCTAGTGCAAGAGATAAGGTTGTTGGGGCCACTTGGCAATAGTGATCATAGCATGATCGCCTTTGATTTAATTAGTGGAGGAGGGATAGTAAGGAAATCCACAGTACTACCTTTTAACTTTCGAAAGGGAAACTATGATAAAATGAGGAAAACAGTTAAGAAAAAACTAAAAGAGCAGTTGCAAAGGTTAAAGACGTACATCAGGCTTGGCTGTTGTTGAAAAATACTATCTTGGAAGCCCAGACCAGCTGTATTCCACGCTTTAAGAAAAGTGGAAGGAAGTCCAAAAAACTGCCAGCATGGTTTAAAGGTGAGGTCAGAGAAGCTGTTGTTGCCAAAAAAGCATCTTTCAGGAAATGGAAAAAAGAGCCAAACGACGAAACCTGGAAACAGCACAAGCACTGGCAAGTCAAATGCAAGGCATTGATAAGGCAGGCAAAGGGAGAATTTGAGAAGAAGCTTGCTGCGGAAGCAAAAACGTGAAGTAAGGACCTTTTCAAGTACATTCGTAGCAAAAAACTGTGAGAGAGTCAGTTGGTCCATTAGATGATAAAGGGGTTAAAGGAGCACTAAGAGGCGACAAGGCGATAGCAGAGAGATTGAATGAATTCTTTGCTTCAGTCTTTACTGAGGAAGATGTAGGAATGTTACCCATGACTGAAGTGGTATTTAAAGGTGCGGAAGAATTGAAGGAAATATCGATACATCGGGAAGATGTATTGAAGAGTAGCAAATCACCTGGGCCGGATGGTATACATCCAAGGGTGTTGAAAGAACTGAAATACGAGATTGCAGACCTGCTATCTGTGAACTATCATTAAAATCATCTCTAATACCTGAAGATTGGAGGATCGCCAATGTAACACCAATTTTTAAAAAGGGTTCCAGGGGTGATCCGGGAAACTTTAGACCGGTGAGCCTGACATCAGTACTGGGAAAAATGGTAGAAACCATCATAAAGAATAAAATTACTCAGCATGTAGATAGTCATGACCTAATGGGAGACAGCCAACATGGCTTTAGACAAGGAAGATCTTGTCTTACTAATCTGTTATGTTTTTTTCAAGGAGTGAATAATCAGGTGGACAAAGGTGAGTCGGTTGATATTGTGTATCTGGACTTTCAGAAAGCCTTTGACAAGGTCCCTCATCAGAGACGTTTGGCAAAACTAAAGAGTCATGGGATAGGAGGCAGTGTACTATTGTGGATCAGGAACTGGTTAAAAGATAGAAAGCAGAGGGTAGGGCTAAATGGCCAATTTTCCCAATGGAGAAAGGTGAATAGTGGTGTACCCCAGGGATCTGTGCTGGGTCCGCTGCTTTTTGACATATTCATAAATGACCTGGAAAGTGGAATAACGAGTGAGGTTATCAAATTTGCAGATGACACAAAACTACTTAAAGTTGTTAAAACCCAAGAGGATTGTGGAAAATTGCAAGAGGATCTTGATAAATTGGAAGACTGGGCATCAAAATGGCAGATGAAATTTAATGTGGACAAGTGCAAGGTTATGCACCTAGGGAAGAACAACCCAAACTATGGTTACACGATGCAAAGTTCCACATTAGGAATCACCACCCAGGAAAAAGATTTAGGCGTCATTGTGGATACCATGTTAAAACCCTCGGCCCAGTGTGCAGCAGCGGCCAAGAGAGCAAATAGAATGCTAGGTATGATAAGGAAAGGAATGGAAAATAAAACAAAAGATATTATAATGCCTCTATGGTTCCATGGTGAGACCGCACCTTGAATATTGTGTGCAATTCTGGTCGCTGTATCTTAAAAAGGATATAGCGATTTTAGAAAAGGTTCAGAGAAGAGCCACCAAAATGGTAAAGGGGATGGAAGGATACTCCTATGAAGAAAGGCTAAAAAGGTTGGGGCTCTTTAACCTGGAAAAGAGACGGCTGAGGGGAGATATGATAGAAGTCTATAAATTAATGAACGGAGTGGAACGGGTAAACGTAGATCGATTGTTTACCTTATAAGAATATAGAAAGACTAGGGGACATGCAATGAAGCTACAGGGTAAACTATTTAAGACCAATAAAAGAAAATATTTTTTCACTCAACGTGTAATCAAACTCTGGAATTTGTTACCGGAGGATGTAGTAAAGGCTGTTAGTGTAGCTGGGTTTAAAAAAGGTTTGGACAAGTTCCTGGAGGAAAGGTCCATAAACCATTATTAAGAAGGGACCCAGGATATCAATGCTTGAACCAATACAAGCATTGTGGAACCTGTGTCCCTTGGGGAAACTGCTAGGTACTGTGATAAGGAAGCTTATCATAGCTCAGGAAGGAGCTATAGAAAAGGTGAAGTGACTCTGAACAAGCAACCTGTCAGTTCTGGTAGAAATAAGAAAACAGAATTTTTCCATAAAAGACTACCAGTCCCAGAATGCACCAGGTTTCCAACAGCCATTAGAGGAGCTGAAGTGGGGAAACGTGTGTTCAATCAGGAGGGCTATGAGGTAATCCCCAAGCACTCATCTCAAAGGGCAGGGCCTGATTCAGCACAGCTGCGCTGTGCTAGGGTGGAGCACTCATCTAAGCTGAATAAAGGTAGAGTTTATTCTACAGAGAATTATCCTCAGTTTCATCTGGGAGATCCTCATCCTCAGTTTCATCTGGGAGATCCTCAGAATCTTCATGATCTTGGACAGCTTCATCATCTGGAGGATCATCAGAAGCAGAAGCCAGAGTGGACGGACAGAGAGGGCAAGAAACCCTTTGGAAGAAAGAAGAGAAAAGCATTTGGGAGGTCTAAAGGAGTCCAGAGCAGTACGTATACTGGGAGACATTCAAAAGGCCAGCATACACCATTGGACTGGGGAAAACCAGTGGAGTGGTGCTGCAGGGCTAGGAATCTCCAGACGGTACCTGTGAGGGAGACAGCTGCACTTGGAAGGGACCCTAAGACCCATGCCAGAAGGTATGTGAAGAGAGATCCAGTGTCCAGGGATCTGGATTGGAAGGCTGGACATAAGAACTGGACTACATACTGGCCAGGCTATTTAGAGAGGAACTCTAACAGCAATGGAAGCTCAGGTATGAACACTGATCTATGCCCTAGCTATAACCTTGAAAGACAGCAGGGAAACAAGTATTCTCCTGAAAGTGCTCCATTGAGAAATTCCTCTGTGCCAATCCATGATATTGAACCGATGATTGTTGAGGAAGGGGGAGAAGTCTTAGATACAGGCTGTGAATATATGGATTGCGCTCTGTCTAAACTCCTTTGGTAATTTACTGTTACAAAGTACAACGACCATCACAAAGAAATACAAACTTGTTCTTTAATCTACTCAGAAAAGCTCCTGAGTAGGATTTTTGAGCCATGCAGTAGAAATTAAGCCAGCTAAGGGGTTTCAGCTGCATAACTGCTAGCAATTGAGCCTTACCTAATTGCTTGTGAGCTCTGAGGGAATCACTTCTGAGTCTATGTGTGAAGATATAAGAAGTTAACCTGAAAAGAACAGTTTTTTTCCCTTCTTTGTGGGTTTTGCTTGTTGTTTGAAACACTGCTAAGAAAATATTAGCTAAAGCCTACAGAAAAGACCAGTTTGTTACCAACCAGGTCTTTATTCTTTTGCTTTGATTGCCTGACAAGTTCAAATGTTGTTTTCCTGATTTTGTTTTTCCAAGTTTAACACTGAAAGCAAGTATCCTGTTTTATGTGCTACCAAGCATATCTGTGTTGGGAGAAATAATCCCATAAATAAATATCTTATTGGCTTTACACTCAAGCACAACTAATTATTATGAGCAGCTGTGTCTGGTGTGAATGGACTGCATTTCCCACAATCCCTTGCAAATCATATTGATATATGCACTTGCCAAGACTGTGAACATTCTCACCCAGGCAGCCGTCTGACAGTACGTATGACCTAGATTGGCCACTGTTGGAAACAGAATACTGTGCTTGATGGACCTTGGTCTGACCCAGTATGGCATATCTTATGTTCTTATGTTGTATGTTGTCTTCCAGAAGAATGAAATGCCATGACTATGAAGGATCTTGGCACCATAGCCCAGTAGAAACTTTCACCCCTGTTCTGCACACACAAATCCATAATAAATAAGCATTAGACAAATTCACACATACTAGGGCACCAACGTATGCAACCTGATTTTATGCATATTCTTTATTAATCACCTTAAAACCAGAGTGGTTAGTTGTAACTCAGGGACACAGTTAAGAACTATTCTGGTTGAAGCTGGTTTCTCCTGCCCCAGCTTCTATGTCAGCTGGTAACTGCTGAGCCAAAAATAAATATACAAGGTAGTCATAAAAATAAATATATAAGGTATAAGCCAGGTTTATGGATACCATTTAAAAGCAGTATGCTATTTGCTCATGGGCTCACACGTGATGTGTATATTTATTAAAAACTTGAAAAGAAAAAAAAGAAGATAGAAAATTAACTTCTAGGTGCAATCAATATAAAGCTTTTGTGGGGTTTTTTACAATTAATGATAAATTATGCATAGTAACACTATCACTAATAGCAAAGCATCATGACTTATCTTAAAAATAATTTCATCTTTATACATTTTTATTTTATGTTATTTTTGTTTGCTTTGCTTTTATAGTTACCGGTGTTTGGCACTTCTGTACTGGAGGATGTTTCGACTCAAACGAAATCATGCTGTAAAGTATTCAAAAGCACTTATTGACTATTTTAAGGTAATTTTTTTTGCTTAAGTAAATATTTGTATCTTATCACTAATAGCACAATATTATAGTAGAGAGGTTCCACCTCCAACCTGGTGCCCTCTCTGCTCCCATGGAAGAGAGAGGTCACCTGAAAGGAAAGCATCAACTGGTGTGGCAGGAAGTGATCCTAGTAGCTAGGACCTGTCCTCCAGGTAATGTAATATCCTCTCACAATGAGGGTGTGTCTCCAGGGCGAGTGTCCATGAAAGAAGGGTTAGGATAGCCATTATAGTTGGCAATTCAGTCATTAGACATGTAGATAGCTGGGTGGCTGCTGGATATAAGGATTGCCTGGTAACTTGCCTGCCTGATGCAAAGGTTCAAGACCTCATGCGCCACCTAGATAAGGTTCTAGACATTGCTGGTGAGGATCCTGCTGTCTTGCTACATGTTGACACCAATGACATAGACGGGAAAGTCTGAAAGGGAGGTTCTAGAAGACTTAACTAGGGTTGAACCAGGCGACTGCATTAACTTTTTTTAATGTCTATTTTTAATGTCAATTATATCTAGCCTTTCATTCAGTGCTATGGATTCTAACTCTCCCATCTATTTTTTTTTTTACTACTACTACTGCTGATCATTTATATAGTGCTACAAAATGTAGCAGCACTGTACAGACACATGTAAAAGACTGTCCCTTTAGACTTCTAGCATTTGCATACAGGCATTTCAAAAGATTTTTTTTTTTGCTCATATTAACAATCTGGTTATCAGTTGATGGGGTAATTTGGAATCTTTCATCTCTGTCTGCTTATTACTTAAAGGCACCTGGGTTACGTATACCTTTATTGGAACATTTCTATCAGGATGCCCCAACTTCCCTGTTCTGCTAGTATCCTTCAAAAGATACATCATTCCGAACCAAGCGCTTTTGGGCGACTGTTGGCTTTCTCCCATTATCTAGTTTAAAAAGAGATAGAGCAGCTTTTAAACTAGATAATAGGAGAAAGCCAGTCGCCCAAAAGCGCTTGGTTCGGAATGATGTATCTTTTGAAGGATACTAGCAGAACAGGGAAGTTGGGGCATCCTGATAGAAATGTTCCAATAAAGGTATAAGTAACCCAGGTGCCTTTAAGTAATAAGCAGACAGAGATGAAAGATTCCAAATTACCCCATCAACTGATAACCAGATTGTTAATATGAGCAAAAAAAATGTTTTGAAAAAAAAATCTTGTATGAATTGATACAAAGGAAAGCTTTTTTAGACCTTGTCCTTAGAGGAACATAGGATCTGCTGCAAGAGATAATGAAGGAGGACAGCAATGAAGTCCACCGCATTTAACTTTCAAAATGGAGACTGATAAAATGAGGAAAATGGTTAAGAAAAAACTAAAAGGAGCAACTGCAAAGGTTAAGAGTTGACATCATGCCTGGGCCACACCAGATGTATTATAGACTTCAAGAAAGGTGGAAGGACGGTAAAATGATGGCATGGTTTAAAGGTGTGGTCAGAGAGGCTGTTAATAGTCAAAAAAGCATTTTCAGAAAATGAAAAAGGAGTCAAATGATGAAAACAGGAAACAACATAGGCTCTGGCAAGTTAGATGCAAGGCAGAGAATTTGAAAAGAAACTGCTGTGGAAGCACAAATTCATAATAAAAACTTTTCCAAATATATTCATAGCAAGAAACCTGTAAGAGAGTCAGTTGGACCATTACAGGATATATGGCTAAAAGGGGGTACTAAGGGAGGACAAGGTATTAACAAAGAGACTGAATGAATTTTTTGCTTTGGTCTTTACCTAAGAAGATGTAGGAAGTTACCCATTCCAGAAATTATATTTAAAGGTGATATATCAGAGAAATTGAAACATATCTCAATAAACCTGGTAGATATAATACAATATTGTCAGTAGCAGATAAATACACATATACTCAGTATGTCTAAGGAAAACTGCTACTCCCCATTTTCCCAGGATTCCATAGGACTACTTGGCAAACAAACCATGTGATAAAACAAGAACCAACCCTGTGTTTGTATATAAATTAGACTTTATTACTGATCGAAAAATAGTGTAAAATTAGCATAAATTAGTTTTCTGAGGTAGTAAGTTATGCAGCCCTATGATTACAATTACCAAGATAATCTCTGTTTTAGCAACCAACATCACTGATTCACTCTGCACTCAGACATACAAAGCTAGCCCCAATCTCGGGGAGGAAATTAAAGACCAGTACTTTAGCTCTTGCCAAAATGCTTGTGGCTGGGTCTGAGAAATTGTCTCATGAATGGCACGAAGTCAAAGTATGACAGAGGTCCCAGGTCAGCTACAGGCAAGAGAGCCGAATGGCAGGTGTGTGGGAGATATTCACTCCATCCCGAGGTTAGTCTTCATCCTTGAGGCAGGCAGGCAGTAGGGCTAGGAACTACAGAAAGCAAATTCCCAGAGTTAGGCTAAGTTACAGTTCCCAAGCAGTTTAGCAGAAGTCTGTGTGTGCAGAAAAAGTGTTGAAGCAGTCTAGGAAAAGTGCAGAAGCTGTCTGTCTCTCCAGCGTATAATTCTTTGTCCTGACCCCCTCATCACGGCATGGTGATTGGCTGGTCTCAGATATTGTGTGTCATCTTCAGTGAATCCCGTAACAGTGGTCAGGTGGTCCTTCTACGAACAAAGGTCCATGGTGCAGGAAAGATGCTGGTATGCAGGTGCATACATTGTTGCAAATCCTAGGCCCAGTGCACAGTCTCTGGATGAGAGTGAGTTCTCTAGCATGCAGACATGAACAGTGATTCTGCTGACTTGTTTGATCTGCAGAGTTTATTAATGGCACAGCAGAAAAGTGTTCTATCTTATATTGTTCAGAGCAGGCAAGGAATCCATCTTGTAACAGGAAGCCATGCTGTTTGGTTCAGACATTAGTTTCTGAACAGGCACCAGCCCTACATTTCCTCCTCTTTTAAGATGGGAATAGCTACAAGAGATCATATTCCCTCTTAAAACCTAGCTAACTAGCAGACTACTGTGCAGGCCAAAACCAAATGACATGGTTACTAAAGTCTAATAATGGTTACTCTAAGCATAATAGTTGCATTGGAAGCAACACTGCATGAGTAATTATACTGTGCATGCATACAAGCAGTGAAAGACATTAATACTGAAATGATATATGTAAGATCAAATCAACTCAATCAATGTAATGAGTATAACTTCAAATTTGTAGCACTGTGTATTTAACCTACTCAATGTATAACTTGATATATAGGTTATACAATATAATGTGTCAGTGTAACTTCAACTGAACACCTAACAGGTTATTCTGTGCCACGAATAGCGGGGATGGACGTCCTAAAAGGACTCCATCCCCACTATTCGTGCCTTCTCCTGGCCACGACTAACTTCCCTGCTGGTTGTGCGGGGAAGTTAGATGGGGGTGGGAAAGGGGTGGCTCGGGGGCGGAGTCTGAGCAGTCGCCGTCCCTGGACGTACAGGGCTGCTTCTAATGTAAGCCCTGTATGTCCAGGGTCGGCTACATGTGTGGGGAAATTATTCCACCTCTGAGGTGAAATAACTTCCCTGGACGTTCCTTTTGGGACTGCTGGGGCGCGGATGGGGCAGGGAGAGCCAGAGGACATTCCCTGCAGCCCAACCCTGGCATTAGGCCAGATCGGGAGTCGGGCTGCGGGGAATAAAAACTTTAATCCAGTGGCCGGCATCATGGCTTTTTAATGCAGCCATGGTGCCATGGCACCGTGGTTCCATTTAAAAGCCCTGAGTTAGTCGGGCAGGTCATGTACATGCAGGCTGGACTGAATTGCAGTCCCAGCCTGCATGTACATGACTGATTGCGATTCTGATCCCGTGGGGTACATCTAGCCCCGTGGGATCAGAATCGCGATCCCCTCTGTACATCTGGTTCAGACCAGACGTACAGAGGGGATCAACGTCCAGAATGGAATCGGGCCCTAAATGCTTAAGTGTGTTAGTAAACAAAACACAAGCTTTCATTGATAAATGAAACAACTCAGTTAAAAGTAATGCATAACTGAAAAGTTAATGGCATCACTAATCAATGAGGTGATGTTCCATCAAATCCTGCAGATGCATGATAGGTAGAGGAGTTCCATGGCGTACAAGACGATGCAGGGTACAAATCTGTCTTTGCTGATATAAAGAAATCAAGAATTGGATTGTCGAAAGAAGGGCAAACAGGCACAATGATATGAGACATAAAATCAGTCTGTAAAATGTCCATATCATGTGAATCAAAGTTGTAATCAGTGACATCAAGGCTATCCTAGTCAATGGACAGTTCAATTGTGTGAGAGTCCTTATAGTCCATTAGGTAGTTCAAGGCTTCAGTGAAGTTAATGTCATGGCCTCGAAACACATCCAGCACCTGGATTTCAGTTGAAACAGCATCTGCATCTAAATAAAACAGGGCTACCCCGTTAACAGTAACAATAGAGTGCTTAGGAGCATAAATTAAGCAAACACTGTAGGGTAGAGGAACTTTATTAATGACATCGTGTTTATTCTTGGTAACCAGAATTTCCTTCAGAGGGGTGCTGACTAACCATAAATTATTTACAACAGCAACCCTCGTTTCAGAGAAATCATCATACTTAGTCATGGTAACTTTGCATTTCTCTTTCACATTTGCAGTAATCAAACCACAAAGAGCTTCAGTAGTGTCCTTCAGGAAAGGTTTACCTGGGCACAACCAATGAATGTCCTTGGTGCGCTGGCACATGCCCCAAATTAGGTACAAGATACACTTGCCGTCATCATGGTGATAAGCTAAATACTCAGGAGTGTTAACACGCAGGTAAACATTTTCAGACCAGGTGCCAACATTAACTACTTGTTTCAACTAGTGCACCTTAACAGGTACAATAAAAGGCAAATTCAACAGAAAAGCAACTTCCATATTCTTTACATCAACAGTAGCATAGTCCATGTGTGCTTTTAACCACTTTTGTGCATGGATGTGTGGGGGTCAGAAATATTAAAGTGTTTCTGTAAAACATGTTGTGGATCCAGGGATACAAAGACTTTCTGTGTGACAGTCTGGGACTGTGTGATCAGGAATCCAGGTGTATTCTGCAACACGACACCAGAATCAGGAAGAGGACTTCACGGTTCGGTTCTCCATCTGTAAAACAAAACAAACAGACTATCCTGTTCTAGCTTAGTATTTGTTATTTCAAACAGTAAAAGATGGAATTATTTAATAAATCCATATCTTTGTGCAATTTCTGCATCTGTAAAGGTTCACAAATTCTCCTTTTTTTTCTGTAAGTGTCATACTTATAGGCTCAAAAAATCAAAAGTATAATTAACAGAAGAGACCCTTGAAAAATCACTTGGGCCAAGAGGCTGTCCTCTGCATGGTTCCAAAATTCCATACTTTATTAAGTAGGCATGTGCTTGGTGTCTCATGAGACAGACTGAGTAAGGATAAAGGGTTAAATTAAGATCTCTTACAGAGAACAATTAGAAAGGAAGTTCAGGTTTCTTACTTTACTTTGAACTAGGTGCAAAATGAAGTCACCACTTCTGGAGGTTTGCCAGCTGTAGGAACGGACATGTGAATTCAAATGTAAATGAGTACTTACATATTCCAAAAACTCTGCACCTTTCTTTTCAGGTATAGGCAAGTTTGCAACTTGTCGTACTGTGAGGGCTTGTGTGCATCAGTGATGCTGAGGGCTAAGCTATCGGTAGTTTAACTACTGGCATGTTCTCCCAAGATGGACAGGTCTCAGCTGAGGTGCCAGACCAAGATAAACCATCCATCTGGGCAGCAGCAGAATGGGATAGTGTTGGTAGCAGAGGATTACATTTCTGTGACAACGACAACAGCACTAAACTTAAACTGCGCCGAGGAAAGGCCTGGCAATCTACTTCTGTATCTTGCCATGAAAACCCAATGGACAGTCACAACAAAACAAATTGCACTATAGTGCTGGAAGATGAGACCCCGAAGTTGGAAGGCACTCAACTAGCTACTGGGGAGGAGCTGAAGACTTTTCAGAGGAAAGCCAGCATTTATGATGTGGTTGGATCAAAGCCCTTGGGACATCTGACTGCTGATGTAGCTGCGCATGAAATGAGAGTCAGAAGCTGTAAAGATGTCTTACATATTGGAACATGGAACATACGAAGCATGAACCAAAGGAAGTTGGAGGTGGTCAAGAATGAAATGGAACGTGAAATGGAACGTGTACAACTTGATCTGTTGGGTGTCAGTGAACTGCAATGGACTGGCTTCGGGCACTTTGTATCAGATGATCACATGGTCTACTATGCTGGAAATGAAAGACAAAGAAGAAATGGTGTTGCATTTATAATAAAGAAGAAACTTGCAAGAACTGTAATGAAATACAATGCAGTCAGTGAACGCTTAATCTTTATTCGTCTACGAGGAATCCCTATCAACACAACTATAATTCAAATATATGCCCCAACAACAGCTACAGAAGAGGATGAAATTGATGGGTTATATGAACAAGTACAAGCTGAAATTGACAAAACATCTAAACAGGATATCCTGATAGTCATGGGTGACTGGAACACAAACGTTGGCAACAAAGAAGAAGGCAAAGTGGTTGGAAAATATGGACTTGGCAACAGAAATGAAGCTGGAGAAAGACTGATAGAATTCTGCAAGACCAACAATCTATTCATCTCAAACACCTTCTTCCAGCAAAACAATTGGCGACTGTACACATGGGCTTCACCTAATCGATTGTACAAAAATCAAATTGACTACATCTGTAGAAGTCAACGATGGAAAAGCTCTATAACATCAACAAAGACAAAGCCTGGAGCTGACTGTGGTACAAATCACCAACTACTAGTATGCAAACTCAAGCTAAAGTTGAAAAAGAGTAAGCCACTCATGAATGTAGCAAAATATGACCTTGAGAATATACCACTGGAATTTAAAGGCTGCCTACAAAATCACTGCATTAGATACAAATGACAGAGTACCAGAAGAGTTATAGAATGACATCAAGAAGGTTGTATTAGAAGAAAGCGAGGTCTCTACGAAAGGTGAAAAAACAAAAATGTCCAAAATGGATGAAGGAGGAAACTCTGAAAATTGCTCAGAAATGCAGAGAAGCTAAAGCCAGAGGAGAAAGAAACAAGCCTTACTGGTCTCGTTTCCGAACGTGTAAATATATATAACAAAAAAGCTGCACGTTCACTCAAGCCAATGTAGTAAAGTCAATTCTTTCACTCTTATTGCAACACTATAATAAGGTCTCAGACTCGTATGGCACTTAACTTCAGACTTGCATCCGTTCATATAGTGCTATAATTTGCATCAACAACCTTATGACCTGTGTATATTATGATCAATTCTTATTGCCACGCTGTAAAGACTCTTTAAAAATGAATAGGAACTTAGCTTAAACATTCCTGCGAGTCATGGCCAGCGAGCATAGTGGGGACATCTTCAACTTGCAAGGACCCTGCAGTGAATAAAATCTCTGTTCCAGCTACTCTCCGTGGACCCGGAGTGATTCCTGGAGGCGTGAGGGGCTTGTAGAGGGCCCTGAGACTGTGGGAGCTGTGTACCTTGCTTGAGCACTTGCCGTTTTTTCCCGATTCGGGCAGGCATAGTGGGGACATCTTCAACTTGCAAGGACCCTGTTAGTATAAATGTGGGCTGTTTGGATGACCGCGGAGCGTGTCCGCGGAGCGTGATCCGAAGGGGCGTGTCCAAAGGGGAGGGACACGCCCCTTTGGCGCCCCTTCGGCGTCACAGCGGCGAACAGTGAGTTTTGTGGTTTAATATTGCTTGGTGTTATTTGTATTATACTTATGGGTAAACGCAAAGCCAAACCTGGGCGTGGTGAGGAGGGATCGACTGCCAGTGCTCCGGTTGTCGGGCCCTTAGATAAACATCTGATCCCACGCCCAGTTGCGCAGTCTTCTCCCGAGGGTGCCTCTCTTAGTTCTAGTGGGAGGACCCCTCCTCCTTGTCCTGCTGCTTGTTTGTCTTTGGTAGGGTTGGAGAAGTCCCCTGAGTCGGTGAGAGCCGCCGCTTTGGCGACGGTTCAGTTGCCTAAACCTGTTACTTTGGCTGGTCCCGGGGGTGCTTTGTGCCCACCGGTCTCCTCTGTAGGTTCGGAGATAACCCTGAAGGATCTGTGGCAAGTTTTGCAGTCTATTGATGCTAAAGTGTCCTCAACTTTAAGTTCATTGTGTGATTTTTCCTCTCAAACTGTTACATCTCTCCAGCAACTGGATAGTAAGATTTCTGTGGTAGATGCTGCTTGTGTCAAGCTTGAGCAGCAACTCCCCTCTTTGCATTCAGCAAATATAGCTGGGATGAAAGATGCTTTGATTTTGCACAGCAAGGTGGAGGCACTTGAAAACACCTTGCGTGCTGTTAATTTGCGTTTCCTTAATTTTCCATATACCTCTCTTCTTTCGCCAAAAATTCTCCTTGATAAATATTTCAAAGAAGTATTGTTTTTCCCAGATCCTGTCGAGGTGTCTCAGTTATTCTATATCTCTACTAGCTCTAAGCGTATCAACCCGGTTGAGGGCGGGTTGGACGTAATAGAGCCTTCCCTTAATAACTTAACCGACTTTTTGGAGGACTCCTCCGACGTAATTAATTCACGTGCCACATTGGTAGTGACTTTGACATCAATTGAATGCAAGCAGCGTATTCTTAAGGCTTTTTTCAGATGCAAGTCAACTGCCTTTTGTGGTCACAAGATAAATATATTTCCTGATGTTTCACGTAGCACCCAACTTAGGAGGAGGCTTTTTCTTGCATTAAAGCCCCGGGTCCTTAAGTTGGGTGCTACTTTCTTTCTCCGCTTTCCCTGCAAGTGTGTTGTAAATTATGAGGGTGCGGTTTATATTTTCTCCGATGTTGCCCTTCTGGAGAATTTTGTTTTGGAGCGGCAGGGCTCTGTTGAGGTTAGTCGGGATGAGTAAGTAAGTAGTATATGCCTCTATATTGTGGGTTTATTAACCTTGGTTTTCTTATATTTTGTTTCCTTTCACTTTTTCACATCTGGGTCTCAGTAATGTGGACTTAATCATGTTTGTGTTACTATTATGTTGATATTTCTTATGTATTTGTTTCCGATTGTCTTGAACTGTATTGACTTCATTTGTTATGTTTGTTAAAACTCTAATAAAAAAAAAAAGAAACAAACTTTTTTTCCTCATGACCTTGTGCCCCTTGGGCCTTGCCCACCATCTTAAAATGGAGAAACCCTCCAGCGGTATCAAAAAATTCACCAAGTGCTCCAGCACCATCGCAGTTAATGGCAAACACAACTGTTGTCTCAAGTGCCTTGGTCCCAACCATCTTCCTCAGGACTGCTCCCTCTGCAAGCAGATGATGAAGAGGGGCCTAGGGAACCGGGCCAAAATATTTGGGGAGCTCTTCCCTTTGGACTCATTGTCATTGGCCTCTACTTCATCCACAGTATTGTTCTGTTCCCATGGTTTGAAGCACTCCAAGGAGTCGAGGTACTCGGAGAAGACGGCCAAGAAAACTATGTCTCCTAAGCCTCTAAAAGATGTCAAAAACCCGAGATTCCTCTGAGGAACTGAAAGAACACAGAGAAGGAAAGTCTCGGGAATCCAGAGAAAGGTCCCATTCGAATAACTGGGAATTGTCCAGGACTTCCTCTGAATCTGGTCATCGGTCCAGGCATCCAAAGCCTCGATGGGGATTCGGGAGGCACCCGAGGCCGAGGCCGAGGCCTCCAGAGAGCCTCCGATGCCTTGCTCTGGTATGGTGCCACCCAGCCCCGTTCTTTCATTAGACCAGACACAGGCTACCTCCCTGGATCAGCATATGCTGTCCTTGGAAAGGACCATAGCAGCCGTTCTGGCGGCTTCAGTACCATTAACACCGACAGCCACAGCAATGCAACTGGGAACATCAGTCTCGATGACCCCATCCACTCCGGAGCAACAAGCGACATCGGTCTTGCCTTTGCCATCGATGCATCGTGCACCAAGCACCAAGGTATCAGCACCAGGCCCAGTGTCAGCATCGATCTTGGAATACCCCTGGTTGCAAAGCGATTAGCCCCCGCGGACCCTGAGGGGCATCGTCGCCGCTCATGTAGCTATCGGCATCAGTGATACTCTCCAGCATCGGACAGACTCTTCCGATTCCAATCATCGGCCCCTTGATTCCGATGACCTCCAAGACATCGCCGTAAATCCCCTCCTGAAGACATGTTTTTTCAGGAGTTTATCCAAAACCTGGTGACTGGCCTTTCCATCCTGGCAGCATCAGAACCGGAACCGAGGGCAAAGGAACTGGAGATCCTCCAGTACTCCACAGCCCCAAAAGAGGCTGCAATCCTCCTGGTACACCGGATCCTACATAACCTGTTGCCCTGGATGTGGGAGACCCCTCTAACAGTTTCTCCCATAAGTCGTCGGTTAGACACCATGTATAGAGTGCCTGAATGCCCTGGCTTCCAAAAGCCACAACTTCCACACTACTCTATGGTAGTAGAATCGGCGATGCACCGTATAAAAAGTGGTAAAAATCATGCATCCATCCCTTCGGGCAGGGAATCGAGAAATCTCGATTCCTTTGCCTGTCGCCTTTCCAAACATCAATGTTATCCAGCAGGATAAAGTCATACATTCTTTACATGAGAATGTTTTTAAAGGAGCTTAATAAAGACCTGGAAGGATTTCTCCCTTTTCTTCCAGAGGAGAAGCGTACAGCTTTCCAGGCTGTCTTGGCTCACGGCCAAAATGTCTTTAAATTCGTAAGTAGAGCTGCTTTTGACGCCTTTGAGTCATCCAGCAGGGCTTCTTCTATCGTCATACAGTATTTTATTTATTTATTTATTTACATTCTCTTTTATACCGCGCTATTCAATATTGGTGCGGTTTACATGAAACAGAGATGTACGTACACAGTGCAGCAAGCTATACTGCGTTTACACAGAATAGGTAGTAGGTGCAAGACGTCTGGCTTGACTCCAGGCTTCTGACTTGGAACAGTGGGTCCAATACAAGTTGGGTAACGCCCCCTGCACTGGTGAAAACCTGTTTGGGAAGAATTGGTGGGATAAGGCAGGAGAGCTAGAAACAGATGACACAACACTTAAGAGGCTCTCCAGAAAGACTTCTGATCCTTCTAAAAAGAAGGCGACTAACTAGAAGCCTTTCTACCCTAAAAAGAGGAGATTCTATCCTTCAAACTCCCAGTCAACCTATCAGGCCCTTCAAAAACAACAGGCCCTAAACAGGCTAGAAAGCCCAGGCTAACCAATCTACAACCAGCCACTCATCCAAATGCGGCTACACCTAGTTTTTGACTCCTGCATAGGGAGCACAGCCAGCCTTCTCCTTCACATACCGGAGCCCACCACCATCCCAGGAAGACTCTCTCACTTCACTCAGCACTGGCATTCCATCACACAGAACTGTGGACTCTCAATATAATTCAGAGAGTTTACCAACTAAACTTCCGAGAACTTCCCCCTCCCCACTTCAAGGGAGAGCTTCATTCCAAACCTCCCCTGGATGCACTACTAAAACAAGAGATAAACATTCTCCTTTCCCAAGGAGCTGTAGAACCAGTTCCAGTAAACCAACAGTTCAAAGGCTTCTACTCCCCCTACTTCCTCATTCCAAAGAAGTCATTAGACCACAGGCCCATTCTCAGCCTCAGAGAGCTAAACAAATTCCTTGTCAAGGAGGAATTCAAAATGATCTCTCTGGGAGCCCTTCTTCCCTGCCTATAGGAACAGGACTGGCTTTGTTCCCTAGACCTCAGAGGCCTACACTCACATCTTGATACATCCAGACCACAGACAGTATCTTCGCTTCACCTGTCAGGGGACCCATTACCAATACAGGGTTCTTCCTTTCGGTCTGGCATCTGCACCAAGGGTTTTCACAAAGTGCATGGCCATTGTAACAGATCATCTCTGGAGCAACAAAGACTTTGTCTTCCCTTACTTAGATGACTGACTCATAAAGGCAGACTCTCCTGGAGAACTCTGCTCGTCTCATCAAATAACGCTTGCACTTCTGCAGTACCTTGGCTTTGTGATAAACTTCCCAAAGTCCCAACTCACTCCAGCAAAAGTTGGAATTCATAGGAAGGATTCTGGACACAAAACAGTCCAGAGCCTTTCTCCCTGTGGACCACATGAACAGGTGGTACAACTAGCCACCCACAAGCAACAATAGCAGACAGCTACAGCTCGATGCGTTCTAACCCTTCTGGGACACATGGCCTCCACACTCTCTCAACCCAGTGGACCCAGTCCACAGGAAACCTCCTGGATGTCATCCAGATAACACCACCCAAGGCCCAATCTCTCCTGTGGTGGTGTACTCCAAAAAATCTTCTCGTAGGGTCACCTTTTCAGACACCTCTACCTCAGCATATACTGACGATGGATGCTTCCAAGCACAGTTGGGGAGCACATTTGGATTCTGTCTCCACACAGGGCCTGTGGACAGCCCAGGAATCCATGCAACAGATAAACCTCCTAGAGCTTCAAGCAGTCACGAATGTCCTCCAGGTTTTCCAGCACCACCTCTCAAACAGTCAGTTCTTAGTCAGAACAGACAATCAGGTAGCTATGTTTTACATAAACAAACAGGGGGGAGGACGGGTTCCCTTCCCCTATGTCAAGAAGCCTACAAACTTTGACAATTTGCCATCCTCCATCACATGCACCTCCGTGCAGTTTACATTCCAGGAGAATCCAATCTCCTAGCAGACAAGCTGAGTCAGATCCTACAGCCCCATGAATGGTCTTTAGATCCAAGAGCAGCGGCAAAACTGTTCCACATCTGGGGAACACCAGTAATAGATCTCTTTGCCACTCCGCAGAACACCTAACTTCCTCAGTTCTGCTCCACAGTTCCATCCAAACTCAGCCTAATGTCAGATGCTTTCATGATCTACTGGGGTCAGGGACTTCTCTATGTGTTTCCCCCCATCTCGAAGACCATCCTCAAACTTCAAGCAGACAAGAGTTCTATGATCCTCATAGCCCCTCGCTGGCCACATCAACCCTGGTTTCTACTTCATCTGATGCAAACTTCACCAATTCCACTGGGTTCTAGGACGGGTCTCCTATCTCAGGACAACGGAGCACTTCTCCATCCCAATCTGCAGTCCCTTTGACTGACAGCATGGCTGCTGAGAGCAATTAGTTCAGAACACCACTGTGCGTATTATAACTGGCTCTACAAAATTTGAACACATAACTCCTGTCCTCAAACAGTTACATTTCCTTCCGGTTATTGCAATAGCAAAATATAAAAACCTAATGACTATTTTCAAAATTTTTCACCAATCCTCAGCGGATATTCTACAATCTATAATTTCAAAAGACGAGCATAAGACCAAGAAGATCTTAAAATATCAATAAACTTAATACTCCTTTGACCTTCAACAAATCAAAACAAATGACTTCTAAAAGAGCGTTTTCCTTTATGGCACCAGAGTTATGGAATTCTATTCCTGAAGACTTAAGAACTCAGGAAGACATTAAGGACTTTCGCAAATCTTTAAAGATTTATTTATTTATAGAATCATTTGGTGAATAAACTTAAATTTACCATTATGTATATTTAATTTCACTATGATATAGTATTATAACATACTGTTTTGTTTTGTATTCATATTGTATTGTAATGTATCGTTTTTGTTTTCCCATACCCTCAGTATGTAAGCCTTTGTTGTGTTCTCAACCACTTTGCTTGAAGGATAAGGTGGTATACAAAACTGGTTAAATAAATAAATAATTCTCCAGGACCTGCCACTATCTACTGCTGTAAAGCATATTCGCCTTTCTTCCAGAAAGCACCAGAAAGACCTATTCTTTCAAATGGCGTAGATATGCTTCATAGTGCTCTCAGAATGGTCACAATCCATTTGAACCATCAGTCCCTACGCCCCTTCAGTATTTTTTGCATTTATCCTCTCTAGGTCTTAAGATGAACTCAATGCGAGTGTACCTTAGTGCTATTTCAGCATTCCATAAGCCTCTGGAAGGCAGACACATCTCCACAGCTCCTCTGGTTTATGAGGTGCCTTCTCCTCACAAAATGACCCATACAATCACCACCAGTGGCATGGAATCTCAATGTGGTACTAGCCCAGCTTCTCAAGCCGCCATTTGAGCCCATAGCAACCACACAGCTCCGATACTTACCATGGAAGATTTTATTTCTCATCACCCTGACATCGGCCAGGCACATCAGTGAGCTGCAAGCCTTAGTGGTCCATGCTCCGTATACACATTTTCATCATGACAAGGTTGTCCTTCGGACACACCCCCACTTTTTTCCAAAAGTAGTATCACTTTTCCATCTCAATCAATCAGTAATCCTGCTGGTCTTTTTCCAAGACCTCACGCTTCTTGTCCAGAAGCCACCCTATATACACTTGGGTGTATGTTTACTAAACCACGTTAACGTAGCAGATGCTATGTTAATGCGTGTTAGGTAACGTTAACGCACGTAAACGTCACGTTAACGCGTGTTAACGATACATAACGAGCGTTAGCGTTCCCGGCCGTGGTAAGTCTCGCAGAGGGTGGAGAGAAGGGGTCAATGGTCGGGGAGTGGGTGGGGAGAGGTCCCCTCCACACTAACGCAGGGAACCGAAAGCTGAATCTTACCGCGACTGAAATCCTGGCGTTAGCACACATTTGCAAGAGAGAGAAACCATTTCAGTGTCAGCAATGTGCAGCATAGGCAGGGAGCCCAAGAAAAGTGATAGTAGTGCTCCATTTGCAGCAACAGCATAGTGCCCAAGTTTGAAAGGCCACTATGGTGATAAAAACATAGAAACATAGAAATATGATGACAGAAAAAGACCACATGGCCTATCTAGTCTGTCCTTCCATAACAACAACTACAACAGTCCCCTTTTTACCTTTAGAGATCCTCTGTGTTTGTCCTATGCTTTTTTGAATTCAGTTACTGTCTTCATGATGGTGCAAATGGGGCATAGGGGCTGCAGGCGGGACATGTAGTGGGGCAGCTGGGGCACAGGGTGGACTAGGCAGTCACCTAGGTGGCACATAGGAACATAGAAACCAGACATCAGCAAGACAGCAGCTGACAAAGGCCAAACACAATTTACCTACATCTACCTGGTCCACCCTAGCTAACAGTTGCCAGGACACTGACCTGACATCCCCCCAGCCAACCCTCCCACAAGCAGAAAGGACATAATATTGGCAGGCGGTGATGGGGCGGATGTGAGGATACCCATGTATGCCTCCCCACCCCAGACCCTGCTCCCTAGGCAACCGCATACCCACACAGTGGATGATCTCCAGGAACAAGCAGGAATGAGTCTTCACATATGGGTACGTCGGTACCGACGGAGCCTGCGCGGGAACGCTCCCCAGCGTCCAATCAGAAAGCTTTTGGGAGCATCCCACAGCGCCTGCGTGCTGCCTTCCCGCCTTTCCAACTGTCTCTCCTCAGTTGTTCTTTTTCCGCGGAGCCAGCAGGTCGTGTTCCTGTCACCGCAGAAGAATTTCCTTATTTTTTCTTTATTTCTTTTCTGTACGCGTCTGCCTTCCTCGACGCTATACCGGTACCGCCGGTTCTTATTCTTTTCTTTAAAAAAAAGAAGACCTTTTATTTTTCTTCAGGTGTACTTCAGTTTTGGGCCTTGGGCCCAAAACCTTTTCCTTAAATATGGAAAAACCTGCCTCAGGATTTAAGAAGTGCACAAAATGTGGCGGTACTATTTCCATCACCGACACCCACGACTGGTGTCTCAAATGTTTAGGCCCTGACCATTCCATTAAAGATTGTGTGTCCTGTTCCATGATGTCTAAGAGAGGTCGACAGAACCGAGCTGCCAAGCTCAGTACCCTGTTTCCCTCTGATGCAGCTTCGGTGGCATTGACGTCTTCCAGGGCTTCTTCTTCCTCACATGGATCTCAGGTAACTAAACATAAATCCAGCCGGTCCTCGAAGGGCAAATCTCCTTTCAGGCATCGAGATGCCCCTGGCCTTGCCCTCGAGGATTCTGCACCGGCAAAATTACCCCGGCGGGAGGCTTCGGCTTCTAAAGCATCATCATCGGGGTTCCAGGACGATCTAGATGGCGTGGCCTCAACAGATCTCCTGGTGCCATGTTCTGGGGTACCGGTGGCTTCCACCGGTACCGACTTCCAGGCATTGGCAGCGTCGATGGATCAGAGGATTCTGTCCATCGAACGCAGTCTGGCGGCCTTCCTTGTGGCATCGACGCCCGTGGTACCGCAACAGACTACTCTGCAGGTACCGGCTCCAGTATTGCCATCGGCACTGATTCCGGTACCGGTGGCATCAACATCGGCATCACTGTCAGCCATGCCGGTACTCTGCCCTCTGCAGCCCTCCGGTACCGATACCCAGGTACCGATGATTCCCGATACCGATCCCGGTCGGTACGGGTATCGGGCTTTGCAAGAGCATCCCGACAGACGATACTTCGATTCCTCTGATGACTCTGAGGATTCTGAAGAGTCTGTCGATGAAGCAATGCTTCTTCCACAGGAGGAGTCTTCTCCTAAACGAAGGATGTCTCCTCCAGAGGACTTGTCTTTTTAAGACTTTATCAGAGAGGTGGCTCAGGGTCTCTCTATTACAGTAGCCCCAGAGTTAGAGCCTAGAGCTAAGGAGTTAGATATTCTACAATATCCTAAAACTCCTAAAGAGGCAGCTACCCTGCCTATTCATGAGATTCTGTATGATCTCATGTTAAGGATATGGGAAGCACCTCTATCCACCTCTCCTCATTCTCGCAGGTTAGACACCATGTATCGTGTCCCTCCTTGTCCTGGTTTCCATAAAACTCAGCTCCCTCACCACTCTATTGTGGTTGAATCTGCAATGAGAAAGATTAGAAGTGCCAAGAGACATGCCTCTAATCCTCCAGGACGTGAATGTAGAACGCTGGATGCTTTTGGTAGAAGAATCTTCCAAGCTTCCATGCTGGCTGCGAGAATTAATTCCTATAGTCTCTACATGGGAATGTTCTTAAAAGAAGTCACTGACCATTTGCTTACTTTAAGTCCTTTTATGTCGGACAGTAAAAGGCCAGAATTTCTCTCTGGGCTCAAACATGCCCAGGATATCTCCAAATTCTCCAACCGTGCAGCTTTCGACTCCTTTGAATGCATAAGCAGAGCCTCAGCTATAGTTATAGGTGCACGTAGGATTGCTTGGCTTCAAGCATCTGATTTGGAGACCTGGGTCCAAGATGAATTGGGAAATATCCCCTGTACAGGTGAGAATCTGTTTGGTAAAGATTGGCAAGCAAAGGCCAATCAAATGGATGCTGAAAATTCTGCTTTGGATAGACTATCCAAATCTACTGCTGCTCCTGCTAAGAAAAGGTTGTTCAAGAAAACACCTTTTTCTAAAAAGGGAAGATCCTATCCTGCTTATAGTCAGAGAGCATCTTCTGCAGCTCAGTTTCCTTCCAAACGTCAGCAATCCTCCAAACAGACCAAAGCAAAGGCTGCGAGGCCTGCTCCAGCCCAGCAATCTCAGCCCCCTCAGGGCCTTTGACTCTCTGCTAGGGAACTTAGCCTTCCTGGCTCTAGAAGGACCAGAGCCCTCCACCATCCCAGGAAGGTTATGTCACTTTGCTCCCAGATGGGGGCAAATCACAGCAGAGCATTGGGCACTCTCCATCATAAGAGAGGGGTACAAACTTCATTTTTCCAGCTTGCCCCCTCTCACAAGAGTGCACCAGTTCAATTCTCCAACCTCCCTCCTCAGCCTGTTAGAGCAGGAGGTTGCCACTCTTCTAGCCCAGGGGGCAATAGAGGAAGTGCCTTCTCAACAACAGGGCACAGGGTTCTACTCCCCCTATTTTCTTATCACAAAGAAAACAGGGGGCTTCAGGCCCATTTTAGATCTCAGAGAATTGAACAGATTCCTAGTCAAAGAGAAATTCAAGATGGTTTCTCTAGAAACTCTGCTGCCATACCTTCACAGTCAGGATTGGCTTTGTTCTCTAGATCTCAAGGATGCGTACACTCATGTTCTCATCCATCCAACTCACAGAAGGTTCCTTTGGTTCCTTTTCCAGGAGAAGCACTATCAATACAAAGTGCTCCCCTTTGGCCTAGCCTCTGCACCAAGGGTGTTCACGAAATGCATGGCAGTGGTTGCTGCTTTTCTGCGCACCCTGGGAATATTTGTCTTCCCCTATCTGGACGACTGGCTCATTCGAGCTCACACTCAATCAGAGGCCAAGACTGCTCTAACCTGCACAATGCGTATCCTTCAATATTTAGGGCTGGTAATAAACATCCGAAAATCCAATTTGATCCCTACTCAGTCCCTGGAGTTTATAGGGGCGCTGCTGGATACCACAAAGGCAAGGGCCTATCTTCCTCAGGCCCGCTGCCTTCGCTTGATGCAGTTAGCTTCTCAAGCAGAGTCAAAAGCCCTACTAACTGCTCGAGAAATGTTACAGTTGCTAGGCCACACGGCATCCACCGTTCATGTGGTACCATATGCTCGCCTGCACATGAGAGCAGCTCAGTGGACTTTATCCACCCAATGGACCCAGGCATTAGGCTGCCTGTCAAACAAAATAGCAAACTCAAGTCGCCTCTTTTTGTCCCTCCAGTGGTGGAAGTCCCCTCAAAACCTGTTGCAGGGGTCTCCCTTTCAACAGCCTCTACCCCAGGCAACTCTTACAACAGATGCTTCTCCAATGGGCTGGGGAGCTCATCTTCAGGACCTCTCCACCCAGGGCATCTGGTCCCCACAGGAGACTTCTCTACATATCAATTTCTTGGAACTCAGAGCAGTCTTCCTTGCTCTGTGAGTTTTCCACACCCTGCTCAGCCACAAGACAGTCCTTGTCCACACGGACAATCAGGTAGACATGTTCTACATAAACAAGCAGGGGGGCACTGGCTCTCTGTCGCTTTGCAACGAAGCTCTGCGACTGTGGGCCCTCGCCAGAGAGCATCACATTCATCTTCTGGCAGTCTATCTTCCAGGTGTTCAAAACTCTTGGGCGGACAGACTCAGTCGAGTTCTGCTTCCACACGAGTGGTCCCTACATATGGACCAGGTATCCAAGATTTTTCAAATTTGGGGAACCCCGGACATAGACCTCTTTGCAAGTCCGTGGAATGCCAAACTTCCCCGGTTCTGTTCCAGAACTCCGGCTCAGGGGGCTCAGGCAAGGGATGCTTTCCTCCTTCACTGGGGTCAAGACTTCCTGTATGCCTTTCCACCCATTCCCCTGATTCCCAAAACCCTGTTCAAGCTTCAGAGAGACAGAGGCCACATGATTCTCATAGCTCCACATTGGCCACGGCAAGTGTGGTACCCTATGCTTCTATATCTCTCTCAAGCTCCCTCCCTAGAGTTAGGGTCTGCTCCAGACCTCCTCTCTCAGGAGGATGGAATGTTGTGGCATCCCAATCCCCGATTTCTGCATCTCAGGGCTTGGCTGTTGCTTTTGATCCTTCTCATCTGGGACAACCAGTCTCCAAGAGAACACTTTCCAACTGGATTGCCCAATGTATTTCTTTTGCCTATCAGAGCAAGAACATTTCTCTGGAGGGCCATGTCACAGCTCACAATGTGAGAGCCATGGCAGCCTCAATGGCTCACCTGAACTCTGTGTCTATCGACAACATCTGTCGAGCAGCCACTTGGGCCTCGGTTCATACCTTCACAGCCCATTACTGTTTGGACAAGGACTCCCGCAGGGATGCCTTGTTTGGTCAGGCTGTTCTCAAACACCTGTTCCATGCTTAATCAACTCCTACCCATCATCCCTCATGGGATGCCAGAGATCCAGGTGGGGAAGTGCAGCCCTGTCCCAGGGACACACAACTTATGGGCTCTCTCCCTGGCATCAAAAGCTAGGGAGTCCCCATATGTGAAGACTCATTCCTGCTTGTTCCTGGAGATAGCAGAGTTACTTACCTGGAGAACAGCAGGAATAAGTCTTCACAACCCACCCACCTCCCCTAGGAGTTGTCTCTCTCTCTCTATGTCTCTTCCTTTCCCTCTCTCTCCCTCTTTGTCTCAGCTATAAAACTCAACTGAGGAGAGACAGTTGGAAAGGCGGGAAGGCAGCACGCAGGCGCTGTGGGATGCTCCCAAAAGCTTTCTGATTGGACCCTGCGGAGCGTTCCTGCGCAGGCTCCGTAGGTACCGACGTACCCATATGTGAAGACTTATTCCTGCTGTTCCCAGAGATCACCTGTTACAGGTAAGTAACTTTGCTGCCTGGGACTGCGCACTACCAGCACCGACAGCATATGGTCATGTCAGCATGGCAGGGGGGGGGTGTGCCCGTGCTGGAGGGGGCAGTGGCATCTGCCTGCAGTGGACCTAGGCCATGCCCTTTACCAGTAATTGGTGTGCAGTGCAACATAAAAGGTCTGGCTGAGGAAAAGTACAGGTAGCTCCAGGGACTACTGTGCATCTATAGCAACAGTGTGGTGCAGTACACACAGCCAGTGTGTCCAGAAGCAGAGGGTCACAGGTTCAAGTCCCAGCTGTGGATCCTGCAGAGCATGTCCCTATATTTTATCCTACAATGCAGATACAACAGCAACATGTGCAAAGCCCTAAGCAGCGGCGAACAAGGGTACAGACACCCACTCACACAGGCTCCACAATCCAAAGCTGCATGGAGAGTCAGGCTGTTGGCCCCAGCACGGAACTGCAGTTATCACCAGAGCATTACTACTACCTCCTGCAAAGTTTATCATTTTCAGCATTGTGATCAGGACCTGTGTGGCGGGCAGGGCTGCCAACCACCCCTATCTTTGCACAATGCTGCAATAGGAATGTGTGTGTGTGTGTATGTCTATCCATTATTTTGTGGCTGCCCACACCTCACTGGGCCCACAGTGCTCCACTGTTACCAGCGTTAGCCTGAATGTATGCATAATGAGGAGCAAGGTATTGTGGGTATGGCCCGGACAGGGCGGATTGGCCAGGATGCATCTTCACAGGGTTTGGGGCAATGGCTGGGACACTGTAGTGCCCGACCACATCCTGCATGGACAGGGTGGCCATAACATGTCATGCTGGGAGGACACTCTCACTCTGACCGAGCAGTGACCATGGCATGTCTAGGTTCCCACATAGTGATCTACACTATCTGCTTCCATTGATACCTGTGTGTTCTTAGTGCTGGGGCCCTATCACTGAGATACCTGTTTGGTGCACATAGTGCCTCTGTGAGCATGCACTTTGGACTGGTTAGTGGACTATCTGCAGTTAGTCTTTGCATGGTTGGAATACCTTGTAGGGTGTTGTAGGTGCAGTCTGACTGTGCTATCTGCTGATGACTGGCAGACTGGTGTGAAGCAGTTGAGGTTTTCCAGTCCTAACCCCAGCATTACTGCTGGTTTGCCCCAGTCACAGTTATGGCTCTGGCCCACCAACCCTGGAGGGCTGTCTTATGCCAGCAGGATGGAGATTGCTTCACTGGGGCTCAGGCACCTGTCCCCTACCTACAAAAAGGGTGATTGTGAGCCCTTTGGGGTATATAGTGTATACCACTTTGACCTGTAGAGGCACTGCTACACAAACCTCATGCAAGTCTAGAAACCCCTCTGCCCTGATAACAGGTGCCCATGTCAGCCAGACCCTACCACTGGGTAGACAATAATCTGGGTGATGTCTGGTCCCAGAGGGTCACATGTGACTGCGGAACACAGATGGACACCACATTACCTTTGGATGCACTGCAAGGAACACCTGTCACACACTGGTAGTGATGGGGATGTACAGCATGACCTATCGCTAGCACCACATGTACTGTGGACGTAGTGCTGGGCACCCATCCTATCCCTCAGGATGAACACAGAATCTGCACAATGGCATGGTCTGTAGCTACTCTGTGCCAGTATCACGCACTGTCAGTTCGTCTTTCCAAGCTGAGGTACTGGAGAGGTGCAGACCCCATTTGGTAATGAGCTGTAGACAGCTATTCAGCATGTGCATTGCATCATGGGTACTGGTGGGACTACCCTATCCTGGCACTCAGAACAGACAGTTTGTGCAGTGACCTGCAGTCCTTCTTTACCCAGCCATTGCTGTGAGATACACTATGGAGGTATAGCCTACTGGTTAGTACAATGCTGTTCTCAACAGTGTTCATGGGTTCAATTCCTCACTGTTCCCTCCTTTCATGCCTGTCCTACTCAAATAGTTTGCATGTCTGTAACAGTCATATTTTTTCAGAACTGTGCTTTCTAGCCCATAATACCCTCGCCACAGTGCCAACATTCCTTCGGTCCGTCTATCTGCGTCTCTCAGCTGTATAGAGTCCTGTCTTCCTGTGCAGGCTACCACCCCATGTCCTGCACTGCTACCCTTTCCTACATTGCGCCTCTTCGTGCTTGCCTCGCCTGTGCCTGATCTGCATGGCACCACCACTCCTCTGTCCACCCATCATTGTAACTATCCTGCCACCTCCGTCTCCACTGGGGGACACATATTTCCATCGTCTGCCACCTACTGTCTTTCCAGTACTATACATTGCCAACACCCTGTGCTGTGGTACAGTTGCCCCCACGATGTTTGTCAACAGTACTGGCAGCCACATGGGATGTCCACAGATATGGCAGGTCCAGCAGCTCCCAGCTCTCCCTCCCTCCCATTGCCTTTCCTCGGTGCTTTATCTAGTGTTAGGGCTACATCTGTCTCTAGGCCTCACAGGTCATACATGTCATCCTGAAGCACCTTGCAGCCCTTAGGGCATAGTGACCTAGGGCACCGTAACCTTGTTAGGCCACCTTAACCTATGGTTCCGTAACCCAGGGTACCTTCTAAGGTGCCTTGTCCAGGGGTGCCTAATATGGCACTTAGCCCAAGGAGCCCTATAGGGCACCTTATGAGGCACCTTACAAGGCACCTTATAAGGCACCTAACAAGGCACCTTACTTATAAGGCATTTTATAAGGCATCTTACTTATAAGGCACCTTACAAGGCGCCTTGTAAGATGCCTTATAAGTAAGGCCCTTGTAACACGCATTAGTCTAAGGCGCCTTGTAACGCGCATTAGCTGATACAGCTTGCCGTAAGGAAGCACTGCCCATTCCTTTATATGGGCATCTGTACCATTACCGTGGAACGTAACGTGGGTAACATTACCACGGTTTAGTAAATATACCCCTTAGTGTAAGAGGGCTCTGGCCTTCTATCTCCAAAGGACAGAAGACATTAGGAAGTCCTCCCAGCTCTTTGTCTCCTTTGATCCTTCTCACCTGGGCCTTCCAGTAGCCAAACGTACACTATCCAAATGGATAGCAGACTGTATTTCTTTCGCATATGATAAAGCAGGTCTTTCCCTTATGGAACACGTAACTCCTCATAATGTCCGAGCAATGGCAACCTCTGTTGCAATCTCTATTCAGTAGCCATTGACGAGATTTGACAAGCTGCTACGTGGTCCTCTATGTATACCTTCCAGCCCTTTACTGCTTGCACAAGGACTCCTGCCAGGATGCAGCCTTTGGCCAGGCAGTTCTTCAGTATCTCTTTGGAACATAGAAACAACTCCAACCCCCCGCCCACTTCTTGCCAGATCTCCTTGGCGGAGAAGTCTAGGTTCAAATGACCTTGTCCGACTTTCTGACCCAGTCCAACTCTTCAGAGATCTGGGAGCTAGGGAGTCCCATATGTGAAGACTATATTCCTGCTTGCTCCTGGAGATAGCATAGTTACTCACCTGTAACCAGTGATCTCCAGGAACAGCAGGAATTTAGTTTTCACAACCCATCCTCCTCCTCTTGGAGTTGTAGGATTATTTTTGATTTTCTTTTTTCTACTCCTTTTCTTCTACAGACACAACTGAGGAGAGGGAATTGGGAGAGTGGGAAGACAGCAGCACAGGCACAGTGGAGTGCTCCCAAAGACTTTCCTATTGGTAGCTGGGGAGCTTCCCACACGGGCTCTGTCGGTACCCAATGTCACCCATATGTGAAGACTAAATTCCTGCTGTTTCCGGAGGTCACCTGTTACAGGTGAGTAACTATGCTTTCCTGTCTATATGCGAAAGCAGTCATATTGGCAGTGTGCCAAGAAGAAAAGTTTTAAACTTTGGCTTTCGATGGCATTCAGGAATGGATCTTGGGACAGATTCCAGATTTTCCTGCTGCGCAGAGACCAATAGCTCTTCGTCTTTCTTCATATTAACAAGCAATGAAACATTGTGCTTTAATTCCAAATCAGAGTTCCACAGAAGCTGGGTTGTTTGGGGGGAGAAGCCTAGAGGTTCCCCCCCCTCCCCCGGCAAAGGCTCTTCTCCGTTAACTGGAGCAAGGATGGAAAGACTTTGCTTTTCTCCCTGAAAATTTTGCACAACCAAAGAATTCATGGCTCTCCACGTCCAAAATTGGAATATCGGGAGATGGGAGGGGCGCTTCCTCGGAGCTAACCTGCTCAAGGGTACCCTCTAGAGATTTCCCAAACTCTGCAGTTTCTAAAGGCAGGAAGGAGTTAAAATCAGGCTCTAGCTGAATCATGGAATTCAAAGAAGCAGTTTCTGTATTAATGACTTGCTGCTTCCCTGGTTGTGACTTGAGGAAACTGCAGATTTCGTGGTCTTGCATGAGCCATCCACATTGTAAAAGCTCTTTCTGCTCCATGACCAGAGGAAATACTTTTCCAGCAGTTTGCAAAATGTCCCTAATTTCATATTTTGCATCAGTCATTTGTAACAAAAGCTCTAATCTTTCAGATTCACAGGCATGAAATTTGTCAGTCACTTCATCTAACTGTGTCTGAGCAGAGTTTAGAACATTAAGGAACTGCTTATACAATGCTTGTGTATCTCACAAGTCTTCCAGTAACTTTTTTATGTACATGGGGTTCTGCAGTAAATACATTTACCTCAGTCTGCATAGCCAGACTATCTCTGTCAGCAATACTAGCTGATAAAGCCATCATAAATCAGATTGTCTTAAAAGGAAAACTCAGGGCTAGCTTATTCATAGTTCTGTGAAACGTTCATTCAGAACTGCCTACCCTGAAAGCGAGCTCCCAAACCTGTAAGACGTGGTTTATTCAGAATCACGTATCATGGACGACAGCCACCAATTTATAGGAGATATTGTCAGTAGCAGATAAATACACATGTATAAATACTTGGTATGTCTAGGGAAAACTGCTACTCCCATTTTCCCTGGCAAACAAACCATGTGATAAAATAAGAACCAACCATGTGTTTGTATATAAATTAGACTTTACTACTGATTGAAAAATAGTGTAAAATTAGCATAAATTAGTTTTTTGAGGTAGTAAGTTATGCAGCCCTATGATTACAATTACCAAGATTCCTAATCTCTGTTTTAGTAACCAACATCACTGATTCACTCTGCACTCAGGCATACAGTACATTATATGACTGTCTATGCTAGCCCCAGCCTGGGGGGGGGGGAATTAAAGACCAGTACCTTAGTTCTTACCAGAACACCTGTGGCTGGGTTTGAGAAATTGTCTCACAAACAGCATGAAGTTAAAGTATGGCGGAGGTCCAATGTCGGCTACAGGCAGGAGAGCCGAGCAGCAGATCTGTGGGAGAGATTCACACTAACCCAAGGTTAGTCTTTGTCCTTGAGGCAGGCAGGCAGTAGGGCTAGGAACTACAAAAACAAACTCCCAGAGTCAGGCTAAGTTACAGTTCCCAAGGAGTATAGCAGAAGTCTGTGTGTGCAGAAGTGTGTAGAAATCCCAGAAGCAGTTTCAGAAAAAGTGTAGAAGCAGTCCAGGAAAAGTGCAGAAGCTTTCTGTCTCTCCATCATATAATTCTTTGTCCTGATCCCCTCATCACGGCACGGTGATTGGCTGGTCTCAGATACTGTATGTCATCTTCAGCGAATCCTGTAACAGTGGTCAGGTGTTCCTTCTCCGAACAAATGTCCATGGTGCAAAAAAGATGCTGGTATGCAGGTGCATATATTGTTGCATATCCTAGGCCCAGTGGCATAGTCTCGGGATGAAAGCAAGTTCTCTAGCACATAGGCATGAACAATGATTCTGCTGACTTGCTTGATCTGCAGAGTTTACTAATGGCACAGCAGAAAAGTGTTCTATCTTATATGGTTCAGAACAGTTTCTGAGCAGGCAAGGAATCCATATTGTAACAGGAAGCCATGCTGTTTGGTTCAGACATTAGTTTCTGAACAGGCACAAGCTCTACAGTCTTTACCTAAGAAGATGTAGGAAGTTATACATTCCAGAAATTATTTTTAAAGATGATGTATCAGAGGAATTGAAACATATCTCAATAAACCTGGTAGATATATCAAATCAACTGGGCCAGATGGCATACATCTCAGGATGCTGAAAGAACTGAAAAATGAAATTGCATTCCTACTATTAGTAATTCGTAAAATATCATTAAAATCATCTGTAGTATCTGGAGATTGGAGAGTGACCATCATAACAACAATTTTTAAAATGTGTTCCAGGAGTGATGCAGGAAACTACAGACCAGTGATCCTGATGTCAGTATCAGGCCAAATGGTAGAAAGCATTATAAAGAACAAAATGACTGAACATGTAGCTTAGTCATGGTTTAATATGTATCTTAATATGTATACGATAGAGGAAAGGCAGGATAGAGGAGATATGATAAAGATGTTTAAATATCTCCATGTCATAAATGCACAAGAGGAGAACCTCTTTCAATTGAAAGTAAGATCTGCAATAAGGAGGCATAGGATGAGGGTGAAAGGGGATAGACTCAGGAGTAATATGCGGAAATATTTCTTTACAGAAAGAGTGGTAGATGCGTGGAATAGTCTCCCATTGGAGATAGGGATGAGGATAATATGGGCCCAATTCTGTCCTTCATGCACATCCCCTTTGTACATCCGGTATGAGCTGAACGTACAAAGGGGATCGCGATTCTGATACCGTGGGCACATCTAGCCCCGCAGGATCAGAATGGCAAAAGGTCTGTACATGCAAGCTGGGACTGATTCAGTTCCAGCCTGCATGTACAGGCACTGCCTAGATAGCTCTGCCAGGTATTTAAATGGAGCCGTTGCGCCATGGTGTCATGTTGCCATGGCACCACGGCTCCATTTAAATGCCGTGATGTCAGCCACTGAAAACTAAAGTTTAGAGGGGGCGGAGCTAGCCGCGGAGAAGAGATGGCCACTTAGTTTGTGGCTCCCTCCCGATATAACAGAATCCGGAGTATTTCTCGGTGTCGGGCAATTTTGTGATTGGCATTTTTTTTACTGTGGGTAGCAGTAAAGCATGTCTGCACTGAAACCAGCAAGATTAGAATTTCCACCAACGTCTGGTCAAGCTAGTAAACGAGCTAAACAAGAACTTCCCCTCAAAAAATGGCGACGGAAAAATCAGCGGCGGAGGGGGTGCGCGAAATACTGCAAGAGTTGCGCTCTGTTAAAGACATGATTGCAACTAATTCTGCGACTCTGGTCCAGGTGCAAGAAGATCTCCACGAGGTAAAGGAGAGATTGGGGGACGTGGCAAAGCGCTTGGACGATGTAGAAGCTGAATTGGACAGACAGTCCACTATGATAGCGCAGTTGGGCCCGCTAACGAAAAGGGTGACAGCCTTGGAAGCGCAAATGGAAGATCAGTCCAATCGGGCTCGGAGGAATAACCTACGAATTATGGGAATCCCTGAAGGCCGCGAGGGGGTAGATCCTATTGGCTATCTGGAGAAATTAATACCGGAGCTATTAGAAATCACCTTTGTGCGTCCACTGGAGCTAGAAAGAGCCCATCGGGTCCCATCACAAGTAAAGCATCCCACGCAGCGACCGCGTCTGTTTGTCATCAAAATTCTCAGATACCAGCATGTTCTGCAGATCATGCAGGCAGCCAAGCGCCGACCGTGGCTGCAGATAGATGGACAGAAAGTCGCCTTCTTTCCAGATCTCAGCAAGCAGACGGTTCAACGTCGAAAGGAGCTCCTGGCCTGTAGACCCATGTTGCAGCAAGCTCAGGCGCGATATGGGCTTTTCTACCCCGCGCATATGCGGGTGACTCTGGACAACAGCACCAGAACCTTTGCGGATGGTCCAGCTCTCCAATCCTAATTGCAAGAGCGCACACGTATGGAGATGGGAACCTGAAAGAGACTGGGCCTCAATGCAATGCTTTATACTGTCATGTTTGTTTTTGCCATGATGGGTTGCTTTAAGGAGGGAGGGTGTGGGCATAGTAGACCTGCCTATATTTCTGTATGTTAAGAAGGCTGTTATACGTTGTTCTATTTCGGGTAGTCATGTTTTCACTGATGAGTTTGCTCTGACATGATGCTTTTGATTTCTCTAAGTGAAGCTGGGCCCTGATGCAGAGGGAATACTCGCAGAGTACTTTTGTTTATCTTTCTTAGCGGAGGGAGGGGTGGGTGGGATATGATGGGCGGTGGGGACTTCACCATACAAGTTAAGGTAGTTAATGGTTTGGGACAGGCAGGGTGGTATAGTCTTGTTTTAGCGAACAGTTTATGTTTGGACCTGGGGCAGTTGACTGCGAATGCTACTATCTGCGGGCTCTACAAAGCAAAATATGGCTGATTTAAAGCTGAGGGTGTTATCCCTTAATGTTCAAGGTATTTCCAACCCTATTAAGAGGAAGAAAATATTGACTTATTGCAAGCATCAAAAAGCGGATGTCATATATTTACAAGAAACCCATCTATCACTCCCTGAATCCTGCAAAGTTACAGATGCTACCTACCAAAACATTTTATCGGCTCCTGCCCTCAAAAGGAAGGGGGGTGTTATCATCCTGGTCAGGAAGATCCTTCCGATAGTAGTTCAGGAGACTAAAATTGATCCAAATGGGCGGTGGGCCAAGGTAAGCGCACGACTCAAGGAGGATATGTTTACTTTCATGACGCTGTATGGCCCCCATTCGGATGATCCACAATTCTATACTCAGGTCACCCAAGAGCTAATGGAAGCTGGCTCATCACATATAGTGTTGGGTGGAGACTTCAACCTTATACAAGACCCGCTGCTTGATCGTACTCCATACAAGCCGCAACACAAACCTATGTCTAGCAAGATATTGCTGAATACTGGGAATACTGGGGCTGGTGGATCCCTGGAGGCTTTTTTCCCCTAATGGCAGAGAATATTCCTTTTACTCCTTACCCCATAATTCGCAAACCCGTATTGACTATTTTTTGGTCTCCAAGACGTTGTTACCCAAGATCACCAGTGCTGACATGGTGGCCAGAACAGTCTCGGACCATTCTGCGGTTGCCTTGGAATTTGAAGCAGGACCGTCAAAGAACACTCAGATACGATGGTACTTTGATAAACACTGGCTGGGGGATGAATAATTCTGCAAATATATAAGGTCGGCCATTAAAGAATATTTCACCAATAATTTGTTTGGGGATACTCCTACATGGGCTTGGTGGGAAGCCTTTAAGGCCTATATTCGTGGCCATATAACAACTTACAGGATTCGTAAACAAAAGGCCGATACCCAGAGAAGGATGGAGTTGGATCTGGAGATTCGTGCGTGGGAGCAACTCTTGGCAAGGTGGGCTGACCCGCTGGTCCTCATACGGCTACAGAAGCTCAGATTTCAATACAACTCTCTTCTGCATGAGGAAGTCAGTAAGTTCGTTAAAGCCCAGCAGGGGCGGTACTATCATGAGAGTAATCGGGCGAGTGCATTACTTGCTAACACGTTGAAAACTAAAAGTGTGGTGACTCGGATAGCTGGTCTGAAGGACTCCACTGGCTTGTTGAAGGTGGCGGATGAAGAAATACTGGCGTTGTGTGAAGCATTCTATTCCAAACTCTACCAGTCAGAGGTTGAATGTGAGGAGACGGCCTTCACTAATTTTGTCTCCACTATAGCAGGGCCCAAGTTTGTAGAACACCATCAGCGCTCTCTGGACGCAGATATCACATGTAAGGAGATCAGAACAGCTATGAAGCAGCTAGCTAAAGGGAAGGCCAGCGGCCCAGATGGATTGCCTGTAGAATTTTATGAGGCCTTCTCGGTACAGCTACTACCGGAGTTAATGCTTTATTACTCGGGAATCAAAGAAGAAAGCCCAGCTGTTGGAGCCCTTGCGGCCGCTACGATTGTTATCCATCCTAAGCCTGGAAGAGATCCACAAAGGGTTGAGAATTATAGACCGATATCATTATTAAATGCTGACTATAAAATCTATGCTAAGATTTTGGCCAATCGATTGACAGAAGTCATGGGGACATTAATCCATCCGGATCAATGCGAATTCATGCCCGGTAGGTCAACTGTTAACAATGGACGCTTGCTAGCCCACGTTTTGCGAAGAGCACAGCAAGTAGACCAACCTATTGTGGGCCTCGCGTTAGACGCAGAGAAGGCATTTGATAGGGTGGAACTACTGTATCTTCTTCAAACTATGCGCTGGTTTGGTATACCTGAAAACTTCCTGAAGAGTGTTCAGCTGCTCTATACTAAGTCGGTAGCCCGGGTGATGGCGAATGGCACACTTTCGCAGGAATTTCAGCTCACAAGGGGCACCAGGCAGGGTTGCCCCTGTCCCCCTTGTTGTTTAATCTGGCTCTGGAACCTCTAATCTTAAAAATCCGTCATCAAAAGAATATTCTTGGAATCCAACTAGAGGGATATCATTGTAAACTGTCAGCTTATGCTGATGATCTTCTACTGTTCCTGGAACTTAACTCGGTGGGAGCAGCTTTAAAGGTCATCGAGGACTACTCAAGCATTTCAGGTTACAAACTAAATCTGTCTAAAACCATAAGTAGACCCCTCACGGCCAGTGTTTCAGAGAAGGAGCTACTACAATATCCGTTTCGGGTGGAGAAAGCCTCGTTTAAATATCTGGGGGTAACCTATGGGGTCACCCTACAGGATACAATAGCTCTCAACATAGAAAGTTGCAACAAAGTGCTTCAAGAATATGTGAATAAATGGTCCCCGCTGAATTTAACATGGTGGGGCAGGCTAGAAACCATAAAAATGGTCATTGTTCCCAAGATAAATTATATTTTGAATATGATCCCGCTGCTCTTTGACCGGAAGTTTTATACCAATATGGAGAAAGTTTTGCTAGCCTTCCTCTGGGGGAAGAAAACCCCAAGAATAGCGTCCTGGAAGTTGAAGCTTTCCAAAACACAGGGCGGGGTGCACTTTCCAGATTTCTATTGGTACCACATTGCTGCACTGTTGAAGCAAGGTTCCTGGTGGTCGGAGGAGATCGTGACCTCTGAGGCCCCGATTTGGCTACTAATAGAAGATAAAGTAAGTGAACCAATCCCATTAAGGATGCGTATCGGAGCGGATGTTGCGTATACAAAGATGGATAATGTGATTCTCAAGGCCACTCAGCTAGCGTTTACATATGTGTTGCCTCTAATGGAGGCCGATCAGGTGTTCACGACGGCCACTCCACTCTGGCTCAATTCACGTCTCAAAATAGGAGGGAAATGTATTGTCTGGACTACGTGGCTACAGCAAGGTATATGCTACTTGGGTCAGCTGGTTAGTGGGCAGAAGTATAAGTCTTTCCCAGAATTACAGCAAGAATTTCAACTCCCACAACGCTGTTTTTTCCAATGGTGCCAGCTGCGGAACTGTTTGAGTAAAGCGGGGGTGTCGCCAATCTCTCTAGGCACTGGACAGGAGATTAGACATGGAGCTCAGTTAATATCGAAGTTCATGGAAATTATTCGAAATGCGGATGAACGTAGACCTAAAGGTGCTCAATTGGTCTAGGAGGCTGAAGTGGGAACCCTTATGACTGCAGAGATGTGGAACACTTTTTGGGGCCCACAGATACGGATAACTAGAGCTGCCTCTCTTACACAGATGTTCTATTTCCTCGCCCATCGTGCGTACTTGACACCGGTAAAGATAGCCAAATGGCAAGTGCAGGAGGGAGATAAATGTTGGTCTTGTGGCTCCAGCACTGGAACGTTGGCACATATGTTATATTACTGTCCATTGCTGCAGAAGTTCTGACAACGGGTATGGGAGCGACTTACACAGTTACTTCGGATGTGTTCACCCTTAACATATCGGATTGTTATATACAAGTCGCTGGCTGGGGTTCCAGATTTGGATAGAAGATTTCATATAATCTTTGACTTACTGCTGAGTTTGGCACTGAAGGCAATATTAAGCCATTGGAAAAACTTTGGCTCCCTGAATGTGGAATACTGGTGGAACCTGGTTTGTTATCACCATTCCTGTGAAATAGCATATGTGAATCAGAATCCAGCTTCTCGTAATCTTCTGAAAAAGTGGGATACCCTTGCATTGACTTAGGTTATACCACGTTTAGTGGTAGTTTGGTGCCCTGGAGATGTAGCATTCGCGGTCCTACCCCTAGCCTGCTAGTTTCTTATACTTGATAAGATGTGTATCTATCTGTCTCTGCCATCTCTGTTATTAATTTTATTGATTGTTCTGTTTCTGATGGTTGTTGTTTGAAAAAATTGACAAATAAAGACTTTAAAAAAAAAGAAAACTAAAGTTTATTTCCCGCAGCCTGACCCCCGATCTGGCCTCCTAAGGCCAAGATCGGGCTGCAGGGAATAAACCCTGGCCCCACCAGCCTCTTCCATGTTCCGGGCCACTGGAAAAAACACGACCAGGGAAGTTATTCCACCTTGGAGTTGGAATAACTTCCCCAGCCACTGTATATCCAGGGCCGGCGACTGCCCACTGCCTGCCCTCTCTCTGCCCCGGGATGCCTCTTCTCTGTCTTGACTAACTTCCCCGCACAACCAGCGGGGAAGTTAGTCAGGGGCAGCCATTGGGATGTCCATCCCCGCTATTCGTGTCTCAGAATAACCCCCTTTCTGAATTCAAGAAAGCATGAGACAAACACAGAAGATCTCTAAAGAGAAAAAAGGAACTATAATATTTGATATAGAAGGACAGACTAGGTAGGCCATATGGTCTTTTTCTGCTGGCTTGTTTCTATGTTTCTTTGTTTAATGTCAATGTATATGCAAACCTCAAAAGCACCTGGTACAGCAAACTGCAAGCAAAAATGAAAAAAAAAAAAAAACCAGTGCATACAAAATTACAACCGTAATTGTAAGACACAAAACCTCACAAGAGTGGAGAAAATACCTCAGTGTAAAATGTCCCCAAGGCAACGCAGCGGCCCCTTATGTCAACATAGCTAAATCACCAGCTGTATCACATACTACACGACCTCACCATCACAGGTCAAAAACTCCACTCCTATATGACATACAGCAATCTGTGTTATAATCGGGAGATCCCAAACATAACATTAGATCTCACTCAGCAGATATAAAACATCAAATCCCACTTAGCTGTAATGTGGCAAGTTTTATGTAATGGCACTATTCCATCAAACCAAAGCCCATTCTCCGACGCCAGGCGTTTCACCCAAAGGCTGCATCAGCGGGAATTACACCATGCGCCTATATCAAATGTACTGCAACTGCCAACACTTCGCAGCCGCTCTTTCCACTCCTGTGAGCCAAAAGTGGCACCTTCTCCGATGCTAATTCGTGTCTGGAGCAGGTCTAAACTTGGATGGGTCGCAGCCATCCTCGATATTTCTGAAATCAAGTGGGGGCATCTTTGCACTGCACCAGACACACCTCCACCACACCCTCTGCCTTCTTGAATGTATCCACATTGAAGACGTCATTAAAAACCATTTGTGAAATTAATGCAGGGACTCTCCAAAGCTTCAAGAGACAGAAACACATTTTATCCAGGGCTGCATCAGGACAAGTCTAAACAGCAGTAACAAAGAAGCCCTCAGGACTAAGGTTTTTCAAATGACCTCCATAGTATACAGTTGTGATCAACATTATTGGCACCCTTGCATTTTAGGTATGTCACATGCAATGTCTTGAGAAATAATTGGAAATATTCCAATTTTATGTCATCATAATATATTAATAGTATGTTCAAAGGTATACAACAAAAAAAAAGATGTCCGTGCAACTTAGACATAATTTCTGAGAAAAAAACAAAATATGACCTGGACAGGATTAATGGCACCCTTCACTAATATTTGGTTACACAACCTTTGGCAGTGATGACAGCCCCAAATGTTTCTTGTAGCCATCTATAAATTTCATACATCTGTCTGCTGATAGTTTCTCCCACTCTTCAACTGCGATTTGTTCCAGCTCATGAATGTTTCCAGGATTCCTTTAACCAATGACGGATTTCATCTCTTTCAAAAGGTTCTTGATTAGATTGAGATCAGGACTCATTGCTGGCCAGTTTAAAACAGTCCATTTGTTCCTTTTTAATGATGCTTTTGTATTTTTCGATATATGTTTTGGGTCATTGTCCTGATGAAGGACCCATGAACTTCAACCCAGACCTAGCTTTCTGACACTAGATAGCACATTTTGCTCCAAAATACCTTGGTAGCCTTCTGACTTCATGATTCCATTAATACGTTCCAGGTCTCCAGTTCCTGAGTCATCAAAAAAGCCCCACAACATTATGAAATCCCCACCATATTTAACTGTTGGAAGGGTGTGTTTTTCCTTCTAAGCTTCATTTCCTCACCTGTAAATGTCTCATTGATCTGCATTGCCAAAGAGCTCAAGTTTGGTTTCATCTGTCCACAGAACATCTTCCCAGAAGGATTCTGGTTTCTCAAGGTGGGTTTGGGTAAAGATGAGGCATGTCTTTTTATGTCTGTCTTTGAGCAATGGGGTCCTCCTCTGCCTTCATCCATGAAGTCCTTCTTTGTTTAGTGCGCAGCATAAGGTGCGGGTTGAAATCACCACTCCAGATTGCTCCTGATCAGCCTTAAGCTCTTTGGATGTTGTATGTGATATTTTTCCAACAGTTCCCGCTAACCTTTGAAGACTTCTTAGATTCATTTTCCTCTTCCCATCACGTCCTGGGAGGTTCTTGACAGTTCCATAAGCAGAAAACTAATTAATAACTTTGCAAACTGTAGACACAGGAATCCCAAGGTCTTTGAAGATGGCCTTGTACCCCTTTGAAATTTGATGTTTGGTGATAATGGCTTTTCTAATGGTCTCAGGCAGCTCTCTTGTCTTCACCATTGTGAAAATGGAACCAGGAGTGAATGTGGTCATTTTAAACATTAGAGCCATCATTCATTGGCTGATTCAAGTCATGTGAGTACTGACAATTGATCACAGGTACATCTAATTTTACTGCAATGGGAATATGGTTCTTCTGTTCAAACTGATTTGAATTGTTTCTAAGGGTGCCCATAATCATAAAAAGTAGCTACCCGCTGGGTGGGGGTCGTTTTTCCCTTTCGACCTCCCCACGGTCAGCTCCGACAAAAGAAAATTATTATACTACGGGTCACCTATATTTGGTTGGGGTTTTTATGTTTTGATTCATAATCATTTCCTGGCACTGTCCCTGTTTTTATACTATTTCCTATATTTCCTTTTTTAAATGGTCTTATTTTATTTTATTTTATTCTTTTATGTGTCAAATGTGTGCATATATAGTCCAAAGCCGTTTCACTGGCCACTTTGTTTTAGGAGATATTGGACATTAAGGGGTTGAACTGCAAGGGTGCCAATAATGTTGACCACAACTGTATCTGGATTTTCAGAAAACCTTAGACAAGGTTCCTCATGAGAGATTCTTGATGAAATTAAAAAGTTATAAGGTAGGAGGCAGTGTATTACTGTGGAATGGGAACTGGTTAAAAGACAGAAAATCAAGAGAAAGGCTAAATAGCCAGCTCTCTCAATAGAGAAACGCAAATATTGGAGTTCCCCAAGGTTCTCTGCTGGGCCTGCTGCTTTTTAACATATTTATAAATGACCACAGAAGATTGTGAAAAATTGCAAGAGGACCTTGAGAAATTGGGAGAGTGGACGTCCAGATAGCAGATGAAATTTAATGTGGACAAGTTCAAGTTATGCACTTAGGGAAGAACAACTTACAAGAACATGATGCAAGGGTACACATTAGGAATCACCACCCAGGAAAAGGATTTAGGCATCATCCTGCTTAATATATTGAAACCCTCTCTTCAGTGTGCAACGGCAGCCAAGAAAGCAAATAGAATGCTAGGAATCATAAGGAAAGGCATGGAGAATAGAACCAAGGCTATTATAATGCCTCTGTATCAATCCATGGTGCAATCACACCTTGAATATTGTGTGCAGCTGTGTTGCCATATCCAGAAAAGGATATAGCAGAATTAGAAAAGGTACAGAGAAGAGCTTCCAAATTGTCAAAGGGATGGAAGCATACCCCTACGTGGAAAGGCTTAAAAGGTTAGGGCTTCTCAGCTTGGAAAAGAAATGGCTGAAAGAAGGATATAGAAAAAAGCTGTTATTGTACTTGGGTTTAAAAGAGGTTTGGACAAGTTCCTGGAAAAAAGTCCATAAACCATTATTAAAGGTGCTTTCCCACTGGGATAAACAGCATGGAATCTGTCTATCTTTAGGGAGCCTGACAAGTATTTGTGACCTGGATTGGCAGTGTTAGAAATGGAATACTGGGCTTGATGGAGCTTTGGTTTGACCCAGTATGGCATATCTTATGTTCTTATGTTCTAATCCTTTTTAGATATATCCACTTTGAGTTCTTCTTTATTCTGTTCAATAAATCATATTTCTCCCCACAATTCAACACTCACAAGTTGGCCTTAGAAGATCCTGCATTGTGCAAAAGCCATCCTCCAGCAAGAGGAATACCAAAGGGTGTTATATAGTCTTCCTTTCACCCCAATCACAGATCTTGAGTCTAGTAATTATCCCTATTTTGCCATATCAGCTCTTGATATTTTGATTTAGATATAGAGGATATGGAAGGTCTTCCAAGTGATCCATCCTCATGTGCCTTTACAAGAAGCTGCTCAGCTACTTTGAATTTTTTTTAAGTGCTATCAAGTCATTGCTGATTCTTGGCAACCCAGCAGCCCTTGGGTTTTCTTGGAAAAGTATGACTAGAAATAGATTGCCAGGTTTTTTTCTTCTGAGGTAATGGAAAGTAAAGTGGCTTGCCCAAGGTGTGTTAGTGGGAATTGAACTCAGATCTGTTAGGTACTAGGCTGTTGTGTTAATCACTAGGCTACTCCTTTACTCCAAGCAGTTTGATACCCATGCTAATTTTAGCATGAAAATCTTCAAGTTGCATTTTCACATTGCATTGTCATCCTTAAATAATTCACCAGCTGCTATTTACCACTGTACATTTATACACAAGTTAATACAGAAAGCAGTAAGAAAGATCTATCAGGTGTCACTTGAGTATACTGTACAACTAGTGAAGAGTCTTGTTGCCCTGTATTTTGATTCTGTTGATACCTATCACTTACAGTCAGTCTGACTGAGCTGATTTATTATGTATTCTTTAATCTGAAATTTTATTCACCTTATGTTACATAAAATTACCCTAAATTACAACAAATGAAGACAAGATTGAGGTCAAATAACAAGAAAAAAATTATAATTTACAGTAAGAACAGTATATTTCCAAGTGCATTTTTTAAATTCTTAGCTTAAACTTCATTAGGAATATAGGGAGGGTGTGATGGGATATATAGAATGCTACCCATCCACCTCCACAGTGATTATCAAAGGAAAGCTAATTGTGTGATCTGGGTTAACCACATAAAATTAACTGGATAATGCTGAATATCTGCGCTGATTAGCTTAAAGCCACACTGTGCCCCACAGCATGCTTCCAAACCCTCTCATTTATGTCTGGGTAACTTGTGACCAAACATTGAATTATCTGGCTAAACGTTATATAGTCACTAGCCTTGAATATTCACAAGTGATATATCCAGATTTAACTACATTTGAATACTGATCCTTGAGAGGATAATTTTCAAAGACATTTTCATGCATAAAGCAATGGTTTATGAGTAGAAAGGACTTGTTATAAAATTGTCTGGAGTCTATGAAGGTAAGTGCATGCTTGTAATGCTATTTTGTTCATACCTTTGCTCACAGTGAGAAGAAATATTTTTCGGGATAGAATCGAGGCAGGGTTTGGATTTACATGCATATATTTGAATTTTCAAAATTACGTGCATAAGTGTTCTCTAAAATTATGTGTGCACTAAATATCCTAAATACCTGCTACACAAGTTAGCAAAACTGTTACTAAGGGAAATCAATGGGGCCGCGGCTCCGATAACGATCGGAAACCGCTACTGCGGCTTTGGAAAAAAGCCCCTAAATTACCCTTTATACCTAGGGCTTAGGTGTCTATAAATTGTAAATTTAGATGTTTATTTTCCAACTAATCAGGAGTTCTTTAAGGATATGGAAAATCGGTATTTATGGGTGTTGGGGGGGACTTGGATAGGTGGGGAAATTTGGGCCTGTCCTGGTTAAAGATGATAGCAGTTATTAAAATGAATATATTGCCTAAGATCCTGTTTCCTTTCATGTTGCTGCCAAAAGAGCTACCAAACATGCCCCCAAGACTGCACTTCCCCTGTGCTGTGCCATTCAGTGAAGATCCTCAGAACACTAGCGATTCGCACCGAGACTCTAGCCCCACCCGCAAGGTGACATCATCAGTTACCTCTGCCATTGCCAGGACACCTGTGGCGTTCTACGCCATGGCATGTGCTAAAGTAGTGTGCGACTCCAAGGGCTCCTCACATGCTGATATCGATGGTCAGTTTTTGTACCATTATGCTTTGTTATCTTGTTTTGCCACTTTGCTCTTGACATGCGTCCCACGAATACTAGTTGTTCTACCATGATATCTGCAGTCCCTGTAATTTGAGGATGATGTCCACTTCATTCTCATTGGCCAGTTACCTGCAATCCAGTACATATACTTGTATCCATTCATACTACTCCTGCTTCTTCCCATGACACTTTAGCAGCAGCCACTACAGCTCCTGGTATGACTCTGAATATCGATTTACTTAATTACCGATCTATTGTCTAAAACAGCCCTTAACTCTTATTTACTACTAGATAATAAATTTGATCTTTGTATTACTGAGACATGGTTGAGGAACAGTGAAGACACTTATCTATCCCATTGCCTTCCACCAGACTACTGTGCCCTATCCTTTCACTGCCGTGTTAGGACAGGAGGAGGACTTGCTATCATATATAAATCCACACTGAACTTTATTGAGGTGGCATCTGACTCATTGTGCTACCCTATGCTATCCACAGCTTCATATTCTCCTCCTTTATTGTCCCCCAAGCTAGAACGTAAGACCAGGTCTTTAATTCCCTATGCAAACAGTCTACCTGATCTTTTAGGAGATTTTAACATTCATGTGGACTCACCAATACATTATTATGTTAGATTCTTCCTCTCTTTTCTTTCAGACCTCTCCCTCAGTCAACATGTCCCATTCCCAACACATACAGCAAAGCATACTACTGATCTTCTTCTGACTGGATCAGTGGCATCCATTCAGCTGGCTTATTTCACTTACCAATCACTTCCTTGGCCTGATCACTTTCTTACTCGCTTTCAACTACATATTTAATCTATGAGAATATCTCATAACGACCCTTCACCCTCTTCTGATGGTCTAACATGGCTACTACGAAATGCCATTAGTCTTTTACCCTCAGCTGACTCCATTTTTGCATCAAATTTTGATTCTCTGCCTTTAGTAGACAAGCTTGATACTTAGAATAATTCATTTTCATCAGCACTATCCACCATTTGTCTGCCGCCAGCTCTTCATACTTCCAAACAAAGACATGCTTGGAATCATTCAGGGCTTTATCTTACAAAAAAAACAAGCTCGGAGAGCACAACATCTTTTGCGGAAGCACTAGACTCCTGCTTCCCTAAAGACATATAAAGAATACTCAAACTACTGTCAGGCACAAGTAACAGCTACTAAGAAAAGATATTTCTCAGCTCTTATTTTGAAATCCTCCAGCCAACCCAAAAAAAACTATGCAATTGTTTCTTATCTTCGACCTCCGCCTTCTCTGGTACCAAATCATTGAACGGTCCCTCAGCAGATACCTTGACTTCCTACTTTTTTAAATAAGATCCAGAATATTCGGTCATCTTTTTTGATCAGTGTTACTCCAAATAACCCTGAGATTAGCCTATCGGCCACTCCTCTTCCTCAGCATTCCTGAAGTCACTTTCAAGAATCTACTTCTTCTCAGTTGTCAAAAATTATTTTATCCTCAAAGAAAACAACCTGTAATTTAGATCCTATTCCTTCATCACAAATTACCAAACCATCCCTAAGTCTTTAACCCTTTGCACTTTCCATTATAAATTCTAGTCTTGTCTCCAGTTCGGTCCCATCACGCTGGAAGAGAGCAATAGCGTGGCCCATAATGAAAAGTCAATCCTCCAACGTAACAGACCTTTCAAGTTATCGAACAGTATCATCCTTACCATATCTTTCCAAGCTGACAGAGCGACTGCTCACTGGGATTTCTAGTCCCACAGGTGCTCCTTGTGGTCTTGGGCAAGCCACTTAACCCTCCATAGCCCATGTTCCCTGTAAAATAGTTATCTCCAAGTTATAATGCCCTGTTCAATGTAATTTCAGTTTGTTCAATGTAAACCACACTGATGCAGAATAGCATGGTATATAAGAGAATATAAATAAGCTTAATCTCTATTCGTCTACGAGGAATGCCTATCAACACAACTATAATTCAAGTATATGCCCCAACAACAGCTGCAGAAGAGAATGAAATTGAAGAGTTCTATGAACAAGTACAAGCTGAAATTGACAGAACATGCAAACAGGATATCCTGATAGTCATGGGTGATTGGAACGCAAAGGTTGGCAACAAAGAAGAAGACAAAGTAGTTGGAAAATATGGACTTGGCAACAGAAATGAAGCTGGAGAAAGACTGATAGAATTCTGCAAGACCAACGATCTATTCATCTCGAACACCTTCTTCCAGCAACACAAGCGGCGACTGTACACATGGACTTCACCCAATGGATTGTATAAAAATCAAATTGACTACATCTGTGGAAGTCAACGATGGAAAAGCTCTATAACATCAACAAAGACAAAACCTGGAGCTGACTGTGGTACAGATCATCAACTACTAGTATGCAAACTCAAGCTAAAGCTGAAAAAGAGCAAACCACTCATGAATGCAGCAAAATATGACCTTGAGAATATACCACTGGAATTTAAAGACTGCCTGCAAAATCAATTTGCTGCTTTAGCTACAAATGATAGAGTTCCAGAAGAGTTATGGAATGACATCAAGAAGGTTGTTTTGGAAGAAAGCGAGAAGTCTCTACAAAAGGTGAAAAAGAAAAAACGGCCAAAATGGATGACGGAAGAAACTCTGAAAATTGCCCAGAAACGCAGAGAAGCTAAAGCCAGAGGAGAAAGAAAGACAATCACAGAACTCAGAGATTTCCAACGTGCAGCAAGACAGGACAAGGAAAAGTACTACAATGACGCATGCAAGGAAATAGAAGCAGAAACTATTAGAGGAAGAACAAGATCAGCTTTCCTAAAGCTACGAGAGTTAAAGAAAAGGTTCCAGCCTCGAATTGGAATGTTACAAGATGCTCAAGGTTCTATGTTGAATGATGCTGAGAAGATCAAGAAAAGATGGAAGGAATATACAGAGTTTTTATATGATAAAGATCAAGTGGACCAACAGCCGTTTCAACCTGTACCTTATGATCTGGAACCATTGGTGATGAAAGAAGAAGTTGAAGCAGCATTGAAAGCCTTATCCAAGAACAAAGCACCAGGCATTGATTGCATTCCCATAGAAGTATTACAGCAATCTGATGCAGCTGTTACCATACTTACAAGGCTCTGCCAAGAAATATGGAAGACAGCATCATGGCCAACTGACTGGAAAAGATCTGTGTTTATACCAATACTAAAGAAAGGTGATCCAACTGACTGTGGAAATTATCGCACAATCGCTCTGATCCCACATGCCAGCAAGATTCTACTGAAGATTATTCAAAAGAGACTACAATCATACCTGGAACAAGAACTACCTGAAGTGCAAGCAGGGTTCAGAAAAGGGCGAGGAACGAGAGACATCATTGCGGATGTGAGATGGATCTTTGAAAAGACTAAAGAATACCAAAAGGATATCTATTTGTGCTTTATTGACTATAGCAAAGCTTTTGACTGTGTAAACCATGAGAAACTCTGGGCCACATTAAGAAGCATGGGTATACCAGAACACCTGATCGTTCTCTTGCACAATCTGTACATTGATCAAGAAGCAACAGTTCGAACAGAACAAGGAGAAACAGAATGGTTTAAAATAAGCAAAGGTGTAAGACAAGGCTGCATACTTTCCCCCTACCTGTTTAATTTATATGCAGAACAAATCATCAGAGAAGCAGGATTGTATGAAGACAACAGAGGTGTGAAGATTGGTGGAAGACTCATCAACAACCTTCGCTATGCTGATGATACCACATTACTGACGGAAAGTGAAGATGATCTGAAACATTTGCTTCTCACAATCAAAGAACATAGTCTCAAAATGGGCCTACACCTTAATGTAAAGAAGACAAAGATCATGACAACTGGCATAATCAACAGGTTCATCGTCGAAGGAGAAGAAATTGAAATTGTGAATAACTTTAACCTACTTGGATCAACTATCAATAAAGAAGCAACAAGCAGTCAAGAAATCAGACGACGCATTGCTCTTGGCAGAATGGCTATGAAAGACCTAGATAAGATTCTCAAGAGCAGAGATGTCTCTCTCCATACAAAGATTCAACTTGTTCAAGCCATGGTATTTTCAATAACATCATATGGATGTGAAAGCTGGACAGTGAAAAAGACAGACAGGAAGAAAATTGATGCCTTTGAATTATGGTGCTGGCGGCAAATACTGTGTATACCATGGACTGCCCGAAGAACAAACTAGTCTGTACTAGAGGAGATCAAACCTAAGCTTTCTTTAGAAGCTCAGATGACAAAACTTCGACTTTCATACTTTGGACACATCATGCGGAGAGAGAGATCATTAGAGAAAGACATCATGCTTGGCAAGATAGAAGGTCAACGCAAAAGAGGAAGGCCAGCAATGAGATGGATCGATACAATAACAGCAGCTACGGGTACCAGTCTGTCAACAATAAGCCGCCTGACTGAAAACTGAACACAATTTAGGATAGCTATCCAGAGGGTTGCCATGAGTCGACTCCGACTCGACGGCACTTAACAACAACAACATAATGCCTCTGTATCATTCCATGGTGCGACCACACCTTGAATATGTGTGCAGTTCTGGTCACCATATCTTAAAAAAGGATATAGCGTAATTAGAAAAGATACAGAGAAGAGCCACCAAAATTGTAAAGGGGATGGAAGGATACCCCTATGAGAAAAGGGTAGGGCTCTTCAACTTCAAAAAAAAACAGCTGAGAGGAGATAGAGGTCTATAGATTAATGAATGGAGTGGAATGGGTAAACATAGATCGGTTGTTTATGCCATCGAAAAGCAAAAAAAGACTAGGTAACATGCAATGAAGCTACAATGTAACCCATTTAAGACTAATAGGAGAAAATATTTTTTCACTCAACGCATAATCAAACTCCGGTATTCGTTACCGGAGGATGTAGTAAAAGCTGTTAGTGTATCTGGGCTTAAAAAAGGTTTGAACAAGTTCCTGGAGGAAAGGTCCAAAAGCTATTATTAAAGAGGACCAGGGAAATCCACTGCTTACCCCAGGACAAGCATTGTGGAACCTGTGTACCTTTTTGGGAACCTGCCAGGTACTTGTGACCTGGATTGGCCACTGTTGGAAAAAGGATACTAGGCTTGATGGATCTTGGTCTGACCCACTATGGCATTTCTTATGTTCTTATAGAGTGGCAATGGGAATTAAACCATGATCTCTTGGGTACTAGGCTGTTGCCCTAACCACTAGGCTATTCCTCCACTCCTGGCTTTACCTGCTTGTATGCTCTGATTCCTCTCTTTCTATTTCCTTTTGTTGTTATTTGGCATCCCTTTCTTTCTTAAAATTTTTTCTTTTACTATTGTAAACTGCTTTGCCTTCATAAGAAAAACAGTAAACAAACAAAATACTAATAAATATAAACATGCAGAGAAGGATTTTTTTCCTTTCTTAGGAGAATAAAGTCACCTAGGATGGCAAGGGAGATGTTATTTAGGTGCAGAGAGGAAGGAGGGTTGGGGATACCAAGTTTAATAACTTACTATGAAGCAGTTCAGTGCCAAGCAATGGTTGATTGAAGGGAGAGCCCAGGGGGTAAAACATGGGTGAGGCTGGAGGAGGTAGGATAGTAGATCATGGGCGGTAGGTAGTAGATCATTGTGGAATGGGCCATGGTTGTGTAAAAATGGGTGTGCTGGAAGGTTTGGTAGGGATGAACCCCTTTATACAACAGATTTTGATAACTTGAAGAAGGTTTAAACAGGCTGTTGGGGGTGGGGAGTTATTAGAGGGGGGAATGATGATTCCACTGTGTGACAATGAGAATTTCCACCAGGTATGGGTAATAGGAACTTATGGGAATGGGGGAGGAAGGCGATATGGAGGGTGAGACATATGATGGAGGATGAGCAGTAGGTGATATAATTTGAGTGAGCTAAGGACAAATTTGGCCTAGAGGAAGGTACATATTTTTGCAGTGCTGCCACTTTATTAAAAGTAAGTCATATAAAAAGAAGAATCAGGCTTGGAAAAGCTGAGCAGAACAAGGGCTGCTCTCTCAACTATGTAAGCTGTGAGGAGGGGGGAGGGAAGAATCAGTTAGGGTTTGTAAAGGAATGGGAGAAGAATTTTGAGGGAATCTGGAAGAGAAGGAGTGAAAGGTGGTGTTTATGGGGATGGCAAAGATATCACTGTCTGCCATGATTCAGGAGAGAAATTACAAAACCTGCATAGGATGTATCTGAACCCAGTGAAGCTAAACAAGGTGATCCTGGGATATAGAAAATATTGTTGGAAAAAATGTGGGGAAATAGGAGATCTATTTCATATGTGGTGGTCATGCAGACAAGTGAAGTTATGGGTGGTTGGGTGGGTTTTTCAGGCGATTACAAGGGTGATGGTAGTGTTGGACCTGAAGTTTATGCTATTGAATTTATAACCATCAAAGCTGGATCATGACCTGGCAAGATTAGGAGGATTGATGTGTGCTGCCATGCAAGTGGTTATTGTGAGCCACTGGAAATGTGTAAATATGCCAGAGGGGGAGTAGATAGATTGGCGTTTGTCAGGGGCGGCCCAAGGGGGGTACGGGGCCATGTGCGGAGACACGGTGTGGGGCCTCATTTGCATAAGGTACCTCATTTGCATAAATATTTGCATAATGTTACTATACACTAACTTTTAGTAAACATGCCTCTTAATGAGTATATGGATAAAGAAAGACTAAAAGATTTCTACATTGCTATAATCCAGTACCAACCGCCAGGCACATTAGGAACTACTACAAACACTGCCCATTTAGAACTCATAGCAAACCCGCCGTATCCCAACAGCACTACCAGGATTCACAAAGCACCATACACTACCTATCAAAAGGCAACATTGCAAATATTAAACCAATACATTTCAGAGAACAACAATACATGACCTACTAGGGAAAGAGAACAAATGGCAATGTCAAATAGGAATTATATAAACAGAATATCTCAGCTCAGTTACACATGCAGAACATAGACCATCACCAAACAAGGAATCACAATTTAGAAACAGGAAGACAATAATTAAACTGGGAACCACAAAAGCCAAACTTGGAATGTACAACACTGTAGAAATAAAACCATAAATTAATTTTCTCTTGTACTAAACAAAGCGCAGAGGTTAATGATGCACATTTCCCAGAGCTGACATATTCCAGTTAATTAATTCAAAATAAAGAGATATTTTTCTACCTTTTGTGCATTTTTTTTTCAGTGGCAATTGCTCCAGCCACTTTATTCTGGTTTCTTCGTGTCTTCTGCTAACTCTCCATCGTCTGCTGTCCATTTGTCCTTTCTTCTCTCTTCTAGTTTTTTTCCATTCTCTCTCTACATCTGCTTTAACATACTAATCTTTCTCCTTTTGCTCTTTCCTCATTCCTATTTCATCCACTCAAATTTTACCCCTCCATCCTCAATCCCCACTTACTCTCCCAATATCCGGCCAATTGTAGATTTGTCTTCCCTCCCAAACAAAATATTTTTTTGCTCTCCATTTCATTCTCCCAGCTCCATCCCATTCTAATCCTCCCCCAACATTATTTCCCTTCTAGTTCCAGCCCCACCCAGCATCCACTCCCTTCTAGTCAATGCATCAGCCCATTTCCAGTCCTAGCCCCCCATCAGCCCATTTCCAATCCTATCCCAGCCCCCCCATCAATTCATTTTTAGTCCTTTCCTAGCCCCACCATCAGCCCATGTCAAATCCTAGCTCCCCTCCACTCAGCCCATTTCCAATCCAAGCCTACTTCCAATTCTAGTCCCTCCATGAGTCCATTTCAATTCAAGCCCCCACCACAGCCCATTTCCAATCTTAGCACCCCCCAACAGCCCATTTCCAGTCCTATCCTAGCCCCTCCATCAGCCCATTTCCTGTCCTAGCCCCCCCCCCACTCAGCCCATTTCCAGTCCTAGTGCCCTCCCCTCACAGCCCATTTCCATTCCAAGCCCCCTCCCCATTTGCAGTTCAAGGCCCCCTTCACTCAGCCAATTTCCAGTCCTAGCAAACCCCCAGCCCATTACCAGTCCTAGCCCCCCCATAGCCCATTACCAGTCCTAAGCCCCCCATCAGCCCACTTCCAGTGCTAACCCCCCCATCAGCCCACTTCCAGTCTTACCCCCCCCCACAGCCCATTACCAGTCCTAACCCCCATCAACCCACTTGTAGTCTTAGCCCCCCATAGCCCATTACCAGTCCTAACCCATCAGCCCACTTCCAGTTCTAGCCCCCCATCAGCCCACTTGTAGTCTTAGCCCCCCATAGCCCATTACCAGTCCTAACCCTCCCATAGCCCATTACCAGTCCTAACCCCCTCCCTCCCATCAGCCCATTACCAGTCCTAACCCCCATATCAGCCCACTTGTAGTCTTAGCCCCCCCATAGCCCATTACCAGTCCTCCCCCCTCCCCCCTATAGCCCATTACCAATCCTAACCCCCCCATAGCCCATTACCAGTCCTAACCCCCCCATCAGCCCATGTAGTCTTAGCCCCCCATAGCCCATTACCAGTCCTAACCCCTCCCCCCATAGCCCATTACCAGTCCTAACCCCCCATCAGCCCATTACCAGTCCTAACCCCCATCAGCCCACTTGTAGTCTTAGCCCCCCATAGCCCATTACCAGTCCTAACCCCCTCCCCCCATAGCCCATTACCAGTCCTAAACCCCCATAGCTCATTACCAGTCCTAACCCTCTCCCCCCCCCCCCCCATCAGCCCAGCTAAGTGAAAAAAAAATGCAAACCAGCTGCTGCTGCTGCTGCCGCCGTGGCAGCGGCAGAATCAACCATCCAGCGGGGCCCCCCCTGCCCTGCATAGTTCTCCGTACAGTCTCAGCGCGGGCTTTTCAGAGCCGCGCGAAGGGAGAGTTTCCCTTTCTCGCAGCTCTGTTAATCCCGCCACGGGGCTGATGGGAAATCCCATCAGCCCCGCGGCGGGATTAACAGAGCCTCGAGAGGAGAAGCTCTCTCTTCACGCGGCTCTGACAGCTGACGCTGAGACTTCACGGAGAACTCTGCAGGGCAGGGGGGGCCCCGCGGGATGGTCGATTCTGCCACTGCCACGGCGGCAGTGGCAGCAGCAGCTGGTTTGCGTTTTTTTAATCTAGCTGGGCTGATGCAAGATGTTTTTTGTGCGGGGCCCTGTGCAAAAAACATTCTTGCTCAATGGACGGGCTGGCCCTGGCGTTTGTGTGTAGAATGAGTGAATTGGGACTTCCAGTTTAGCCACGGAGGAAGGCGGACAGGGTTGAAATCGCTATCCGGGCCCGCACATAATGAAAGTGATTTTACTGCCAACTTCCCCAGACAAACGGAAGATACATGCTCTGAAAATGCTGAAGGTAGTAAAGCTGAAGCAAAATCCAACCATAAGGGACATATATACAGCAAAAGCCGACGCCGAGAAGCCCAGTACAAAGGGCGCACAGAACTCAACAACCCCAATGTCACTGGCCTCTTCAACAACGAGCGAAGAATCTGAGTGTGAAGAAGGGCCCTTGGCAGAGATGGTGACTATCTTGAGAAAGATCCATGAATCAAAAAAAGAAATAGTGGAAAAGGTGCTCACCCAAATTGAAGAAAAATTCACAGTGGTTGGACACCGCCTCGAGGAGGTAGAGGCCCACATTAGCAAATCAGAAGACACCCAAACTAACCTGCAAAGAATGGTGGCCTCCTTCCAACATCAAGTAAACTGGCTGCAGTCAAAAACGGAGGACATGGAGAACAAAGAGAGATGGTCAAACATAACAATATTTTGGATTCCTGAGGGAGCTGAGGGGGAAGATGCCATTACATTTGTGAAAGGCCTATTAACCAAATGCTTTCCGGGCTCTCTCTCACCTACCCCGTTTGAAATAGAACGTACGCATAGAGAACTGCAAGCCAGACCAGACATATCAAATAGACCAAGAGCACTCATGGTAAAAATGCTTCAATTCTAAGACTGGGAACATATTATCAGAGCGGCACGGAGATCAAGATTTGTTAACTACAAAGTGTTTATATTCCCAGACATGGCTACTGAGACGGTGAAAAGAAGGAAGGAACTCTTAAAAATCAAGGACTTGCTAGCACAGAAAGGAGTGCATGTTTCAATCTGGTATCCAACAAAGTTCACCATGTTGGTAAGGGATCTAGAAAATTCTTTTCATCACCGGAGGTGCTGGAGAAATTTCTTAAAACAAAGAGAGAAGAAGGCGAGCCAAATCAGGAGGGGAATCATCAGTAACGGCGGAATCCCGAGATGAGAGTAGTGGAGCCAGCTACAGACCAAGATACAACAAATGATGGTACAACCTCAAAGGAGAGACAGGACAAGAGCTCGCGGAAGCAGCAGAGGCAGGACCCAGAACTGGCAGAACAGCAAGAAGACACATGAAAATGGACAATGATACTACAACTAACACTGAACTGGAAATAAATTAATGTCTGGAAACGCAAGAACAGGGGGAGTGAAGGAGAATGGCTAAAGAGAATGACAGAAACACAGAAAGGAGCTCTTGCATGGAAGGAAACTGGGGGAGCACGGCAAAATGGAGGTGACCCCCCAACTCCCTGAACCATAAGGATAAGACTTAATGGAGGGGGAAAACGGTGCTGAAGAAAGGAAGGGTGGAAGGGGGGGAGGAGAGGGGTAAGAGGGTCTCTGCGGGCCTGGAGGTGGGATTGATGTAGATGATGATTGTATAATATGTAAAATGGTTAAAGTTGTTGTTATAGTCTTATTGAAATGCTTACAAACACAAACGTCAGCACCGATAGGGGGATGGATGGGATGGGGACGAGCTTGATATGTTCTAATGGACCCCCATGGCAGGTAATTGTGTTGCTTACCTCAATGTCCGGGGTATTTTAATGGATCCAAAAAAAGAAAAAATTCTAGTGCACCTAAGCAAGTCGCAGGTGGACATAACTTTACTTCAGGAGACGCACCTAACTAAAAGAGAACATGAAAAGTTAAAAAGTCAAGGGTTTGAACAACTTTATTGCTCTCCCTAGAATTCTAAGAAGAGGGGAGTAGCAATTCTTGTCCTTAAATGAATATCCTTTGTCCCTTACAATTCGGGGGGGATTCAGTGGAAAGGGTGGTATGGGTAGTTGGCAGGGTTGACCAAAATGAGGTTGCGATTCTGAATATTGTCATGAAGAAGACCCTTCTGAGCCTATGGAGTTGGTGAGAGAAGAGGATTCCGTTGCAGAAACTGACAGGCAGTCTGAGCACATGGCTCAGTGTTTTCAGAGAGAATGTAAACAAAGAGAGTCACGAGCTGGAAAGACACTCCCACGCTGTGACGTAGTCCCTAGTTCAGGAGATAATGAGATACACCTGTTTAAGGGAGGGGCACAGTTTAGCCCGGAGAAACAGGATGATAAAAAGTGGTCATTAGCCTAGACTAGAGGAGGGGAGCAGAAAGAAGGAAGACGTCAAGAGGTGAGAACCAAGGGAGCCATAGTCCTAACGCCAGAAAGAAGCAGCACAGGACAGGTGATGTCTGGTAAAGGCAAGAAGGATAAGATATTTCCTGGAAGGCAGGCTTGGGAAAACCCACATGCTCCAGAGAGAGAAACCTGCTGGCATGACAATACTTGTACCTCTAAGGCTGAAGTTACAAGGCTGAGAGACAAACAAACACAAGCTGTGTTTGGAATCAGTCTGACTTTGCAGAGCTGAGAATTCCTTTCCCTCCAAAGCCGAAAGGTAGGCTTCACAACTTACATAGATTTGAACCTAGTTATAAAGTATTTCCCTGCAGTTGCCAGAATGTAGCAGACTCTCTAAAAAGAAACTTCAGTATATACGATAATTCACAGTCCTGTCCTTTAGAGTGCTACCGAGAGAAGCCATGTGAGGATAGTGAAGATGTCTGTTTTAAAGTTCAGGATAGCAGCTCACTGACACACCCTGCTATTGCTGACGCTGAAGAAATGCAGATTGACTCTGATAGCAGTGAAATAGTGGATAACCAGATGGACTGCATGTTATGTTTTGCTGACCACGTTGAGTCTCTGTGCTGAACAATAGTTTGAGAAAGCTGGTAAAGCAACAGAAAGAATGGGGAACATTCTCTTTTGCTGAAGGAAGCTGTTATTGTTTGTTTGTACTGAGCACTGCACGTTGTGAGCCTGAAGCTCATAAGGCTAATTTACCTGAGTTCTTGTACATATCCCTCAAGCCAATTGTATGGCAGTTTGTCCTACGTTATTTACCTGCACAGAAATCCATTGGGAAGGGGAAAAATAAATTCTTGTCATTGCCTGAAACACTCGACTACAACTCTTCTGTTCTCAAAGGGTAAAAGGGACTACCATTCCCAGAGGGCCTTGCAGGACCAATGCAGGGTCTTACTCTCTGAGTCAGGAATACAAAGGCAGACCAACTCTCAGCGCCCTAGGCGCTGGGCTGGCCACCGAGAGGGTGACAATATGTATGCCCCGAATGGGCAAAAAGGGTCCTTTTTTAGGAAAAGCCTACAGGGATTCTAGGGGGTTGCAAGAAGAGATTGGATAATTGCAGGGGACATGAACTGTACACTGAGGATAAGGGATAGGTCCAACTACCAACCACACAAACATGAGAGGGAGGGGAAGGCTCTAAGGAAGTGTATGCAGATCATAGCATGATCGCGTTTAATTAGTGGAGGAGGGATGGTAAGGAAATCCACAGTACTACCTTTTAACTTTCGAAAGGGAGACTATGATAAAATGAGGAAAATAGTTAAGAAAAAACTAAAAGGAGCAGTTGCAAAGGTTAAAGAATTACAACAAGCTTGGGTGTTGTTGAAAACTACTATCTTGGAAGCCCAGAACAGCTGTATTCCATGCTTTAAGAAAATTGGAAGGAAGTCCAAAAAACTGCCAGCATGGTTTAAAGGTGAGGTCAGAGAGGCTGTTGTTGCCAAAAAAGCATCTTTCAGGAAATGGAAAAAAGAGCCAAATGACGAAAACTGGAAACAGCACAAGCACTGGCAAGTTAAATGCAAGGCATTGATAAGGCAGGCAAAGGGAGAATTTGAGAAGAAGCTTGCTGCGAAGATGTATGGATGATACCCATCACTGAAGTGACTGAAGAAGCTTGATGTGAAGATGTAGGGATGTTACCCTTGACTGAAATGGTATTTAAAGGTGCGGAAGAATTGAAGGAAATATCGATACATCGGGAAGATGTATTACAACTATTTGATAAACTGAAGAGTAGCAAATCACCTGGACCGGATGATATGCATCCAAGGGTGTTGAAAGAACTGAAATATGAGATTGCAGACCTGCTATTAGTAATCTGTGAACTATCATTAAAATCATCTCTAATACCTGAGGAATGGAGGATGGCCAACGTAACACCAATTTTTAAAAGGGTTCTAGGAGTGATCCAGGAAACCACAGACCGGTGAGCCTGACGTCAGTACCGGTGAAAATGGTAGAAACCATCATAAAGAACAAAATTACTCAACATGTAGATAGTCATTGCTTAATGGGAGACAGCCAACATGGCTTTAGACAAGGAAGATTTTTCTTACTAATCTGTTATATTTTTTTGAAGGTGTGAATAAACAGGTAGACAAAGGTGAGTCGGTTGATATAGTGTATCTGGACTTTCAGAAAGCCTTCGACAAGGTCCCTCATCAGAGACATTTGGCAAAACTAAAGAGTCATGGGATAGGAGGCAGTGTACTATTGTGGATCAGGAACTGGTTAAAAGATAGAAAGCAGAGGGTAGGGCTAAATGGCCAATTTTCCCAATGGAGAAAGGTGAATAGTGTTGTATCCCAGGGATCTGTGCTGGGTCTGCTGCTTTTTGATATACAGCCACTCCTCACTTAACGACCTACCTGTTTAGCGACCGCTCGCACTTACGACCATCTCTTCACCGTTACGACCGCTCACACTTACGACCATCTCACCGACGGTACGTGCTAAAACGTGGTTGCGCTGTGTCTCAAAGTCATACATCATTCATGGCTGAAATTGTACACTATTCTGAGGTCCGGTACTGCTGGTTTCCTGGTAAGAATACTGTATTGTCTGTATCGTCTATATTGTCATATACCATATATTTACTATGTACATGCAGTTCCTCGCTTAACGACCAATTCGCTTAACGACCAGGTCGTTGTAACGGAACGCGGTCGTTAAGCGAGGAGTGGCTGTATTCATAACTGACCTGGAAAAGAGAATAACGAGTGAGGTTATCAAATTTGCAGATGACACAAAAGTATTTAAAGTTGTTAAAACCCATGAGGATTGTGGAAAATTGCAAGAGGATCTTAATAAATTGGAAGACTGGGCATCAAAATGGCAGATGAAATTTAATGTGGACAAGTGCAAAGTTATGCACCTAGGGAAGAACAACCCAAACTATGGTTACACGATGCAAGGTTCCACATTAGGAACCACCACCCAGGAAAAAGATTTAGGCGTCATTGTGGATAACATGTTAAAACCCTCCACCCAGTGTGCAGCGGCAGCCAAGAGAGCAAATAGAATGCTAGGTATCATAAGGAAAGGAATGAAAAATAAAACAAAGGATATTATAATGCCTCTGTATCGTTCCATGGTGCGACCGCACCTTGAATATTGTGTGCAATTCTGGTCGCCCTATCTTAAAAAGGATATAGTGTTGTTAGAAAAGGTTCAGAGAAGAGCCACCAAAATGGTAAAGGGGATGGGAGGATACCCCTATGAAGAAAGGCTAAAAGGGTTAGGGCTCTTTAACCTGGAAAAGAGACAGCTGAGGGGAGATATGATAGAAGTCTATAAATTAATGAACAGAGTGGAACTGGTAAACGTAGATCGATTGTTTATGTTATCAGAATATAGAGACTAGGGGACATGCAATGAAGCTACAGGGTAAACTATTTAATACAAATAAGAGAAAATATTTTTTCACTCAACGTGTAATCAAACTTTGGAATTTGTTACTGGAGGATGTAGTAAAGGCTGTTAGTGTAGCTGAGTCTAACAACGCTATATCCTCCGGTAACAAATTCCAGAGTTTGATTACACGTTGAGTGAAAAAATATTTTCTTTTATTAGTCTTAAATAGTTTACCCTGTAGCTTCATTGCATGTCTCCTAGTCTTTCTATATTCTGATAACGTAAAGCATTTACACTGTTTACAGCTGTCCTAACTTTCACCGCCGGAGCTTACCAGGCAGTGACTAAACATTGCTGCTGCATGGTTAGCTTCTGCTCTGTATGCGGCTGTGTAGTGACCCCCAGATATTCAATGCCGGTGGCCAGATATGGCCCTGGATTGAATATCCTGGGTTAAAGTTCAACAGCAACCGCTATGCACCTTAGAGGTGCAAAGATGTAGCAAATGAATATTGGGCCCTATATGCTTACTCCCCCACCTCACTGAGCGGTATGATTGCTAAAGGTTAATAAGTTTATTTTTGTGGGCCATGGCAGCACTTAATGCGCTTTAACTTTCATTAACGTGCATTAACCTTTAGTTAACATGCTCCTGACTGGATACATTTTGTGCATCCAACACTAAATGTGTAGTTGCATATAAGATGGCTTATTGCTCCTCTAGACATACATTCATTTAATATGGAAGATATATGCCTAGTGTCAATGAAACAGCAGAGTCATATTCTTTATTTTGAATTAAGGGAGAGAGGGGGGCTGGCAAATGGCCTTTCCTAAGAATCACTTGGGTTTTTTTCTACAGAATTCGGCTAAGGCTGCTCAAGCACCTTCACCATGGGGTGCCAACGGAAAGTAAGTTACATTAATAACTTCTTAGTATACTTTCTGTGCTTAGGAATAATTATCAAACTCTGATCATATGTTAAGGAGAAAATGAAATCAGCTAACATGAACCCAAAAATGAATGTACATAAAAAAGCAAGATGCCTGTACAATTTTTTGTTCACATTGTTTTTCAGGAGCACAGGAGTTTCATCCCCAGTAACTCCAAACCCTTCTCCAGTCAGCTCAATTGCATCTCAAGGGAGTATCCCTAACAGCGGTGCTCCCTCCCCTACATCTATCATCAGCATTCCACATCGGATTCACCAAATGGCTGCAAACCATGTCAGTATCACCAACAGCATCTTGCACAGCTATGACTATTGGGAGATTGCTGACAATCTCACCAAAGACAACAAAGGTATGTAGGTTAACGTATTTATTTGTATGCCAGAAGGTTAGTACCTTTTTCCATAGACATCTAAAGCTCCAAAATACCTCATCCTATCATGCAGTGGGAACTAACAGTCTTTTCCCTTTAAAACAATCGATCTTATATCCACAGCATGATTTCATTCTGGGTTAGGATACATAAATGTTCATATTTTCTAATTTCATTCTCTTGTTATAGATGTCAGTTTAGCAACTAGTAAGAAGGGGTTCTGAAGTTGATGGCATAGTTCACATGGGGGAGATTAAAATATTTTGGAGGAGTGATTCAAATATATCGTAAAAATCATAACATTTTTCAAGATATTACTTGTACAGGATAAGAAAGAGTAAAGGTTATGGGAAGAGCAGTTGACCCCCTCAATTAGACTCCACCTACTATTTGGACCCCACCTAATAGCTCTGATAGAAACATAGAAACATGATGACAGAAAAAGACCACATGGCCTATCTAGTCTGTCCTTCCATATCAACAACTACAACAGTCCACTTTTTACCTTTAGAGATCCTCTGTGTTGGTCCCATGCTTTTTTGAATTCAGTTACTGTCCTCATCTCTACCGCCTCCACTGGGAGACTATTCCATGGATCCACTACTCTTTCCATAAAGAAATATTTCCGCATATCACTCCTGAATCTATTTCCCTTCACCCTCATCCCCTGTCCCCTCGTAGCAGAACTTGCTTTCAATTGAAAGAGGCTCTCTCCCTGAACATTTATGCCACGGAGGTATTTAAACATCTCACTCATAGTCTACTGAGGCTTTACTCTTTGCAGCTGATCTCACTTTTTCAACTCAGACCTCCACGCCATGTGTCTTTATTTATTTATTTAGTTAGACAGATTTGTATACCACCTTATCCTACAATCAAAGTGGTCACATTACAAATGGAGGGTTACATTTAACATGAGGGTATTTAACAACATTTAGATAGCACAATTGGAGGGTTACACTCCTGTCTGCCTTATTAAATTATAAGCTGCAAGAAGCATGACTGTCCTCTATAAAGTGCTGCATACACTAGCACAATATAAATATAATAATAATAATAATATAAAGATTCAATGCATAGCCCAAAACTGAGTTACGAAGAAGATGGTTTTAGATATATTGGGGGAAGAAGATACATGGAATAATAAACATTGGTGACATCAAGAAGCAAGATGACTTCCTGAGAGCGAAGTTCCAAGATGGGAGGCTAGGAGAACAAAATTGTTTTTTTCACTCACCTTTGCCACTCCCTTCAGTCTTGCAGTACCGTGATAGACATGTTGGTCAGGAAGAAGTTAGAGACATTTCAGTACTTGGGCAATAGGGCACATGCAGCTCTAACAAAATGATACATATGCCGAGGAGGGAAAAACTGGAGTAATATTTAAACTAGAGGAGGGGTATGGCAGGCGGGTGCAAATTAATTGAATGTCATATGCTAGCATGAGTTCTCATACGTCATACGTAAGGCTTCTATTCTTAGGTGTTTATAAATTGTAAATTTAGGTGTTTATTTTCCAGTGAACTAGGATTTCTTTGAGGATACAAAAAAAATACAATAGTTATCGATGTTTTCATGCCACAGGAATGTTGGGCACCTTTTTCCAGGTGGACTATAATATATATGTACAAAATCAGAAGTCCTAGTTACTCTTATAAAGGTTTCTAGCGATAACATCACTGAATATCTGCTTGAGGGGTTTTTATTTTTTTTTCTGATTGCTTGATGTGTGGGGTTTATGCACTCCTTCACAGACATTTTAGCTATTTGCACAATCACCTATAGGTTATATTGACTTATACAACCAAGCATTAGTTTCAATATTCTGTGACTATTCAGTGTGTGCAAGACCAGAGTAAAGAAATGTTTATACAGTTTTCAAAAATTAACTAAAGTTGATTAAAGCACTGAAAGTGCGTAACGTCTCCTTCTGAGGAAGCTAACCACACTCAAAGGGACCCTTTTACTAAAGGGCACTTGAGTGTTGCACCAAATGCATCAACAGTGCTGAAACTATGGCGAGTTAGGCGCAACACCATTGCATTAACTGTCCAGGGCATGGAAAGTATTTCCCCAGCAGTTAATGTGGAGCTGTGTCCCTTAGCACACGGCACATTAGCGCAGGTGCACTTAACACCACAGTTTGAGGTGGCATTAGGTGATCCCATGCTAATGCAATTAGTACACAGTGTGAACCATGCGCTGATTGCACTGAGGACCCATGCCCACTCTCCTCCCCAACCCCGCCCACTCGCTACCCTAATGTGAGTTAGACAGCACGGGAATCATCCAACGCTAACTGTCATGGCGCGAATCCGTTGTCAGCTAATGCCCTTTAGTAAAAGACTCCCAAAGATTCTATCCAGGAGTTCAGTTGCATTTTACATTCTGGAAGTCAAATATATGAAATGTATCTAAGTTGAGGAATGTTTTATGCTTTTCAAAGTTAAAAAATAAGACCCTATTTTCAAAAGAAATAAAGAATGTTTTCTTGAAATCAAATACTTCAACTCTCCAAGCTTTAACAGTTGGGTTTGAAAGTCAAATAATTCTATATGAAGTTTAGCAGAAACCCCGATCAAATACCGCTATGTAAATTTTCTATTGGTTTGGAAAGAAAGTGACCTACTCAACTTCTTACCAAGTGAAAATTCTTCTTGTACCACCTTAATCTTCTTTCTTTGGTGCTCTCCTTCCTTGGAAGTATTTTTGTTGTTAATATTTTTTTGGTAGGCAGAAGAAACCTGGGTAATGGGACCTCAAGGATAGGTTCCACCTAATCTCTCTTGCCATTGTTCATCTATTGCTGACCAGGATCCCAAACTTAGGGGCCGATGCAGAAAGCCAGCATTAGAACCTTGCACTAAAAGCCATACACACCATTTTCTGGTGTGAAAGCGCTGCAAAAGTTGTGCGCTAGTATACCATAAGCAAAACATGTCTACTGTAAATGAGATACGCACAAAACGTCTGCTTTAAATGTGCAGTGGATGACAGATGCATGCGTAGAAAGTGAGTGCGCTAGCAGAGAAATATCTGTAGCAAAATTTTAAATAATTATTTATCCGCATGGTGGTGGGGAAAGTTCTACACTAAACTTAAGTGCCCAAAACTGTGGAGGGCACCTATACATTTTGTAGGCTCAGTGAGGAGTGGACTCATTGCAAAGCTAACAGCAAGTAAATCACACCAGGAAACATTTTTATTTTCCTATAATCCAATTTGTTTTCTCCTATACGTGCTGAAGATTCACACACGTCGAAGCTTAACTTCACCTTCGATTAGGCGTTTGAACAATGGCACTACTGAACTCTGCACTCGGCGTTTCAGTCTTCTGCGCAATTCTTTACATCTGGGTGAAATAGCTAATGACCTTGTTACCGTGTCATATGAATACGCACAGCTCATTATAAAGTCATTTTAATAGGTGCCATGCTGCTATCTGCACAGCCATTTATGTGCAGGTAATGCTCGCACCAATCTCCGCTCTGCATTGTGATGTGACTGTAAGTATGTGCAGATGTTGCATGAACTATGTGCAAACGCTGTGCTAACATATCTGCATCAGCGCCTTAAAGCAGATAACTCACAATGCAGTTAGTTATACCTCATGGGTTGGCGTTGACTGTAAGGCACAGTCTTTGCTCATTCCCCACCCTAAAATGGCATTTTCCACATTAACTCTTAATCAAGAATTAGAAACATACAAACATGACGTCAGAAAAAGACCGCATGGCCTATCTAGTCTGTCCTTCCATATCAACCACTACAACGGTCCCCTTTTTTTCTTTAGAGATCCTCTGTGTATGTCCCATGCTTCTTTGAATTCAGATACTGTCCTCATCTCCACCACCTCCACTGGGAGACTATTCCACGAATCCATCATTCTTTCTGCAAAGAAATATTTCCGCATATCACCCCCATCCCATGTCCTCTCGTAGCAGAGCTTGCTTTCAATCGAAAGAGGCTCTCCTCCTGTGCATTTATGCCATGGAGGTATTTAAACGTCTCAGTCATATCACCTCTATCCCGTCTTTCCTTTAAGATCCTTAGGTCTGTCCTCATATACTTTATAATGAAGACCACTAACCATTTTAGTAGCCATCCTCTGTACTGACTCCAACCTGTTTATATCCTTTTGAAGGTGTGGTCTCCGGAAATGCACACAATACTCCAAATGAGGTTGCACCAAAGACTTATACAGAGACACTATCACCTTCTTTCTTCTGATGGCCATTCCTCTCCCTATGCACCCAAGCATCCTTCTAGCTTCTGATGTTGCCTTTTTTACCTGTTTAGCTACTTTAAGATCATCAGACACAATCACGCCTAGGTCCCGCATCTAGTGAGTCCCACATCAAACAGTTAACACAGCTTTGTACTTATGCTCCAAATTAAATTAAATGAGGGAATATGAGCATTAGGGAATATAAGTGTTTCTAACATGTCACAAATATCATCTGACTTCATTTTGTGAAAGGTTTTAAGGTTTAAGGTTTAATCATTTGATAAAAACCGCCTTTCTGAAACAATCAAGGCGGTGTACAATAATAAAATACATAAAATTCATAAAATACATAAATTACACAGGGTGCAAATAGCTTGTGTAACCCACATCCTTTCAGGCAACAGTGCTAAGTTAAGACAAAGAATGCTACAGTTGAATATTCCACCTTTTGATATCTTTTTTTTTCACAGAATTCTTTAATGACTTGGATGCACTGATGGGACCTGTGACCTTGCACAGCAGTATGGAGCACCTAGTTCAGTACACACGACAAGGACTTCACTGGGTGCGGATTAGTGCTCACTAGTCTTAGGAACTGTGCCATTTTACAGGAATCTTTTCTCATGGACTACTCACTTATTTTGGACACTGTGCTACACAAATAATTGTGAAATTTGTCTGTAAACAGATAAAAATGTCTGTGTTAAAATGTTATTTTTTCAGAGTTAAGATATGTACATATGTGTACACATGTGTCTATGTAGATACATTAATATATATTTATAAATAGATGTATCTGTTCATTATATATATATATATATATATATATATGTATGTATATGTGTATATATATATATATATGTATGTGTGTGTGTGTGTGTGTGCATATATATATGGCTATCTAGTATATGATCACTACTCTGCATGCACCCATAAATATTTCTAGTTCTCCAAACGTCCTGACATCATCAGTCACAGGTATTCTGTGGACTTATACAAAACAGTCTTTCACATACATACTTTCTTTCAAAATACTAAGCTATGGTTGTGCAAAACAAAATCAGTAAAAGCCATATACAGTAAGCACACCAAAGCTAGACTGCCCATTTGGCTAATCCATAGAACATAGAGAGTTAATATTGTTCATGTTATGTTAGTATATCAATACAATAACAGCTATGGATGCCACTCTATCAACAATTATCTGCCTGACTAAGGACCAAACACAGTTTAAGACAACTATCTGCAGGGTCGTCATGAGTTGACATCAGCTCGATAGCACTTGACAACATCGTCTCATTCTCCATCATATGGGTGTGGTATGTGCATGGACAAATTCTATCTGGCTCAGTCAAATCTAGCAGAAAAGAACGGTCAACTTTTCCCATTCTGTTTGTCTACGGAAAATATCTTGATTCAATTATCCCATAAGGGTTTCATTTTTAAGCAACTTGAGCATGTAGAATGCTATTTTGCTCACTCAAGTAGACATTTATAATAGTACAAGCATTCACACACAAAAGGTAGGTACTAGGAAAGCATAGCACCAACTTTTATATAATATACATGTTTGTTTTCCTGGGGGATTAGCAGGGGTGGGATAAGTACTTATTCTTCAATATCATCCTGCTAGACCAGTCCAGAAAAGTGGGTTGTGTTCCTCTACCAGCAGATTGATGGAGACAAAGAACCAATGAAAAGCCTAGGTTTCAATGGCATCAGTAGAATGGCCAAGTACCTAAAGGAGGAGTTGGCAGGGTGGGAGGGAATAAGGGAAGTGGAATTGCAATGGGCTAAACTAAAGATGGAAATAAAAGGGGCAACAGATAAATATGTAAGGAAAGTAAATAAAAACAAGAGGAGAAGGAAACCTATTTGGTTCTCCAAAGAAGTGGCTGCTCAAATAAAGGCAAAAAAAACCAGCTTTCACAAAATTCAAAAGATTGCAAACAGAGGAACACAGTAAGGAATACAGGAGCAAACTAAAAGAGACAAAAAGAGAAATAAGGAAAGCAAAATCAAAGGCAGAGGAAAAGATGGCTAAAGATGTGAAGTGTGGCGACAAAACTTTCTTCAGTTATATTCGGGAGAGGAGGAAAATCAGAGATGGAATTGCAGGACTCAGAAGTGCTGGTAACGGATTTGTGGAAAGTGACATTGAAAAAGCAAACTTGCTAAACAAATACTTCTGCTCTCTTTTTTACTAAAGAAAATCCTGGAAAAGGACCATCTGTGACTCCCACATATAAAAATGGGAATGAAGTAGATACCACACCATTCACAGAAGATGAGGTGTTAGAACACCTTGCAAAACTGAAAGTGAACAAGGCCATGGGACCAGATGGGATACATCCCATGATACTGAAAGAGCTCAGAGAGGTTCTTGCAGGGCCATTAAAGGATGTTTTCAACAAATCCTTGGAAAGAGGAGTAGCTCCTCAGGACTGCAGAAGTGCGGATGTGGTACCTCTTCACAAAAGTGGCGACAGGGAAGAAGTGACAAACTACAGGCCCGTGAGCCTTACCTCAGTGGCGGGAAAAGTAATGGAGGCGCTTCTGAAAGAGCGAATAGTGGACTTTCTCAAAACCAACAGGTTGCATGATCCGAGGCAACATGGTTTTACCAAAGCACGATCTTGCCAAACAAATCTGATTGAGTTCTTTGACTGGGTGACGAGAACTAGATCAGGGGCATGCGATGGATGTCATCTACCTGGATTTCAGCAAAGCCTTTGATACTGTTCCTCATAGGAGGCTTATCAATAAACTCAGTAGTTTGAGAATGGGTCCCAAGGTAGTGAACTGGATCAGAAATTGGTTGACTGACAGACGACAGAAGGTGATGGTAAATGGAGCTCACTCGGATGAAAGGAGGGTGATTAGCGGGGTGCCCCAGGGTTCGGTCCTGGGCCCGGCATTGTTCAATGTATTTGTGAGTGATATTGCTGAAGGACTGCATGGAAAAGTCTGTCTTTTTGCAGATGACACGAAAATTTGCAACAGAGTGGACTCCCCTAAGGGAGTGGATAACATGAGGAAAGATCTACAAAAGCTGGAAGAATGGTCTAATGCTTGGCAGTTAAGATTTAATGCGAAGAAGTGCAGTGTCATGCACTTGGGAAGCAGAAATCCAAGGGAAATGTATGCGATAGGGGGCGAGAGATTGGTGTGCACGGACCAGGAGAAGGACCATGGTGTGATTATTTCTGCGGATCTCAAGGTGGCAAAACAGTGCGACAAGGCGGTGGCAAAAGCCAGGAGGATGCTGGCTTGCATACAAAGAGGAATTACCAGCAGAAAGGAAGAGGTACTAATGCCACTGTATAAGTTACTGGTGAGGCCTCGCTTGGAATGCTATGTTCAGTTTTGGAGACCATATCTTGCAAAGGATATAAAAAGACTGGAAACTGTTCAGAGGAAGGTGACCAAAATGATTTGGAGCCTGCATCAGAAGCCTTATAAGAAGAGACTTGAAGACCTAAATATGTACACTTTGGAGGAGAAGGAGGACAGAGAAGATATGATTCAGACCTTAAAATACTTAAAGAGAAATAATGAACAATCAAACCTCTTCCAAAGATGGGGAAGCTGTAAAACTAGAGGGCATAACATGAAGCTGCAAGGGGGTAAATTGAAAGGCAATGTCAGGAAATACTTTTTCACTGAAAGGGTGGTGGATACTTGAAATACCCTCCCGATGGACATGTTGGGGGCAAATACAGTGACGGAATTCAAAATGGCATGGGACAGTCACAGTGAATCCCTTTACAGCAACAGGATAACATCAAAATAAACTTAACTAATTTCTCAACATACAGGGTTGTCCTACATGGAACGGTGGGTTCACCCTTAAAACAAAGGCATGGGGAGGGGTGGCCTGCACTGAGTGGCAGGTGTACCTATTCTTGCCCTCTTACTGGGCAGACTAGATGGACCATACTGGTCTTTATCTGCCATCATTTACTATGTTACTATCATTCCAATGTCTCTATCTGCCTCAGCCACCAGAGGTCTCTTCAGCATTTCTATGTTTCCAGCAGATGGTAGATGGATTTTCTCCTCTCTGAAGAAAATTCTGAAGATTGAGAGGAAAAATTGGTTAAACGCTTTTGAACAACCATCTTGAGAATGACTGTCTCACTTAAGCACGACTTGGAAGGCTGCACTAGACTGCAGTCTTTTTGGTAGCCATAGAAGGAGAGGAAATGTGTTCAGCTTTGCATACTTATCGTGCTAATAGCCTGTTGAGCAGCCAGAAATTGGAAGAATCTGGAAGAGTGCAGCAGCCTCACACAACCTCAGCATTCCCCTCCCTCCTCCTTTGTTTCCCCCTACTCTCTCCCAAAAAATGCAGAAGGCTCTCAGAGGGATCTGCCTGCCAGCCACCTTAAATGCAGTGCTGCAAAAGCCAATGTAACAGTATCAGGGGAGTAGAGATGAGCCTAGTATACATCTTCTGCCTGGGGCTCTCAGAGAGTAAGCACCAAGGTTTGACCTCTTCATTGCCCTTTTTGGGGGCTTCCGATTCCATCTGTGTGGGACATAATTCGAGGTAGACCGCAAGTGACCATTGGAGTGGTGTGGGGGTTTCCTGCCATTTTCTGCATGCACTAATATCATTTTCTCTTATTGTGCATCTGGAGGTCACGCGGTCTGTATGTGCATTCTGCCCAAGTGACCCCAGCGCATGTTCCTATCATAGCGCCTGTAACGTGCATTGCAGTAAAAGCACAGCTAATGCTCATCACAGTAAAAGTGCAGTTAATGCATGCCTTTAGGCCTTCACAGCGGCCTTAGCATGCACTGTTGTGATACTTGCCTTAACTCTCTTATGTCTTCTTCCAGGAATTGTTGTTTAGCTTGTGACAAGAGTGATGCCTCATCTCTGGCTTCTGGACTCTGCTCTTCTACCATGGCAACTCCTGAGGAATCCCTGGAGGAATTGTTCCCTCTCTCTACACCAGGGGATGCAGTTAGTCCGGCCTTGCTTGCCTAAGGGCAGGAGGTAGCAGATGGCGCTGTGAGTAAAGATAATCAGTCAGCCGGAGGTTCCGTTGACCATTGTGTGTACTGCTTCCTGACCTCTAGGGGATCGGCGACTATGTCTTCTGGTGTAGGGGGGGCTCATTTCCATGAAAAGAGCTTCTAGAGTCCGGATTGTCCTCCCCAGAATTCTTTTCCTTTTTACAACAGACCTTGTCATTCTGGCGTGGAAATTCAGACCCTACGGCCTCTGGGTTCTCCTGAGTGCAATTTCATGAGGGGCAGGCTGAGAGTGGAAGCCCTGTTCGATTGCCTATGGCTAAAATTCCCAGATAAAGGGTGCCCCCTGGAGATGGGGATTAGCTGGGATCTGTCCGATATTTGGACTGTGGCTTGAATTCAGATGTCTGATGTGGATGAAGAAGTACTCTCACCTTCAAAGGATTGTGAGGAGGCTGATTTTATCTGCCTGTTCTGAAAGGAGGAACTGGAGGCGTGGATTCTCAGGGTCTTATCCACCTTGAACTTGGCAGATGCTCCATGCTTGGAGCAGTAACCAAAGATGCATGCACTCCTGCAATGGGAGCTGAAATCCACTACTGTCTCCCCATTCCCAGAGGAACTCAAAGGCCTGTTCCAGGGGCTATAGGGGTATAAGAAGCTGTGTGCTCTCCCAGAGAAAAAGTGTGTTATGTGGTTTGATATTTCCAAGGTGAATGTGCAGGTCACAGCGATTACCATTTGGACCATCATTCTTGTGGAAGGTGGATTGGCCTTAAAGAATACCCTGGACTGAAAGGTGGATTCATGTTGAAGAACCAGTTCACTGTGGTGGCTGCTATTCTTCAGTTGCAATATGTGCAGGCCTGACATCTCGAGCCCTGCTCCAGTGGATTCAGTCTCTACCATTGGATGATTCTACCCCTCTTTTTGAGTCTGCTACGGCCTTCCTTTCTGATGTGATGTATGGCCTGGTCCATCTAGTGGCCACGGATTTTGTCCAGTCAATGGTGACATAACATTAGCTTGGCTCTGACATAGGGCAGCAGACTCATCTTCCAAAGCCCAGTTGCCCATCTGGTCTTAGAGGGACACTTCTCTTGATTCTGATTTGGAGAAGCCGGTGAAGGACTTGAGTGAGATGATATCTTACTGCCTGCCGGAGGACAGTTCCAAGAGACCTGTGAAGTAGGTAGGAGCCCCTTTTCCATCAGCCTCTGCTTGCTCCTCATGGACATGCTGGTCAGACTCCCGGGGTTCCTCCGGTTGGTGGCAGGCTTTGCCTTTTCCTTCAGGAATGGGCCCAGGTCACCAAGGATCACTGGGCACTAATCCCCATTCTGTATGGCTATGTCCAGGAATGCAAGAGCTGATCCTGACCGCTTTCATCTTCTCCCCTTGTAGGGCTGCAAACAGCAAGGCTGCTGTGTGGATCACCTTTGACTAGTTGTCTCTTCAGAAGGCAATGGTGCCCGTTCCCCCAGATGAATGGGGAGAGGGCAGATATGTCATCTGTTTCGTGGTGCTAACATGAAAGGAACATTCTGGCCCATTCTGGACCTCAAGAGTGTCAACAAGCGCTTGTGCATCTGCACTTCTGGATGGAAACTTTGCGATCCATGATTCAAGCGGTATGCTGAGGAGAGTTCCTGGCATTTCTGGTTTTAGCCGAGGCATATATTCATATCTTGATTCGGGGGATCAGAAAAGTATCTGTGTTTTGCCATGCTTGGCTCTCACCTTCAGTTTGCCACCCTCCCATTCCACTGCCACAAGGATGTTCTCCAAGGTCATGATGGTGGTGGCTGCGGTGCTACAGCACCAAGGTATTTGAGTGCATCCATATCTTTCTTTATCTTTATCTTTATTCAGGTTTTTAATATACCACTCAACACACAAGCATCTGAGCGGTGTACAGTACAACAAATCAGGTTGCTGGAAAGAAGAAATAAAACGCCATAGCTCTGATAGGACAGGGATAGTAGAGAGGTCACATTACAGAGGAAAGATAGCAGAGAAGTAGAGAGTTAGAGAAACATCATTGAGGGGAGGGGAGGGAAGAGAAGGGGGGCCTGAGAGGATGGGAGATCGAAGGCGGTACTGAAAAGGTGAATTTTTAACATTGATTTTATTTTGCTGAAGGAAGATTCCAAGAGGCTCAGTGAGAGGGAGTTCCATAGTTTGGGGCACAGAAAAAAAAAAAGCAGAGTTACAGGTGGACTCCAAGTGTGCTTGCGAGGGGAATGGGAGGAACATACGACTGGAGCGGATGAGTTGGAGTGAGCGATGAGGGGTGTGAAGGTGGACAAGGTTGGAAAGGTATTGTGGGGTACCGGTATGGATTGCTTTATGGCCAGTGGACTACTGGCTCATCTGAGCCATTCTCTTTCAGAAGCATCTCAGGTAGCTCCCCAAGTGGTGTCCTGATAAGCCTCGGCTAGGCGATCACTGGGAGAAAGAACAAGTTATTTCATTCCCAGTCCCTGGACTTCCTGGAAGCATGTTTTTTTTCTTTTATTTTTCTGGCAGGAAGACTTTGCATAACTCGAGTATGCAGTGTCTTCCTGCCATAAAAATAAAAAAAAAGTCAAAGGCTAGCACTGTTCTATTCGCAGCAAGCTCTCAGAGTCCAGGATTATCTTCAATTATCTTCATGTATATAGTTAACATGTTATCCAAGTTAATCTCCCTGTTATCTGTAATTTACGGTGTAACCCCACTGTAAAGCTGCTTTGATGTTCCATGTAAACCGCACTGATGTCGAATAGCGCGGTATATAAGAGTATTAAATAAATAAAAAACTCTTCAGATTGATGGTGGCGACAATCAACATGGTGCTGTGGATGCGTACTCTTTTGTGGCCTTTCCAATGGTTTTACTAATTTAGTGGTCCCCAGCTTCTCAGCGTTTCCAGCTCAGGCCCCCGCTCCCAATGATGGTGATGGCCAGCCTATGGTGGTGGCAGCAGCCCAGTCTTCTGAGGAAGGGCATACTGTTGGACGATTGCTCATGGACATGTTTTTCAATGAATTTCAGTTTCTCGGGCTAGGAAGCCCATTGCCAAGGCTGAACAACCCAGGGCTGTTGGAACTGCAGGGAAGCAGTGTGGTCCATCCCTTACACCTGACTGTTTAGCCTTACACCCGAATGTGTAGCCTTACACCCGAATGTTTCATGCCTTCAGCAGGGGGTTCAGCATCTCCATCTTCCCCTCTGATTGGTGATCCCTTCTTGGGATCTGTGTCTGGTGCTCGGGGCCCTTATGGCGGAGCCATTTGAGCCATTGAAGCTCACTACTCTGAAGGACTGGTGCTCAAGATTATTTTCTTGGTTGCAAATTGTTCCACAAAGAGAATTCTGAGCTGCTGGCTCTGTCTTATCAAGATCCTTGATGGAGGAGGGAGGAGTGGTCTAGTGGTTAGGACAAGGTACTTCAGGCCAGAGGGCCAGGGGTTCAAGTCCCACCTGGGGACAGCAATCTCAGGCCAGAGGGACTGGGATTTCTAGTCCTGTAGGCACTCCTTGTGGTCTTGGGCAAGCCACTTAACCCTCCATTGCCCATGTTCCCTGTAAGTATTAGTGTATGTGTCTCATATCCCCTCGTGTTAAATGTATCCCCCAATTGACCACCTTGACCCAGTGAAAAGCAGGATATAAATACAGATAAATAAATAAAATCCTTATCTATCTTTTTCTAAGGAGGCCATTGCCATTCGGCCTGTGCCTTCCTTCTTCTCTGAAGTGATTTCTCCCTTTCATGTGAACAATGAGGTTTGCCTGCCCTCCTTCTCTCAGAAGCAGGGTCGGAAGAATGGTCAGGATCTTCGCCTTGTGGATGTCCGGAGGGTGCCTCTCCAGTTCTTGGCGTTTACAAAATATTTTCATAAGTCAAACCATCCTTCTGTGCTGTTTGCTAGCCTGCACAAGGTGACATGGTGGCTAAGTCTGCATTGGGGTGCTTGGTTAAGGAGGCTGTTGCTTCGGCGGATCTGTTCTGGAACTGTCCAGTTCCAGAGGGTTTGTGTACCCATTCTATCTGAGCACAAGCATCCTTGTGGGCAAAGCAGAGCTCAGAGGCTCCTGCAGACATTTATTGGGCAGCAACTTGGACATCACTTTCTACTTTTGTCAAGCATTTCTGTTTGGATGTCCATGCTCAGACAGATACAGCCTTTGGCTCTAAGGTTTTGCAAGCTTCTTCATGCCCAGTGGAGGCATAGCTTTAGTATGTCCAACTTCTCTGGACTGGTCTAGTAGGACAATCTGGAAGGTGACATTTTACTTACCAGATAATGTCCTTTCCTTGTGCTCTGCTAGACCATTCCGGGGCTTGCTCCCTGGAACTGTGTTTGCTCTGTTCTTCTGCAGCGGTACCCTTGGATCCGCTATGATTTATATACTCAATTCCACAGATTCATGTTCTACAGACAGCCTTCTGTGTATGCGTTCCTGTACATAGCTTGCTACTGTTCAATTACTTATTGTTGCCCATGTTGAGGTTGTGTGAGGCTTGCCATGTTCTCCCATATGCTTTGGGATGAATACTGAAGAGACCTCTGGTGACTGAGGCGGATAGAGGCATGAGAGTGATGTCATTGAAACCTGGGCTTTTCATTGGTTCTTTGCTTCACCAATCTGCTGGTAGGGGAACACAACCCACTTGTCTGGACTGGTATAGCAGGACTCAAGGAAAGGACATTATCTGGTAAGTAAAATGTCACCATATATCTTAAGAATATGCATAAGAGCTGATTTTTACTGGAACATACATGCACCAAGTTACTCCTGTCCCTTTTGGGAAGACAGTTTTATAAATGCACCCAACAGGGCAGGAGCAACACCAGGGAGACCACAGTAAGTGCCAGTGAGGGATCTTATGTGGAGAGCGGAGTTAATTGTTTTACATATAGTCCCTTTAAGTAGATTCCCAGAAGCATCAGGCCACACATTAGCAATCCGATACTCACCAGGGAATAAAAATAACACCAGCTCAAAGCGCGTGCTATTTTGTCAGCAATAATGCAGCTTGCCAGGTTGAATGCAAGCTGTGTTATTCATTTACCATGGGAGTTACTGTTCTGTAGTATTGAGTTATCACAGGTTAGTGACTCCCATGATAAATTAAGCTGCAGTAAAATGCAATTTTTTTTACCACAGGTTAGTAACTACCCCTTGAAGGGGGCTAGTTACTAAGGTATGCTAAAGTTAATGCATGTTAATTTACCATTAACATGCCTTATTAATAATTCTGTCCCATTGAATAACATGGGATATGCACTAAAATCATGCACATTGCAGTGACTTAATGAGCATACCTTTAATAACTAGCCCTCTAAAGTCTCCAGATGTCCATTTTAAAATGGGGCATAGTTTAGAGCAGACCAGGCGTTCATCATATCTCAAACTATGTACCCAGGAATGCCTGCGTACAGTGTACACATAAATATTTACAATGTTTTTCAGCATGGGTGTTAAAAGTTATCGATTTAGCAGTGAAATTACGCCACTGAACACACAACTTCAGTGTTTAATCTCCAAACACATAAATGGCAGGAATAACTTTAGATGGATATGTTATTTGTTTAAAATTATACATGGATTTCCAGCAAATACACATATGCGTTTAGACTCACTGAAAATTGTCCTCCACACTAGAAGGTTGTACTCCAAAGGCATTCTTTAGATTAAGCACAAAATTTCCAAATGTGTTTATGTGTGCATGGGACAGATATAGATAGCAAAAGCGACAAACACAAACACAAAAAATGAGAGAGTGTGAGGTTGATTTTACAGAGTTGTCAATTTATCTGGTTCCAGGAATGAGATTTTAAGCCAGTCCTGGATTTCTGACAATCTTATTTTGATGCATTATGAGACCTGCAGCACTGATTTCAATGGGCTAAATCAGGGACTACAACTCCCATACTGCATTAAAGTAAATTTAAAACCAGAACTGGCCAAAAATCTCACCCCCAACCACAAAATCTAAATTGTCATGTTACCCAATTCAGAAATGTTTCTTAGGATCAGCAGGAGGCTTTTTGTGTCTGTGAAAGGGAGGGCTAGGGCCATATTTAAGAATTTAGCACCCATTCATACTAAATTTAGAAGGTCTTTGTGGAAGCCTTCTACCCCCAAAGAGTGAGGGAGGGGTTGGAGTCCCCAGAAATTACACAGCCCTAAAGCCTGCTCTGCCCCGCACATCTTTCTTCATGCACAACATTCATTCCTCCCTCTCAGCTTGCAAAGGCTCTATGCTCTGCGTTCTGGCATAGGTTGTGCTCAAAGCGCTTCTCCTTCATCAGTCCTTTGGACAGAAAATTACAAAAATGCAGAATTTTTGCATGCTACATGGTCATTATCTTGGCTTCCATGCTTAGCAGGTAGCTACCTTATGCCAAAATGGCATTACTGCTTCTATGACCTCCCAGAAGAAATTCAGCAGGACTGGTGCAAGGATATTAGGTGTTCTAGGTGAATTTTCAATCTTGCACCTGCCCCCCACTACACACATATATTACAATATACTTATGGATGACAGTTCCAGCATAAACAATTATACCTTCGCAGGTGATATTCAATATACATAATACACAAATTCTAAAGTCACCTCATAAAAATACTCTACTAGGCACTTTAGAGGATATACAAAACCCAACAACAAAGGTATATTCCAAACCTATATAGCAAACCAACCATACCAAAACAACACTAACTCCCAGGACTCAAACACCAAAAATCCTGTTACGCCCAACCCTAGAATAACAATACACCTCCTGGGAAAACAGAACAGGTCAGACTGCTATAGGTTCCTACTCAAAAATTAAAGTCCAGGAACCTGATATTCAAAAGCACTTACACAGTTTACGGCGCTGTAAACCGTGTAAATGCCCTAAGCGGGATATTCAGCGGCACTAACATGGTTAGTGCTGCCGAATATCCCCGAGTAATGCCACTACATGCTCCAATGCTGCTTAGCATCGGGGCATGTCGAGAGCGTTCTGGGGCAGTACCCAGGGATAACCATGCAGCCGCGATATACAGCCACTGCCTGGCTATCTCTCAGCAACGAAAGTTAGCAAAAATTGTCCTAACCTTCGCTGCCGGAGCTAACCACTGCACAGTTAGCTTCTGCACTGTGTGTGGCTGTGCAGTGACCCCAGATATTCAGTGCCGGTGGCTGGATATGGCCCCGGATTGAATATCCGGATTAAAGTTCATTGGGGACAGCTTTTCACCTTACAGACACATAGCCGTCACAAATGATATGAGTTGGCATGGAGGAGTGAAGGAGTAGTCTAATAGAGCACTGGCTTGGGAACCAAGAGACCAGGGTTTGATTCCCACTAACACTCCTTCTGGCCTTGGGCAAGTCATTTAACCCTCTATTGCCTCAGAAGAATCCAAATTATCAGTGTATTACCAAGTTTAAGGTACAATATAAACATTAAATTAATATCAGGCCCTAGCAAAATACCTTACTTCTGTCATACACCCTCACTAAATAGGATTGACAACTGGCTCTAGATTTTCTGAACAGGTTGATCTGGTCCTGGTTTTACCTTGTTGCATGCAGTTACAGGTAATTCTAATTTCCCTATTGCTTTTCCCAAGAAAGGCAAGACTAAAAGTCCATATGTGCAAGGAGGTAAACGCAGGACTGGATCAGTTTATTCTGAAAATTTAGAGCCAGTTGGCAACCTTATCACCAAATAAATAAGGAACCACAAATAGAAATGGAAACCATAAAAAGCCATCCTTTGTGTATAATGCAACACTGAAAACAGGAACATAAATGTATTTTCTCCCCTACTGTGCAAAATATGAAGACATCAGATGTATAGTCTCAAAGCTGACATACTCCGATCAGTAAATGTAAAATAAAATGTTTTCTGCCTTTGTTGCCTGGGTATTTTATTTTTCTAATCATCTTGATTTTGGTCTTTTTTCTGCTTTCTTTGCCTTTGCTTCTCTTTTTTCAGGGTCTCCTTTCCATCTGTTGCTTTTTTATCCTATTTGCTTCATGTCCTCTCCTATATCTCTCTGACTTTGATCTTTCTCCTCTCTCTCACATCCTCTTCAGTCTTTCATTCCCCATTCATTCCTTCTCCAATCTCATTTGTCTTTATCTTCCTTTCATCCAGTCCCTAGTCTCTCATTTCCACCCTTGGTAGTCGCCCCTTCTCAGCCCTCATCTTCTTTTTTTTTGCCTGTCATCCCTTCACCAATTCAAACTCCTTCCCTGTGCACACCCTCTTTCCTGGTTCCAGTCCCTTTCTTCTGCCATCCTGGGTGCTCGCTCCTGCTTCATGGCACCATCTTAAGTCCCCTCTCCTTATCCCCCCACTCCATCTCACCCTTCCAGTCTTAGATGGTCTCATTCTTCCTATCTTGCACCACAGGATACAGATGGCTCCTGATCATCAGGGGCAGGCTAAGCCAAAAGCTCCCATCACCCCATGTACAGTGTCCCACACTCTGTCCCCCCTCCACTTTCTCCATAAAGTCTCTTTCCTTCTTCCTGTAGTCTTTCTCCTAAGATCCCCACCCATCTGATATAAATCTCCGTCTTTTGCCCCCCCCCCCCCCCATGTCAATAAAGCCATTTTTTCCTGTCCCTCCCTATCCCATGTAGGTGTTATTCTTGCTATCTTTTGTCCCCCAACCCCATGGAAGTCTCCTCAACATGCCCCCTCACCCCATGCAAGGCTTTACTCTTTCACTGTGGACAAGCAGAAATGAAGTCTTCATGTATGGGATCATCCAACAGAGCCCTCAAGGGAATGCTCCTCAACTACTAGTTGAAGTGTTTGGGAGCTTCCTCTGTGCATGCGTGCCATCTTCCCACCTGGAGCCATTTTAGGTTAGTCTTCATTTTTCCACGAAGTTCAATGGGTGCATCTCTAACACTCTCCTTCAGCTGGTAATTTTTTTCTCCTCTTCAGGGTCTCTGCTGCCTCCGATGGTGTTCTTTTTTTTCCCCACCTGCTCATTGCAATTTTTCTCTTTCTTTCTTAGATGAACTATCTGTGTATTACAGTTTCCTTTCTTTTCCGCAGCACCTCTGCCCCCTTAGGCACTGTGCTCCAGCCGTGGGAACCTTCTCACTTTTCAAACCAGTCATTTGATTTTGCTGCAGCTAATTTTCCAGCCAATACCTGCATGTCCCTGAAACTTTAAAAAAAAAAGGGGGATGAGGAAATCTCCGCAATTAATGAAGTCCACAAAAAAAGCAGAATAAAGCACGGTTGCTCCAGCAGTTATTTCAAAAACATGATTTTATTCAAAATCTTGCCAGTGTGTTTAAGAAGTGTTCCCGATGCTCAAGAACCATATCCGCCACAGATACCCATGACTGGTGTCTTCAGTGCATGGGACGCAATCTTCAGCCCTCTTATATTTTGTGTTTCCAGATAGCCAAAAGAGAAGTCAAAGGTCGAGAGAAATGGTGCAAATTGCTTTTTGGTGCTCATAAGTCTGATCCATATTCATCGGCATAGGCAGCACCCGTCTCAATGGCATCGCAGACTGCATCAGACGCTAGCGGTGCATTGACATGGAGGAGTTCTTGAGCCCACTGGGAACTGAGCACCCATAGTGCCCCAGAACATCAGCCATTGATCAATGTCCATCCAAAGATGAGGAAGGATTTGGTTTCTTCTTCATTGGTGCTGCAGGGTGATTGCGCCAAGCATCAAGTGGAGACTGCAATGCATTGATGTTGAAGCCTCTCAAGGCAAGGCATTGAGAGCAATGAGAGTCCACAAGAGCACTCCTTTAAACTCATCTTCCAAGTCATCAGAGGGGCAGCAACAGCCTACTGAATGCTGAGACCAAGCTGCCGATATATATAATATACATATTCCAGAAATGTTGGTTAAAATTGTTGAGGTCTCGGCAGCCATGGAGAAACAGCTACCGAGGAATGGATCAAGATTATCTTTTAACTTATATGAAATCACTGCCAAAAGGGTAAATATAAATTAAATACACACAACACCACCCTTTACAACCCCAATACTTTCCTAACACTTTAACAATCCAATACCATCATTTTAAAATTTCAACATACTATATGTCGGGTATATAGAGACCTCAGGAAAGCTCATTCCTTACATCTGGCGAACTGTGTCACCATAGGATAGAGCCTAGAACTCTTACATCACAGGTCTCACCCTTTAAACTTTAATTGTATCAAACCTAAAAAGCTATCACACATAGGGGCTTGTTTACAAAGCCGCGGTAGCGGTTTGCGATCGTAATCGGAGCCGCGGCCCCATTGATTTCAATGGGGCCGCGGCCTCGATCGCGATCGCGAACCACTACCGCGGCTTTGTAAACAAGCCCCATAGTGTGTGATAGCTAATAGTGTGTGATAGCTTTTTAGGTTTGATACAATTAGATTAAAGTTTAAAGGGTGAGACCTGTGATGTAAGAGTTCTAGGCTCTATCCTATGGTGACACAGTTCGCCAGATGTAAGGAATGAGCTTTCCTGAGGTCTCTAGATACCCGACATATAGTATGTTAAAAGTTTAAAATGATGGTATTTGATTGTTAAAGTGTTAGGAAAGTATTGGGGTTGTAAAGGGTGGTGTTGTGTGTATTTAATCATGATTATCTTTGCCATGCAGCATGTCAGTGGCTCTGTGGTAGCTGCATCGACATCGGCTTCCATCCAACTGATCCTTAAAATGCACAGCTTGCCTGCGGGAGAGGGATCGACATCGGGGTATTGAAGGGCCCCGACACCGGAGCCTGCCCAGCCGATCTCACTTTCTAATATATCAGGGGCCGATGTCCCCTCCAAAACGAGATGAGCATCAGTGCATCATTGCTCCCGAAGCAACTCTGATCTCCAAGGGTCAGGAGAAAGTTCCAGGCAGAGAGACGGAAGTATTTTAATTTCCTCTCTGAGTTGGACTCAAAAGGCTGGGTCACCGATGTCGAATCCAAGGACATTTTGGAGGACAGTTCCCCAGAGCTTCCATCAGACCTTTCTCCTCATGAGTGGTGCAAGTCCCCTCCTGAGGATATAACCTTCCAAGAGTTTGTCAGGGATATGGCCAAAGCCATAACATTTTCTTTGGAGACTGAAATTGAGCCCAGGGAAGAAGTGTTGGAGATCCTTCAGTATTCCTTCATCCCCAAGGAAGCAGTGAGAGTGCCCATGCATTGCATCCTTCAGAGAGTGCAGATGAGAATGAGGGAGAACCCCCTCTGTACCTCCAGTCAGTAGAAGAGTTGACTCCATGAATAACACACAATAACAGCAGCAATGGATGCCACTCTATCAACAATGAGCTGCCTGAGTGAAGACTGAATACAGTTTAGGACAGCTATCCAGAGGATCACAATGAGTTGACACCGACTTAACGGCACTTAACAACAACATAGAGTTCAGAAGGCTCCTGGATTTGAGAAGCCCCAGCTTCCGCACCATTCTTTGGTGGTCGAATTCATCCTGAAAAGACCCAAAAATTCCAAGACTCACTCCTCTGCACCCCCTGGGAGGGAGGCTCCGACATTGAACTCTTTTGGGAGAAGGTACTTTCAGGGTTCCATGGTTATGGCCCACATGGCCTCTTACCAGCTCTACATGGGCATGTTTCTGAAAAACATCATGTGTGACCTCGCTGATATGTCCCAGTATCTCCCTGGAATAGTATCAGCTCTCTGCAAGGTCTGTTTGAAGTTGAAGGTACTGGTAACCTATGATATCTTCAAAACAATATTGAGAGCTTCTGCTATGGGTATTGGTACCCAGAGACTTGACTGGCTCTGGTCCTCAGATCTGGAACAATCCATGCAGGACAAGCTTGCTGATGTGCCATGCCATGCCATGGAGAGAATCTCTTTAAAGAACAGGGCAAAAAGAAGGCTAGCTGCATTGAAAAGCAGCATGTCACTCTTTGCAAGCTCTCAAGGCGCACATCCAAGCTGACCTTCTGTCACAGGAGGCATCAAGGTAGGGGCCAGAAAAAGACCTATTACTCTTGTAGACATAGGTATTTACATGGGTCCTAAACCTCCCAAATGAAACAGGACCTTCGACCACAACCATGGCAGAAGAAGCCTAAAAATCCCCAACCTGCTCCTCATCCAAAACTTAGGGTGGGGTTTTGATTGATTCCTTCAGAGGAATCAAAGGACTAGAAAGGGGGACTGTTACTTCTGGAGAGAAATCTGCAACTGTGAGTATATACTTCTGGTAATTTTCTAAAAATAATTCTTTGTATTAAAGCTACTTAATCTGTGAACCCACTGTTTTTTGTTAGATCAGTTAGGGCCTAGTAGCAGCAATTAAAGTTTGAATTTAAAACACAGAGGAGAACTTTCTGGTTACATTTCATACCCAGCAGAGAGCTTGTAGTTTAAATTTAATAGTCACTCAGGGCCTAGCATCAGAAAAGTACTTTTAGTTTAAATTTAACACACAGAAGAGAGCTTTCTGGTTACATTTGGAACCCAGCAGAGAGCTTGTAGTGTACATTTAATAGTCACTCAGGGCCTAGCATCAGAAAAGTACTTTTAGTTTTAAAACACAGAAGAGAGCTTTCTGGTTAAATTTAGAACCCAGCAGAGAGCTTGTAGTTTAAATTTCATAAGAAGTTAGAGCCTAGCAGCAGCTAAGAGCTATAATTGAAATCAAATCAGAATTTAGCTTACCTCAGCAGCACAAGACAGGGTACTGTGTAGCAGCCCTCTTTTAATAAGTGTTATTTCCCTCCCTCCCCACAACCACCCACCCCTGGGATAATCATAGCTTTATAGGTACTTACACATCTTAAAAGACAGGAGGTGCTTTCAGGTGAAGCTCATTACCCAAATCAGTCATACACTAAGGACCTGAGATTAATTAAGCTTCAGGTGAACAAGGTATATTAAACGTATTAGGTACAGTTTTATTGGTATAAATACCCATAGCAACCCCTAGTAAGTAAGAACTTAAAGATCTAGACACAAACTTAAAACTAAGATGCAGACAGCAGTCCAGCAGCGGGATGGGGGCTTTCCAGTCTTTTGCATTGAGTGTCACATGTATGATTTTCTCCCAGTTGGTGAGAGGTCTTACGTGTGCACTAGGTGCAAGGAGCTCTTTGCTCTCAGGGAACAAGTCCGTTCTCTAGAGGCTAAAGTAGCAGACTTGGAAAACATAAGACAGACAGAGAGGTACATAGACGAGACCTTCAGGGATATAGTCCTGAAGTCCCACCTCCAGTCTGGCAGCACCCCTGTTGCCATGGAGGAGAGAGGTCACGTGACAGGAGAGCATCACCCTGGTGTGGCAGGAAGTGATCCTGTAACTAGGACCTGTCCTCCAGGTGATATAAAACCCTCTCGCACCGAGGAAGTTTCTCCAGGGCCATGTGCCCATGAGGGAAGGGTTAGGACAGCCGTTATAGTTGGTGATTCGATCATTAGGCATGTAGATAGCTGGGTGGTTGGTGGACGTGAGGATCGCCTGGTAACATGCCTGCCTGGTGCGAAGGTAGCGGACCTCACGCGCCACCTAGATAAGGTCTTAGATAGTGCTGGGGAGGAGTCTGCTGTCTTAGTACATGTCGGTACCAATGACATAGGAAAATGTGGTAGGGAGGTTCTGGAGGCAAAATTTAGGCTTTTAGGTAGGAACTTCCATGGTAGCATTCTCCAAAATGCTTCCTGTTCCACGCGCAGGACCCAAAAGGCAGGCAGAGCTCTGGAGTCTCAATGCGTGGATGAGACAATGGTGCAGAGATGAGGGTTTTGGATTTGTTAGGAACTGGGGAACATTCTGGGGGAAGGAGGGGCTCTTCCGAAGGGATGGGCTTCACATTAACCGGGATGGAACCAGGCTGCTGGCATTAACCTTTAAAAAGGAGATAGAGCAGCTTTTAAACTAGATATTAGGGGAAAGCCGACAGTCGCCCAAGAGCGGATGGTTCGGAAGAATGTATCCTTGAAGGATACTACCAAAAGCAGAGAGGTTCCACAAAAGAGTAAAGTAGCCCAAATGCCCTCAAGTATGGAGCAGACAGAGCTTAAAGATCCCAATTTACCCATGTCTAATAATAGCCAAATTAACATGAATAAAATACATTCTCTAAAATGCTTGTATGCAAATGCTAGAAGTCTAAAGAATAAGATGGGAGAGTTAGAATATATAGCACTAAATGAAAGGTTAGATATGATTGGAATATCAGAGACATGGTGGAAGGAGGACAACCAGTGGGACACTGTGATACCTGGGTACAAACTATATCGTAATGATAGAGCTGATCAAATTGGTGGAGGGGTTGCGCTCTATGTTAGAGAGGGCATTGACTCAGAAAGGATTAAAGTTTTGCAGGAAACAAAATCTGCTGTAGAATCTATATAGATTGAAATTCCATATAAAAGGGGGAAGGCAATGGCAGTGGGGGTGTACTATCGAGCACCTGGCCAGAATGACCAAATGGATGATGAAATGCTCAAAGAAATCAAGGAAGCTAACAAAAGTTACAGCGCAGTAATAATAATGGGTGATTTCAATTACCCCGGTATCGACTGGGTCAGTGTCACGTCAGGACATGCTAGGGAGATAAAGTTCCTAGATGAAATAAATTACTGCTTCTTGGAGCAGCTGGTTCATGAATCGACCAGAGGGGAAGCCATATTAGACCTAGTCCTTAGTGGAACACCATATCTAGTGCAAGAGATAAGGGTGTTGGGGCCACTTGGCAATAGTGATCATAGCATGATCGCCTTTGATTTAATTAGTGGAGGAGGGATAGTAAGGAAATCCACAGTACTACCTTTTAACTTTCGAAAGGGAGACTATGATAACATGAGGAAAACAGTTAAGAAAAAACTAAAAGGAGCAGTTGCAAAGGTTAAAGACGTACATCAAGCTTGGGTGTTGTTGAAAAATACTATCTTGGAAGCCCAGACCAGCTGTATTCCACGCTTTAAGAAAAGTGGAAGGAAGTCCAAAAAACTGCCAGCATGGTTTAAAGGTGAGGTCAGAGAGGCTGTTGTTGCCAAAAAAGCATCTTTCAGGAAATGGAAAAAAGAGCCAAACGATGAAACCTGGAAACAGCACAAGCACTGTCAAGTCAAATGCAAGGCATTGATAAGGCAGGCAAAGAGAGAATTTGAGAAGAAGCTTGCTGCGGAAGCAAAAACGCGAAATAAAGACCTTTTCAAGTACATTCGTAGCAAAAAACCTGTGAGAGAGTCAGTTGGTCCATTAGATGATAAAGGGGTTAAAGGAGCACTAAGAGGCGACAAGGCGATAGCGGAGAGACTGAATGAATTCTTTGCTTCGGTCTTTACTGAGGAAGATGTAGGGATGTTACCCATGACTGAAGTGGTATTTAAAGGTGCGGAAGAATTGAAGGAAATATCGATACACCGGGAAGATGTCTTACAACTATTAGATAAACTGAAGAGTAGCAAATCACCTGGGCCGGATGGTATACATCCAAGGGTGTTGAAAGAACTGAAATATGAGATTGCAGACCTGCTATCAGTAATCTGTGAACTATCATTAAAATCATCTCTAATACCTGAAGATTGGAGGATCGCCAATGTAACACCAATTTTTAAAAAGGGTTCCAGGGGTGATCCGGGAAACTACAGACCGGTGAGCCTGACGTCAGTACCAGGAAAAATGGTAGAAACCATCATAAAGAATAAAATTACTCAGCATGTAGATAGTCACAACCTAATGGGAGACAGCCAACATGGCTTTAGACAAGGAAGATCTTGTCTTACTAATCTGTTATGTTTTTTTGAAGGAGTGAATAAACAGGTGGACAAAGGTGAGTCGGTTGATATTGTGTATCTGGACTTTCAGAAAGCCTTTGACAAGGTCCCTCATCAGAGACTTTTGGCAAAACTAAAGAGTCATGGGATAGGAGGCAGTGTACTATTGTGGATCAGGAACTGGTTAAAAGATAGAAAGCAGAGGATAGGGTTAAATGGCCAATTTTCCCAATGGAGAAAGTTGAATAGTGGTGTACCCCAGGGATCTGTGCTGGGTCCTCTGCTTTTTGACATATTCATAAATGACCTGGAAAGTGGAATAACGAGTGAGGTTATCAAATTTGCAGATGACACAAAACTATTTAAAGTTGTTAAAACCCAAGAGGATTGTGAAAAATTGCAAGAGGATCTTGATAAATTGGAAGACTGGGCATCAAAATGGCAGATGAAATTTAATGTGGACAAGTGCAAGGTTATGCACCTAGGGAAGAACAACCCAAACTATGGTTACACGATGCAAGGTTCCACATTAGGAACCACCACCCAGGAAAAAGATTTAGGCGTCATTGTGGATGCCATGTTAAAACCCTCGGCCCAGTGTGCAGCGGCGGCCAAGAGAGCAAATAGAATGCTAGGTATGATAAGGAAAGGAATGGAAAATAAAACAAAAGATATTATAATGCCTCTATATCGTTCCATGGTGAGACCGCACCTTGAATATTGTGTGCAATTCTGGTCGCTGTATCTTAAAAAGGATATAGCGATTTTAGAAAAGGTTCAGAGAAGAGCCACCAAAATGGTAAAGGGGATGGAAGGATACTCCTATGAAGAAAGGCTAAAAAGGTTAGGGCTCTTTAACCTGGAAAAGAGACGGCTGAGGGGAGATAAGATAGAAGTCTATAAATTAATGAACGGAGTGGAACGGGTAAACGTAGATCGATTGTTTACGTTATCAGAATATAGAAAGACTAGGGGACATGCAATGAAGCTACAGGGTAAACTATTTAAGACTAATAAAAGAAAATATTTTTTCACTCAACATGTAATCAAACTCTGGAATTTGTTACCGGAGGATCTAGTAAAGGCTGTTAGTGTAGCTGGGTTTAAAAAAGGTTTGGACAAGTTCCTGGAGGAAAGGTCCATAAACCATTATTAAGAAGTGACCGAAGATATCAATGCTTGACCCAGTACAAGCATTGTGGAACTTGTGTCTCTTGGGGAAACTGCTAGGTACATATGACCTAGATTGGCCACTGTTGGAAACAGAATACTGGGCTTGATGGACCTTGGTCTGACCCAGTATGGCATATCTTATGTTCTTATGTTCTTATAGCCACTCTACCAGTAACTGCAATGGAAAACTCTCCAGTCAGGGGAAGGCTCACTCTTTTTGTCCAAAGGTGGCTCCTCATAACCTCAGACGCTTGGGTTCTACAAATCATCCAAAGCAGTTACAGATTACATCTATTTGACCTACCTCCAAATTGTTCTTTGAGAATGCATCACATCGACCCTCTGCATCCGGAAGTGCTTCAGAAAGAAATCACCGCCCTCTTGGCAGATCTTGTGATTGAGTTCATGCCATCAGAGCAAAGAGGGCAAGGGGTTTATTCCTGCTATTCCCGGATCCCCAAGAAAACGAGGGATACCGTCCCATCCTAGACCTAAGAGAGCTGAACAGATACCATCACATGTCACATAACAATTAACCTATGAACCCTGCCTCCTTCCCCGTCAACATACCCTCTCCCTTAACCCAATTCACCCCCTCTTACTTGTGGCCCTATAAGTTAATGTTACAGTAAAGTTTATTTATTGTTCCATATAATCCACGTTCTCTGTAATATTGACATTTTCTTCCATGTAAATCATCTTGGAAATGCAAAATATAAGACCTGTTAAATAAATAAATACATAAATAAATATTTGAAGCCAGTCGTGTGAGAGAAAGGCACTTGCCTGAATTGTGCCCAGCAGGACTCCAATGAATTCCTATTGTTGGGAGGGCTGTAGGTAGGATTTCAGGTAATTTATGATGAACCCTAGTAGTTCCTGAATGGTCAACCTGTTGATTCTTGAATTCCATCGTGCGTGATATTCTTGATCAGCCAATCATCCAAGTAGAGGAAGACAAACACTCCCAGCGTCCAGAGATAAGCTGCTGCTACTGCAAGGCATTTTGTGAATACGCAGAGCGCTGAGTCTAGTCCAAAGGGCAATACCCAGTACTGAAAATGCTATCATGTCACAGTTCACAATGTTAGAGCCATAGTTGCGTTGACGGCCAACTTTCACTCGGTCTCCATGGAAGAGATCTGCAAAACTGCAACATGGTCTTCAGTCCACACATTCACTTCTCACTACTGTCTGGAACGGGATTCCCGAAGTGATAGCAACTTCAGCCAATCAGTACTATAGAATCTGTTTAGGGATTAGAATCCAACTCCATCCCCTCTAGGCCCATTCTTTTCTGTTCAGGCTACCTACAAAAAAAAATGTCTATATTTATATATTGTTGTTATGGAAGGACAGACTAGATAGGCCATGTGGTCTTTATCTGTTGTCATATTTCTATGTTTCTATGTTTATATATATATATATATAATATAAAGGCCTGTTGCTATTGAATAGACAGACTCAGTTGCCCCTGTTGAGCTCATCTTCCACTCTCTTTTGATTTACAGTAGCCTGTAGCTATGGAGTCCCATACGTGAGGACTTCATTCTTGCTTGTCTGCAGAGAAAAGGTAGTTACTTACCTGTAGCAGGTGTTCTCCATGGACAGCAGAAATAAGTCCTCCCACCTCCCCTGGTTGCTGTATTCTACTATAGCTATAGTACCAGACTAACCTAAAATGGCACCGCCGCAGCAGGCGGAAAGATGACACGCATGCTCAGAGGAAGCTCCCAAAAGCTTTGACTAGTAGCTGGGGAGTGTTCCCACATGGACTACATTGGATGATATCACCCACAAATGAGGACTTATTTCTGCTGTTCTCAGAGAACACCTGCTACAGGTAAGTAACTACCTATTCTCTTTGCATCCCATGCAGGTGTCTTCTCCGTATGTCTCCATGTAGGTTTTCCTTTCCAGTCCTCTGCCAGCCTTTTCCCTGAAGGTCTAGTATTTTCATTTTTCTTTTTCACATCCCAATCCCCCAGCATCATCCCTGTTTCAGTGGCTCTTTGCATGACTATGAGTCAGTCCCCATTGCTGGCAGGAGGAGAAAAGGTGCTTAAGAATGTGTCTGTATTGCAGGCATGCGGTCAGTCTCTCATGGCTTCCTCCTCCTGTCAGCAGTGGGGACTGACTGAGCCATAGCCTATCATGAAAATGTAAAATATCTGCTGCGTACTCCACTGCTCTTTTACTGCCCCCCCCCCCAAATTCCAGTGCTCTAGGCATATGCCTAGTTCACTTAATGGAAACACTGACCCTGAATTCAGAATGCCATAGCTAGGCTTATTACTGGCAGTGGCTTTATGATAGTTTTACCTCAGTTAAAATCATTGCACTGGTTGCCTATGCTAGGTAAAAGTTAAAATGATAATGTAGGGCCCAATATTCTAAAGGCATTTGCATGGTTTACTGATCTGTATACATTGTAAATGCTACTGAATGGATCAAGAGAACTAACATGATTAGTGCCACTAAATATCCCCAACTAATGCTGCTATATGCCCCGATGCTAACTGCTTAGCATTGGGGCGTGTCATGGGCGTTCTGGGGCATGTTGTGGGCGGCGACAGTCACTAACCGGGTAGCGGCAATATTGCACCACTACCCGGTTAGTGATCTGTCGGTAAAACTAGGCGAAACAAAAACTGGCCTAGTTTTACCCACAGGAGCTAACCGGGTAACAGTGCATTATCGCCGCTACCCAGTTAGCTTCTGCGGCATTGGAGGCTGCGCGAAGACCCTGGATATTCAATGCTGGGGCCTCATCTGACTCCAGCATTATATATCTGGGGACAGAAGTCGGCAGCAATAGCAATGTGCCATAGTGCCACATAGCCGTCTCAACTGGATATCAAGCCTTTAATGTTTAAAACGCTAGGAGGGATGCCCCACTTTATTTAACATCTTTGTTGCAATTTCAAAGTGCTACTTGGTTTTACAGTTATCTGATACCGGCCTGCTGTTTGTTCTAGTCATCAAGGATGTTGTTCCAATTATAACTTGTAACCGTGAATTTTCAGTAGATTATGGAACTTATTATCAATGGCCATTTATCTGGAGTTGGATTATATGAATGTCTTAAAAAAGTGAAGACTCACCTGTTTAGCTTGACCTTTAGGTCTGAAGGAAACTGATTGACTTTTGTCTTGTCAAATAACTTTTTAATATCAGAATATACAGAAATATACAGGCCTCTAACCAAATATGCTTGGCATAAGAAGAGAACTGCTTGAACACAGGAGATATTCAAAACAGGCAGGTTGGGGACAAAGAATAGGGACAAGAAGAAAGGCAGAGGTAGTAGGATTGGGACACTCATTTTTAAATGTTTTTGTGAATAAATGTGTACTGGAATTACAATATATAGGGGAAATACTAAAGTGATTGTAGGAAGCAGAAACTGCCAAAAGACAAAACAATAATCAAACTGTCCACATAGGCATAAATGCCACAGGTCCTTCTTACCTGGGGATTTGCACCAATAAAGCAAAATTATTACTACTACTATTGAGCATTTATATAGCGCTACCAGTCGCACGCAGCGCTGTACAGATATACATGCAAGAGACAGTCCCTGCTCGTCAGAGCTTACAATCTAGTCAAGACAAAACATATAGCAGTGGGCTATTCAGGGCAAAAATAAAATATGGCATTTACAATCTAGTCAAGACAAAAGACGGAAGTCGGTGCAAGACGAAGGACAGAGTCAGGATCTGAAAGCAACAGTGAAGAGGTGGGTCTTAAACCTGGATTTGAAGAGGGCTAGGGAGGTGCCTGGCGTACAGACATGGGTAAGTTGTTCCAGGCATAAGGTGCAGCAAGGTGAAAGTAGCGAAGTCTGGAGTTAGGGGTGCGAGTGAAGGGCCTGGATAGGAGTAGTTTGTCAGAAGAGCGAAGTTTCCGAGAGGGGTTGTGAGGAGAGATAAGGGATGAAAGGTAGTGAGGGGCCGTAGAGTGAATGCATCTATAGGTTAGGAAGAGAAGTTTGAATTGGATGCGGAAACGGATAGGGAGCCAGTGAAGTCACCTGAGGAGGGGGGTAATGTGGGCATGGCGAGGTTGTCGGAAGATGAGTCGAGCAGCAGAGTTTTGAATAGATTGAAGGGGAAAGAGATAGCTCATAGGGAGACCAGTAAGGAGTAGGTTGCAGTAGTCGAGGTGAGAGGAGATTAAGGAATGGACAAGCGTTTTATTAGTGTGTTCAGAAAGGAAGGGGTGGATTTTGCTAATGTTGTAGAGAAAGAAACGGCAGGTCTTAGCTACGAGCTGGATATGTGTAGAGAAGGAGAGGGAGGAGTCAAAGATAACCCCCAAATTGCAGGCCGAGGGAACAGGAAGGATCGTGGAGCCATCCACAGAGACTGAGAAAAGAGGGAAAGGAGGGGAGGTTTTGGAGGGAAATATAAGGAGTTCAGTCTTAGACATGTTCAATTTCAAGCGGCGGTGAGACATCCAGGCAGCGATGTCGGATAGGCAGGCAGAGATCTTGGTCTGGATTGTTGGAGAGATTTTAGGCGTAGAGAGGTAGATTTGGGAATCATCGGCATAGAGATGGTCCTGAAAATTATGAACATAGTTTTGCATTCATTACTGCCAGTTACAAAGTTGCAAATGCTTTCTTCAGAGACCATGTTTATTAAGAGTAAGAATTATGGAATTTTGTATGGTTTTATTTCTCCTCAAATATGAAAGATGAAATTAACTTATTTATTGGATGGTTAATTGATCTTAGGGGCCGTTTTATGAACGGGTAGTATGGTGTTGCACCTAATGGGCAAAAGCTTGGAAACGATGGCTTGTTAGATGCAACACCTCCATGTTAACTATCAGGCACGTGGAAAGCATTTCTCTGGTAGTTAACATGGAGCCCTGTCCCATAGCGCATGCTTTGTTAGCACGAGTGCACCTAACACCACCTATTGAGGAGGTATTAGGTGATAATGCGCTAATTTAGTTAGCGCGCAGTGTAAACCCCATGCTAACTGCACAAAGCACCCCACGCCCACTCTCCGCCCCTACCTTGGCTACTTGCAAACCTAAAATGAGTTAGACAGCTTAGGAATCATCTCGTGCTAATTATCATGGCCCTGTGCTAGCTGTCAACGCGTGTCCCAGTGCTCATTCAGTGCACGCCAGAACACGCATTGTCAGCTGTCAGCTAACACCCTTTAGTAAAAGACCCCCTTAGCTCTGATTTCTCTACTTTGATTATAACAGGAAACCTTTAACTTATATGATGACAAAAGAAATATCACACTTCCTGTATTCAATATTTTAGAGAATTTTGATGTGCTAGAATTTCAGCAGCTAATTGAATTTCCTACACACATTAAGGGCCACATTATTGACTTATTATTTTATCCAAAGAATAGTCCAAACAGCATTTTTGTAAGTAATTAAGGGGAACTGATTTCCCCTGGACTGATCACTATTTTATTAGTTTTGATTTTGTAATATGTGTGTAAAAAAAAAGACAATATTTTATTATGAGATATTTAGACATTTATGACATTTATGAGACATTATGAGTGGAGGAGTGGCCTAGTGGTTGGGGCAAGGTACTTCAGGCCAGAAGGTCAGAGGTTCAAATCCCACTAGAGGACAGCAACCTTGGGCCTGAAGGACTGGGGTTTCTAGTCCCACAGGTGCTCCTTGTGGTCTTGGGCAAGCCACTTAACCCTCCATAGCCCATGTTCCCTGTAAAATAGTTATCTCCAAGTTATAATGCCCTGTTCAATGTAATTTCAGTTTGTTCAATGTAAATCGCACTGATGCAGAATAGCACGGTATATAAGAGAATGTAAATAAATAAATAAAATTTAAGAATAATTGGAAATATCACACTGAAGATAAGGCTTTAGATATAGATGATCTTATACAAATTTTGAATAGAAAGACTGTTCAACATTCTACCTCAGTTATTATGAAATCAGGATGTTTTTATTTTTGTAAACCACTCTGATCAGCGCCTTGCTGCCTAAGGTGGTATATCAAATAAAAATAAGGATAAAGATAAACAGAGGTATTATGCCCCATGGTTCTCAGATTCTCAGACGCTTAAAAAAGAATGATGTGCAGATCAGAAAGATGCATCTGACAAAGCAAAAGCTATCTATTTAAATAACTGTAAGGAATATAAATATGCATTAGACACTAAAACAACTTATTTTATGACAACAATTCAGAGAGTGATATCGCAAACTAAGGAGTTACTTGCGATAGTCAAGCAATTGTTGGCAATCCCCATATTGACCATTTCACTAGAACAACCTATACTGATAAATAAATAAAAATAACCATTAACTAAAGATGTGGAGGGGGATTTTAGAAAGGACATCCCAGTGCAATCTGGGATGTCTAAGCCAGAACATCTGAAAAAAAAGTAGGTACATCCATGTGCAGACATGTTTTCAGTGAGGCCGTCTAGATAGAAATCCCCAGAATAGTATTTCAGAACCTAGATATCTAGGAATAGACAAATGGTTAGAATAGTGGGTTAGAAACAGGGAAGCCAGGGTTCAAATCTCATTGCTGTTATCATTGAAATTGTGCCGAGTACTGAGGATGATGAAGTGTTTTCTTCTCTACACCTTCTGGATATTTTTCAGCTAAAATGAGCACTTTTCAGATGCTTGTTTGTCGCTATTCGTACCTCAGAGCAGGTCTAAACTTAGACATGACGCCAGACATCCATGACATTTCTTTGATCAAGTGAGAACATTCTAGTCCATGGGAATGCCCTAACCACACCTCCAGGTTCCCGGGAACACCCTGACCACGCCTCCTCCATGCCCCCATTCAGATGCGTACATCGTCGTACTGATCGAACTGTTCAAAACAGGCTACTCAACGCCAGTCTGAGGGCAAGAATTCCAAGAAAGAAACCTTTTCTGAATATTCTTTCTTGGAAATCTTGACCTCAGACCGGCGTTGAGTAGCCTGTTTCGAACAGTTCGATCAGTAATGGACACACCAAGATCCATAAGTTCCTGACTGATGTCCTTGGCAGATGATTTACGATTTTTTAAAGCCAGCCTAACAATAATTCTGTCAGTTTTTGGAGTTGTAGATTTTTTCCTTCCTCTTCCCTTCTGAGTTGCAACACTTTCAGTGACTTTGAAGCGATATTATCACGGAGAGCTCAAATTTTACAGGTGTATCCACAATTTTTTCCGCTAGTGTATAGGGCCATTTTCTCTAGCTGCCCTCAGGATCCATCCCTTCTGTACATAGTTGAGAAATTTAGCAAGCAGTATTCGTGGTCGGCGGTCAGACACTTTAACGGGCCCTATGCAGTGCGCTCTTTCAATTTGAAGTGGGCCAATCTCTGCTCCCAGTTTCAGAGATTGTGGCAGCAGAGTCTCCAAGTATCCACGGAGTTCGAGATCCTTAACCGTCTCTGGTACACCTACAAACCTGAGATTGTTTCTACAGCTGCGATTTTCCAAATTATCAAGTTTTGCCATGTGTTGAGTCAGGAGTTCTCGCATACCCCGCCATATCCTGCTTTCCGCTTCGGTCAATCAATTACCCACCGCCTCCAGCTCCTATTGAAGTGAGTCCAGCTTCCCAATCAGTCTCATATTGCACTGTTAGGGCTCTCACCACTGCTGTTGTGACCTCCGCAACCAAAGTCGCGCTTTGTGGGGAGTCCGGTGCAGAAAGCGTGTCTGCCATTTTGACTTGTATAGTGGAGGTTTTGTCTCACTCTCGGCAGGCTGGTTTGGCAGCCATAGTTCCATTCCTCGCTGTTTAATTGCGGCTGCAGTGGGGTTTGTGTCTACTGGGCAGCAGGAGTGGTTGTTTTGCCTAGAAATGCCCTGGGAGGAACAGGCCGGAGAGAACAGGGTCCTGGAGCAAAGCAGCCCACATCTGCTTCCCTAAACACATCACATTATCCCCCATCAGCCCTCTTCTTATAATTTGTGCTTGCAGATGACAAGGAGAGGCCTGAAGGGTCGAGAGAAGCAGAGAGAATCCCTTTTTGGCCAGAGGTCTGATTCAGTGTCTCCTACACTAGCATCAGTCTCTATGGCTCCCCTTGGTTCTGCTGAAGGTGCATCAACATCGAGAGGTTCCCGGGCTAGATAGGAGCCAAGAGCCTGTAGTGCCCTGGAGCATCGACTGTTGGTCGATCTCCACATGGAATCGAAGAAGACCTTGACTCCATCGGCATCAAAGGGGGACCCTTCTGAGCCCCAGGTGAAGTCCCATGTGCATTGGCATTGGAGGCCTTCCCAAGGCAATGTCGAAAGTGATGGCCATGAATGGCCAGTCAAGATGGCTTGGAGAGAGGAATTGACTTTCATAATCTTGGAAGGGCACCATCCGTCTCCTGATGTCAAAGGCCATGTCAGTACCCCAACAGGAATGCCGGAGACAATGGTCGAAACGGCTCAGGCTTCAAGGCCTTCGGATTCGGCAGCCATGGAGGAATGCCTTCAAGCACTTGAGGCTCACACCTCATCAATGCTAGAGAAACAGTTGACTTGGCCTTTGGTGCCCAAGGCATCATCATCAACTGGGTATTCAGCCGATCCTCAAAATGCATGTCCTGCCTGTGGAAACATTGACATCGGGGCATCGCACAGATCCTACACCGGTTTCCAGCGGGGCCATCTCTCTCTCGAGTGTATCAGGTTCTGATGTTCTGACAAAGCCCCAAAAGCACTCGATACATCATTGATCCCGTCGATGGCCTCAGAGAACTCCAGGCTGAGTCTCAGAGATACTTTAACTTCCTCTCAGAGTCTGATATGGTTGGTTTACTAATGTGGAATAGGAGAACCTATTGGAGGCCAGGTCCCTTGAGCTTCCCTCAGACCCCTCCCCTCCACATGAACAGCAGAAATCTCCTCCAGAGGACATGTCTTTTCAGGACTTTATTTATTTAGACATTTTTCCATACCGCCCCTTCCAGAGATCAGGGGCGGTTTATATTATAACAAAACCTTTACATAGAACAAGGAAATGTTCTATGTGAGGGAAATGGCCAAGGCCATCCCATTTTCCCTGGAGATGAAGGACAAGCTCGGGGCGGAAGAGTTAGAGATCCTCCAGTACTCCTCAGCTCTTAAGGAAGCGGTGCTGGTGCACCGTATCCTACAAAGGCTGCAAATGAGGATGTGGGAAAACCTCCTCACTGTGCCTTCAGTCAGTAGGAGGTTGGACTCAATGTACCAGGTTAAGAAAGCCCCAGCCTTTGAGAAGTCTCAGCTTCCATACCACTCCTTAGTGGTTGAGTCCACCCTAAAGAGGATTAGGAGCACCAAGACTCATTCCTCAATGCCCCCAGGCAGGGAGGCTCAGACATTAGACTCCTTCAGCAGGGGGTGCTTCCAGAACTCCATGCTTGTGGCCAGAGTGCTCTCTTACCAGCTCTACATCAGCATGCTCCTGAAGGACATCATACCTGAACTCGCCGACTTGTGCCCATTCCTCCCTCTGGAGACATTGGGGCATTATCGTACCTTGGTGGGCCATGGCAAAGACTACTCAAAGTTCCTGGTCAGGGCAATGTATGATGCCTTTGAGACGGTCTCTAGAGCAGTGGCTGTGGGTAATGGAGCCTACTTCCTTGCCTGACTTTTCTTCTGACCTGGAGCAGTCAGTGCAGAATAGGCTCGCAGACATGCCGTGCCAGGGAGAGAACCTTTTCGGAGAGCAGGTGGATGAAAAAGCTGGCATCACAGAGAAGCAACACATCACCCTCACCAGGCTCTCAAGATGCACATCCGATTTCTATTGCAGAAAATATCAGGGGGGAGGCCAGAAGAAGGCCTATTACCTGCATAAGCACAGGTACTTTCATGGTCCTCAAACCTCCTAACAAAAGTCACAGAATCCTCACCCTGCAAAGCCAGGAGAAGCCCTGCAACCCAAGCTGGGGACGGGGCTTTGACTGGTTCCTTTAGAGCATAGCCAATCTACCGGTAACCGCAGAGGGGTATTCTCCAGTGGTGGGGTGGCTCACTTTCTTTGCCCATAGGTGGCCTGTCATCACTTCGGACGCATGTGTTCTACAAATAGTCCAAAGCAACTACATATTGCACTTCGCCAAACTCCCGCCTCATTGCCTCTGAGGGTGTTTCCCCTCGACCCTTTATCTTTTATCTTTATTTGGAAATTTGCTATACCGCTTACATCAGAAGACAAAAAGCGGTGTACAATACAAAATAAGACTGCTGAGAAAAGGAAGAAAGGAACGCCAGTAAATGACAGGACAAAAAAGAGGGACATCTAAACCTTCTTCAGGGGGAAATCTCCGCCCTCCTTGCCAATCTTACCATCGAGCCTGTGCCTCAGGAACAGATCAGAAGGGGACATTACTCCAGGTACTTTCTGGTCCACAATCAGACTGGGGGGAGGAGGTTCAGCTCATCCTGGACTTCAGAGACCTCAACACCTTCATGGTGCGAGAAAAGTTCAGAAAGATGATTGGCTATGCTCCCTGGATCTAAAGAATATCCTGATAGACCTGCTGAGCTGTATCCTCCAGCCACATGAGTGGACTCTGGACTTGACTGTCACAGCCCAGATCTTTTGGAAGTGGGGTACCCCCTCGATAGATCTGTTTGCCACTCAGCACAATGTCCAAGTGGATCATTTCTGCTCCAGGGTTGCCTAACACAGCAAGCTGGCTCCAAATGCTTTCCTCCTGCACTGGGGGGAGGGCCTGCTATACTGTATGTGTATCCTCCCATATCTCTCATACTGAAGACCTGCTGAAGCTCCAGACAGACAGGGGGTCAATGATCCTCATCATACTGTATTGGCCCAGGCAGTCATAATTTCCCCTTCTCCTTCAACTCAACCAGTGGGAGCCTCTGTGGTTGGGCTTCACCCTGGACCATATCTCACAGGAGGCCGGGAGGATGCTACACCCCAGCGTCAGATCCTTGGTCCTCACTGCCTAGACACTGAGAGGCTGGACCTGTCAGAACTTGACCTCCTGATAGCATAAAGGATGTTCTGTTGGCCTCTAGGAGGGCGATGAGAAAATCTTATGCTTTCAAATGGAAGAGATTTGCTTCCTGGTTCACAGCACAAAAGCTGGATCCCTTTACTTGTTCCATTGACAGACTTCTCAAGTACCTACTACACCTCTTGGAGTCGGGTTTCAAGTCCAACTCTGTTAGTGTCCATCTCAGTGAGACTGAGACTTGCCATCGCAGTTTGAAGGGAAAGTCCATATCAACACAGCCTATGGTGTTTCACTTCATGTGATGCTTGCTCTTCTTGAGACCTCCCTTCAAGCCTCCAGTGGTGGCTTGGGACTTCAATGTGATTCTGGCATAGCTCATGTTGGCTCCTTTTCAGCCACTTGACTTGGAAGGTCTTTTCCTAGTGGCAGTTAACTTGTCACACGTATTAGTGAGCTCCAAGCTCTAGTGGCTCATCTGCCATACACCAGGTGCCATCAAAATAGAGCAATCTTGCGCACTCATCCTTGATTCCTCTCAGATGGTATTGACTTGCCAGTCAGTCATTCTGCCAACTTTCTTTCCGAGGCCTCACTCCCATAGAGGGAAGTGGTGTTGAACACACTGGACTGCAAGCAAGCCTTGGCCTTCTACCTAAGGTGGACGAAGGTTCACTAAAGTCCATCCAGCTGTTTGCCTCTTTTGATCCCAGCAAGCTAGGGGCTGCCATTTCCACACACACTCTTTCAATTTGGCTAGCAGAATGCATCTCTTTTGCTTATGCCCAGGTTGGCCTAAGCTTTGATGGTCATGTCACAGTTCACAATGTCAGAGCCATGGCTGCATCGATGGCCAACTTGTGCTCAGTCTCCATGGAAGAGATCTGCAGGGCTGCAACATGGTCTTTTGTCCGCACATTCACAGCTCAGTACTGTCTGGATGGGATGGGGATTCTTGGCGTGACAGCAACTTCAGCCAATCTGTCATTTTTCTGGGGATTAGAATCCAACCCCATCCCCTGAAGACCCTATTGTCCATCCAGGCTACAAACCCCCACCCCACAAAAAAAAAACAAGACAAACTTCAGAGCATGAATGTTCATGAATGAAACTGTATGATGAAGAAGCTGAATCAGATGAGTTCCCCTTTGGGGACTACCAGTGCTGTAGATAGTTGATTCTCTAGTTTTTGTTCACTTACCCCTCTTGGGCTTTTCGGCCTCTTAGATTTTTGGTAGCCTGTAGCTTGGGAATCCCATACATGAGGACTTCATTCCTGCTTGTCCATGGAGAAAAGGTAGGTAGAAAAGATGTTCTCTGTGGACAGCAGGAATTAGTCCTCACAACCCTGCTACCTCCCCGAGGAGTTGTCTTCTGCTGTAGCAGATAGGGTTGCCAACTTTTTCACCGAGAAAAACCCGACACCTGTGGCTTGCCATGCTCCACCCATTCTCCGCCCCTAGTCCCACCCCTGCCCCGCCCCCAGCCCCACCCACAAAACTTACCGAGGATACGTGTAGGCTAACTTCCTTGGTCAGATAATAATTAAACTGGGAACCCCAAAATCCAAACATGAAATGTACAACACTGGAGAAATAAAACTATAAAGTAATTTCCTCTTGCACTAAACAAAAACGCAAAGATGTTAGCAATACACACTTCCCAGACCAGACATATTCCAGTTAATAAATTCAAAATAAAAGTATTTTTCTACCTTCTGTTTGGGCGTTTTATTTTTCAGTTGCAATTGCTCCAGTCACTTTCTTCTGGTTTCTTCGTGTCTTCTGCGAGCTATCCATTTGTCCTTTCTTCTCTTTTAGATGTTTTCCATTCTCTCTCTATTTCTGCTTTAACATACTGATTGTTTCCCTTTTGCTCTTTCCCCCAATTCTTTCCTTATTCCTTTATCATCCGTTTAAATTTCACCCTTCCATTCTCAAGCCCCTCTTACTCTCCCAATACCGGCCCATCATAGACTTTTCTTCCACACAAAATATTTTTTCCCCTCTCCATTCTCATTCCCCATCCATTCTAGTCCTCCCCCCAAATCAATTCCCTTATAGTTCTAGGCCCACCCAGCATCCACTCCCTTCTAGTCCCATTCTCCCATGCCCCACATCAGCCCATTTCCAGTCCTATTCCAGCTCTTCATCAGCCCATTTCCAGTGCTAGCCCTCACATCACAGGCCATTTCCAGTCCTAGCTCCCCCCCCCCAATCACAGCCCATTTCCAGTCCAAGTCCCCCATCACAGCCTATTTCCAGTCCTAGGCCCCCCCCACCATCACAGCCCATTTGCAGTCCGAGTCCCCCCGCACCATCACAGCCCATTTGCAGTCCGAGTCCCCCCGCACCATCACAGCCCATTTGCAGTCCTAGCCCCCCTAATCACAGCCTATTTCCAGTCCAAGATCCCCCTTCCTCCACCATAGCCCATTTCCAGTCCAGGTCCCCTCCACCCCATCACAACCCATTTCCAGTCCATGTCCCCCCCCCCATAACCCTTTTAAATTCCAGGTCCCCCCCCCCCCCATCACAGCCTATTTCCAGTCCAAGTTTCCCCCCCCCCCCCATAGCCCTTTTCTGGTCCAGGTCCCCTCCACCCCCATCACAACCCATTTCCAGTCCATGTCCCCCCCCATAACCCTTTTACAGTCCAGGTCCCCCCCCCCATCACAGCCTATTTCCAGTCCAAGTCCCCCCCCCCCTTAGCCCTTTTCCAGTCCAAGTCCCCCCCTTAGCCCTTTTCCAGTCCACGTCCCCCCCCCTTTAGCCCTTTTCCTGTCCAAGTGCCACCCCCTTAGCCCTTTTCCAGTCCGTCCCCCCCTTAGCCCTTTTCCAGTCCAAGTCCCCCCCTTAGCCCTTTTCCAGTACCTGCCCCCCCTTTAGCCCTTTTCCAGTCCAAGTCCCCCCCCCCTTATCCCTTTTCCCGTCCAAGTCCCCCCCTTAGCCCTTTTCCAGTCCAAGTCCCCCCCTTTAGCCCTTTTCCAGTCCAAGTCCCACCCCCTTAGCCCTTTTCCAGTCCAAGTCCCCCCCTTAGCCCTTTTCCAGTCCAAGTCCCCCCCTTAGCCCTTTTCCAGACCAACTCCACCCCCAATTAGCCCTTTTCCAGTCCAAGTCCCCCCCTTAGCCCTTTTACAGTCCAAGTCCCCCCCCTTAGCCCTTTTCCAGTCCAAGTCCCCCCCTTAGCCCTTTTCCAGTCCAAGTACCCCCCCCCCCTTAGCCCTTTTCCAGTCCAAGTCCCCCCCCCTTTTCCAGTCCAGGTCCCCCCCCCCCTTAGCCCTTATCCTGTCCAATTACCCCCCCCCCTTAGCCCTTTTCCAGACCAGGTCCCCCCCAACCCAGCCAATGCAGTCCTTCCCCCCCCCCCCCCGACCAGCATCGCGGCTGTCTGAGGCTTCAGAGGGAGCCGGGGAAGCCCGCGCGAGGCCCCGGCTCCCTCTGTACAGCCACCAGCGTGAAGAGCCTTTTCCTTCACGCTGGCGGCTGTTCCTGTGAAGCCGCGAATGCTGGGAAAGGTTAAAAGGCAACCTTTAACCTTTCCCAGCATTCACGGCTTCACAGGAACAGCCGCCAGCGTGAAGGTAAAGGCTCTTCACGCTGGTGGCTGTTCAGAGGAGGCCGGGGCCTCGCGCGGGCTTCCCCGGCTCCCTCTGAAGCGGAGAAAAGCCGGTTTTTTTGCTCTGGCCGCTCCCGATCTTGCGGCCAGAGCAAAAAAAACGGCTTTTAAAGGGCCGGTTTTGCCTCTGCGCCGGCAGCCGGCCTGGCCGTGGAAAAACCGGCCAGGCCGGCTGAAAACCGGCCAGTTGGCAACCCTAGTAGCAGATGATAAGCATGCAATAAATAATACCAGGAGTCGGTTCAAGGATCCAAACCAATTTATTGTGCACAAGGCCCAAGCTTCAAAAGGACTGAGCAACATTCTTACAGAGACATACTCATTTATACCTTTTCTTCAGCTTGATACATGCAGACTTTCTATTGGTTCCAACGCCCCCTGCATCTCTCCAATCGGGGACCCTCTCTGGGTCACCCTGTTCCCCCTTCTCAGGCTATTCTAACAAAGGCTCAGTTTCTAGACATAAACACATCCCTACTACAAGGTCATCTCTAGGCTCAGAGAATGTGAGAATACAAAACACTGGAACATATCTATCATCAGCATAAAAGAATTGGATAAGGATTAACACAAACTTATCAAAAGCAGTTTAGAGCGGTTTAAGGCAGATCCTCAGACCTTCACTGACTCTGATCTTTCTCAGCACTACTATTTCTAAGTGGGGGTGGGGACTCAGGCCTAGCTTGCAGGCCTCTCATACATGTACAGGCTGTTATATAGGCCATAGCCTACCACACTGCTACAGCTTTGTTATCATACTAGAGAAGATGGTGCCGCAGCAGGTGGAAAGGCAGGCGCACAGACACGGTGGAGTCTCCCAAAAGCTTTCAACAGAGGACATACATGAGGACCTATTCCTGTTGTCCACGGAGAACACCCACTACAGGTGAGTAACTACCTTTTACTGGTCTCTCTGTTTGAAACTGTGTATCATAGCCTTGAAATTAAGAATACACCTTTCTTATTAATTTTCTATCTCATTTGCTTTTGACACAACAAATCACCAAATTCTGTTGCACTTTTCTGAATTGGGATTGGAGGGGTATATTCATGGGCTCAGTTTGACAGCTTCATTTGGGGGGGAAGGATGGGTGACATATTTGCATATCGTTTGCATATTCATTATGGTTATCTTAAAAATACTAAATGGATAAGAAGTCAGTATGTCAAACAGCCGAGGGATGAGCTGGCACCCCCAAGATACTCAAAGAGGGAATAGAGGCTCTCATGCAGAGGCTTTGCCAAAAAAAGGAAGGGAAATATTTCTAGGCTACATAATTAAAATGCAGCAAAAATTATAGCTGTTTAATTATTTAGCCTGGCACTCTAAGATTAAAAAAAATACTGACACCTGTAAATATATATTCTCCAAAAAACAGAGGAGATGTAAGGTGCTCACATGCCAAGGGACAAAAAGAAAAAGAGAACCATTGCACAGTTTCTACCACCAAAATAAATTATAACTAATTTTATTTTGGGTTTAGAAACTGTGCTATGGTTCTCTCTTTTTGAACATCTATTTTGTGTCCTCCTCCAACAGTAGGTGCAGAGCCATAGGCAGGGCCGGATTTAGCTATACGCCATGTACGCCATGGCGTAGGGCCCACAGCTGCAAAGGGCCCACAAAAATTGAAGTAGTTAGGCTTTTTTTTTTAATAAAATAAAAAAAAACCTGCTGGCTGCCGCCGCGGGGCCCCCTCTGCTGCCGCGGCAGCATGGACTGACCCGCGGGGGCTCCCTCTGTAAGCTCGGTCCCTCCCTCCGTGCCTCCGTGTCTCCCTCCGTGCAGGCTGTTAGAGACGCGAAGGCAGACTGTCTCCGTCTGCCGTCCCGTCTCTGTTAAGCCCGCAGGGCTGATGGGCACTTTCCCACCAGCCCCTGCGGGCTTCACAGAGACGCGAAGGAGACAGTCTGCCTTCGCGTCTCTAACAGCCTGCACGGAGGGAGACACGGAGGCACGGAGGGAGGGACCGAGCTTACAGAGGTGGCCCCCGCGGGTCAGTCCATGCTGCCGCGGCAGCAGAGGGGGCCCCGCGGCGGCAGCCAGCAGGTTTTTTTTTTTAAAAATAAATTTTACTTTAGGCCGGGGGAGGGGGCGGGGGTAGGCCGGGTAATTGGGGGGACGGGGGCTGGAAATGGGTGGGGTCTGGGACTGGAAATGGGCTGGGACTGGGACTGGAAATGGGTTGGGGGGATTAAGGCTGGAGGTGGGCTGATGAGGAGGACTGGTAATGGGCTGTGGGCTGTTGGGGGGGGGTTAGAACTGGTAATGGGCTTTGGGGGGGTTAAGACTGGTAATGGGCTGTGGGCTGATGGGGGCTGTCTGGTAATGGGCTATGGGGGGGGCTAGGACTGGAAATGGGCTGGGGGGGGTTAAGACTGGAGGTGGGCTGATGGGGTTAGGACTGGTAATGGGCTGTTGGGGGGGGTTTAGAACTGGTAATGGGTTTTGGGGGGTTTAGACTGGTAATGGGCTGTGTGCTGATTGGGGCTGTCTGGTAATGGGCTATGGGGGGGGCTAGGACTGGAAATGGGCTGGGGGGGGTTAAGACTGGAGGTGGGCTGATGGGGTTAGGACTGATAATGGGCTGTGGGGGGGGTTTAGAACTGGTAATGGGTTTGGGGGGGGTTTAGACTGGTAAAGGGCTGTGGGCTGATGGGGGCTGTCTGGAAATGTGCGATGGGGGGGCTATGACTGGAAATGGGCTGGGGGGTTAAGACTGGAGGTGGTCTGAGGGGGGTAGTACTGATAATGGGCTGTTGGGGGGGTTTAGAACTGGTAATGGGCTTTGGGGGGGGTTAAGACTGGTAATGGGCTGTGGGCTGATGGGGGCTGTCTGGTAATGGGCTATGGGGGGGGTTAGGACTGGAAATGGGCTGGGGGGGGTTAAGACTGGAGGTGGGCTGATGGGGTTAGGACTGGTAATGGGCTGTGGGCTGATGGGCTGATGGGGGGGGTTAGGACTGGCAATGGGCTATGGGGGGCTGACTGGAAATGGGTTGATGGGGTTAGGACTGGAAGTGGGCTGATGGGGGGTTAGGACTGGTAATGGGTTATAGGGGGGGCTTAAACTGAAAATGGGGTGATGGGGGGTTAGGACTGGTATTGGGTTGGGGGGTTGCTAGGACTGGAAATGGGCTGATGGGTGGCTAGGACTGGAAATGGGCTGATGCAGGGACTAGAAGGGAATGGATGCTGGGTGAGGCTGGAACTAGAAGGGAGCTGATGTTGGGGGAGGATTAGAATGGGATGGGGCTGGAAGAGTAAAATGGAGAAGGGAAAAATATTTTGTGTGGGAGGGATAAAAAAATCTACAATTGGCCGGGTATTGGGAGAGTAAGTGGGGATTGAGGATGGAGGGGTAAAATTTGACTGGATGAAATAGGAATGAGGAAAGAGCAAAAGGAGAAAGATTAGTATGTTAAAGCAGATGTAGAGAGAGAATGGAAAAAAACTAGAAGAGAGAAGAAAGGACAAATGGACAGCAGACGATGGAGAGTTAGCAGAAGACATGAAGAAACCAGAAGAAAGTGGCTGGAGCAATTGCAGCTGAAAAAAATGCACAAAAGGTAGAAAAATATCTCTTTATTTTGAATTTATTAATTGGAATATGTCAGCTCTGGTAAATGTGCATCATTAACGTCTGCGCTTTGTTTAGTACAAGAGCAAATTAATGTATAGTTTTATTTCTACAGTGTTGTACATTCCAAGTTTGGCTTTTGGGATTCCCAGTTTAATTATTGTCTTCCTGTTTCTAAAATGTGATTACTTGTTTGGTGATGGTCTATGTTCTGCATGTGTAACTGAGCTGAGGTGTTCTGTTTATATAATTCCTATTTGACATTGCCACTTGTTCTCTTTCCCCAGTAGGTCATGTATTGTTGTTCTCTGAAATGTATTGGTTTAATATTTGCAGTGTTGCCTTTTGATTGGTAGAGTATGGTGCTTTGTGAGTCCTGGTAGTGCTGTTAGGATACGGCGGGTTTGCTATGGGTTCTAAATGGGCAGTGTTTGTAGTAGTTCCTAATGTGTCTGGCAGTTGGCACTGGATTATAGTAATGTAGAAATCTTTTAGTCTTTCTTTATCCATACACTCATTAAGAGGCACGTTTACTAAAAGTTAGTATATGGTAACATTATGCAAATATTTATGCAAATGAGGCCCCTTATGCAAATGAGGCCCACACCCCCCTTGGGCCGCCCCTGCTGGGGCCCACAATTTTTGTTGGCATAGGGCCTCACTCAAGGTAAATCCGGCCCTGGCCATAGGCATTGGAAAGGCATGGCCACACAGGCCCTGGCCCCACTAAAAATCATGGCATGGCAGGCAGCACACTGCCTGAGGGGATCCCATTCTCCGCAGGCAGAAGATGAAAAGCCCCTTTCTGTCTGCTTGCGGGAGATCGGATCCCCACAGGCAGACAGGAAGGGTCTTTACTGAGACTCTAGCTTCTCTTTTTCTTCTCCCTGTGGGGGCAAGGATCATGGGCAGAAAGGAAGGTTCTTTATTTATTTATTTATTTATTTAACAGTTCTTCTATACCGCGCTTTTCAGATCAGTGCGGTTTACATTCAACGTCAACTATACAACACAGGCATTCTGAGTTGTAAACTTTACAATAAACAGGGAGATCAACATGGAAACAACTGGGGAAACTATCTACATTGTATTTACACTATTACCTTTTTCAAGCAGGGTCTATCTACATCTTATTACTTTTGAAGGATCGGTGGGTTAGCCTTTTTCATACTGAGTCTGATTGTTTAGGTGTGGTGCGTGATTGTCTGAGGGGCAGCATGTATGAATACTGAGGCTGGATTCAGGGTAGTATGTGGTGAACAGGTGGTGCTTTAATGCTTTCCTGAATTGGGTTAGGTGGGTGATGTTCTTTGCAATGATCATGGCCCGAAAATGGGAATAATGAGTGAGGTGATCAGATTTGTAGATGACACAAAATTATTCAAAGTTGTTAAAACCCAAGAGGATTGTGAAAAGTTGCAAGAGGACTGTGATAAATTGGAAGACTGGGCGTCCAAATGACAGATGAAATTTAATGTGGACAAGTGCAAAGTTATGCACCTAGGAAAGAACACCCAAACTTTGGTTACATGAAGCCACCACCCAGGAAAAAAGATTTAGATGTCATCGTGGATAATATGGTGAAACCCTCTGCCCAGTGTGCAGCGGCAGCCAAGAAAATTAATAGAATGCTAGGAATCATAGTGAAAGGAATGGAGAATAATCCAAGGATGCTGTAATGCCTCTGTATCATTCCATGGTTTGACCGCATCTTGAATATTGTGTACAATTCTGATCACCGTATCTTAAAAAGTATATAGCAGAATTAGAAAAGGTACAGAGAAGAGCCACCAAAATGGTAAAGGGGAGGGAAGGATACCCCTATGAGGAAAGACTTAAAAGGTTAGGGCTCTTCAACTTGGAAAAGAAAAGGCTGAGGGGAAATATGATAGAAGTCTATAAATTAATGAATGGAATGGAATGGGTTAATGTAGATCAGTTGTTTATGCCATCAAAAAGTAGAAAGACTAGAGGACATGCAACAAAGCTACAATGTAACCCATTTAAAACTAATAAGAAAAATATTTTTTCACTCAACGGGTAATCAAACTCTGGACTTCGTTACCGGAGGATGTAGTAAAAGCTACTAGTGTAGCTGGATTTAAAAAAAGGTTTGGACAAGTTCCTAGAGGAAAGGTCAATAAACCATTTAAAGAGGACCCGGGAAATCCACTGCTTACCCCAGGATGAGCATTGTGGAAGCTCTGGACTTTGGGTACCTGCCAGGTACTTGTTACCTGGATTGGCCAGTGTTGGAAACAAGATACTGGGTTCGATGGATCTTGGTCTGACCCAGTATGACTTTTCTTATACTCTTATGTTCTTAAGAGTCCTCCATCTAGGTAGAAGTCTCACAGACCCCAGTTCCTACCTTTACAGCAGTTTCTCTTTGAAACATAACTGGTCACTGCATATTCCAGAGAACCCCGGGCTCCTCTCTCATAAGAACATAAGAACATAAGATATGCCATACTGGGTCAGACCAAGGTCCATCAAGCCCAGTATCCTGTTTCCAACAGTGGCCAATCTAGGTCATACGTACCTAGCAGTTTCCTCAAAAGACACAGGTTCCACAATGTTTGTACTGGGTCAAACATTGATATCCTGGGTCCCTTCTTAATAATGGTTTATGGACCTTTCCTCCAGGAACTTGTCCAAACCTTTTTTAAACCCAGCTAAACTAACAGCCTTTACTACATCCTCCGGTAACAAATTCCAGAGTTTGATTACACGTTGAGTGAAAAAATATTTTCTCTTTTTAGTCTTAAATAGTTTACCCTGTCGCTTCATTGCATGTCCCCTAGTTTTTCTATATTCTGATAACGGAAAAAAATGGAAGCAATGTTCGTAACAAGGACACCTACGACTGAGGACACTTACCCAACAACAATCACAATCAACAAAACAACCACCTACGACTGAGGACACTTACCCAACAACAATCACAATCAACAAAACAACCATACCTGTTAAAAAAGAGGTCAAATACCTAGGTGTAATAATAGACTACATTCTCACCATGTTACCGCACATAAAACAGACAGTAAAAACCATATTCTACAAACTCAAAACTATACAACACCTAAGGCCTCTCCTCGAAACACATGACTTTAGATCTGTAGTCAGTACACTCATCACACCCCACTTCGACTATTGCAATAGTCTCCTAATTGGCCTTCCACAAAAAAACACCTACTTGCTACAAAGAGCCCAGAACATCTGCGCAAAAGTAATTGCCAAAGCTCGCCTAACTGACCACGTAACCCCAATACTGCTAGAATTACACTGGCTCCCTATAAATAGCTGAATCAGATATAAAATAATCCTAACAACCTTCAAACTCATAAACGGCATCGCCCCCTCACATCTGTCCACACTGCTGCACGCTCCAACTGAAACGAGAACTCACAGACAAAACGCAGCCCACTCCCTTAACACACCAGAAGCCTTCAGGAAGTCTAAGAAAACTACAAGCTCCAGAGCATTCTCATTCGCTGCCCCTACGCTCTGGAACGATCTCCCAATAGACCTTCGCATCATAAAAGACCTCTCTCAATTCAGGAAAGAACTAAAAACTTACCTATTTTCCGAACACTTTGAAATCCCCTACCCCCCAAGTCCAGCTCCACAGCAACCACAGTCACACAAACTCAAAACCCCTGAAATTACAATTAACTAACTCCTAACAGTCCCCCGCCACACACACTCCTGACTTACGACAAAAAAAGGAAATTAATTCCAATACCTACACATGCCCAATAACTATCCAACTCCGTAACACACTATACATAGCCTCTGTAAATAGCCAATGTAAATAGTTTGACAGTTGTTTGTATTATTACCTGTACATAGTTGAATTCTACTGTTCAATGTAAATGTATACAGATGTGTACAAGTTTGTTAAACTGTTCCATGTAAACCGCCCTTGATCTCTGGAAGGGGCGGTATAAAAGAAATAGATAAATAAATAAAATAAAATAAATAAACGTAAACAATCGATCTACGTTTACCCGTTCCACTCCATTCATTAATTTATAGACTTCTATCATATCTCCCCTCAGCCGTCTCTTTTCCAGGTTAAAGAGGCCTAACCTTTTTAGCCTTTCTTCATAGGTGTATCCTTCCATCCCCTTTACCATTTTGGTGGCTCTTCTCTGAACCTTTTCTAATAACGCTATATCCTTTTTAAGATACGGCGACCAGAATTGCACACAATATTCAAGGTGCGGTCTCACCATGGAACAATATAGAGGCATTATAATATCTTTTGTTTTCTTTTCCATTCCTTTCCTTATGATACCTAGCATTCTATTTGCTCTCTTGGCCACCGCTGCACACTGGGCCGAGGGTTTTAACATGTTATCCACAATAATGCCTAAATCTTTTTCCTGGGTGGTGGTTCCTAATGTGGAACCTTGCGTCGTGTAACCATAGTTTGGATTGTTCTTCCCTAGGTGCATAACTTTGCACTTGTCCACATTAAATTTCATCTGCCATTTTGATGCCCAGTCTTCCAATTTATCAAGATCCTCTTGCAATTTTCCACAGTCCTCTTGGGTTTTAACAACTTTAAATAGTTTTGTGTCATCTGCAAATTTGATAACCTCACTCGTTATTCCCGTTTCCAGGTCATTTATGAATATGTCTAAAAGCAGCGGACCCAGCACAGATCCCTGGGGTACACCACTATTCACCTTTTTCCATTTGGAAAATTGGCCATTTAGCCCTACCCTCTGCTTTCTATCTTTTAACCAGTTCCTGATCCGAAAATAGTACACTGCCTCTTATCCCATGATTCTTTAGTTTTGCCAAAAGTCTCTGATGAGGGACCTTGTCAAAGGCTTTCAGAAAGTCCAGATACACTATATCAACCGACTCACCTTTGTCCACCTGTTTATTCACACCTTCAAAAAAACATAACAGATTAGTAAGACAAGATCTTCCTTGTCTAAAGCCATGTTGGCTGTCTCCCATTAGGCCATGACTATCTACATGTTGAGTAATTTTGTTCTTTATGATGGTTTCTACCATTTTTCCCGGTACTGACGTCAGGTAGTTTCCCAGATCACCCCTGGAACCCTTTTTAAAAAATTGGTGTTACATTGGCGATCCTCCAATCTTCAGGTATTACAGACGATTTTAATGAAAATTCACAGATTACTAATAGCAGGTCTGCAATCTCATATTTCAGTTCTTTCAACACACTTGGATGTATACCATCCAGCCCAGGTGATTTTCTACTCTTCAGTTTATCTAATAGTTGTAATATATCTTCCCAATGTATCGATATTTCCTTCAATTCTTCCGCACCTTTAAATACCACTTCAGTCATGGGTAACATCCCTACATCTTCCTCAGTAAAGACCGAAGCAAAGAATTCATTCAGTCTCTCCGCTATCGCCTTGTTGCCTCTTAGTGCCCCTTTAACCCCTCTATCATCTAATGGACCAACTGACTCTCTCACAGGTTTTTGGCTACGAATGTACTTGAAAAAGTCTTTATTTCGCGTTTTTGCTTCCGCAGCAAGCTTCTTCTCAAATTCTCCCTTTGCCTGCCTTATCAATGCTTTGCATTTGACCTGCCAGTGCTTGTGTTGTTTCCAGGTTTCGTCATTTGGCTCTTTTTTCCATTTCCTGAAAGATGCTTTTTTGGCAACAACAGCCTCTCTGACCTCAACTTTAAACCATGCTGGCAGTTTTTTGGACTTCCTTCCACTTTTCTGAAAGCGTGGAATAGAGCTGGTCTGGGCTTTCAAGATAGTATTTTCAACAATACCCAAGCTTGATGCAAGTCTTTAACCTTTGCAACTGCTTCTTTTAGTTTTTTCTTAACTATTTTCCTCATTTTATCATAGTCTCCCTTTCGAAAGTTAAAAGGTAATACTGTGGATTTCCTTACTATCCCTCCTCCACTAATTAAATCAAATGCGATCATGCTATGATCACTATTGCCAAGTGGCCCCAACACCCTTATCTCTTGCACTAGATCTGATGTTCCACTAATGACTAGGTCTAATATGGCTTCCCCTCTGGTCAGTTCATGAACCAGCTGCTCTAAGAAGCAGTCATTTATTTCATCTAGGAACTTTATCTCCCTAGCATGTCCTGCCGTGACACTGACCCAGTTGATACCGGGTTAATTGAAATCACCCATTATTATTACTGCGCTGTAACTGTTGTTAGCTTCCTTGATTTCTTTGAGCATTTCATCATCCATTTGTTTATTCTGGCCAGGCGTCGATAGTACACCCCCACTGCCATCGCCTTCCCCTTTTTACATGGAATTTCAATCCATAAAGATTCTACAGCAAATTTTGTTTCCTGCAAAACTTTAATCCTTTCTGACTCAATGCCCTCTCTAACATAGAGAGCAACCCCTCCACCAATTTGATCAGCTCTATCATTACGATATATTTTGTACCCAGGTATCACAGTGTCCCACTGGTTGTCCTCCTTCCACCATGTCTCTGATATTCCAATCATATCTAACCTCTCATTTAGTGCTATATATTCTAACTCTCGGGTTCCCTGGCTTCCTGGGATAAAGCCTGGAGCCTGGCCACACCCTTCCCAGGCATTCTCCAGCTCTCTTCCCTTAAAGGGACAGGAGTTTAAATCCCTTCCAAAACAATACTGCACTTGTGCTAGGTTTGGCTGGGGAGTTTCCCTGCGGGGGATGGGGAGCTTATTATACAGTCCATCACACTGTCTTTCCTCTTTCCTGTCTTAATTTTGGAGTCCTTTTATTTTACAATTTTAATTTTGGAGTCTATCCTCCTGTAGTTTTTCTTGTAAACTGCTCTGCTGTCTAGAAGGGCAGTATAGCAAATTTTAATAAACCCATACTATTAGTCTAAACCAGCCAGCTGATAACTCCCCGACAGATTCAAGAAACATTAGCTGATTCTGCAGCGCCTTTGGATATAGCAGGCATGGAAAGTCACCCTTTGAAGACTGTCAAGGAGAAAATTATGATCCTCTTCACCATGCAATAGGTCTAAGCCTCAGTGGCCCAACCCATGTTGCTGCCTAGCATCGAATCGATCCACGACAAGCACAAACTGCCTGAAGTAGAAACATCGACATCCAGAATATTGGCATCTAGGGCACCATATTAAAAATGGTTTCATTAATATTTATCTGACCGCATACAACAGGTAAAAATAGGAGCTCAAAAATCCTCCCATTCACCCTCAGCCAAGGCATGCCACAAGGATCTGCACTGTCATCCATTCTATTCAACATTTACATTCAACCGCTATGTGAGATTATCAAGATCTTTGACGTCAAATACCTACTATACACTGATGATATTATGATCTTCACACCCTTCTCCACCAAATCTCCAGATTACATCAGAATTTCTAACTATTTTGCTGCAATCACTCAATGGCTTCCTGAGCACAACCTAAACATTAACCATAACAAAACTGAAATCTTACATATCACGAGGGGCTCAAAATTCAACCCTCCATCAACAATCATGATAAATAACAATCTGATCACTGTCAAAACTGAAATCAATTACTTAGGCATCGCATTAGATCAAGAGCTCAGTCTACAAACACAAATAAACCACATCTCCAAATCAGTCTACCACAAACTCCAGATCATAAAGAACCTACGCAAACTCTTTTCCCCTACAGACTGCTGTACAGTTTGCCAAGCTATCATCACTCCAATATTTGTCTACTGCAACACAATCGATCATGGTCTACCTAAGAGCACTCTGTTGTTGTTAAGTGCCGTCAAGTTATTGTCGACTCATGGCGACCCTCTGGATAGTTGTCCTAAAATGTGTTTGGTCTTCAGTCAAGCGGCTCATTGTATCGATCCATCTCATTGCTGGCCTTCCTCTTTTATGGTGACCACCTACCTTGCCAAGCATGAAGTCTTTCTCTAATGATCTCTCTCTTTGCATGATGTGTCCAAAGTATGAATGTCAAAGTCTTGCCATCTGAGCTTCTAAAGAAAGCTTAAGTTTGATCTCCTCTAGTATTGACTGGTTTGTTCTTCGGGCAGTCCATAGTATTGTCATGAGGTAGAAAGTACAGACCCTGAAATATTAGAGAGCAATATAAAAGAAGAGCTTACCTTACAGCCACGTGGGCAGTTGCAGCATTCACAATGCAGAGAGGCAGGGAAAAGGGAAACAATCTTTCTTCATGGCTTTAGTGACGCAGTAAGAATTCAGGGTTCCAATCAGGCTCACCTGGAGCCAGACTCACGTTCTACGTTTGATGAGCAGAGAGATAAAAACAGGTGGGAAAGCCCACAGAGCAGGCTGGAAATTGAGCGAGAGCTCAAGCTGGAACTTGAGAGAGAGACGGAGAGCTCAAGCAGGAGCCTGGACTAGGGCTGGAGCAGGAGTTTGAGTTTGAGGAGGAAAGCAGAAACCAAAGGAAGTCTGACTGCAGTTCCAGGCAGGCTTGGAGAGCTAGGACTGAAGTGCAGCCCAGGAGTTTGAGAGGTCAGTCTCAGAGAGAAGGTGAGACAAGAACTCCAAAGCAGTTACAGAAAGACACGTTGCCTTGGAGAACCAGGATTGAAGAAAGGCAGACTGATAAACCCGGGAGAGCTAAGAAAGACAGTGACAAAGTCTTCCCAGCCAGAGGGGTCCTCGTACCGAGGCAAACAGCCAAGCCAACAGAGAGCAAAGGTCACATCCAGGGAAGCTCACTGAAGGCAGGAAGTGAGTTTTATTCAGCTAAACACAGTAACAAATGTTCACAGAGGAAAGCAGTGTGCAAGGCAGAGAGGAAGCCTTGGCTGGAAGTAGAAGGGCTTGAAACCATCTTCTCAACAGAAAGAGATAAGTACCCTGTCTTTGGTAAAGGGAGAGAAGTGGGTCCCCGGGGGAGAAGCCAGGCTTACAACAGGCTAGAGAATCCTTACTGGCAGAAGACGTGGGAGGCAATCCCCAGCACAGCCCCTGCTATCTGTGACACCCAAAAGCAGCTCCAACTCACAGCAGCTGAAGTTTCCCAAGGGCAAGGCTCGGAGAGCAGCTTCACAGGGGCTCAGTGCCCATACACAGGACCAGGTCCTGGCCCTATGCAGTGGGAAAGCTATAGCCCAGAAAACATCCCTGAGCCCATGGAATGTGCTTTAGGTATAGCTGATGACATAGAGTCTCTCTGTTAAGAAAGGAGAAAGAAAAGAATTGTGTTTTACACATTTTGAATATGATGGACTTTATTTGCTGGAAAGAAGCATAATTATTATTTGTTAAGAATCCTTTGCACCGGTGAAGCAACTGTTTCTTTTGTGTTGTCCTTATTTGAAGACATCCTCAAGGGAAAGGGAATAAAACCCAACCTTAATTTTCACTCTGGACACGACTGCAGTGTCTTTATTTCCACAACTTCAGGCTATGCCCAGGTCTAGGCAACCGCCTAAGACCGGCATAGTCTCACAGTATACACAGTATTCGTACCCAGCACCATAATTCAAAGATACCGCCTGTCTATCTATTTCACTGTCCAACTTTCACATCCATATGATGTTATTGAAAATACCATGACTTGGACAAGTCAAATCTTTGTATGGAGAGAGACATCTCTGCTCTTGAGAATCTTGTCTAGGCCCTTCATAGCCATTCTGCCAAGAGCAGTGCATTGTCACATTTCTTGACTGCTTGTCATTTCTTTATTGAGTGTTGATCCAAGTAGGCTACAGTGTCAACTATTTCAATTTCTTCTCTATCAATGATGAATTATTGATTTTGCCACTCGTCAGACTATGTTCCATGATCTTGAGAAGCAAATATTTCAGATCACCTTCACTTTCAGCCAATAACGTGGTATCATCAGCATAGCGAAGGTTGTTGATGAGTCTTCCACCAATCTTCACATCTCAATTATCTTCATCAGTCCTGCTTCTCTGATGATTTGATCTGCATATAAATTAAACAGGTAGGGGAAAGTATGCAGCCTTGTCAAACACCTTTGCTGATTTTAAACCATTCTGTTTCTCCTTGTTCCGTTCAAACTTTTGCTTCATGATCAATGTAAAGGTTGTGCAAGAGAACTATCAGGTGTTCTGGTATACCCATGCTTCTTAATGTGGCCCAGAGTTTCTCATGGTTTACGCAGTCAAAAGTCTTGCTGTAGTCGATAAACACATAGATATCCTTTTGGTATTCTTTTGTCTCTTGTTCATTGCCCTTTCCTGAATCCTGCCTGCACTTCAGGCAGTTCTCATTCCAGGTATAGTTGTAGTCTCTGCTGAATGATCTTGAGTAGAATCTTGCTGGCATGTGAGATCAGAGCAATTGTGCAATAATTTCCACAGTCAGTCAGATCACCTTTCTTCAATATTGGTAGAAACACAGATCTTTTCCAGTCAGTTGGCCATGACGTTGTCTTCCAAATTTCCTGGCAGAACCTTGTAAATATGGTAACAGCTGCATCAGATTGCTGGAATACTTCAGTAGGAATGCCATCAATGCCCCGTGCTTTGTTTTTTGATAAGGCTTTCAATGCTACTTCGACTTCTTCTTTCATCAGCAATGGTTCCTGATCATAAGGTGCAGATTGAAATGGCTGTTGGACCACTTGATTTTTATAGTATAATGACTCTGTATATTCTTTCCAACTTCTCTTGATCTTCTCAGCATCATTCAGCATGGATCCTTGAACATCTGGTAGCATTCCAATTTGAGGCTGGAGTTTTTTCTTTAACTCTCGTAGCTTTAAGAAAGTCGATCCTGTTCTTCCTCTAATAGTTTCCAATTCAATTTCCTTGCATGCATAATTTAGTATTTCTCCTTGTCTTGTCTTGCTGCAAGTTGGACACCTCTGTTGAGTTTGCCTCTCTTTCTCCTTTGGCTTTAGCTTCCCTGCATTTCTGGGCAATTTTCAGAGTTTCTTCAGTCAACCATTTTGACCATTTTTGCCTTTTCATCTTTTGTAGAGACTTCTCACTTTCTTCCAACACAACCTTCTTGATGTCATCCCATAACTCTTCTGGAGCTCTGTCATTTGTATCTAAAGCAGCAAATCAATTTTGCAGGCAGTCTTTAAATAATGGTGATATATTCTTAAGGTCATATTTCGCAACATTCATGAGTGGCTTGCTGTTTTTCAACTTGAGCTTGCATACTAGAAGTTGGTGATCTGTACCACAGTCAGCTCCAGGCTTTGTCTTTTTAACAATCCCCATTGTGTTTTAACAACTTTGAATAGTTTTGTGTCATCTGTAAATGTGATCACCTCACTCGTTATTCCCATTTCCATGTCATTTATAAATATGTTAAAAAGCAGCAGGTCCAGCACCAATCCCTGGGGTACTCCACTATTCACCTTTCTCCATTGAGAAAATTGGCCATTTAGCCCAGGGGTCTCAAACTCAAATTGCTTTGAGGGCCAAATGAGGACTTGTAGAGTAACCCGGGGGCCGCACAAGACGCAGGCCTCATTTGCATAAGGGCATCATTTGCATAAGGGCATCATTTGCATAAATATTTGCATAATGTTACCATACATTAACTTTTAGTAAACATGCCTCTTAATGAGTGTATGGATAAAGAAAGACTAAAAGATTTCTACATTACTATAAACCAGTGCCAACCGCCAGGCACATTAGGAACTACTAGAAACACTGCTCATTTAGAACCCATAGCAAACCTGCCGTGTCCTAACAGCACTACCAGGACTCACAAAGCACCATACCCTAACTATCAAAAGGCAACATTGCAAATATTAAATCAACACATTTCAGAGAATAACAATACATGACCTACTCGGGAAAGAGAACAAGTGGCAATGTCAAATAGGAATTACATAAACAGAATACCTCAGCTCAGTTACACATGCATGCTGGGCTTTGAGGCAGGGATTTGGAATGGGAAGTCGAGGTTGGTGATGGATTGGAATGTTATTACTTTGAGAGGCAAGCATATGTGTTGACGTTAGAAGGAATAGTAACAGTAGTAACATGACAAAGTAAGGTAGGAGATTTTGTGGCAACATATTGAGCTGTGAAGATGGCGGTTTACCTGAGAGGGCGTGTTGTTTTGCTGGATCGGTGTCTGCAGTCCTCAGGTATACCAGAGGGAGGCTTTGGCAGCCACATTGCGTGAGATAGCAATTATGATGGTTTTGTGCTGGGGAGTGTGGTTTGGGGTGAAGTCATCTTATTGGTTGTGTCCTCTCGATGTCTCCCTCGGTCCACACCTAAGGGTCACGCGGGAGAGGCCCTCAGGTGTGGGCATGTCTGGAGGCACGGGCATGCCTGAGGTCACTTCCTTTTGAATATTGCTGTGTCCGGGGGTTCCGGTGGGCCTGATTGGCCTTGTGGAAGTGATCGAGGAGGGACTTTCCTTCCTGCTCACCTCCCCGATGCTGATCAGGCTTGTGGTGGCTGTAGCGGTATTAAGCAGCACCTGGAGGTTCTTCCTTTTGAATGTTGCTGTGTCCGGGGATTATGGTGGCCCTGACTGGCCTTGTGGAAGTGATCGGGGAGGGGCTTTCCTACCTGCTCACCTCCCCGACGCCGATCAGGCTTGTGGTGGCTGTAGCGGCATTAAGTAGCACATGGAGGTGCTTCCTTTGGAATGTTGCTGTGTCCGGGGGTTCCGGTGGGCCTGATTGACCTTGTGGAAGTGATCGGGGAGGGGCTTTCCTTCCTGCTCACCTCCCCGACGCCGATCAGGCTTGTGGTGGCTGTAGCGGCATTAAGTAGCACCTGGAGGTGCTTCCTTTGGAATGTTGCTGTGTCCGGGGGTTCCGGTGGGCCTGATTGACCTTGTGGAAGTGATCGGGGAGGAGCTTTCCTTCCTGCTCAACTCCCCGACGCTGATCAGGCTTGTGGTGTGCATCGCGGGCCGCGTGTTTGAGACCCCTGATTTAGCCCTACTGTCTGCTTTCTATCTACTAACCAGTTCCTGATCCAGAATAGTATTCTGCCTTCTATCCCATGGCTTTGTAATTTCGTCAAGAGTCTCTCATGAGGGACCTTGTCAAAGGCTTTCTGAAAATCCAGATACACTGTATCAACCGGCTCACTTTTTACCTACCTGTTAATTCACATCTTCAAAAAAATATTAGTAAGACAAGACCTTCCTTGCTAAATCCATGATGACTTTCTCCCATTAAACTATCTACATGTTCAGTAAATTTATTCTTTATAATGGTTTCTACCATTTTGCCTAGTACTGAAGTCGGGCTCGCCGGTCTGTAGTTTCCTGAATCACCCCTGGAACCTTTTGTAAAATTGGCGTTACACTGGCCAATCTCCAATCTTCAGGCACTACAGATGGTAGTTTTAAAGATCATTTTAATGATAGTTCACAGATTACTAATAGGTCTGCAATCTCATATTTCAGTTCTTTCAACATCCTTAGATGTATACCATCCAGTCTAGGTGATTTGCTACTCTTCAGTTCATTAAACAGTTGTAATACATCTGCCCAATTTATTGATATTTCTTTCAATTCTTCTGATACATCACCTTTAAATACTATTTCAGGCATCAGGCATGGGTAACTTCCCTACATCTTCTTCAGTAAAGACCGAAGCAAAGAATTCATTCAGTCTCTCTGCTATGCCTTTTACCCCTCTATCATCTAATGGTCCAACTGACTCTCACAGATTTTTTGCTATGACTGTACTTGAAAAAGTTCTTATTATGTGTTTTTGCTTCCATGGCAAGCTTCTTTTCAAATTCTCTCTTTGCTTGCCTTATCAATGCCTTTCATCTAACTTGCCAGTGCTTATGTTGTTTCCCTTTTTTGTCATTTGACTCCTCTTTCCATTTCCTGAAAGATGCTTTTTTGGCTATAACAGCCTTTCTGACCTCACCTTTAAACCATGCGTGCTGTTTTTTGGCCTTCCTTCCACTTTTCTTAAAGTGTGGAATAAATCTGGCCTGGGCTTCCAATATAGTATTTTTAAATACCCACTAAATTCTTTCGCACTCATCCAAAGTTGCTTTCTAAAGTGGTGACAGAGTTTCATTTTAACCAGTCAGTTGCCCTCCAACTTTTTCATGAAAGCCTCCTGCTCACAAAGGGGAAGCTGCGCTGCACATGTTGAACTGCAAAAGAGCCTTAGCTTTTTATTTGCAGCAGATGAGAGGCCATAGAAATTCCATCCAATTTTGCTGTTTCTTTTAACCCAAGTTACAGTCTGCTGTCTCCAAATGCACTCTTTCAGTTAACTTGCTGACTGCAACTCTTTTACTTATGCTCAGGCAGACCTGATCCTTAAGGGTCATATCACAGCTCATAATGTCAAGGCTGTGTCAGTGGCCTGCTTGCACTTAGTCTCCATGGAAGAGATATGCAAAGCTGCAACGTAGACTTCAGACCACACTTTCACCTCTAACTACTGTCTAGATGGGGATTCCCGACATAACAGCAGATTCAATCAGAACACAGAACTCCGTCGCGCATTGGATCACATTGCACCCTTGCAACCTCGTCGTTCATGCCGTGTAGCCCGACATCCCTGGTTTCATACTGGTCTCCGATTACAACGTTTACATTTACGCAGAGCAGAATACCTTTGGAGGAAAGCTCGAACATCAGCAGCATATCGCCATTTCAAGTTTTGTCATGCACAATATCGCTCTAGTCTTCACCAAGCTAAATGTTCCTTTTATTCTGATTCAATTGTATCAGCCCCTAACAGGTCTAGACATCTATTCTTAACCCTTCGAACTCTTTCGCAACTGCAATCTGTGATAAGGAAGCTTATCATAGCTCAGGAAGGAGCTATAGGAAAGGTGAAGTGACTCTGAACAAGCAACCTGTCAGTTCTGGTAGAAATAAGAAAACAGAATTTTCCCATAAAAGACTACCAGTCCCAGAATGCACCAGGTTTCCAACAGCCATTAGAGGAGCTGAAGTGGGGAAACGTGTGTTCAATCAGGAGGGCTATGAGGTAATCCCTAAGCACTCATCTCAAAGGGCAGGGCCTGATTCAGCACAGCTGCGTTGTGCTAAGGTGGAGCACTCATCAAGGCAGAATAAAGGTAGAGTTTATTCTACAGAGAATCATCCTGAGGATCATCATCATCTTCATGATCAGCTTGGATATCCTCAGTTTCATCTGGAGGATCATCAGAAGCAGAAGCCAAACCGGACGGACAGAGAGGGCAAGAAACCCTTTGGAAGAAAGAAGAGAAAAGCCTTTGGGAGGTCTACAGGAGTTTATAGCAGTACATATACTGGAAGGCATTCCAAGGGCCAGCATACACCAGTGGAGTGGGGAAAGCCAGAGGAATGGTGCTGCAGAGCTAGGAATCTCCAGACGGTACCTGTGAGGGATACGGCTGCACGTGGAAGGGACCCTAAGACCCGTGCCAGAAGGTATGTGAAGAGAGATCCAGTGTCCAGGGATCTGGATTGGAAGGCTGGACATAAGAACTGGACTACATACTGGCCAGGCTATATAGAGAGGAACTCTAACAGCAATGGGAGCTCAGGTATGAAGACTGATCTATGCCCTAGCTATAACCTTGAAAGACAGCAGGGAAACAAGTATTCTCCTGAAAGTGCTCCATTGCGAAATTCATCTGTGCCAATCCCGGATATTGAACCCATGATTGTTGAAGAAGGGGGAGGGATTGCAGATGAAGGCTGTGTTTACATGGACTGCTCTCTGTCTAAACTCCTTTGGTAATTTTCTGTTATAAAATACAGCAACCATCACAAAGAAATACAAACTTGTTCTTTAATCTACTCAGAAAAGCTCCTGAATAGGATTTTTAGCCACGCAGTAGAAAGCAAGCCAGCTAAGGGGTTTCAGCTGGATAACTGCTAGCAATTGAGCCTTACCTAATTGCTTGTGAGCTCTGAGAGAATCACTTCTGAATCTATGTGGGAAGATATAAGAAGTTAACCTGAAAAGAACAGTTTTTCCTTTCTTTGTGGATTTTGTTTGTTGTTTGATACATTGCTAAGAAAATATTAGCTAAAGCCTACAGAAAAGACCAGTTTGTTACCAACCAGGTCTTATTTCTTTTGCTTTGATTGCTTGACAAGTTCAAATGTTGTTTTCCTGATTTTGTTTTTCCAAGCTTAACACTGAAAGCAAGTAACCTGATTTATGTGCTACCAAGCATATCTGTGTTGAGAGAAATAACCCCATAAATAAATATCTTATTGGCTTTACCATCAAGCACAACTAATTATTGTGAGCAGCTGTGTCTGGTGTGAATGGACTGCATTGACCACAATCCCTTGCAAATCATATTGACATATGCACTTGCCAAGACTGTGAACATTCTCACCCAGGCAGCCGTCTGACAAATGGCGTAGTTTTTCGGATTGCTTTTGCACAAAGGGATTTACTTGCTAAGGATTACAACTAAAGTTCAAGTTTAAAGCTGGAAAAAAAGATTTTCCCTCAACTGCACTTTGGAGGAGAAGTGGATGTTCCAGGTAGCTGTCCCAGGAGGAAAAGACCCTGTGCAGAGCTGGATTCATCACTGGCATAAGGTAATAAGTACCTAGGCATGTCTAGTGGTGGATGGGAGTAAGGCACAGGGGTAATTGAAAAAAAAAAGTAGAAAAAAAACACCTGTTTGGAAGGTGGTGCACTTTGTTTTTTTTCTTTGTTTCTTGCAGGGATCAAGATGGATCCGAGGGAGATGGCTAGCTGGATGGCAGCCCAGTTTAGCAGGCAACAGGAGCTAGCACAGCAGGCTCAGGACACTGCTATGAAAGCCTTAATGGACCAGCAGAAGCCAGTGCTTGATCTGGTGCAAGCCCTAGTTAAGCTTCAGAACCAAAGTGGAACAGATGCAAGACCAGCAGTAAATACTGGTACACCACATGTGGACAGTGTGGGACTCAATCAAGGAATTAGGGCATTTAGTTTTGGGAAGCTAACTCCAGATGATAATGTTGATGATTTTCTAGAGTCTTTTGAAAGAGTGGCACAAGCATTAGCATGGCCAGAGACCCAGTGGGCAGTAAGGCTGGCAGCCTCATTAACTGGAGAGGCGCTTGCAGCTTATAGAGCAATGCCAGCAGCCCAGGCTTTGAATTATAAGGATGTAAAGGCTGCTATTAGAGATCGCCTAGGGTTGTCTATTTCAGAGTATAGGCGAATGTTTAGAGCTACTACATTGAGAGTGGGTGAAACACCCAGGGCTCTGAGTCAGAGAATCAGAGGATTAGCTGTAAAATGGTTGGAGCCTGAGCAAAAAGACGGTAGAAATGTTATTAGACATTATTATGCTTGAACAATTTATGTCTGCGGTGCCTAAAGATTTGCACACTTTCCTTATACAGCAAAATTGCCAAAATCTTGGAGAGGCAACCATGCTAGCAGAGAGATTCTTGGAAGCCACGCAGGCTTGCCATAGAATGGGTGGCCCTCTGAAGATTGGTGCTGAGGCAAGATGTGCTGTATCAGAAAAGAAAATAATTAAAAATGTTTTTGAAAATAAATGTACTGTGCCAAACCAGATGACCCAGTGGAGTAGAAAGAAATGTTTCAAGTGTGGAAAATGGGGACTTAGAAAAAGGATGCCAGTCACACACTAGCTTAATGGGTGTGGAGTTAGAACAGCCCAAGGAAGGATTTCTTTTGATGGTTGATGTGCAAGGAATTACCACAAATGCTTTGTTAGACTCTGGGGCAGACCAGAGTATGATGTCAAAAAGGCTTTGGAAGAGGATAGAGGCCCAAGAAGGATTTGTGCCTAGAACCCCTGAAAGCCAAGTTCACATCAGATGCATTCATGGTGCTGCAACATCATATCCCACCTATAGGTTAAAGGTTAAGTGCCTGGGGGAACAAGAGGAAGTCCTGTTAGCAGTAGTGCCTAGGCTACCCTTTGATTTGGTTCTAGGAAGGGACTGGCCAAGATTTAAGCAGGGTCTAGTGGAAGGGCTAGGAAAGAAGGAGGGAGAAGGATTAATGGAAATAGCTCCCGGGCCTTTCTTTGGAAGTCCAAAGTCCCTAGCTAAAAAGATGGTTAAGCTTCCAGAAGGCCAAACTATAGGTAATAAGAGGGGCCTTGTATCCACCCGCTCGCAGGCTAAGGTAGAGAGCCAAAAGGAGGAGGGGGAGCAGGCAGAGTTATTAGGAGACTTACCCTCTCATGATGATTTAATAACCCCATCATCTGGTAAAGTAAGAAAGTTGAAAGCACAAAAGCGGCATGAGAGACTTTGCAGAGCACAGGGTAGGGCTGAGATGTTAGCTGGTCAAAGTTTACCCTGGGTGCCAGCTGAGTTAGTGGCAAAGTTTTCTAACTTTCCACAAGAACAGCGAGCTGATCAAGCTCTCACCCGAGCTTTTAAGTATGCTCATGAGGTCAGGGAGGAGTTGCCCAGATTCAGACTAGATAATGATATATTATATAGAGAGAGTCAGGACTCCAGAAATGGGACCATACGTAAACAATTGGTGGTACCCACAACTTTCAAAGGGCTAGTACTTAGACTAGCACATGATCATCCAGTGGGAGGTCATAAAGGGATGCAAGGAACGCTGGATCAAATACTTATGCGTTTTTACTGGCCAGGTATTTTCAAAGAAACTGCCCAGTTTTGTGCTGCATGTCCAGCGTGTCAGCGAGTTACAGCGGCTCACCCACCGGTGGTGCCTTTGATTCCCATGCCAATTATCACAGACCCAATTGGTCGCATTGCCATGGATATTGTAGGCCCATTAGTCAAAACGCCCCGAGGTTTCCAATACATCCTAGTTATGGTAGATCAGGCAACAAGGTTTCCCTGGGCCATACCATTGAGGAATGTTTCTGCAAAAACAATAGCTTTAGAGCTAGTAAAATTGTTTTGTGAAGTGGGATTCCCAAGAGAGGTGTTGACTGACTGAGGGTCCAATTTTGTATCCAAATACTTGGCCCAGGTCTGGGATGCCTTTGGCATTCATCACGTGAAAACCTCAGCCTACCATCCACAATCAAACGGTTTGGTGGAGAGATTCAACCAAACTCTCAAATAAATGTTGAGAAGGGGGTTAGCAGGGGAGGTAAAAGAATGGGATATGTTATTGCCCTTTGCCTTATATGCCTGCAGGGAAAGAATTCAGGTGTCCCTAGGTGTAACTCCATATGAATTGATGTATGGTAGGGCTCCACGGGGTTTGTTAGATATTTTGAGGGAACAATGGATTGATCCTGAACCAGGAAGTCAGGAGGTGCCACAGTTTCTACGTGACCTGAGGGCACGTTTAAAAAGGACCTCGCAGGTTGCTGAGAGGAACCTGCAGGACAATCAAGTGCGCCAGAAAGGGTGGTATGATAGGAAGGCCAAAAGCCGCCAATTAAGCATTGGTGAAAAGGTTTTGGTTCAAGTAGCAGGTACAGCCCCAAAATTTGAAGTACAGTGGAAAGGGCCATGGAAGGTTGTTAAACAAGTGAGCCCAGTGTCTATATGGTAGAAAATGCAAGAGGGCGTAGGCAGACCTACCATATTAATGTACTTAAGTCTTGGAAGGAGAGGCCTGTAAATAATAATGACCCTGAAGCCAGTCAGGAAGTAAGTGAGCTTCAAAAAGATAACACTCTCGTAGGTATTACGGACTGTAGGAAAGAAGTTTCACCAGTTAAACCAGTCCGTAATAACTTAAGCAGGGGGGTATGTGATAAGGAAGCTTATCATAGCTCAGGAAGGAGCTATAGGAAAGGTGAAGTGACTCTGAACAAGCAACCTGTCAGTTCTGGTAGAAATAAGAAAACAGAATTTTCCCATAAAAGACTACCAGTCCCAGAATGCACCAGGTTTCCAACAGCCATTAGAGGAACTGAAGTGGGGAAACGTGTGTTCAATCAGGAGGGCTATGAGGTAATCCCTAAGCACTCATCTCAAAGGGCAGGGCCTGATTCAGCACAGCTGCGTTGTGCTAAGGTAGAGTTTATTCTACAGAGAATCATCCTGAGGATCATCATCATCTTCATGATCAGCTTGGATATCCTCAGTTTCATCTGGAGGATCATCAGAAGCAGAAGCCAAACCGGACGGACAGAGAGGGCAAGAAACCCTTTGGAAGAAAGAAGAGAAAAGCCTTTGGGAGGTCTACAGGAGTTTATAGCAGTACGTATACTGGAAGGCATTCCAAGGGCCAGCATACACCATTGGACTGGGGAAAGCCAGAGGAATGGTGCTGCAGAGCTAGGAATCTCCAGACGGTACCTGTGAGGGAGACGGCTGCACGTGGAAGGGACCCTAAGACCCGTGCCAGAAGGTATGTGAAGAGAGATCCAGTGTCCAGGGATCTGGATTGGAAGGCTGGACATAAGAACTGGACTACATACTGGCCAGGCTATATAGAGAGGAACTCTAACAGCAATGGAAGCTCAGGTATGAACACTGATCTATGCCCTAGCTATAACCCAGAAAGACAGCAGGGAAACAAGTATTCTCCTGAAAGTGCTCCATTGAGAAATTCATCTGTGCCAATCCAGGATATTGAACCCATGATTGTTGAAGAAGGGGGAGGGATTGCAGATGAAGGCTGTGTTTACATGGACTGCTCTCTGTCTAAACTCCTTTGGTAATTTTCTGTTATAAAATACAGCAACCATCACAAAGAAATACAAACTTGTTCTTTAATCTACTCAGAAAAGCTCCTGAATAGGATTTTTAGCCACGCAGTAGAAAGCAAGCCAGCTAAGGGGTTTCAGATGGATAACTGCTAGCAATTGAGCCTTACCTAATTGCTTGTGAGCTCTGAGAGAATCACTTCTGAATCTATGTGGGAAAATATAAGAAGTTAACCTGAAAAGAACAGTTTTTCCTTTCTTTGTGGATTTTATTTGTTGTTTGATACATTGCTAAGAAAATATTAGCTAAAGCCTACAGAAAAGACCAGTTTGTTACCAACCAGGTCTTATTTCTTTTGCTTTGATTGCTTGACAAGTTCAAATGTTGTTTTCCTGATTTTGTTTTTCCAAGTTTAACACTGAAAGCAAGTAACCTGATTTATGTGCTACCAAGCATATCTGTGTTGGGAGAAATAACCCCATAAATAAATATCTTATTGGCTTTACCATCAAGCACAACTAATTATTGTGAGCAGCTGTGTCTGGTGTGAATGGACTGCATTGACCACAATCCCTTGCAAATCATATTGACATATGCACTTGCCAAGACTGTGAACATTCTCACCCAGGCAGCCGTCTGACAAATCTCATCCATCACGTGAGGTCCCCCCCTCTGACTCGGTTCCCAGTCCCACCCAGCTTGCCTCCTTCTTCTCATCCAAAGTACATAACTTGCGCCTGTCTCTCCCATTCTGTCCTCAAGCGCTTCCTCCCCCCCTCCCTGTTTCACCCCCACCATCCTCCCCGCTGTCCCATTTTTGGGCTTTCATTCCCTCACATTCCCGGAGCTCCTTAAACTTCTTTCCACCACGCCTAAGACCACTTGCCCATCAGACCCTATACCTTCTTCCTGGTTATCTAATCCTTCTCTTGGCCTACTCATGCCACTACTCACCATCATTAACTCTAGTCTTGCGTCCGGATCTTTCCCCCACCAATGGAAACACGCCTTGGTACGCCCCCTCCTGAAGAATCCCACCTTAGATTCATCTGTTCCAGCAAACTATCGTCCTGTATCAAACCTACCGTTTGCCTCTAAACTCCTAGAGAAAGTAGTCTTCACTCAACTTTCCCATCATCTTGATTCAACACACTTTCTTCACCCCCGTCAGTCCGGTTTTCGGCCGGGCCATAGTGTCGAATCCATCATTACTGCTGTCATGAATGAAATTCACTCCTCACATGATCGTGGTGATATCTCGGTGGCGGTGTCCTTAGATCTCTCTGCTACTTTTGATTTGGTTGATCACTCTCTTCTTCTCTCCAGATTGCGTGACACAGGTATTCGAGGCACTGTTTATCACTGGTTCCATTCTTTTCTCTACTCTCGTTCTTTTGCAGTGACCTCTGCTTCGTCCATCACAGACCGCTTTCCCTTTACCTGTGGTGTCCCTCAGGGCTCGGTCTTGGCTCCACTATTATTTAATGTATTCTTGGCTCCTCTGGCACTATCAATTCAACAATCAGGTATTTCAGGATATTATTATGCCGATGACATCTTCCTTTTGCATCACACCTCCTCCTCTCATCCAGACATCACTCCTCTAAATGAATGCTTATCTTTAGTTTCTACCTGGTTTCCTCAAATTGTCTTGTTCTCAATATCTCAAAAACTGCTGCTATTTGGTTTCCTCATAGCTCTGTCTGCCCGTCACTTACCCTTCTTTTTCAGGTACTCCCATTTCTTTGGTATCCAAGCTTCGTTATTTAGGTGTCTTTCTTGATAGCGCTCTCACATTTAACGATCACATCTCCCAGGTCTCCCGACACTCCTTTATCTGCCTTCGGCGCATTCGTGCCATCAGGCCATTCTTATCTCCTCAGGCTTTGATCACTCTCCTTTTGTCGCTAGTCATCACTAGATTAGACTTCTGTAACTCCATATTTGCTAGCATCCCTCAATATCAGCGTCTAAGATTACAACTCTTACAAAACACTGCAGCTCAGATGGTCACTCATGCCTCCCCTGGCGATCACATTACCCCAATTCTACAACAACTTCATTGGCTTCCGTTGAACTTTCGAATACAATTTAAGATCCTCATTTTGGTCCACCAAGCTATTTACTCTCACAGACCCCAGTACCTAGCTGACTTATTAACCTTTTATACACCCACCCGGAGTCTCCGCTCTATTCATATCAACCATTTACACCTTCCTTCCCCCTCACAAGCACATCTTCAGTCAACTAGATAGTCAGCTTTCTTTTATCTCGGCCCTCCCTGTGGAAATCCCTACCTACTGCCCTTCGACTGGAAGAGTCTTACCCCAAATTCCGCTCCCTCCTAAAAACCCACCTTTTCTCTTCTGCCTTCAATCTCCCCCCCTAACTCTCCTGATTCTCCTCTTCTTTTCATTACTGATGTTTACTGTCTTTTTATTTTTTCTTTCTTTCTCATTCTCTTCCTCTTTCCTTGTCTATATTGATTGTAATTTCTTTTCTCTCTGATTTTTTTTTTTGCATTGTAAACCGCCCCGATGTAATGGGGGGTGGTATATCAAGTATCTGATAAACAATAAACAATACTGCAGATTCTTTTTGGGGAGTTGAATCTAACTCCACCTCCTCAGGCTCATTTCTTTTTGTTCAGGCTGTCTTAAAATATTAAAAAATAAATAAATAAAGCAAAAAGGCCTGTTGCCAATAAAAATATCTGTTTAGAAGCCACTGTTAGACTTGTTCTTTGTTCTCCTTTTTTGTTAAAGGCAGCCCATATCTAGGGATTCCCATATATGAGGACTATTTCCTGCTTGTCTACAGAGAAAGCAAAGCTATTCACCTATAGCAGGTGTTCTCAACAGACAGCAGGAAATGTCCTCACAACCCTCTCCCACCTCCCTTTGAAGTTGTATTCTCCTCATCTAGAAATGCGACTGAGGATAAGGTGGCACCATAGCAGTAGGCAGGAAAACATGCACATGTGCGATAGAGCTTCCAAAAGCTTCTGCAAGTAGCTAAGAAAGTTTCCGTGCGTTGTTCCATTGGATGATATCACCTATACATGGGGACTTTTCCTGTTGTCCACAGAGAACACGTGCTATGGGTGAGTAACTTTGCTTTCTTCACCTTCTCTCCCTTTACCTATTCTTCTTAGAGATTGTTCATGGGCATAGGCTTCAAGCACTACTTCCCTTGAACCCTGGCCCCTCCTGCATTAACTCCTGGCAAATTTCTTATGAATTCTGAAGACTGGACTCAGGTGTGGCAGCAAGCACTTCTGTACTGTTAAATCCCTGACTCTCTTTGTCTCAGTTCTCGAGTTTGTCCTGTGAATCATCCTCTTCACTTCCAGGACAGGTGGAAATAGCTCATGCTACTGTTAATCAGTGGTCTCCTCTTGCCCCTGACTTCTTAGTGTATTTAAGTAGTATAGCTGTTGGTTTAGATAGTCAACTTATGGACATAGAAACATAGAAATATGATGACAGAAAAAGACCACATGGCCTATCTAGTCTGTCCTTCCATATCAACAACTACAACAGTCCCCTTTTTTCCTTTAGAGATCCTCTGTGTTTGTCCCATGCTTTTTTTAATTCAGTTACTGTCCTCATCTCTGCCACCTCCACTGGGAGACTATTCCACTGATCCACCACTCTTTCCGTAAAGAAATATTTCCGCATATCACTCCTGAATCTATCCCCCTTCACCCTCATCCCATGTCTCCTCATAGCAGAACTTGCTTTCAATTGAAAGAGGCTCTCCCCCTGAACATTTATGCCATGGAGGTATTTAAGCATCTCAATCATATCACCTCTATCCCATCTTTCCTCTAAGGTGTACATATTAAGATCCTTAAGTCTGTCCTCATATGCTTTATAATGAAGACCACTAGCCATTTTAGTACCCACCCTCTGCACCGACTCCATCCTGTTCACATCCTTTTGAAGGTGCGGTCTCCAAAATTGCACACTATACTCCAAATGAGGTCGCACCAAAGACTTAAACAGAGGCACTATCACCTCTTTTTTTCTGCTAGCCATTCCTCTCCATATGCACCCAAGCATCCTTCTAGCTTTTGCCGTCAGCTTTTCTACCTGTTTAGCTACTTTAAGATCATCAGACACAACCACGCTTAGGTCCCGCTCTTCTTTAGTGGACAAAAGTACTTCACCCCCAATACTATAATGCTCCCTTGAATTGCTGCAGCCCAAATGCATGACCTTACATTTTTTAACATTAAATCCCATCTGCCAAATTCTAGACCATTCTTCAAGCTTAGCTAGATCCCTCCTCATGTTATCTACACCTTCCTGGGTGTCTATTGCAGATTTTGGTATCATCCACAAAAAGGCAAACCTTACTCGACAGCCCTTCCGCTATACCACTAACAAAGATGTTAAAAAGAATCAGACCAAGGACAGATCCCTGGGGCACACCACTGGTAACATCCTTCTCCTCAGAGTGAGCTCCATTTACCTGTACTCTTTGTCGCCTCCCACCCAACCAATTTCTAACCCAAGCAGTATCTTTAGGATCCATCGCTAGGGTGCTCAGTTTGTTTATAAGTCGCCTGTGAGGAACAGTGTCAAAGGCTTTACTGAAATCTAAATACACTCCCTCGGTCCAACTCCCTGGTCACCCAGTCAAAGAAATCAATCAGATTTGTCTGACAAGACCTGCCTCTGGTGAATCCATGTTGCCTCGGATCGGACATATATGGGGACATGCAGTGGTTAAGCAATACCCATTGCTACACATGTACTGGTTTAAAGGGTTTAGCCAGCCAGACTCCTACTCCCTATGGTGGAGTGGCTTAACCAGCCAAGAACTGGAAACTCTTTGTACCATTTAGTTTTCCGTACAAGATGAGATTTCCTCCTACCATTATCTCACTGGTAAGGAGCGTCCTCCCAGTTATAGAAAGTACTGCATGGCATAAAAAGGTCACATATATAATAATAATAATAAGTAGGACCACTAGAAGTTACCACACCCCATAGCTGATAAGGGTCTCTACAGTAGCACAGTACATGATGGCAGATCAAGATTGAAATAGTCCGTCCCATCTACCCAGTTAGGTGGTTAGGTTTGTAACTACTGCTCCATGTAATGTACTCCCCCCCCCCCCCACTCCTATTTAGGGTTCTAACTATCATCCATGCAGTTTATCCTTTCCCCCATGGCTAATCAAGTGAAAAAGTTATTGCCATGCTATTTTGAGCTAAGGCATTCAATGCCTGGCTTCCATTCTTTTGCCTTTTATCAATCTTCAATGTATGTATCTCAATCCTTTTTTTAAATTCCTTCAGCAATTTTTGCCTTCAGCACCTTACCCAGGAGGGAATTTTGGGTATTCATCATGCTTTCCATGAAAAAAAATGACCTGAGTCTAACTCCCAATAGCTTCATATCATGACTCCTAGTTCTACAGCTTCTTTTCCTTTGTAAAATGTTTGCTTCTTGTGCAATAGTATCTTTCATTCAGCGCTGTACCTAGCCCTGTGCAAGGGGTGCAGCCTCACAGGGTGCAAAGAAACAGGAGTGCATTTGGGGCTGCCAGCCTCGGCTCCCCCCTCCCCCATGCTGCTTCCCATTTCCCTACCCGTGTTTTTCCTGTTGCTTTGGCAGCGGCGGTGATGGTGGCAGCAGTAGAGCAGACATCCAATTTTTTAAAAAAACACGGGTTTTTCCGACTCTGTGCTTGCATGCAAGTCTGATCCCTCCCTCCTCTGATGTGGGCTCGCATCAGAGGAGGAAAGGACCAGACCAGCCATTCAAATGCAAAGTTGCAAAGATCCGCATTTGAATGGCTGATTTGGTCCCTCCCTCCTCTGATGCAGGCATACATCGGAGGGGGGAGGGATCTGACCTGTATGCACGCGCAGAGTCAGAAAGATCTGCGCTTTTTTTTTAAATTGGATGTCTGTTCTGCTGCTGCCATCACTACCACCGCCGCCAAGGCAATACGAAAAGCGGCGGTGACAGCTGGGCAAGGGTAGGCAGCACGGGGGAGAGTCAGCTGGATATAGAGGTAATATGGGCAGATGCCGGGCATGGGGCAAATGAAGGGGGGGGAGTGGAGAGGGCACACGCCAGATGTGCAAGTTGCACAAGGCACATTTATAACTTGGTACGGCCCTGCTTTCACGTATTTAAACATGTGCATCTCCCCTGTTTCCTTCTCTTCTCTGTACGTATTTAGGTCCTTAATCTCTTTGCATATGTCTTCTGGCACAGACCAACACACCATTTTGGTCACTTTCCTCTATTATTTTTTATCCTTTTTGCCTACATTTGTCATATGTGGATATCCTTTGTGTTTTCTGCAGATTTGCTTCCAAGAGACTTGAAGTTTATCTGTTGTGTGGAGGAGTGGCCTAGTGGTTGGGCAAGGTACTTCAGGCCGGAAGGTCAGGGGTTCAAATCCCACTAGAGGACAGCAACCTTGGGCTGGAAGGACTGGGGTTTCTAGTCCCACAGGTGCTCCTTGTGGTCTTGGGCAAGCCACTTAACCCTCCATAGCCCATGTTCCCTGTAAAATAGTTATCTCCAAGTTATAATGCCCTGTTCAATGTAAACTGCACTGATGCAGAATAGTGTGGTATATAGGAGAATATAAATAAATAAAATAAACTGTTATCAGCTGTTTTTTGATATTTTTCTATGAATATATCTGATGCAGTCGATTGTCGAAGCATGGATTGTTGAATGTGTTTTTAATGATTTTAGCTGATCTCGTTTATTATTTTGCAGTAAAGGTTTGTTTATCATTATTGTATGGTGGATGCCACTTCCTTTTTTTGCTACAGGGGTTCTCAATCCAGTCCTTGGGACACAGCTACTTAGACAGGTTTGCAGGATAATCACAATGAATATGCATGAGAGAGATTTGCATACAATACAGGCAGTGCATGCAAATCTCTCTGATGCATATTCATTATGCTTATCCTGATAACCTGACTGACTTGATGTGCCCTGAAGACTGAGTTGAGAACCATTGCTATTTTTTATGCATGATGATCTCAAAATGCATGTTGGAAAGGTAAATAAATATAAAAGGAAAAGAAGCCCGCTATGGTTCTCAAAAGAAGTAGCTGAAAAGGTGAAGAAAAATAGGATGGCCTTCATAAAATACAAAAGATCACAGAGAGTGGAAGACAAGCATCAATATTTGGAAAAACTCAGAGAAGCTAAGAAAGTAATCAGGAAAGCAAAGATAGCCAATGCAATAAAATGGGGGAACAAGACATTTTTCAGATATGTTAGCGAGAGGAGGAAGTGCAATAGTGGTATTGTCAGGCTCAAGGGGGAAGGGGAGGAATATGTAGAAGCTGATGTGGATATAGCAGAATTGCTTAACAAATATTTTTGTTCTGTGTACACAGGGGAAGGGCCAGGAGCAGGACCTTAGAAAACACCTACAAATAGGAGAAATGAAGGGGATCTTCAATGATTTTCAGAAGACTGTTTTCGTGAGGAACTAGCTAAACTAAAAGTAGACAAAGCGATAGGGTCGTATGGGATACATCTGAGAATACTAAAGGAACTTGGGAATGTTCTAGCGGTTCCACTGTCTGACCTTTTCAATACTTCTTTAGGATTGGGAATGGTTCCAGAGGACTGGAGAAAGGCTCATGTGGTCCCTTTACACAAAAGCGGAAGTAAGGATGAGGTTGAGAACTTCAGGCCAGTTAGTCTGACATCTGTGGTGAGTAAATTAATGGAAATACTGCTAAAACAGAGGATAGGGAGGTTTCTGGAGTCTAAAGGATTGCAGGAGCCAAGGCAGCATGGGTTTACCAGAGGTAGGTCTTGTCAGAAAAATCTGATTGATTTCTTTGACTGGGTGACTAGAGAGTTGGACCGAGGGAAAGCCCTAGATGTGGTGTACTTGTATTTCAATAAAGCCTTTGACACCGTTCCGCACTGGCAACTTATAAATAAATTGAGCACCCTAGGGATGTACCCTAAAATGACTGACTGGGTTAAAAATTGGTTGAGTGGGAGGCAAAAATGTGTACAGGTAAATGGAGCTGACTCTAAGAAGGAGGTTACCAGTGGTGTACCGCAGAGATCTGTCCTTGTTCCGATTCTTTTTAACAGTTTTGTTAGTGATATTGCAGAAGGCCTGTCAGGTAAGGTTTGCCTCTTTGCGGATGACACCAAAATCTGCAATAGAGTAGACACCCAGGAAGGAGAAGATAACATAAAAAGGCATCTAACTACGCTCGAAGAATGGTCAAGAATTTGGCAGCTGAGATTTAATGCTAAAAAATGCAGGGTCCATGAAAGAAGAGCAGCGCCTGGGTGCGATTGTTTCTGATGATCTTAAGGTGGCTAGACAGGTAGAAAAGGTGACAGCAAAATCCAGAAGGATGCTTGGGTGCATAGGGAGAGGAATGGCCAGCAGAAGAAAGGTGGTGATACTGCCTCTGTATAAGTCTCTGATGCAAACTCATTTGTAGTATTGTGTGCAATTCTGAAGACCAGACCTACAAAAGGATATAAAGAGGATGGAGTCAGTGCAGAGGGTGGCTACTAAAATGGTCAATAGTCTTCGTTATAAACCATATGGGGACAGACTTAAAGATCTTAATATGTATATGTTAGAGGAAAGGCGAGATAGAGGAGATACAGTATGATAGAGACATTTAAATACCTCCGTGGCATAAATGCACGAGGACCGCTTTCAATTGAAAGTAAGCTCTCAACAAGGGGGCATAGGATGAGGGTGAAAGGGCATAGATTCAGGAGTAATAAGTGAAAATAATTCTTTATGAAAAGAGTGGGAGATTTGTGGAATAGTCTCCCAGTGGAGGTAGCAGAGTCAAGGACAGTATCTGAATTCAAGAAAGCATGGGACAAACACAGAAGATCTTCAAACGAAAGGGGACTATAGTACTTGATATAGAAGAGCAGACTAGATAGGCCATATGGTCTTTTTCTGCTGACATTTTTCTTTGTTTCTAAATTACATTAGAATACATTAGGTTCTTTTTCTCTTAACTCCTCCTGCTGGCTTCCAAGACTGAAACATAAGTATTACCTGTCAGTGCAGAGGAAGAAATAGGAGAGTAATGCATTCCAGATGAAGATGTCAAAAGAGAGTGTAAAGTTCCAAGAGAGCAGAAAATTAACACAAATGTGCATTTATAACCCTCTGGGTGATGTTTACTATAGGCCATTAATACTACTACTACTATTATTAATCATTTATATAGCACTACAAGGCATGCACAGCACTGTGCAGACACATATAAAAGTCAGTCCCTGCTCATCAGAACTTAAAATCTAATCAAGACATTTAGTACAATAGACAAGAACAAGGGTAAGGATCCAAAAGTAGCCTCAAAGAGGTGAGCCTTTAGCACGAAAAGGGAGAGAGATGAAATCTGATGTACAGATTCAGATAATTTGATCCAGGCATGAAGAGCAGCAAGGTGAAAGGAATGAAGTCTGGAGTTGGCAGTGGAAGTAAACCAGAGGAACAGCAGAGTTCATGAAGAAGGGTGTAGAGAGAAAGGAGAGAGGAAAGGTAGTGAGGAGCAGTAGAATGAATGAATTTATAGGTCAGAAGGAGAAGTTTGAATTGGATACGGAAACAGAAGGGGAGCCAATGAAGTGATTTGAGAAGAGGGGTTATATAGGTATATCGGTGGAAGATTAACCTTGCAGCAGAGTTCTGAACAGATTGAATGGGAGAGAGATGACAGAGGAAGACCATCAAGGAGGAGGTTGCAATAGTCGAGACGGGAGGTGACTAAAGAGTGGATAAGTGTTGTAGTAGTGTGTTCAGAGAGGAAGGGGTGAATTTTGTTAATATTATGGACAGAGAAACAGCAGGTTTTAGCTATCTGTTGGATACATGTGGAGAAGGAGAGAAGTCAAAGATGACCTTAAGGTTGGGGGCTGAAGAAACAGGAAGTAGAAGAGTGTTATCAACATAGATAGAGAAAGGAGGAAGGGGAGACGAGGGTTTAGGTGGAAAAATAAGTAGTTTGGTTTTTGCCATGTTTAATTTCAAATGGCGGTGAGACATCCAGGTAATGATGCAGGCAGAGTTATGGGCTTGGAGAGTTGGAGAAATGTCAGGTGTAGATAGATAGATTTGAGAGATATCAGCATAAAATGATACTGCTACAGGAGATGAGAGCACCAAGGGACTGGGTATAGAGAGGGAAAAGAAGAGGGGCTAGAACAGATCTTTGGGGTACACCAATTGAGATTGGGATGGCAGTAGAGCATGAACCGCCAGAACAAACACTGAAAGAGCAATGGGAGAGATAAGAAGAGAACCAGGACAGCACAGAGCCCCTAAAATGTGTCGAAGAGAAGGTGGTGGTCAGCTGTGTCAAAAGCAGCAGAAAAGTCAAGAAGAATGAGGACTAAGTAAAGGCCCTTGGATTTAGCCAGGAACAAATCACTAGAGACTTTGGCAACAGCTGTTTCAGTAGAATGAAAGGGACGAAAGCCAGATTGAAGTGGATCCAGGAGGTCTTGAGAGGAGAGAAATTCAAGGCAACAGCAGAGAACTGCACATTAAAGAAGTTTGGAAATCAAGGGAAGAAGGGAGATAGGTTGATAATTAGTAGGACAAGTATGGTCAAGTGAAGGTTTCTTGAGAAGAGGTGTGTCCACAGCATGCTTGAAGGCTGCAGGGAAAGCTGCAGTAGAGAGGGATAAATTGAGAATATGTGAGATGGAAGGGATGACAGAGAAGGAGATAAGGAGATGGACGGGGATCAGAGGAACAGATAGTACGTTTAGAGGAGGAAAGAAGGTGAGAGGTTTCCTCTTCAGAGATCTTAGAAAAGGATGAAAGGCTGACAAAGGGGAAAAGTTGGTATTGAAGAGGGGGAAGAGGGATTGAGGCTGATCTTGTGGGGAATTGGAGTGTAATCTTGTGGATTTTGTCATGAAAATAGTCGGCTAGGGTTTGGGCAGAAAGAGAAGGAAGGGTCGGAGGCAGAGGCGCCTTGAAGAGAGAGTTGAGAGTTAAGAAGAGATGGTGAGGGTCATAGGCAAGATACTCAGATGGACAAAGTAGTTTTTCTTGGCGAGTGCTATGGCTGACTGAAAGGAAGTAAGCATGAATTTGAAGTGATGACAGCAGAAAGAAATGAGATTTGAGTCAAATGTGCTCAGCTGAATGGGCACAGGAGCATAGGTAGTGGGTAGTTGAAGACAGACAGGATGAAGTATAGTGCGCCTCAAAGGATGTGGCATGGGTAGAGCAAGAGTATCCAGAGCAGAGGAGAAAAGGTACTAATGCCACTGTACATGTCACTGATAAGGTCTCACTTGGAATATTGTGTTCAGTTTTGGAGACCGTATCTTGCAAAGGATATAAAAAGGCTGAAGCAATTCAGAGGAAGGCAACCAAAATAATTTGAAGCCTGCATCAGAAGACTTATGAGAAGAGACTAGAAGACCTAAATATATACACTCTGAAGGAGAAGAGGAACAGGGGAGATATGATTCAGATCTTTAAATACTTAAAGAGTATTAATGAACAAACAAACTTCTTCCAAAGATGGTGAAACTGTAAAACTAGAGGGCATAATGTGAAGCTGCAGGGGGTAAACTGAAAGGCAATGTTAGGAAATACTTTTTCACTGAAAGGAATGCGTGGAATGCCCTCTCGATGGAAGTGGTGGGGGAAAATACAGTGACAGAATTCAAAATGGCATGGGACAGACACAGTGGATCCCTTTATAGCAACAGGATGAAATTTAAAATAGACATAGCTATCTCATATCTCAACAAATAGGGGTGACCTACACGGAACTGTGGGTATATGCCTAAACAAAGGCATAGGAAGGGGTGACCTGCACGGAGCGGCAGGTGCACCTACTCTTGCTGCCTTGCTGGGCAGACTAGACGGACCATACTGGTCTTTATCTGCCATCATATACTATGTAACTATGTTACTATGTACTATTTGCCTCTGACCATCCACGCAAGTTAGCCTTGCTCTTGACTCCGAAATCTGTCCCATTTTTTTACTTGCGCAATGAGCCATTTCTCACACTAATGTCCTTAGCAAATCTGTCAAAAATTTAAATTGCTCGAAATGCCATGGCATACATCTGCCTCTGCAGCCCACTGTCTGGCCAGGGTGCAGGGGTGTGCGGTGCGCAATGTGGGGGGCATCCGAGATATATTCCACCTTTGGGGTAGAATAAGCTGGGTGTACAGCTATGCGCCAGTAGATGTACAAGGGCCTGTCCTAAACAGGCCCTGTAAGCTCCGGCAACTGGCCACTCCCCTGATCTTCCTCCGCTCCACCTCCTTCCACCCACATACAGCGCTCCCCGCACAAATGCTCTGTACGTGGAGGGAGCACTGGCGGCAGAATCGTGGCCAGCATCTGAGCGCAGGTTGGACATCCAGTTCACATGTCCAACCCCATTATTCGAGGGATAGAATGCCGGCCATAATGAAACCAGGGATTAGAGTATGGTAAGATACACATAAGTAGTGGATAACAGAGTGAGGAGCATCAGGATTCAAAAGCAGCTTCAAAGAGATGGGTTTTTAACCTGGATTTGAATAGGGCTAAAGAAGGGGCCCAACACACAAACTCAGGTAGTTTGTTCCAAGCATATGGAGCAGTGACATAGAATGAACGAAGTCTGGAGATGGCAGTGGCAAAGGGCACAGATAAAAGGGATCTGCCAGAGAAGTGAAGCTCCCGAGGAGGGTTGTAGAGCACAATAAGACAGAAAAGGTAGTGAGGATCCGCAGAATGAATGCACTTGTAGGTCAGTAGAAGAAGTTTGAATTGGATGCAGAAATTGATAGGAAGCTAGTGAAGTGACTTGAGAAGAGGGGTTAAATGAGCAGAGCGACACTAGCCAAAGATAAGCCGTGCAACTAAGTTTTGAACAGATTAAAGGGGAGAGAGATGGTTCAGAGGGAGACCAGCGACGAGCAGGTTATATTAGTCAACGCAGGAGGTGACTAGTGAGTGGATAAGAATCTTAGTAGTGTGAGTAGAAAGGAAGGGATGAATTTAGCTGATATTATAGAGAAAGAAGCAGCATGTTTTTGCCATCTGTTGGATGTGCCCAGAGAAAGAATGAGTAGAGTCAAAGATGACCCCAAGGTTGCGAGCTGAGGAAATGAGGAGGAGTGTAGTGTCATCCACAGAAATAAAGGAGGAAGGGGGAAAGTGAATTTAGGGGGTAAGATAAGGAACCCAGCTCTCCTCCGCTATGCGCATCCCAGAATGGAACTCTACTCTGTATAATAGGCATAGCATAGTGCTTCACCCTGTCACTGCCGAGAAGTTGCCAGCCTTCTGATTGTTTGTGCAACACTGCACCTATGCTAAATCTACTGTAGCTTTTTCATCTTTGCACCTTTTTTTGTCCAATATAAACTAATAACCGGCTTGTGCTCAGATGCAGTACTTCCTATGCTGCCACTGGTTTACCTCCAGCAAGGATTGTAAAACAAAGCTCTGCATGATTATTAAGTCTCCGCGCCAGTTATGTAAAATATTTTTTAGTTTAACATTTATGTGGATTTAATACACTACATCAAGCAAGGGGGGAATGTGTATTAAGCATACCTTAATGCAGAGGTTCCCAACTCCAGTCCTGGAGGGCCAACCACCATTCAGGTTTTCAGGCTGTCCCTAATGAATATGCATGAGATACATTTGCATACAATGGGGCAGTGCATGCAAATGCATCTCATGCATATTTATTAGGGACAGCCTGAAAACCTGAATGGTGTTTGGCCCTTCAGGACTGGAGTTGGGAACCTCTGCCTTAATGCATGATTTACCCATAGCACTAATTTTGGAGTTTCTACCATATATTTTCACAGAATCCAGTCTTGACGTTGTATAAGCTCTTTTACAAACGTATTAAGAACTTCTTATAATTAGTTCTTCAGCCCGCTATGTTCCTGTGCCCGCTAGCTACATTACTGTACTCACTCAGCTGAGCCCATTTGGCTCAAATCCTGCACCCTTGTGGACTTTCTACATTTCAAATTCATGATTACCTCTTTCTAGCCTGCCATTGCACTCGCCAAACAAGACTATTATGGCTACCTGACTAACTCTCTTGCCTCTGACCCTCACTGTCTCTTTACAATTCTCAACTCACTCCTCAAAGTGCCTTCACCTCAAACCCCTCCTTTCCTTTCTGCCCAGACTTTGGCTGATTATTTCCATGACAAAGTCCACAAGATTACACTCCAATTCCCCGAGGTCAGCTCCATCCCCTCTTCCCCCTCTTCACTCCCATCTCTTCCCCTCATCCTCTGCCACCATTTCTTCCTTTTCTTCCTTTTCTAAGATCTCTGAGGAGGAAACCACACATCTTCTTTCCTCCTCCAAACTCACTACCTGCTCTTCTGATCCTATTCCCACCCATCTCCTAAGCTCCATCTCCTCCACGGTCATCCCTTCCATCACTCATATTCTCAACCTATTGCTCTCCACTGCAACTGTTCCTGCAACCTTCAAGCATGCTGTTGGGGTCACACCTCTCCTCACAGAACCCTCACTAGACCCTACCTGTCCTTCTTACTATGGATCCATATCCCTCCTCCTCTTCTTTTCTAAACTATTTGAACATGTGGTTCACCGCTATTGCTTTAAATTTCTCTCCTCTCAAGCCCTTCTGGATCCATTGCAATCTAGCTTTCATCCTTTACATTCTACTGAAACATCTCTTGCCAAAGTCTCCAGTGACCTATTCCTGGCAAAATTCAAGGGCCTTTACTCAATCCTCATCCTTCTTGACCTTTCTGCTGCTTTTGACACTGTTGACCACCACCTTCTCCTCGATACCTTGTCCTCGCTTGGTTTTAAGAGCTCTATGCTGGTTCTCTTCTCTCTCCCATTGCACTTTCAGTGTTTGTGCTGGTGGATCCTCCTCTACTGCTACCCTACTCTCAGTTGGTGTACCCCAAGAGTCTGTCTTGGGCCCACTCATTTTCTCTCTCTATACCCTGTCTCTTGGTGCACTCATCTCCTCCCATAGTTTTCAGTACCATCTTTACCCTGATGACTCTCAGATCTACGGTATCTCTCTACACCTAAAATTTCTCTGGCAATCCAGGCCCAGATCTCTGCCTGCCTGACATTGTTACCTGGAAGTCTCACCGCCATTTGAAATTGAACATGGCCAAAACTGAGCTTCTTATTTTTGCCCCTAAACCCATCTCCCCTCTTCCTCCTTTCTCAGTCTCTGTGGATAACTCTCTACTACTCCGTTTCCTCGGCTCGCAACCTTGGGGTTGTCTTTGACTCCTCCCTCTCCTTCTCTACACATATCCAACTGATAGCTAAAACCTGTCGTTTCTTTCTCTACAACATCAGCAAAATTTGCCTCTTCCTCTCTGAACACACTACTAAGACACTTATCCACTCTTTAGTCACCTCCCGTCTAGACTATTGCAATCTCCTCTTTGCTGTCTCTCTCTGAATTATCTCTCTCCCTTTCAATCTGTTCAAAACTCAGTGGCATTGGTAATCTTCCGCCAGCCTCGATATGCTCATATAACCCCTCTTCTCAAGTCACTTCATTGGCTCCTTATCCATTTCCATATCCAGTTCAAACTTCTCCTACTGACCTATAAGTGCACTCAGTCTGCTGCTCCTCACTATCTTTTCTCTCTTATCTCTCCCTACACACCTCCTTGGGAACTCGGCTCTTCTGGCAGATTGCTTCTGTCTGTGCCCTTCTCTTCTACTCCAACTCCAGACTTAGATCCTTTTAGCCTGCTACTCCTTATGCCTGAAACAAACTACCTGAGTCTGTACCTCAGGCTTCATCTCTGGCCCTTTTCAACTCCAGGCTGAAAACTCACTTCTTCAAGGCCGCTTTTAGATCCTGATCCGCTTAGTCTTCTATGTATTTCCTTATCGTTAGCCTAGATGTATCCTTGTCCTCAGCTGTTGTGTTGTCTGTCTTGACTAGATTGTAAGCTCTGATGAGCAGGGACTGTTTTTTACATGTGTCTGTACAGCTCTGCATATGCCTTGTAGCGCTATACAAATGATTAGTAGTAGTAGTAGTAATAGTACTTTGTTGTCATGAATGCTGCGGTTCATTACTTTTTTGTATCCATACCTCGTTCCTATATCTCTTAGGGTAACTGTATTTTGCCTCTAAAATTATATTCCCCCTCTAATGGCACAATTTGCATAATCAATATTGGAATGCAGACACAGGAAGTAATGCCTCACCAGGATCCCTAACCCTCCCACGGTGTTTTTCATCATATATCTATGTCCATTTTTTAGCATCTCCAAGAAACTACACTGAATTTGTGCTACCCCCAACTATGCTGTAGTGTAAGTCAATGTCCAAACATCTTATCTTTGTAATACACAATGTAGAACAGCCATTTTTTTGTTTCACATGTGCCTCTTTCTTTATTCTGACCTTTTTAAAGAAAATGAGTGTTCTTATATGTATTTTAAGGGTCCTTATTTTCTGATCGCGGTTTATTTATATATTTCATATGTATCAAGGTATTATTTATGTATTTATTTTATGTTTTATGTCATTCTTAGATTAGTTTCACTTTTATCACATTTTTAATGTCACCTCTCTGGTCCATCTCGCATATTGTATATCTGGATAAATTTATGTGTTAGCTTCTTATATATTGATTTTGTATACCTTTTATATACATATTATATTTCACACATTTAATTTGTATATTGTATAATATTATTTCTCTCTCATTTTATAATTTTTATATTGCTTTTTCATTTACCAGCCTTGATTGTTTTTATTCACTTTTATTGTTTTTATCCTTTAGATATATGTATCTTATTTGTTATCTTTAAGGTTTCTACCCCTGATGAAGGCATAGCCAAAACATAGCGGTGTTGGGTACCTTGAGTTTGCTTCTAGTGTTTATGTCAAAAACTTGCTGTTTTTCACCTCGCTCTGGACTGGTACTCTGTTAATCTGTGAGTGTGAGTGCTTTTGTTTTGGACTGATCCAGTATTTACACATCTAAGCCTGTGACCACATCCCCATCCCCACCCCACACAAAAACTTAGTTGGCTGCCAGGGCCGGCCCGTCCATTGAGCAAGAATGTTTTTTGCACAGGGCCCCGCGTTTCAGAGGGCCCCGCGCAAAGAACATTCTGCTTTTTTAAAAATTCAATTAAAAAAGCTGGCTGCTGCCGCTGCCGCCGCAGCAGCAGCAGAATGGAGTGTCCCGCAGGGCCCCCTCTGCCCGCTGAGCCCCTCTGCAAGGGCTTTCAGATTCGCGAAGGGAGAGTGACTCCCTTGCGTCTCTGTTAAGCCCGCAGGGGCTAATGGGAAATTTCCCATCAGCCCCTCGCATCTAAAGGGGCAGATGGGAAATTTCCCATTAGCCCCTGCGGGCTTAACAGAGACGCGAGGGAGACACTCTCCCTTCACGAATCTGAAAGCCCTTGCAGAGGGGCTCAGCGGGCAGAGGGGGCCCCGCGGGACACTCCATTCTGCCACTGCCGTGGCGGCAGCAGCAGCAGCCAGCTTTTTTTTTTTAATTTCCCTGAGCCGATGTGGGGGGGTTAGGACTGGTAATGGCCTGGGCTATGGAGAGGGTTAGGACGTGACTTGAGGTGGGCTGTGGGTTGATGGGGGTTAGGACAGGAAATGGGCTGATGGGGAGGGGTTAGGACTTGAGGTGGGCTGTGGGGGGGGCTAGGCCTGGTAATCGGCTAGGGGGTGTTAAGACTGGTAATGGGCTGTGGGCTGATGGGGCCTGTCTGGAAATGGGGTGATGGGGGGTTAGGACTGGTAATGGGCTAGGGGGGGCTAGGACAGGAAATGGGCTATGGGGGGCTAGGACAGGAAATGGGCTGATGGGGAGGGGTTAGGACTTGAGGTGGGCTGTTGGGGGTGTCAGGACTGGTCATGGGCTATGGGGGGTTAGGACTGGTAATGGGCTATGGGGGGGTTAGGATTGGTAATAGGCTATGGGGGGTTAGGACTGATAATGGGCTATGGGGGGGCTAGGACAGGAAATGGGCTGATGGGGAGGGGTTAGGACTTGAGGTGGGCTGATGGGGTTAGGACTGGTAATGAGCTGTGGGCTGTTGGGGGGTTAGGAGTGGTAATGGGCTATGGGGGGGGTTAAGACTGGTAATGGGCTGTGGGCTGATGGGGGCTGTCTGGAAATGGGGTGATGGGGGGTTAGGACTGGTAATGGGCTATGGGGGGTTAGGATTGGTAATGGGCTATGGGGGGTTAGGACTGATAATGGGCTATGGGGGGGCTAGGACAGGAAATGGGCTGATGGGGAGGGGTTAGGACTTGAGGTGGGCTGATGGGGTTAGGACTGGTAATGGGCTGTGGGCTGATGGGGGGGTAGGACTGGCAGTGGGCTATGGGGGGCTGACTGGAAATGGGCTGATGGGGTTAGGACTGGAAGTGGGCTGATGGGGGGTTAGGAGTGGAAGTGGGTTGATGGGGGGCTAGGACTGGAAGTGGGTTGATGGGGGGCTAGGACTGGTAATGGGTTGGGGGGTTGTTAGAACTGGAAATGGGCTGAGTGGAAGGGGAGGCTTGAACGGCAAATAGCTGATGGGGACGGGGACTTGGAATGGAAATGGGCTGAGTGGAAGGGGGGGCTTGAACTGCAAATAGCTGATGGGGAGGGAGCTTGGAATGGAAATGGGCTGTGAGGGAAGGGAGCTAGGACTGGAAATGGGCTGATGGAGCAGCTAGGATAAGACTGGAAATGGGCTGTTGGGGGAGCTAAGATTGGAAATGGGCTGTGGTGGGGGCTTGGATTGAAATGGACTCATGTAGGAGCTAGAACTGGAAGTAGGCTCATGGGGGGGGGCTTGGACTGGAATTGGGCTGAGTGGAGGGGAGCTAGGATTTGACATGGGCTGATGATGGGGCTAGGAAATGACTAGAAATGGGCTGATTGGGGGCTAGGATTGGAAATGAGCTGATGAAGGGACTCGGACTGGAATGGATGGGGGAGCTTGGACTGGAAATGGGCTGATGGGGGGCTAGGACTGGAAATGGGCTGATGCAGGGACTAGAAGGGAATGGATGCTGGGTGAGGCTGGAACTAGAAGGGAGCTGATGTTGGGGAAGGATTAGAATGGGATGGGGCTGGGAGAGTAAAATGGAGAGAGGAAAAATATTTTGTGTGGGAGGGATGAAAAATCTACAATTGGCCTGGTATTGGGAGAGTAAGTGGGGATTGAGGATGGAGGGGTAAAATTTGAGTGGATGAAATAGGAATGAGGAAAGAGCAAAAGGTGAAAGATTAGTATGTTAAAGCAGACGTAGAGAGAGAGAATGGAAAAAAAACTAGAAGAGAGAAGAAAGGACAATGGACAGCAGACGATGGAGAGTTAGCAGAAAACATGAAGAAACCAGAAGAAAGTGGCTGGAGCAATTGCAATTGAAAAAAAAATGCACAAAAGGTAGAAAGATATCTCTTTATTTTGAATTTATTAACTGGAATATGAAAGCTCTGGGAAATGTGCATCATTAACGTCTGCACTTTGTTTGGTACAAGAGGAAATTAATTTATAGTTTTATTTCTACAGTGTTGTTGTACATTCCAAGTTTGGCTTTTGGGGTTCCCAGTTTAATTATTGCCTTCCTGTTTCTAAATTGTGATTCCTTGTTTGGTGATGGTCTATGTTCTGCATGTGTAACTGAGCTGAGGTATTCTGTTTATGTAATTCCTATTTGACATTGCCACTTGTTCTCTTTCCTCAGTATTCTCTGAAATGTATTGGTTTAATATTTGCAGTGTTGCCTTTTGATAGGTAGGGTATGGTGCTTTGTGAGTCCTGGTAATGCTGTCAGGATACGGCGGGTTTGCTATGGGTTCTAAATGGGCAGCGTTTGTAGTAGTGCCTAATGTTCCTGGCAGTTGGCACTGGATTATAGTAATGTAGAAATCTTTTAGTCTTTCTTTATCCATACACTCATTAAGAGACATGTTTACTAAAAGTTAGTGTATGGTAACATTATGCAAATATTTATGCAAATAAGGCCACTTATGCAATTGAGGCCCCGCACCGAGTCTCCGCACATGGCCCCGCACCCCCCTTGGGTCGCCCCCATTGGCTGCCCTTTATTCCCCTTGGCATGCTTTTTCAACCACAATACAGTATGAGTGGGGGAATGGCCAGTGGAGGGAACAGCACAATGGGTCTTCCACCATGCAAACTGCCACCCACACACACACATACACGGTGCACACGCTCCCCAAATCAGCAAAAAAAGGAGTGGGGACTCTCACTGGCTTCTCACACATCTTCAAAATACTCTTGATGATCTCTAGGGCACGCTCTTGGGCACCATTTGTATATAGTGCCTCAGGGCATATGGTCAGCATTTATAAAGAATCAAAATGACCTAGGAAGGCATTCGCTGATGAATAGGTACTTATTAGCAGATTCAGAATTTGTTAGTAAGTTGATTGAGATCTGGAAAGAATATGTGCAGTTTAATTATAATTTCAAAATCAGTTTATTTGCTTTATGAGATGCTTCTAAAGCAGTCCTTTAGGGACAGATTGCTTCTCTACCTTGGCTTTCTAGATTAAAATCAAACTAGTCTGCTTAGAAGCAGAGCACAAAAGCAATAAAAGAGAAGAGGTGCTGTGAGCCTTAATTAAAGTTAGCGTGGAGATTAATATCTAAAAAGCTCTTGTATAGGTTATTGCATAAAGTGAACAAAAGGGCACTTTTATGAACATGCATAGAAACCCACTAAACTTTTGCTTTGGCAATTAAAACCTCCTAAGGTAAAAAAATTAAAAAAAAAGCATTACCAAAGTAGCCTCAGTAAAGAGTTCTGTTACACCAAATTCTAGTGAAATAACTGAAAGCTATGCAGAATTATATAAGGACCTATACACATCTAAGCAAAGTGCGGCTTTTTAACAACAGACTATTTACTTAACCAGTAGCGTAGCAAGCCATTACAAGTTTAAAGAGCAACAAGGTGGCTGGCCCAGATAATGCTGCTAGCTGAATTATATAAGACTAGGGCTTTTTTTTTGAGGGCATACTTGGTGGTACTGAGTACCGACACTTTTTCCACTGTCTGCTGAAATTGACCCGAGGTCCTTGTGCATTAATGAAAGTCCTGCATATGAGTACCAGCACCTTTTTTTTGCTAGAAAAAATGCACTGTCAGGGCCGGATTTACCTTGAGTGAGGCCCTATGCCAACAAAAATTGTGGGCCCCCAGCAGGGGCGGCCCAAGGGGGGTGCGGGGCCTCATTTGCATAAGGGACCTCATTTGCATAAATATTTGCATAATGTTGCCATATACTAACTTTTAGTAAACGTGCCTCTTAATGAGTGTATGGATAAAGAAAGACTAAAAGATTTCTACATTACTATAATCCAGTGCCAACTGCCAGACACATTAGGAACTACTACAAACACTGCCCATTTAGAACCCATCCTACTTACTACACCCCTGGAAATCAACCCAATGTAAACCAGAAATACATGATTCCCCAACACTATATCATCAATAATACCTCTTAAAAAATATTTTACCCATGGACTCCCAAGTCAACTATAACCCCAGACTCTAATACCAATTTTTTTTGTCGGATTATTCACCATGAGAAGAAACTTTTCTCCTCCTGAAGTGAACCCTCCTTTTTACTCAAAATGAAAACGGCTGTTCCTCAGCCAAGCCGACAAAATCAGCACTTGCTGGTGTCAGCAAAAATTCTCTATCGAAAACTGCTCAAAGAGTCAATTTGATCTCCAACGGCCCTCAGGCTAAAATAACAGTGTTACAGCTTCAAAAGTCTTCTTTTCCCAAGCAGAAACAATTTAGAAGACTTAGCTGATATGGAGCAGATACCACTTCACTCCATCCGTCACAGTCCCCGAAATTTCCGCTCTTATCTTTAAAAATTCGGAGACACTTGTGATAATCCAACAGATAATCTGCTCCACTCCAAAGAACGAGGTTCAGGCTACACCGAAGGTGTTTCAAGCCGTCTGGTCTTCCACAGCTCTTCCTCAGGCAATGCTGACACCAGCAAGTGCTGATTTTGTCGGCTTGGCTGAGGAACAGCCGTTTTCATTTTGAGTAAAAAGGAGGGTTCACTTCAGGAGGAGAAAAGTTTCTTCTCAAGGTAAATAATCCAACAAAAAATTGGTATTAGAGTCTGGGGTTATAGTTGACTTGGGAGTCCATGGGTAAAATATTTTTTAAGAGGTATTATTGGTGATATAGTGTTGGGGAATCATGTATTTCTGGTTTACATTTAGAATCCATAGCAAACCCGCCATATCCTAACAGCACTACCAGGACTCACAAAGCACCAGACCCTACCTATCAAAAGGCAACACTGCAAATATTAAACCAATACATTTCAGAGAACAACAATACATGACCTACTGGGGAAAGAGAACAAGTGGCACTGTCAAATAGGAATTATATAAACAGAACACCTCGGCTCAGTTACACATGCACAACATAGACCGTCACCAAACAAGGAATCACAATTTAGAAACAGGAAGACAATAATTAAACTGGGAATCCCAAAAGTCAAACTTGGAATGTACAACACTGTAGAAATAAAACTATACATTAATTTGCTCTTGTACTAAACAAAGCGCAGACGTTAATGATGCACATTTACCAGAGCTGACATATTCCAATTAATAAATTCAAAATAAAGAGATATTTTCTACCTTTTGTGCATTTTTTTCAGCTGCAATTGCTCCAGCCACTTTCTTCTGGTTTCTTCGTTCGTGTCTTCTGCTAACTCTCCATCGTCTGCTGTCCATTTGTCCTTTCTTCTCTCTTCTAGTTTTTTTCCATTCTCTCTCTACATCTGCTTTAACATACTAATCTTTCTCCTTTTGCTCTTTCCTCATTCCTATTTCATCCACTCAAATTTTACCCCTCCATCCTCAATCCCCACTTACTCCTAATACCCGGCCAATTGTAGATTTTTTATCCCTCCCACACAAAATATTCTTCCCTTCTCCATTTTACTCTTCCAGTCCCATCCCATTCTAATCCTCCCCCAACATCAGCTCCCTTCTAGTTCCAGCCTCACCCAGCATCCATTCCCTTCTAGTTCCTGCATCAGCCCATTTCCAGTCCTAGCCACCCATCAGCCCATTTCCAGTCCTAGCAACCCCCCAACCCAATACCAGTCCTAGCCCCCCCATCAACCCACTTACAGTCCTAACCCCCCATCACCCCATTTTCAGTTTAAGCCCCCCCTATAACCCATTACCAGTCCTAACCCCCCATCAGCCAACTTCCAGTCCTAACCCCATCAACCCATTTCCAGTCAGCCCCCCATAGCCCATTGCCAGTCCTAACCCCCCCCCCATCTGCCCACAGTCCATTACCAGTCCTAACCCCATCAGCCCACCTCAAGTCCTAACCCCTCCCCATCAGCCCATTTTCTGTCCTAGCCCCCCCATAGCCCATTATCAGTCCTAACCCCCCCATAGCCCATTACCAGTTCTAACCCCCCCCAACAGCCCACAGCCCATTACCAGTCCTAACCCCATCAGCCCACCTCCAGTCTTAACCCCCCCAGCCCATTTCCAGTCCTAGCCCCCCATAGCCCATTACCAGACAGCCCCCATCAGCCCACAGCCCATTACCAGTCTTAACCCCCTCTCCTAGCCCATTACCAGTTCTAAACCCCCCCCAACAGCCCACAGCCCATTACCAGTCCTAACTCCATCAGCCCACCTCCAGCCTTAACCCCCCCAGCCCATTTCCAGTCCCAGACCCCCCCCCATAGCCCATTACCAGTCCTACCCCCCCAGCCCATTACAAGTTCTAAACCCCCCCCCAACAGCCCACAGCCCATTACCAGTCCTAACCCCATCAGCCCACCTCCAGCCTTAACCCCCCCAGCCCATTTCCAGTCCCAGCCCCCCCCCCAATAGCCCATTACCAGTCCTACCCCCCCCCCATCGGCCTAAAGTAAAATTTAATTTAAAAAAAAACGCTGGCTGCCGCCGCGGCAGCATGGACTGTTCCCGCGGGGCCCCCTCTGCTGCCGCGGCAGCATGGATTGTCCCACGGGGCTCCCTATGCCCGGCTGAATCCCCTCTCTCCCTGCCGGCTTTGAGAGGCGCGAAGGTAGAGTGTCTCCCTCGCGTCTCTGTTAAGCCCGCAGGGGCTGATGGGAAATTTCCCATCAGCCCCTGCGGGCTTAACAGAGACGCTTTCCCATCAGCCCCTGCGGGCTTAACAGAGACGCGAGGGAGACACTCTCCCTTCGCGCCTCTCAAAGCCGGCAGGGAGGGAGGTAAGGAGGGGATTCAGCTGGGCATAGGGAGCCCCGCGGGACAATCCATGCTGCCGCGGCAGCAGAGGGGGCGCCGCGGGAACAGTCCATGCTGTCGCGGCGGCAGCCAGCGTTTTTTTTTTTATTTAATTTTAAAAAGGCTATTTTTGTGAGCCCTTGTCAGCTGTGGACCCTACGCCACGGCGTAGGTGGCGTATAGGTAAATCCGGCCCTGTGCACTGTATAAGACTACGGAAGATTTTTTGGCTCTTGTTCTTTTGAAAATCTTTAATAATGGATTAGTAAGGGGGAAACTTCTCAAATCTTTTTATTAAGTTTCCATTATACCTAAAAAGGGAAAAGATCCTTTTATCATGTCCCTTGGATTCCAGAAACCAAACTATCCTCTATTTTAGCAGTGTCTTCATTAATTTATTCACCACAGTGGTGACTAACCAGCCTGTAGTTCCTCACCTCTTCCTTACTTCCACTTTTGTGGACAGGAATCATATCCGCCCATCTCTTATCCTCCAAGGTCACTCCCAACTCCAAACAAACCTTGAAACATTCAGACAGCAGAGCAGCCAGAACTTCCCTACGCTTCTTCAAAACCCTCAGAGAAATTGTGTCTGGTCCCATCACTTTGTCTACATTTAGTTTAGCTGGTTCCTCATGAACACAGTCTTCTGAAAAGCATTCAGTCTACCTCACTTCCATTTATATTTGTTTTTTGAGGTCCCATTCACAGCCCTTCATCTGTGAACACAATATAAATATTAATTAAACTATTACGCTTTATCCTCAACAATCTATACATATTTCTCCCTTCGCTCTTGACTCTCACAATGCCACCTTTGCACTTCCGCCTGTCACTAACATAGCTGAAAAGAGTTGTACCCATATTTTACAGTATTGGCTATTTTTTCTTCTATTTGCATCTTTGCTTTCCTGACTACTTTACCACTTCCCTTATCTTCTCCTGATATTACCATTTGTCTTCCTTTTTCTGAGATCTCTTATAGTTTATGCATTTATTTATTATTATTATTATTTAGCTGATGACTTTCAAAGCAAGTTATATTCAGGTACAGTAGGTATTTCCCCGTCCCCAGAGGACTTACAATCTAAGTTTGTACTTGAGGCAATGGAGGGTTAAGTGTCTTGCCCAAGGCCACAAGGAGTGCCAGTGGGATTCAAATCCTGGTCTGTTTGGTCACCAAACCAGCTAACCTCTTTTTTCCTTACCATTCTAGCTACTTCTTTTGAAAACCAAAGCCATCTCCTTTTCCTCTTACTTGTATTTGCTTTCCCAATAAAAAGCTTGTTTCACTTAAAATATCTCCTTTCAGTTTTGCTCACCATTGTTCTTCTTCCCCCAGATGTTCCCATCCACCTAACAACACCTTTATTCTCTCCTCTTGACAAATTTACTTTTCCTGAAGTTTTAGAATGAACCACTCCCACCCCCATCCAGTGATCATGATATGCTAGATGATCACTCACTACAACATCAGAAATACTCTTCCCATTAGAAAGTACTAAGTCCAGTATCATCTCCTCCCACATGGATTCTTTTACTGTTACCGGAATGGTTCTCCCTGTAGAGAATTCAGGATCTCACTATTTCTAGATGACACTGCAGCAGGGATATTCCATTCAACATCTGGCAAATTGAAATCTCCTATCAATAGTACTTCCCCTTTGACAACAATATTGTGAATATCTTAAATTAAATCATTATTTATTTCTTCAACCTGCAACGGAGATTTTTAAATCATACTAATTTAAATAGATGTTCCATTTCCCTCTTTTCAAACTAGCCCACAGTGCCTCCTCCCTCCTTCATAAGCCCTGCAATTCTTTGGCTTTATTTTTTACACGTAGCACCACTCTTTCTCCTTTTCTCCTACCCTGCCTTTTCTGAATAGATTATAGCCTGGTAAAATTATGTCCCAGTCATTGGAGTGGATGAGTGGCCTAGTGGTTGGGGCAAGGTACTTCAGGCCAGAAGGTCAGGGGTTCAAATCCCACTAGAGGACAGCAACCTTGGGCCAGAAGGACTGGGGTTTCTAGTCCCACAGGTGCTCCTTGTGGTCTTGGGCAAGCCACTTAACCCTCCATAGCCCATTTTCCCTGTAAAATAGTTATTTCCAAGTTATAATGCCCTGTTCAATGTAATTTCAGTTTGTCCAATGTAAACTACACTGATGCAGAATAGCACAGTATATAAGAGAATGAAAATAAATAAATTGCTTTCTGTATTCCAGGTCTCCATGACTGCCATTATATCCAAGTCAGCCTCTTTGATTACAGCTTCTAAATCTGGAACTTTAAGAACATAACGTAAGAAATGGCATACTGGGTCAGACCAAGGTCCATCAAGCCCAGTATCCTGTTTCCAACAGTAGCCAATCCGAATAGTGCGGTATATAAGAAACTGTAATAAATAAATAAATAATAAATAAATCCAGCTCATAAGTACCTGTCAGGTTCCCAAAAAGGTACACAGATTCCACAATGCTTATCTGGGAGTAAGCAGTGGATTTCTCTGGTCCACTTTAATAATGGTTTATGGACCTTTCCTCCAGGAACTTCTCCAATCTTTTTTTAAACCCAGCTACACTAACTGCTTTCACTATATCCTCCAGTAACGAATTCCAGAGTTTGATTACTCACTGAATGAAAAAATAATTTATTTTATTAGTCTTAAATGGGTTACATTGTAGCTTCAGTGCGTGTCCCCTAGTCTTTCTACTTTTTGATTATCTAGTTTATCTGCTTTTTAAAGGTTAATCCTAGCAGTCTGTTTCTACCGCTGCTAAGGTGGAGCCCATCCTTTTGGAAAAGTCCCCCCCCCCCCCCCACACTTCCCTAGAATGTTGCCCAGCTCCTAACAAATCCAAAACCCTCTTTCTTGCTACCCTGGAAATTCTGGATTTCAACTTCCTACTTAAAAGCCTAAATTTGGCCTCCAGAACCTCCCTCACACATTTTCCTATGTCATTGGTACCAACATGTACCAAGACAGCAGGCTTCTCCCCAACACTATCTAGGTGGTGCATGAGGTCCACTACCTTCACACCAGGAAGGCAAGTTACCAGGCAATCCTCACATTTACCAGCCACCCAGCTATCTACATGCCTAATGATTTAATCACCGACTGTAACAGCTGGCTTGCTACACAGTGGCCTGACTGACATTTAGAGCTTATTTCACATACTATGGGCATTAGTATGCATGGCTCTCCAGATCTTGCCTTTTTTCTCTTTTCGATACTATTTTTTAATGTTTTACTTACCTGAGGACTTTTAATTATCCTGGAGGCTTTGTTCACCGATTCTGATGATCCAAGTTTAAAACCCTCCTCAGCAGATTATTTTTTATTTTTTTTATTTAATAAACATTTTTAGACCATGCTTTCCAAAGATCAAGTGCAGTGTACAAACAACAAGGTATGAAATGCATGGAAATGCAAGTTCATTTTCATAAAACTTGTAGAACTATATACATATAAAATACACTTTTGCATTAGTAAAACTGACTAATTTTAGATTAGTCAGTTGCAGAAGACACTTCTCCCCCTTCTTCAATAGGCAGACACCATCTGCGCTCAGTAGTCCTTGGAATATCATGTAATGATTCAGGAAGCCAAAACACTCTTGATGACACCCTCCACACAGCCAGGCATTCATCTCCAGGATGCAAGCCTCTTGGCCTCGGCCTTCACTCTCAACATAGCGGATTAAGGAGAATACCACCTATGTACCTAATGCTTCACATTTTCTCCCAGAGCCACAAAGTCACTTCATATGCTTAGATGGGAACCTAGCAGTATTATTTGTGCGAACATGGATAAACAACATCTTATAATAGTAGGCTTGAGGAGTCTCAGAAAATTCTCCATATCTTGGAGCTTGTCACCGGGCAGACAGCACATCTGCCAGGATGTCATGTCTGCATCAGAGATGGACCCCAGACATTCAACATTTCAAAATGTTGCATATGCTGTATATGCATCCACAATGGGCAAAGAAGGCAAAGGTGGTAGAGTCAGGAAGTTGTAAGAAGTGTGCAAACCCAAAAGACACCTATGTTCACTGTGTTTGGGATTGTCCTAATATCCATCAATTTTGTGGGAATATTGGGAGTCATCTCTATACGATTATGGTGGTCAGGGTGGCAATGAGCCTTGAATTGTGTTTGCTGTACATGACAGATGAGCTTGACCTGGATCCTAATGCAGCAATTCCTTGTGTGAGGAAACCCTGTTTGATTGCCAAAAGGTGTATACTGCTCCAATGGATTGCTGAGACACCACATAATAATGAACTGGGGAAGGGTTGAGAGATAAGGTATGCACTCCACATATACACCAAAGTGGGCCACTCAATCAGGATTGGAAATGGTGGCACACAGTTGGGGCGGGGCATGCAAATGAGGTGCTGCAACTACTGGCAAAACATTGGTCTGGCACAGAAATGTGCAGTCTGCTCACCACCTTCCCTGCACGAGGGCGGCCATGTATTGGTGCACACATGCACCTGGGGACCCATGCCAGAGTCATAGCCTCTGTTTCTGGGAGAAGATGGTGTGAGGATTATTGGCGGTAGTAAATGAATATTTATATATTAATACTCGATAGGTCCAGGGGTAATTGTTACATCCCTCTTTTCCCAAGATTCAATATATTAAACTTTATTGTTGATAGAAAAATAGTGCAGATAATAGAATAAATTAGTTTTCTTAGGTAGCAAGTTAGGTAGCCCTATGATTACAATTACCTCAAAAAGAACACCATCTTTGGAAGCAGACCAGCACTCCAGCCACCCAATCGATGTTTGCTGCAGAGAATGGGCTGCTTTGATCCACCTCATTCCCCACCACAGAGGCCAATCGGGCACAACGCCACCAGATTTAAAAAGAACACCATCTTTGGGTGCAGATCAGCACTCCAGCTACCCGATCGGCATCGGCAGCAGAGAGCAGGGTGCTTTGCTCTACCCCGCTCCCCACCGCAGAGATCAATTGGGCCCAATGCCACCAGATTTAAAAAGAACACCATCTTTGGGCACGCCCATGCCTGGCGGGCCCATGCCTGGCGGGCCCATGCCTTAGGACCTCGCCAGAGGGCCTTTTGGCGTGGCCTTTAGGCACAGGCCCAACCTGCAGGAAAGAAGACTGAACAGCTAAAAAAAAAAAACCAGCTCCAAGCCAGCACAGCAGCCTACCCAACACAGGGGTGCCCAGCATTCAGCAAAAAACATCTACATCTGTAAGGCAAAAGAAAGGACAAGCAAGGTAACTCCAAAACTACCCTGAAAACAACCATAACAATGACTCCTCTCACCTTCCTACTATGCCTCTCCTCACTTCTCACACACTCGCCACCCATTCACTCCCAACCCTAGTATACCTATCAACATACATACCAATCATCCACATATGACTATAACCCTTCACAAACATCACCAAAACAAACCCAGACACACATAACACATCATTCAAGTCAAACCACAAAAACACACAAATACACCACCACCACCACAAACATGCAAGGATAATCCCCCCCTTAAAATGCACCCCCCCACCCCCAAATGCAAGATCATCAATGAATAAGATACAGCTTCTCTTGGATACACTGATCGATAACCACATTAATATTCTCAACATCATAGAGTCCTAGTTCACTGAAACTGACACAGTCCTGCTAAAACAACTTGCCCCATAGGACTATCACCTCTTCAGCTCCCCCAGGACTAAATGCTGTGGTAGTGGTGTCTGCATACTCACGAGAAAGTGTAGTTACTTACCTGTAGCAGGTGATCTCCAGGAACAGCAGGAATTTAGTCTTCACATATGGGTGACGTCAGTATCAACGGAGCCCACACAGGAAGCTCCCCAGCTACCAATAGGAAAGCTTTTGGGAGCATCCCACTGTGCCTGTGTTGTAGCCTTCCCACTTTTGTGACTCTCCCTCCTCAGTTGAGTTTGCAGCTGAGAAAGAAGGACAGAATAGAAACTCTACAACTCCTAGGATTGTGAAGACTAAATTCCTGCTGTTCCCAGAGATCACTTGCTACAGATGAGTAACTACACTATTTCCAGGAGCAAGCAGGAATGTAGTCTTCACATATGGGACTCCCCAGCTCCCAGATGCCAGAGAAAGGTCCCCAGAATCAGTATATTTGCCTCAGGGCAGGTCTCAAGAGGGCATGGGTCCTTCATGGATGTATGGCATTGGAAAAAATCCAGGACGGAGGGTAAGAGTTGTCCTAAATCTGAAAGAGGTACTGGAGTACAGCCTTACCAAACATGGCATCCTGGCAGGAGTCCTTGTCCAGACAGTAATGTGCAGCACAGGTATGTACCAAAGACCTGGTGGCTGCTTTGCAGATTTCATTGATGGCTACAGAGTGTAAGTTTGCTGTCGAGGCACCATGGCAAGAACATTATGGGCAGTGACATGACCTTCAAGTGATAGTCCTGCTTTAGCATAAGCAAATGAGATGCAATCTGCTCCCATTTGGATACTAGCAACCCCAATTGACTGGGATCAAAGGAGATGAATAATTGAGAGCTCTTACAGTGCTCAGCTGTCCTTTGGAGATAGAATGCCAAAAGCACATTTGCAGTCAAAAGAATGGAGAGTTGCCTCTGCCCTAGAGGAATTAGGTCTAGGGAAGAAGACAGGTAGGTAGACTGACTGATTCAAATGGAAAGGAGACACCACTTTGGGCATGAAATGAGGATGAATCCTAAAGACCATCTTGTCATGGTGGAAACGGATATAAGGTGGGTCAGCCACCAACGCTTGGAGTTCATTGATGCGTCTAGCTAAAGTGAGGGCAATAAGGAAGATGACCTTCCAAAAAAAGAAACTTTAGTGAGGTTCTGGCTAAAGGATCAAAGGCTGGCTTAAGGAGCTGACCTAACACGACATTATGATCCCTTGCCACCGGTGGTGACCTGATGGGGTTCTACAGGTCAAACAATGGTAAGGATTTGAGGGTTTATTTTTATTAAATTGCTAGCTCTCTGACTGGGAGCTCTTAAAAGGGTTTTTGTATATTTTAAAGCAAAGTTACTTTCCTTTTGGTGCTTTGGTAGAAATTTCCTTGAGCAGAGTAGGTTGTTGAACTCTAGTAACCTTCTCAGCTTTGGGAACTGCTGACACCTAATCAGGAGTTAGTGGGCCTGATTACCTGAGAGCAGCTGAGGCCTACATAAAATGCTCCAGAGCCCTGCACTGTTGAGGCATTCCTAACAGGGGCTCTACAGGTCAAACAACAGTAAGGATTTGAGGGTTTATTTTTATTAAATTGCTAGCTCTCTGACTGGGAGCTCTTAAAAGGGTTTTTGTATACTTTTAAAGCAAAGTTACTTTCTTTTTGGTGCTTTAGTAGAAATTTCCTTGAGCAGAGTAGTTGTTGAACTCTAGTAACCTTCTCAGCTTTTGGGAACTGCTGACACCTAATCAGGTGTTAGCACATTTTGAATATAATTAAAGAGATTTAACTGCTTTTTCTCTGAAAGGACAGCTGGGAAACCGGCTGGTACTTGGTAGATTTCTCTCTTTTGCTTTAACAGATACCTAAGCTCCACGAACAGAACAATGCCTGGGAAAAATCGTATCACCAAAGCTGTTGCCCCCATTATAGCTTCTGCCTCTATCCAGACAGAGGTCCTAATGCCAGTTGAAGGACCGGTCCCATGTGCAGGGTGCCTGCATGCTGAAACTCTGAGGAAACAAGTGGAGGAACTCAGAGAGGAGGTGGCGAGGCTGAGGAGCATTCAAGACAGTGAGAAGAACATTGATGAGATGCTTCTTGCAGCAACCAAGCTCTCCAGCAGAGAAGAAGATGGGTGCCAACAGAATGTCGATGGTTGGACGCAAGTCACCAGAGCCTTCAAAATCACCAATCCAACTTCTCCAGCCCTTGAATTGAAGAACCATTATGCAGCCCTGGAAGTGGAGGAAGTGAAAGCATCCCTGGAAAGGGAAGAACCAGAGCTAAATTACCCCAAAGTTGCAGAATCAGTGACCACAAGAAAGCGAAGGGTAGTGGTGGTTGGAGACTCTCTTCTGAGGGGTACTGAGGCGTCCATCTGCCGACCAGACTTGAAGTCCAGAGAGGTATGTTGTCTGCCTGGTGCCAAAATCCAAGATGTTACGGAGAGTTTGCCGAGACTCATCAAGCCCACTGACTATTACCAAATGTTGCTAATCCATGTTGGAACAAATGATACTGCCAGGTATCCATCAGAATGTATCAAAAGTGACTTCATGGCTCTGGGACAGAGGGTGAAGCAGTTAGGTACACAGGTGGTGTTCTCTTCAATCCTCCCTGTTGAGGGTAAAGGCCAAGGCAGAGAGGTTCACATCCTGGAGAGGAATGCATGGCTATGTGAATGGTGTCATCGAGAGTGTTTTGGTTTCCTAGACCATGGGATGCTGTTCCAAGAGTTGCAGAGCAGAGATGGCATCCATCTGTCCAAGAAAGGTCTACGCGTCTTTGGTAGTAGACTGGCTAATCTACTGAAGAGGGCTTTAAACTAGATTCGTTGGGGATTGGTGAAGAAAGCCCCCAGGTAGGTGAAAGCCCCCAGGTAGGTGATACATTAAATACCTTTATGGAAATGGGTAACAGAGGTAACATATGGAAAGCAGTGTGTATAAATGCCCGTAGCATGGGAAATAAGATCCCTGATGTTGAAGCTTTGGTGGGAGTGGCTGACTTGGATTTAGTGGTAGTTACAGAAACATGGTTCACAGAAAACCATGATTGGGATATAACTATACCTGGCTATACTTTATTCAGAAAGGACAGGGTAGGAAGAAGGGGAGGAGGAGTGGCACTATATGTAAAAACTACTATTAAAGCTTTGGAATTACAGAGCTTAGAAGGGAGAGAGGAGGCATTGTGGGTTAAACTAGAAAGAGGGAAAGAGAAATCTATTTGCATTGGTGTGATATACAGACCTCCCTCACAAGAGGAAGAGGTGGACAGAGAGTTAATTGAAGATATACGCAGCATTGCTAGGAGAGGGGAAGTGCTACTGATAGGAGATTTCAATATTCTAGATGTTGATTGGCACATTCCTGCTGTAGTATCATCTAGAAGTAAGGAGATCCTGGATTCTCTACAGGGAGAACTATTCGGGCAATTGGTAACAGACCCCGCACGTGAAGGGGCCATACTGGACTTGGTTCTCACCAATGGTGAAAGTGTTTCTGATGTTGTAGTGGGAGATCATTTTGCATCCAGTGATCACCAGATGGTGTGGTTCAGTATTAGGACTAGGGCTGTTAGAATCCATTCAAAGGTGAGGATCTTAGACTTACGGAAGACTAACTTTGCCAAGATGGGCCAATACCTCAGGGAGTCGTTAGTGGGATGGGAACAGCTGGGGGATGTAGAAAAACAGGGGGTAAAACTGTAAGGTTAAAATGGCAAATAAAGGTAAAAGGAAAAGGAGACCGCTATGGCTTTCAAAAGAAGTAGCTGAAAAAGTGAAGAAAAAGAGGGAGGCCTTCATGAAATACAAGAGATCACAGAGCGAGGAAGACAGGCATCTATATTTGGAAAAACTTAGAGAAGCTAGCAAAGTAGTCAGGAAGGCAAAGATTCAAAAGGAGGAGGAAATAGCCAATGCAATAAAATGGGAAGATAAGACATTTTCCAGATATGTTAGTGAGAAGAGGAAGGGCAAAAGTGGTATTGTCAGACTCAAGGGTGAAGGGGAGGAATATGTAGAAGCTGATAAGGATAAAGCGGAATTGCTTAACAAATATTTCTGTTCTGTGTTCACAGATGAAGAACCAGGAGCAGGACCTCAGAAAACACCCACAAACAGGAACAGAAGCGAGGGAAATCTTGAACAATTTTCAGAAGACTGTGTTGTGAGAAACTAGCTCAACTTAAAGTAGACAAAGCGATGGGACCAGATGGGATACACCCTAGAATACTAAGGGAACTTGGGGATGTTCTAGCATCTCCACTGACTGACCTTTTCAATGCCTCGTTGGAGTCCGGAGTGGTGCCAAAGGACTGGAGAGAGGCTCATGTGGTGCCTTTACACAAAAGCGGAAGTTAAGGATGTGGTTGAAAACTACAGGCCGGTTAGTTTAACTTCGGTGGTGAGTAAATTATTGGAAACGCTGCTGAAAGAGAAAATAGTGAGGTTTCTGAAGTCCAGCGGATTACAGGATCCGAGGCAGCATGGATTCACCAGAGGCAGGTCTTGTCAGACAAATCTGATTTCTTTGACTGGGTGACCAGGAAGTTGGACCGAGGGAGAGCCCTAGATGTGGTGTATTTAGATTTCAGTAAAGCCTTTGACACTGTTCCTCACAGGCGACTTATAAACAAACTGAGCACCCTAGGGATGGACACTAAAGTTACTGCTTGGGTTGGAAATTGGTTGAGTTTGAGGCGACAAAGGGTACAGGTAAATGGAGCTCACTCTGAGGAAAAGGAGGTTACCAGTAGTGTGCCCCAGGGATCTGTCCTTGGTCCAATTCTTTTTAACATCTTTGTTAGTGATATAGCGGAAGGGCTGTCGCGGAAGGTTTGCCTCTTTGCGGATGATACCAAAATCTGTAGGAAGGTGTAGATTACATGAGGAGGGATCTAGCTAAGCTTGAAGAATGGTCTAGAACAATGGTTCTCAACCTTTTTTGTACCGTGATCCCTTTTACCATTGGTCAACTTGTGGTGACCCCCAATGATAAAATCAAATGCGTCTCTCTTCCTTTACCGTTAACGCATTGTCGCTGTAATCATTTGTTGAATTATTAATATATTATAGGCCTTTGCAATATGTTTTTATTTATAAAATTTACTTATTTAAACCACAATAATTAATCACAATAACAAGTAACAATATTTGATTTCAAAATTATGATGATTTTGTAGTCAAATCACTAATATGAAATAAAATTATTTTTTCTACCTTTGTTGTCTGACCAATTTGCTGGTCCTGTTCTGAGGCTTCTGCTTTTCTGTCTTCTCTTAGCTCTCTTTCTGTGGTCTATGGTCCATCTGCCATTTCTTATCTCTTCTTTCGTTTTCTTCACTTCTTTCCATCAGCCTATTTCCAGTCCCAGTAACCATCCCCAGTATCAGCCCTTTCCAGTCCTCACTCTCAGTACCTTCCAATGTCAACTTGCATTCCTATGACTGCCACTGGTGTCCATTCCCTTCCAGTCCCCCTCCTTCCCCACTGAGCAGTCCCTTCTAGTACAAATACCATGGCAGCCCCTCTCAGATCCACTCTCTTCCAGATCCATTCTTCCATCCCCTCGTATCAGCCCATTTGTAGCCTTAGCCCGCAGTTTTCTTCCAGGGCCAGCAGCGCTATCCTCCCCTCCCCACAATCAGCCCATTCCCAGTCGAAGCCCCCCAATCAGCTCACTTCCAGTGCTAGTCCCCCCTCAACCCTATTACCAGTGCTAGCCTCCCCTAATCAGCCCAATACCAGTCCTACCCACCATCAGCTCATTACCAGTCCTAGCCTCCCCTAATCAGCTCATTTCCAGTGCTAGTCCCTCCTCAACCCCATTACCAGTGCTAGCCTCCCCTAATCAGCTCATTTCCAGTGCTAGTCCCTCCTCAACTCCATTACCAGTGCTAGCCTTCCCTAATCAGCTCATTTCCAGTGCTAGTCCCACCTCACCCCATTACCAGTGCTAGGCTCCCCTAATCAGCCCATTACGTCCTACCCCCCCCCCATCAGCCCATTTCCAGTCCTAACCTCCCCGATCAGCTCATTTCCAGTGCTAGCCCCCCATCAGTCCATTGGTCCTACCCCCACTATCAGCACATTACCAGTCCCAACCCCCCCTTGATCAGTCCATTCCCAGTCCTAGCCTTCCCTAATCATCCCATTACCAGTCCTAGCCCCCCATCTGCCCATTATAATCCTAACCCGCACTGTCTCTCCCCTCTGTCCAGCATTTATTGCCTGTCTGTACAGTATGTCCCTGTCTCTTCCCTTTGTCCATGTCAGCCCCCTCCTTTCCTACCTCCATCTATCCATCCATGTCAGCCCCTCTCCCTCCATGTCAGCCCCCCTCTGTCCATGTCAGCCCACCTCCCTCCCTCCATCCATCCATCAATGTCAGCCACCCCTCCCTCTCTCCATGTCAGCCCTCCCCTCCCTCCTTCCCTCCATCCATGTCAGCCCCCCTCTCTCCATGTCAGCCCTCCCTCCCTCCATGTCAGCCCCCCTGTCCATGTCAGCTCCCCCCTCTATGTCAGCCCTCCCTCTTTCCCTCCATGTCAGCCCCCTCCCTCCATCCATCAATGTCAGCCTCCTCCCCTCCCTACCTCCATTCATGTCAGCCCCCCTCTCCATGTCAGCCCCCCTGTCCATGTCAGACCCCTCCCTCCCTCCCTCCCTCCATCCATCCATCCCTCCATGTCAGCCCCATTGCAGGTTCCCTGCCCCCTCCTCCCCTCCTCCCTGTCTGCCTGCTGCTGCCCTGCTGTTCTTCTACAGCCGCGGCTCCCTGTCTCTTAAGGAACTGCAGTTATATCTGTAAAACTGTTGCAGAGCCTTCCCGTCTCTCAACGGGCTCCGTGCAGCATTGTCCCACCTCCAAAGGAAGTGGTAAACAACTTCCTTTGGAGGCGGGACAATGCTGCACAGATGGAGCCTGTCAAAAGACAGGAAGGTTCTGCAATGGTTTTACTGGCATAGCCGTGGTTCCCTAAGAGGCAGGGAGCCGCGGCTGCATTAGAAGGGACTGGGAGGCGGTGAGTTTGCCACTGCCAAGAAGCGGACTCGGCAGCGGCAGCAACTTGGGTGCTTTTTTTTCTTTTTTAACGACGGAGTGAGGTGAGGCACTACCTGAACTGTAGAGGCCATATGACCTAACAGTTGCAGCATCTCTCTGGCTGAGAAATTGTCTTTGAACCTTACTTGAGATGCTATTTATACTAGGCGGGTACAACGGTCCTGGGGTAGAAATACTCTTGACCGTCAAGTGTCTAGAACAGCCCCTATGAATTCTAGTTTTTGAGTAGGAGCTAGATGGAATTTTGGAAGATTTATCACAATCCTGAAGTACTTGAATTGTACGCAGGAGGGATAGTGGCTGCCCTTATTAGCCAATCATTTAACACTAGAAGCTCCAAAGTGTGCCAATTGATGCAAATGCATCTTCGAAGTTGTATACCAGCGCCACTGCTAGAACCATGTCAGTCATGTTCCATGACTTTGTTAGCAAGGTCAAGATCTTCAAATATGTGCATCGAAAATTAATGACGGATGCACCACCTAGCGGGAAAATGAATTTATACCTAGAAGCCCCAAAGTACGTCAATTGATGCACTCAATTGTCTTGGATGCGTCAATTGATGTACTTTGGGGCTTCTAGGTATAAATTCATGTTTCCACTAGGTGGCACATCTCAATCACTGTTTACAGTTTTACTCCATTACAAACAATAAACACACGATGATGTCATGTAATGACGTCACATACTGCACATATTTAACAAATAAGTAACTTCGCATTAATTCACATCTGCATTTCATGCTAAACGCAGTCGTCATGATAATGCGTCAGTTGACGCACTTTGGGGTTTCTAGGTAAAATTCCTTTTGGGGCTTCTAGTGTTAAGTAAGGGAAGACGAATATTCCGAGAGTCCTTAGATATGTGGCTATGACCGCCATACACTTTGTGAAGACTCTCGGGGCAGAAGCAAGTCCGAAGGGAAGGATCTCTATTGATATTTCCTTGGAAGATGAAGCATAGATACCTCCTGTGTTCTGCATGAATGAAGATATGGGTACACAATTCTTTTCGATCTAGAGAACAGAGCCAGTCCTGACTCTGGAGATAAGGTAGAAGGATTCCTAGTGCAATCATCTTGAATTTCTCTCAAACTAGAAACTTGTTGAGATTTCTGAGATCTAAGATGGGTCTGTACCCTCCATTCTTTTTTGGAATGAGAAAGTACAGATAATAGAAGCCCCTCCCCTTCTGGGATGTTGGAACCTCTTCTATACACACTGTGACAGAAGAGAAGTGATCTCTTGCTGGAGGAGAGCAGTGAGTGGGAGTTGGGAATGATATTCCCCTACTAGAGTGGTTGGGGGTATGCTTTGTAGATGAAGCTTGTACCCCTCTCGCACTATGGTTGGTGTCCACCGCTCTGAGGTTATGCCCTGTGGGCATAATGGCAAAGCCTGCATGGTATGTGGAGGGGTGAGGGTTCTTCAGAGGCAGAGTGGCAATGTTCCCTAGGAAGAAGTAAAAAACCAGGTGTAGATTGAGTCTGCGCTGCTGGTTGCGGTTTAGGAGCCTGTGGCTTCTTCTGCTGCTTAGGAGGCTGTTGCTTCTTCTGGGTACCCTGGGGCTGGTATTAAGAAGTTGAGGGATAAGAAGAGTATAATTTTTTCTTCTTACCATAGAAAGGCTTCTTAGTAGCTGCTTTTTTCTTAATAGGGTAGGCAGTAGCCTTTGAAAGCCTATTGAGGGTGGTATTCTCAGACTAACTGAGAAGCCTTGTCTTGCCAATCCTTTCCAAAAAGGTTCTCACCAGGGCAGGAATATTGCCCAGCTTATCTTGAACCCATTGTTCAAGGTCTGATGCCTGAAGCCAGGCAATTCTCCGGGCACCTATGCAGATAGAGGTTGTTCTGCTAATGCATTCAAAACAGTCAAAGGTTGCCCTATTGAAAAATATGGAAACATTTTGGGCATGTTTGACTAATTAAGGTAGTCTGCCCTCTTGTCGTTCGGGAGAAGAGGAGATATAGATTCCAGATCCCTAGTTAGCTCCCTAAGGAACATACCCATGTAGAGTATGTATGAGCTTATGCGGGCTTAAAGCATGGAGGCTTGAACGAACTGGCGGCCAAAAGCATCGAGGGCTCTCGATTCCCTGCCTGGGGGATTGGAAGAGTGCATCTTAGAACTCCTAATGCGATGCATAGCCGATTCCACTACCATTGAGTGGTGTGGAAGCTGCATCTTCCTAAACACAGGGCTTTCTGGTACCCGATATATGGTATCGAGTCATCGGGTATGGAGAGAAATGGTGAGAGGTGTCTCCCACATCCAGAACATAAGGTCCTGAAATATGCAGTGTATAGGGAGAGTAGTCACCTCTTTAGATGCTGTAGGATATTGAAGAATTTCCAACTCCTCTGCTCTGGGTTCTTTCTCCGATGCAGGAGTAATGGAAGGGCCCTTCGCCATATCCTTGATAAGCTCCTGGAAAGACATGTCTTCGGGAGGGGACATGCACTGTTGCGGAGGCAGAGAGGGATCCTTGGGGAGACTCCTCATCTCTCTGGTACCGACTGATTCATCATCCGAAGAATTGGAATCGGTAGATTCAAAGTATTGATGAGAACGATGCTCTTGTTCTTGTAAAGACTGGTACCGATCAAGATCGGTATCGGTGCGAGAGACCTGCTGTGTCGGTACCTCGGAATCGGGGACAGACTCAAGGCTCGGCATGGGCAGGAGTGTGCCAAGGGGCACGAAGCCTGATGCCGAATGTATCGGCATCATCAGCGGTATCGATACCGGCAGTAATGTCTTGACCAATACTGACACCGTTAATAGAGCTGCAAGACTCCGCTCAATGGCTAGCATGCGCTGATCCATCGAGCTTGCCAATGTCTGGGTATTCATACTAGAAGCTTGGGCTACCGTTCCAGAGCATGGCACCAGAAACTCTCTAGAGGTGGAGGCCTCAGGAGCATCCTGGACCCCTTGTAAGGCTTTGGAAGGGAGATCCTCCTGCTGGGATAATTTGGCCGGTCGATCCACCTCTAGGGCAATGCATGAGACATCTCTATTATTAGATAGAGATCTACCCTTAGGAGGATGGCCTGTCTTGGAAGAAGACTTGTGTTTCAATACCTGAGATCCATATGAAGAAAACAATGTCCTCAATGATGTTGAAGCAAGCGAGACTGTATCTGAGGCAAACAGGGAGCCCAGCTTTGCTGCCCGATTCTGTAGGCCTCTCTTTGTCATCTTTTTGTATAGGGGACACTCAGAATGATGGTGATCTGGGCCAAGGCATTTGAGACACCAATCATGGGTATCAGTGGCAAAAATAGTACTACCACACTTAGAACATTTTTTAAAACCACTAGTTGGTTTTTCCATCGCGTCAGTAAACTGGATGGAAGTCCTAAGGCCTGAACGGCATTGAAGCACCCGAAAGAATAAAAAAAAATTGTTTTCTTTTTTTTTATTTTGTCTTTTTTACAGAAAGAAGAAGTAAAGATGAAAAATTTGGTTACGGCGTCGACGGGAATGCAGACGCGACCATAAAAAATAATAAGAAGAAATTTTCTGTGGTGACAGGATTTGCTTCCTGCTGGCTCCACGGAAAATGAAGAACTGAGGAGGGAGAGTCACAAAGATGGGAAGGCAGCAACGCAGGTGCAGTGGGATGCTCCCAAAAGTTTTCCTATTGGATACTGGGGAGCATTCCCGAGCGGGCTCAGTCAGTACTGACGTCACCCATATGTGAAGACTATATTCCTGCTTGTTCCTGGAGATAACACCTCAACTTCCGCACTCTCTCTAAAGAATCCGACAATGGCCTGGATACACTAACAATAATAAACGACAGCATAATCATCCTCCTTGCCTATAGGTCCCCAAAAGCTGACCCTGATCAACTGGACACAATCCTTGAAACTATTTGCAACAATAACTCAAACAAAAGCTACCTTATGATACTAGGTGGAGACAAGCAGGCAGTAGGGCTAGAGACTGCAGAGAGCAAAACTGTCAGTGTCAGGGAGGTAAGTTAAAATTCCCAAAAGGTGTTCAAAAAGTAAAGTAAAAATGTTTGCATCCCTCTGTGTTCAGAGTATAATTCTTCATCCTGACTTCCTCATTACAGCAGGTGATTGGCTGGTCTCAGATCCTGTATGTCATCTTCAGCAAATCCGGGAACAGTTGTCAGGTGGTCCTTCTCCAATCAAAGGTCCATGGTGAGAGATAGTTGCTGGTATGCAGGATCATACATTGTTGCAAATGCTATGACCAGTGGTACAGTCTCTGGCCTCGAGAAGTGAGTTCTCTTGCACATAGTCATAAACAGTAACTCTAATGTATGGTACATAACTTTTCAGAATTGCTTGATCTGCAGAAAAGAGTTCCATCTTGTAAAAGGAAGCCATGTTGTTTGGTTCAGGTTTTTGTTCAGAACAGGCCCCAGACACCAGCCCTACATTCCTCCCTCTTTTTTTTTATTTAACCTTTATTTGAATTTATACAAGAATACTCAAGCATTCACATGAATGAACCAAGAAAAATATGGACTATCTTAAAATTATACATGTAGAAATAACTAAAAGAAGAAAAAAAACATAATTCAAATATTATTCCACAAGAAAAATCAAATGGAAAACAATGGGGAGGCATCAAGAAAATGCAATACAACAAGACCCCAAATTACAATTCAATCCCAATCATAATTAAGCCCTTGCTATTAAGAAATACAAAATAAAGGCAGGTTAAAACTTAAGCATCAGCCGTGTGGGAAATCACATCTACCCTAGTATCTTCCCTTGCAGTAAGGAACTCAAGAAGCTGCTTGGGCTAAAAAAAAGAGGAAATTTTTACCTTGATAGGAAATATAACAATGAGAGGAGAATTTAGCAAAAAGGTAGCCCCCATGGACAGGGTCCTGGCCTGATAAGCCAGAAATTCCTTCCTCCTTAACTGGGTAGCCCGAGAAAGGTCAGAGAATATACAAACTTGAGAACCCAAGAATTTCTCATTTATGTTCCTAAAGAAAGAACAAAGAATCAAAACCTTATCGGATTCCAGTGCTAGGGTAACAAGCATAGTAGCTCTCTCAATTATCATGTCCAAAAAGCTTTCCAAGAAGCCAGTCAAGTCCCCAGTCCCACAGGGTAGATCCTCCGAACCTACTCTGGCAGCACCACCAGTACCGACAGAGAGATTTTGTACCCTGGTCATGGGAGGCAAATGCTCCTGTGGGATCTTGAGCACCTCACAGAAGTATTTCCTCACCATTTCCAGGGGGGACATGAGAGGAGACCTTGGAAAGTTCAATGGACGGAGACTGTTCCTTCGTGCTTGATTCTCCAGTTGTTCCGTCTTCCTAGCCAATACCGATCTATCCTGAATCAAAGGCACATGCTTCTCATGAAGGCATCCCAGATCTTCTTTCAATTGTGATAAAGCACCAGCCTGTGCCTCTTGGCCCCTGAAAGACTCAGACATAGCCAATTTCATATTAGAAAATTCAGTACTCTCTGTACCCACAACAGCTGATAGGGAAGAGGTTAAGGCCCTTATGGCATCCCACAGCGCGTCCAAAGTTATGATAAGAACATAAGAACATAAGACATGCCATACTGGGTCAGACAGAGGTCCATCAAGCCCAGTATCCTGTTTCCAACAGTGGCCAATCTAGGTTATACGTACCTAGCAATATCCCCAAAAGACAGGTTCCACAATGCTTGTACTGGGTCAAGCATTGATATCCTGGGACCCTTTTTAATAGTGGTTTATGGACCTTTCCTCCAGGAACTTGTCCAAACCTTTTTTAAACCCAGCTATACTAACAGCCCTTACTACATCCTCCGGTAACAGATTCCAGAGTTTGATTACACGTTGAGTGAAAAAATATTTTCTCTTATTTGTCTTAAATAGTTTACCCTGTAGCTTCATTACATGTCCCCTAGTCTTTCTATACTCTGATAGCGTAAACAATTGATCCACGTTTATCCGTTCCACTCCATTCATTAATTTATAGACCTCTATCATATCTCCCCTCAGCCGTCTCTTCTCCAGGCTAAAGAGCCCTAACCTTCTTAGCCTCTCTTCATAGGAGTAGCCTTCCAACCCCTTCACCAATTTGGTGGCTCTTCTCTGTACTTTTTCTAATAACGCTATGTCCTTTTTAAGATACGGTGACCAGAGTTGCACACAATATTCAAGGTGCGGTCGTACCATGGAGCGATACAGAGGCATTATAATATCCTTTGTTTTGTTCTCCATCCCTTTCCTTATGATACCTAGCATTCTATTTGCTTTCTTGGCCGCCGCTGCACACTGGGCGGAGGGTTTTAACATGTTATCCACAATGACTCCTAAATCTTTTTCCTGGGTGGTGGTTTCTAATGTGGAGCCTTGCATTGTGTAACTATAGTGTGGGATGTTCTTTCCTAGGTGCATAACTTTGCACTTGTCCACATTAAATTTCATCTGCCATTTGGATGCCCAGTCTTCCAATTTATCCAGATCCTCCTGCAGTTTTCCACAATCCTCTTGGGTTTTAACAACTTTAAACAGTTTTGTGTCATCTGCAAATTTGATAACCTCACTAGTTATTCCCTTTTCCAGGTCATTTATGAATATGTCAAAAAGCAGCGGACCCAGTACAGATCCCTGGGGTACTCCACTATTCACCTTTTTCCATTGGGAATATTGGCCATTTAGCCCTACCCTCTGCTTTCTATCTTTTAACCAGTTCCCGATCCACAATAGTACACCGCCTCCTATCCCATGACTTTTTAGCTTCGCCAAAAGTCTCTGATGGGGGACTTTGTCAAAAGCTTTCTGAAAGTCCAGATACACTATATCAACCGACTCACCTTTGTCTACCTGTTTATGCACACCTTCAAAAAAACATATCAGATTAGTAAGACAAGATCTTCCTTGTCTAAAGCCATGTTGGCTGTCTCCCATTAGGCCATGACTATCTACATGCTGCGTAATTTTGTTCTTTATGATGGTTTCTACCATTTTCCCTGGTACTGACGTCAGGCTCACCGGTCTGTAATTTCCTGGGTCACCCCTGGAACCCTTTTTAAAAATTGGTGTTACGTTGGCGACCCTCCAATCTTCAGGTATTACAGATTATTTTAATGAAAGTTCACAGGTCTGCAATCTCATATTTCAGTTCTTTCAACACTCTGGGATGTATACCATCCGGTCCAGGTGATTTGCTACTATTCAGTTTATCAAATAGTTGTAATATATCTTCCCGGTGTAGCGATATTTCTCTCAATTCCTCTGCAGTATCACCTTTAAATACCACTTCAGTCTTGGGTAACATCCCTACATCTTCCTCAGTAAAGACCGAAGCAAAGAATTCATTCAGTCTCTCTGCTATAGCCTTGTTTCCTCTTACTGCCCCTTTTACCCCTCTATCATCTAATGGTCCAATTGACTCTCTCACAGGCCTTTTGCTACGAATGTACTTGAAAACGTCTTTATTTCGTGTTTTTGCTTCCGTAGCAAGTTTCTTCTCAAATTCCCATTTTGCCTGCCTTATCAATGCTTTGCATTTAACTTGCCAGTGCTTGTGCTGTTTCCAGTTTTCATCATTTGGCTCTTTTTTCCATTTCCTGAAGGTTGCTTTTTTGGCAGCAACAGCCTCTCTGACCTCACCTTTAAACCATGCTGGCAGTTTTTTGGACTTTCTTCCACTTTTCTTAATGCGTGGGATACAGCTGGTCTGGGCTTCGAGGATAGTATTTTTAAATAACACCCAAGCTTGCTGTAAGTCTTTAACCTTTGGAACCGCTCCTTTTAGTTTTTTCCTAACTATATTCCTCATTCTATCATAGTCTCCCTTTTGAAAGTTAAAAGGTAGTACTGTGGATGCCTTTACTATCTGTCCTCCACTAATTAAATCAAACATGATCATACTATGATCACTATTGCCAAGTGGTCCCAACACCCTTATTTCTTGCACCAGATCTGGCGTTCCACTAAGGACTAGGTCCAGTATGGCTTCCCCTCTGGTCGGTTCATGAACCAGCTGCTTCAAGAAGCAGTCATTTATTCCATCTAGAAACTTTATCTCTTTAGCTTGTCCTGCTGTGACACTGACCCAGTCGATACCAGGGTAATTGAAATCACCCATTATTACTACTCTGTTGTGACTTTTGTTAGCTTCCTTGATTTCTTTGAGCATTTCATCATCCATTTGTTCATTCTGGCCAGGTGGTCGATAGTATACTCCCACTGCCATCACCTTCCCCTTCATAAATGGAATTTCAATCCATAGAGATTCTACAGCAAATTTTGTTCCCTGCAAAACTTTAATCCTTTCTGACTCAATGCCCTCTCTAACATAGAGCGCAACCCTCCACCAATTTGATCAGCTCTATCATTACGATATAGTTTGTATCCAGGTATCACAGTGTCCCACTGGTTATCCTCCTTCCACCATGTCTCTGAGAGTGCAATCATATCTAACCTCTCATTTAGTGCTATATATTCTAACTCTCCCATCTTATTGTTTAGACTTCTAGCATTGGCATACAAGCATTTTAGAGACTGTATTTTATTCATATTAATCTGGCTATTGGTAGGCAGGGGTAATTTGGAATCTTTATGCTCTGTCTGTTCCTTACTCAAGGGCATTTGGGCTACTATACTCCCTTTTGGAACCTCACTGCTTTTGGTAGTATCCTTCAAGGATACCTTTGTCCGAACCATGCACTCCTGGGTGACTGTCGGCTTTCCCCTATTTTCTAGTTTAAAAGCTTCTCTATCTCTTTTTTAAAGGTTAATGCCAGCAGTCTGGTCCCATCCTGATTAAGGTGAAGTGATAGCGGGTTTAACCAAGCCCCAACTAGCAGGAAACTGAACTCCTCCAAAACCCGTCAGCCGTGATACCCTAATGGTGCTGGCAACGAATGCTATGTATACCATGGACTGCCCGAAGAACAAACCAGTCAGTATTAGAGGAGATCAATCCTAAGCTTTCTTTAGAAACTCAGATGACAAGACTTCGACTTTCATACTTTGGACACATCATGCAAAGAGAGAGATCATTAAATAAAGACATCATGCTTGGCAAGGTAGAGAATGTCAATGCAAAATAGGAAGGCCAACAATGAGATGGATCGATACAATAACAGCAGCTATGGGTGCCACTCTGTCAACAATGAGCCGCCTGTATGAAGACCGAACACAGTTTAGGACAACTATCCAGAGGGTCATCATGAGTCAATACCAACTCAATGGCACTTAGCAACAACAGTCCTATAAACTTAAGTATGTTACTTCCAAGTTGAGTTCCCTATTCTATGTAAAATGTGTGTTATAATGTCAACTGCTTTGACCAAAGGAAAAAGTGTTATAGAAAAGCTGTTAAATAAATAAATAAATAATGGGTTAGTGCAACTTCAACTGAACATTTAAATGCATAAGTGTGTTAGTAAAACAAAACACAGGCTTTCATTGATAAATGAATCAACTCAGTTAAGATTAATGCATAACTGAAAAGATCATGATGTCACTAGTCAATGAGGTGACGTTCCATCAAATCCTGCAGACGCATGGTAGGTAGAGGAGGTCCATGGTGTACAATACAATGCAGGGTACAAATCTGTCCTTGCTGATATAAGGAAACCAAGAATTGGATTACCAAAAGAAGGACAAAGACAGGCACAATAACATGAGACATATAATCAGTCTGTAAAATGTCCACATCATGCGAATCAAAGTTGCAATCAAGGCTCTCCCAGTCATAGACATTCAACTGTGTGAGTGTCCTTATAGTCCAGTAGATAGTTCAAGGCGTCAGTGAAGTTAATGTCATAGAAACATAGAAACATGACGGCAGAAAAAGACCACATGGCCTATCTGGTCTGCCCTTCCATATCAACTACAATAGTCCCCTTTTTACCTTTGGAGATCCTCTCTGTTTGTCCCATGCTTTTTTGAATTCCGACACTGTCCTCGTGTCCTCCACCTCCACTGGGAGACTATTCAATGTTGTAGGGATGGTTAATGTATGAGAGAATCCGAAGAAGAGATTGAACTTCATCTAATTAAACTGTATCTGAACCAGGCAGTAAACTGTATGTGTATTAGACATTGAACTATATCTGAACTATAAGGCATTAGGACTTTGTGTACCGAGCATGTTGTCAGTGTACAGCTGCATGGGAAGGAAGTTGGAGAGGACAGGCAGCTGAGACAGGCAGGAAGTCTGATTCTACAGCTGCATGGGAACAAAGTTTGGGGAGGATAGATAGCTGTATGATAAGAATTAGGCAGGAACCTGATCTAGGAAATTTATGTATGTGACTTTATATCGATATATCAGGTGATGAGTCTTGTCGGCCGACCTTGAGTCACTTGCTTGTCAAAGTGTATAAAGATGGCTGGGGAAGCCCAACCAACCTGGAAGCCACCTTTTCTCCACTGACGAGTGTGACGTATCCTGAACTTGGTTCCAGGCTGCGCTGTGGGGATTTCCCAGCTCAACAGAACAGACCATGAAGGGAAAAACCTAGTTTGGTGATGTATCTATAATCTATATGCATATATCTTGTATTAATAAATGTACCTTGTAACCACTAGCGTATAGTATTGTTTTTTTGCTTTGCTCTTAAGAGCAATAATCAAAAGAATCTGGCCTAACTCATCCACGTATCTACCACTCTTTCTGTAAAAACATATTTCTGCATATTACTCCTGAGTCTATCCCCTTTCACTCTCATCCTAGGTCCCCTTGTAGCAAAGTCTCCCTTCGATTGAAAGAGACCCTCCTGTGTATTTATGCCAAGGAGGTATTTAAAGGTCTCTATTACATTGCCACTATCCCGCCTTTCCTCTAAAGTATATACAGGGTGGCCCAAAAAGAGTGAGAACATCTCATAGCATATAAGTTATTTAAAAATTCAAAAAGACAGATGTAAACGATTGACAAATTAAAAAAACAAAGATAGTGACTGGAAATTGTCGAAATAAAGACATTATATAGCTAAAAAAGGTAAATAAGTAAACTATTTAAGCTTTTAATTTACGAGATGTTCTCACTTTTTTTGGGCCACCCTGTATATTAAGATCTTTAAGTCTGGCCTCATATGCTTCACAACGAAGACCTCTAACCATTTTAGTACCCACCCTCTGCACTGACTCCAACCTGCTTATATCCTTTTGAAGGTGTGGTCTCCAGAATTGCACACAATACTCCAGATGAGGTTGCACCAGAGAATTATACAAAGGCATTATCACCTCCTTTTTTCTGCTGGCCATTCCTCTCCCTATACACCCAAACATCCTTCTGGCTTTCACAGTCACCTTTTGACCTGTTTAGCTACTTTAGGATTGTCAGTCACAATTACGCCAAGGTCCTGCTCTTCTTTTGTGGACAGAAGTACCTAAATGCATGCCCCTGCATTTTTTAGCATTAAATTTCAGTTGCCAAATTATAGATCATTCTTCAAGCTTAGCTAGATCCCTCCACAAGTTATCAAACTCCTTCCTGTGTGTCTATTCTATTTGTAGATTTTGGTATCATCCAAAACAAGCAAACCTTACCCAACAGTCCTTCCGCAACATCACTAACAAAGATCTTAAACAGAATCGGACCAAGGAAAGATCTCTGCGGCACACCACTGGTAACCTCCTTTTCCTCAGAGTGAGCTCCATTTACCTGTACCCTTTTTTTGCCTCCCACTCAACTAATTTCTAACCCAATCAGTAACTTTAGAGTCCATCCCTAGGGTGCTCAGTTTGTTTATAAGTCACCTGTGCGAAACGGTTTCAAAGGCTTTACTGAAATCTAAATATACCACATCTAGAGCCCTCCCTCAGTCCAACTCCCTGGTCACCGAGTCAAAGAAATCTATCAGATTTGTCTGACAAGGCCTGCCTCTAGTGAATCCATGCTGCCTCAGATTCTGCAATCCATGGCCTCGAAACACATCCAGCACATGAATTTCAGTAGAAACAGTATCTGAATCTAAATAAAACAGGGCTACTCCACCAACCGTAACAATGGAGTGCTTAGGAACATTGATTAAGTAAACATTGTAGGGTAGAGGAACTTTATTAATGATGTCATGTTTATTCTTGGTAACCAGAAGTTCCTTCAGAGGGGTGCTGACTAGCCATAAATTACAGTATTTACAACAGCAACCCTTGTTTCAGAAAATCATCATACTTAGTCATGGTAACTTTGCATTTCTCTTTCACATTTGCAGTAGTCAAACCACAAAGAACTTTAATAGTGTCCTTCAGGAAAGGTTTACCTGGGCACAACCAATGAATGTCTTTGGTGCATTGGCACAAGCCTAAATTAGGTACAAGGTACTCTTGTGGTTCATTATGGTGATAAGCTAAATATTCAGGAGTCCTTTTACTACAGACATTGTGGACGCAAACAATGGACCTAGTGCCGTTAATGCATCAACAGCAAATCCTATAAATCTTTTAGGTATAATGTGTTCTTGCTGTAGGGGTTGAAGCATAACCTTTTCCAACTGGCTTAAAATATTCTGTACATCGGCAGCTCATAGTCCATGTGTGCTTTTAACCACTGTTGTGTGTTAGGTGTGCATGGATCTAGAAATGTTGAAGTGTTTCTATAAAACATGTTGTGGATCCAGTGACACAAAGATTTTCTGTGTGACTATCTGGGAGTGTGTGATCAGGAATCAGCACAACACCAGAATCAGGAAGAGGACCTTCAAGGTTTGGTTCTCCATCTGTAAAACAAAACAAACAGGCTTATCCTGTTCCAGGTTAGTATTTGTTATTTTAAACAGTAAAAGACGGAATTATTTAGTAAATCTGTATCTTTGTGCAACTTTTGCATCTGTAAAGGCTCAAGAATTCTCTTTTTTTGTTCTATGTGTCTTTTACCTATAGGCTCATAATATCAAAAGTACAGTATGATTAACAGAAGAGATCTCTGAAAACCACTTGAGTCAAGAGCCTGTCCTCTGTGTGGCTCCAAAATGTCATACTTCACTAAATATGCATGTGCTCAGTGTCTAATGAGATACGGAATGATGATAGAGTGTTAAGATCTCTTGCAGAGAACAATTAGAAACAGAAGTTAAAGATTCTTACTTCACTTCAAACTAAGTACAAAATTAAGTCAAACCACACTTGGAGGTGGCCACTCACTCAGACCATAGGATGGCATGTCTGGGTGGTTCAGAGCATAAACTTATATTTAAACACTGAAAGAGGACTAGCCACATTGGAGTTCCCTGGTTAGTTTAGCTCCCACCCAACATGTTACAGAAGAAATGAGGTGTTCCTTCTACCTGGGGAGCATGTGTGAGCTCTATAAATTTTGGGAGCCCTCAGCTTCCTGAAAGCTAGCATGCTTGGGCTGTAGACTGATTATGGGAAGCCCTGCTCCATGGTGGTGTGTGGGTCATATTGTGGGGCACAGGAGCACATATGGCTACTGTGGTGTGCCTCCCACCCCAGAAACACCAATTGTTCGAGGGTGGGGGGCCTATATGCTTGCCCTAGGGGTTGCATTGGGATAGCTTGCGTTCCTAGGAGGGAGGAATGGATAGCAAAGAATCCTTGCTAGATATAGCCCATATCTGTGTGGTCTCTGTGTTGGAGCAGCTGATCTGTGGATCAGGCCATAACACACACACACAAGAAGACTGAGCATCTGTTCTTGGAAGCCTAGGTTGAGAATCACCCTGGATGATTCAGAGTGAAAGAGCCATGTGCTCCAGAGCCTGCATGCTGGGCATTGCTGTGACTCTGTGGTCACCAGGACGGCGCCCTCTGCACTTGTGGATGCAGTATTTGTGTTCTAACTCCCACAGACATGGCCTCAGCACTGCCTCTCTGCAGGGGTATGTTTCATTGATTTACATATCCTAACCCCCTTGAACATTAGCCCATATCTCTCTGCTCTGAGCAGCAGGGTGTACATATTTCTCAGTCAGATTTCTCTGTCCTTCACTGGCCACCTGCACTGTATTCTGTTGGTGGGATCAGAGGTCATGTATTGTTGCCTGTTCCATCTACTTCGGTGTGGTGGGCTGCATCTGCCCATTGCATTGCTCTTACTCCCCACTCACATATTGTATGGCACGGATTCCATTTGCACTGGCACACCCTTGTATGCAGCTATCCCCAGGTGTCCCATCTACAGCCTATTTGTTGTCATGCTCCTCTAGTTCTATGGCATGTTGCAGCTACCTTGATGTGCCCTCTCCCACCCCTCCACACAGCATAGTGCTCCAGTGACATGCACCTGTTTAGAGGGTGCATTAGTGTTAGCACACAAGTGCGGATGGCAGGTAGCATGCACCTTCACAGCACACATGTGCATCTGTTGCAAAGTCACTGCGTGACTGCTGAACCTAGTGCAGCATTACTTCTCTACTGTGGCCGCTGGATTGATAGAGTACACATGTGCTAATCACACATTAGTCCTGCGCTACCTGCAGCACTTTAGTAAACATGCCCAGGGCCAGCATAACCATTAGGCAAACTAGGCAGTTGCCTAGAGTGTTGTACCTTCTGGGGCAGCCATTGCCACAATTACTGCCCCTCTCCACTTACAGTTCACCATACAAAAAAATCTAAATATTCAACTGTGGTATCATCTCACATTCCACTTGTAGACACTTTAAAGAAACAAAAAAGCCTATGAAGAGTATACTCAGGGCTTGATATTGGAAAGGCATTTACATGGTTTACAGCCCAGTAAACTGTGTAAATGCCTTAAATGGTAATATTCGACAGCACCTACATGGTTAGTGCCATCGAATATCCCCATCTATGCCGCCTCTGTGCCCCGATGCTATCCGGTTAGCACCGTGGCGTGTTGGAGCATTCTGGGGCGGAGCGGGGGCGGAGAATGATGGTAACCAGGTAGAAGCAATATTGGACCATTACCCAGTTAGCGCTCCATGGCTAAAACTAGGCGAGCTTTTGGCTTGCCTAGTCTTAGCCGTGGATGCTAACCAAGTTAGCAGTCCAATATCGCCACTACGCGGTTAGGCTGTGCGGCAGTTTCCCCAGGGCGCCCAAGCAGGATATTCAATGCCATAGGCACGGCATTGAAATCCGGGGTTAAGGGTGAATGGGCAGGGCTATGCACCAACATGGCACATAGCTTACCCTACTCAATATCAGCCCTCTGAACCTAGATAGCAAACATCATGCTAATTCAGCATTAACGCCTGGGATTCAAACTGCAATAACCCTACCTATGAAAAAGCAGAACTGCAAATATTCCATCTCCCCCACATCAGAGAGGGTGGAAGCAGTAAATCATAGAAAGAAAGAACGGTAACACAGTGCTGGAGAGTTCGAGTAAGCCCTGTGTTGCTGTTTAAATGGCATTGCGCCGCAGCAGATCCTGGAGAGGGGTAGCAGCTGTAGCAATGGGTGCCCGAGGAACACTGGCGCTCTAGGTGGCTGTCTAGTTCACCTATTGGGTCATGCTTACCCTGCCCCCCAGTCACCAAGTTCGTGCTTTCTTTGTTCCCTCTTTCCCCCTCAAATCTCAGTCCTTGAGTTCCTGCTGTCTCTCCAGTACCCAAGTCACATCATTCCCCTGGTTCCCTTCAGTCCCTAGAACCCACACTTCCTCTGCTCCCTCACCCCAAACCCCATTTCCCATCCTGTGCTCTTCCCCCTAGTATTTGCTTTCCCTACAAATCTGTAAATGTTTACTATACATATGGTGCCTCTGAAAATTCATGGATATGAGATGTATGCATTTAGCAGTTGCCGCTAAACATATAAATCCTTTTGACGTTTGACTCATTAAAGACTGATGGCCAAAAGGTTTCACAGGAAGCATATTCTCTAGCTGAGGGCAAGGAAAGTTTGCTATAATTATCAAGGAGAGGCAAGAAGTAGAAAATATTTCATGAGAAGACAGCTAAGGAATCATCTTCTACAATCTCTCAAAACGATACAGAATCTTTGTTTAGAATATTCTATAGAGAATAGTTCCTGTGAATTAGAACACAGATTCAGTTCCAAGTAGCTGGCAACATATCTATTGAGTCCTAAAATATGAAACAGTAGAGTCCAAGGGACTAGAAGAAATTTCTAAATGCATCATGCAGGCCTTCCTGAAAATTTTTGTCATTAACTGTTGCATTTGAAAAAAAATCTTGAAATCTACTTTTAAAAAAGAGCATCAACTACCTCACAAATTACAAAAGACAACTGCAACTAATTTTCAGTCAAGTGTGCATCTCCCTATGGATATTTTGCATAGTGCCAGTGACCATAACAGAAGCTGAAAAGAGTTTCAGTAAAGTAGCACTCATCAAAAACTGTGAGCATTCTATTATGGGATCAAAAAGCTTCATCAATCAGAGGATCTGTAGATGGAACACCTTAGATACGGAAGGTTTGAATGATAAAATCGAGTGGACATTATTTTTTTTAATGCTACCATTTTTATAGACAATGTGTATAGTGGCTGTTAGTGTAATGCAATGATTGAATGATGAGAGGAATGTTCTTTGAGTGTATAGAGTTGCCATACTGATGGGCTCAACGTTCAATCATTGAAATCAAACGACAAATTAATTGTGAATCCACTGTGGACTTTACTGTTAGGACAGCTTCTCGCAGGGTTAGGCTTGGAATTCAACCGCACACTATTAGAAGTTATTAACTGAGTTTATGCTACTAGCGTAGAGTAAGTGTAGGGAATGAGTGGATGTAAACGTCAGCAATTTTGAACATTCTGATTGGTGGCTGAGTATTCATATAGTACGACGTCAGACGCTGTAGTTACTTCCTGAACTGGTCATCGCATAGTGGTTGTAAGCCCGTGAAGAAGCCTTTTTAAAGGAGAAACAAAGATCTTTGTCGGGTTTACCGACGACACACTGAACAACGGGAGTATGAAGATAAGTATTAAGAACTCTTGTTAGTGATTATTTATTTGTAGTTATAAACGCATAGCTCTTGTTTGTTTACAGGGCTTGCGAAGGAAGATCTGTTGCTCTGTTATGAGTTTCACTTGAGTTCTCAATAAGGGATGTTTGTGTGTCCTTCATGGGACCGCTATTAAAGCAGACAGAGATACTTTTAATTGAGTTATATTGAGGAGGAATTGGTAGTTTGGATTGATACAATTTGGTATAAAAAATAAATGGTATATCAGAATACGATTCAAAAAAGTACTTTTTTGAGCTTGTTGTTTTGAATATTATTCTGGGGGAGGTTGGAGACCGGTGATGTGAGTATCTGGGGGAGGTTGGAGACCGGTGATGTGAGTAATTATCATGTATGTACATAGCCACATAGAAATGTAGTGAGCAGGTATAATGCTGAGTTGGAAGATAGATTGCTATGGTTTCCTTTCCATCAGCTAAGACATTCAGTGCAGGGCATTTTTTTGGCAGATAGCTGTTTCTGTGGGACTGCAAGTGAGAGAGAGTGTGTGTGTGTAGTTGGAGGGCTGTACGGGGGGTTCTAGATTGCTCATCCACATATCCAGGGGGGGGGACAGGTATGCCTGGCAGGTACCTGGACCATAGGGCTGTCTGCAGCATCACCAGGTGCTAGTCCATACAGGCAGGAGTGAGCAGGACAGTTCCACAATCACTTCCCTGTCCAGACACTTCCCTGTCATTAATCAGGGGATCTTAGAGGGAGGGTGTGCAACAGTGCAAAATGCAGTATGCCATTTCCAGGTGCACCAGCATTGGTCTCTACAAATATGCACAGTTGGTGGGAGCGACAATGGTGTCTCTGGGCATGTCCGTGTGGAGCTTGCACTGATGACTGCTGTCATTCCAATGGCCCTTTAGTATTAAAGGGGAAATGTTTGGATAGTTCGCTATGGGGGTCTATTCTGCTAGGTTCATGTCCTTCTTTAGCATTGTACAGTCATATTACTGCATTTCATAGATTTGATGTTTGCTTCTTCTAATTATTCCCATATGCAGAGTAACCATTCTGCTTCGTGATTGTGCTTTATGGGGTCCTTGTATAGATTTCTCCAGATTTCTGTTTCGACTTTGGTTGGTAATGTTGTTATCATATTAATGTAGAACTATTTTGGGTTCTCTCTTAATAGTTTTTTTTAAATATCTTTCTTTTCTATTTCTTCATATCTTTGCAAGTTTTGCGCTTCTGCTGCTACTTTCAGCTTATTCTGGGAGAATATAAATTTGAGGTCTTCTGTTAATGCAGCATGTTTTAGTTTGATGCACTGGATCTTCCTCAATATCTTTGATTATCTTAAACCTTTTAAATACCCATGTATCAGGGATACCTCAGCATGCAGAGATTTTTTTTTTAAAACTTTATTTAATTCCACCAACAAGTCCAAACAACACATCAACATACGTCTCCACGGGGGGGGTTTACTCTTATCCCCACCGGGAGCCAACAGAAAAGAAATACAGTAGGTGGTCATTTTACATTATATCCCATCCCCCCTTCCCACCCCCCCCCCCATCCCCCCTTTCCCACCAACCATCCCTCACTCCACTTCCAACATCTTAAACCAAACTGGTCATCTAAGAACAGTTTAGGCTGTACCCCCATTACCACTCTCCATGGCCAAACTCATTTAACTCCCCCATTGAAGGGTTGCGTTACGGCTGTGAGCCCCTAACTGCTGAATATACGGCTCCCAAACTGACAAAAAGACTGTCCAACGCTTGGCACTGCCCCGCGCCATCCAGCGCTCTGTTAGCATCAATTGATGAAAGCTGTTCCGCCATTCACTAAAAGTAGGCAGCTGGCATTCTCTCCACAATCTAAGAATCGGTCCTTTACCCACCAGACAGGCCTTTCGCATAAGCAAACGTTCACCGGCTTTCACAGGGCCTGGGGTCGTCATCTGGTCGAGCACTACAAATGAGCCAGTCCAGCGGAGCCTTCACTGAAGCAGTGTGTTGAGAAAGTTGCATATCCTCGCTCAGTAGGCCCGTATTCCCCGACAACCCCACCACATATGTAAGAGAGTCGCTAAGGACTCTGAACAGCGTGGGCAAGAACCATCTGTCTCCAGGCGACTTCGCAGTGCCCGCCGTGGCGAAAAATGAGCCCTAGTCACGCATTTGAACTGAATCTCTCGCCAACGCACCCCCTGCGCCATCCATCCAATCCTTTTCAATGCCTTCAAAACCAACCCCGGGTGTACGTCTTCCCCCAGTTCAGCTGCCCAAGCCCTTTCGACTCCACTATAATCGGGGAGAGTTCTATATCGATCTAAACTGATTTTCAGTTTGGAAATCGAGGGTGGGCGCTCCTCCCCCAACTGAAAAAATTCCAGTATATGAGCTGATCGCTCAGTTTGCAACGCGTCACGCGGCAAGGAGGCCACATAGTGGGAGACTTGTATATATGCAAAGCAGTGCGTAGTGGGTAGATCGTATTCCCGACTTAGAGTTCAAAATGATTTACAGCTTCCCTCGGAGTCAACTAGGTGCCCCACATTCCAAATACCGCGTATCCACCAATCCCGAAACACCGCTGTCTCGGACCCAGGGGTGAATTGGGCGTTTCCCTGCAGTGGCAACCAACAAGACACCTTCCACGCGTCATTCCAATTTTTGTTAATCTGCTGCCAGGTACGCCGGGCCGAGTCTACTAATGTACTCTGCCGAATAGAATCCGATAGGTCCTTATGCGATCCATGTAAAATCCCCAACAGAGTCGCAGGAGCCACTAAGCACTCCTCTAAAGTCCTAGGAGTGTATACTTCCGTCCCCCCTAACCAATCTCCCAAGTGTCTAGCTTGACAGGCCAGTGCATAGGTCTTCAAGTCGGGCAGGCCCATACCCCCTTCTCGCCATTTTCCCAGCAGGTGGTTCCACGGGACGCGCGCCCGCTTCCCCCGCCAAAAAAACCGCTTAAGCAAAGCCTCCACTTTACGCAAATCGTGACTTAGCAACCAGACCGGCAGGGTTTGCAACCAATATAAGATTCTAGGTAGAATTATCATCTGCACTGCTGCTATCCTCCCCGCCAGGGACAGCGGGAGAGGTTCCCATGTTTTTAATTGCACAGCCAGATGCCGCAATATTCAATCCAGATTACGCCGATATAATTCTTGTGGTCTTCTTGTCAGTACTATGCCCAACTAGACGAATTCCTTTTCTGCCCACCGTAGAGGGAAGGGTCCTCTCCATGAGCTACGGAGATGTCCTAAAACATCCACTACTTCAGACTTATCTTTATTAATACGCAGGCCTGCAAATGTTCCGAAACGCAAGAATTCGTCCAAGAGCGGTTGCAAAGAGGTAGCCGGAGATGTCAGATGGACTAACAAATCATCTGCGAATGCCGAAATAATGAAGTTCTGCGACCGCAGCTGCACTCCCTTTACCTTTCCCGACGTTACAATGGTGCGGATCAGCGGGTCGAGGGAGAGAACAAATAGCAAGGGCGATAAAGGACAGCCCTGCCTCGTACCTCATCCCAGCATAAAGTCGTCCGATAATAGTCCATTGCACAATATGCCTGTTGTTGGTGTGATGTACAAGCTTTGCACCATTTTACAAAAGTCCGCCCCTATGCCATATTGCGGTAATAGCCTCCAGAGATATTGCCAATCCACCCTGTCGAATGCTTTTTCTGCATCGAAGCTAATCAGTAACGACGGAATGCTGTGGGCATGCACCCACTCCAATGAGGCCAGGATCTTCCGAAGGTTCCGAACTGCATAGCGGCCCTTCACGAAACCCACTTGTGCGTCATGGATTAAATGGCCTAGTACCCCTGCCAAACGGTCGGCCAGAACTTTCGCGAATATTTTGAGATCGAAGTTTAATAAGGAGATAGGTCGATAGGAAGCCGCAAGCATCGGGTCTTTACCCGGCTTTGGGATCAGGGTGATATAAGCGTGATTACGCCCCCAGCGAAATGCTCCCCTCTCTGCCCTAGCGGCAAAAACCTCTCGCAGTAATGGACTAACTCCATCACCCAGGATTTTATAAAATTCGGCCCCTAGTCCATCCGGCCCTGGTGTCTTATAGCACTGGGCAGCGGAGATTACAGATTGTATCTCTTGTGGGGTAAGGGGTAGGTCTAAAACCTCCCGCTGTTCTGCAGTGAGTTGAGGCAGCTCCAATGCTTTTAGATAATCCTGCATCACCTCAGGAGGTCCAGCTTCCGTTTTATACAAGTTTTGAAAGAAACTACGAAAAATCTTTGCAATTTGCACACTCTCCTTATGAACACGTCCCTGACCTTCTTTTATTGCCACCACATGGGCAGGGCCCCATCGGGCCCGCAAACACCGAGCCAACAACTTGCCTGGTTTATCGCCGTAGCAATGCAATCGAAACCGATAAAACAGAACCGACTTCTTTGCTCGCTGATGTAACAACTCATTGAGCTCAATCTGGGTTTCCCATAACTGCTTCTTATTCAACAACGATGGCGTATGGACACACCGCCGACATAGTTTAGTGACCTGGCGTTCAAGTAGGATAATACGTTCGGCCATCAGCCGACGCCTTCGTGCAGCGTACCCTATAATATCCCCCCGGAGAACCACCTTCGCCGTTTCCCATACTAATTCGGGATCGTCCAAATGGTCGTGGTGATCACTGAGAAATTCCGCCCATCTCTGACGTATAAACTGGCGGAATTGCCCATCCGAATATAACTCTAGGGGAAACCTCCACAGGCGTGACCGAGTCGCGTCCCTCCCCCAATGTAAGTCAATCCATACCATCGCGTGGTCCGAGATTTCCGAGGGACCAATCTGGGCATCCTCAGTGTGAGCGAACAAGGTCCCCGAAGTCAGTACGTAATCTATACGTGCACTAGTGCCATGTGCCCGAGACTGATGGGTATAATCTCTTTCTAGGGGGTGCATCACTCGCCAGGGATCAATTATACCTAGTCTCCTACAGAACCGTTTCAACGTCTGGGAGGGCGCTACCCGCTCCCGTCCTCCTCCTCCCCTAGATGTATCCAAGTCTACATCGAGGACTCCATTGAAGTCCCCTCCCAGTATCACAGGACACTCCGGGAGCTGTTCCACGTTTGATGCCAACCCATTATAAAAACCCGGGTCGGCGACATTGGGGCCATAAAGGCCTCCGAGAATCACCGGTTTACCGTCTAAGTGACCATATATCAACAGGGATCTACCAATATTGTCAGCGAGGACCGTCTCCGCCACGAATCGTATGCGTTTGTGAATCAATATAGCTACTCCACCCTTATGCCCCTGTGCGGGGGATCCCCAAACTTGGCCCACCCAATTCCGACATAGTTTGCCATGCTCAACAGCCGTCTGGTGGGTTTCCTGGAGAAACGCAATGTCACACTTATGTTGAGCCAGTGCCTGCAATACTTTATGTCTCTTAATGGGGTTCCCCAGCCCACAGACATTCCAAGTAATTATTTTCAAAGCGCCGGGGCAGTGCCAAGGTTCCACCATCTGATCATCACCAATCGTTCTTGAGGGACTCCCCCAGCCTGGAGCCCCCCCCCCCCCAGCCAAATTCAAGAAATCATGCCATCTGCAAACAGTTAGTGGAGTGTGTCCTATCCCCCCCTCCCATCCCCCCTCCTCCCCCCCACCCCCCCTTCCCCCCCTTCCCCCCCATCCCCCCTCCTCCTCAGACTCTCAGGTCCAGCCATAGCATGGACAACTTCCTGTGGCAAACGGGATCACCCCTTCTACCCCACAATATAATACCTGCCAACTAAGTTAATTGAGTCATTCTATATTAACCGCTGCAATGAGAACTCCAAAACTCGCCTCTACCACCCCCCCACTCTCCCGCTCCCGAGCTTCCTCCACCCACGCCCACCCTGTACTACCTCGCAGCCTACAGTCCCTCCCTCTCTCCAAGCACTCGCCACATCTATCTTCCCAGGTCAATATCTCCCTCCCCCCTACATAGAACTCTATCCGCCCCCACTCGCTAGCCGCCCCAGGTGCCTCAGGTCCTATAGCCTTGTTGTGGCGCTGTCATCCAGCTGTGCTCGTTACTCAGCTCGCAGTCCGGTGCAGCGGATGTACCCCAGCCGTGCCCCAACCCGGGCCGCTGAGGTAAATTAAACCACCTGCGCACTTAAATTTGTGATTGACCGTTCAAGTGCAGGCTCTGGAAATAAATCTGGTAAATAATGGTAGGTTCTCTAATTGTGTAGGCCTTCGGGCCTGGTTTTGGTCTAGATTTATTTCTTTTTTTGTTAAATCTGTTTAGCACCATTTAATGTGGACTTTATACTGTATTATCTTGCTTGTATTTTGTATGCGATATGTATTGTATTTCGTATTTTCTTTGTATAATTTGGTGTATTTTCACTATAAATGCTCAATAAAAAAAATAAAATAAAAAAAAAAACCACCTGCGCACTTAAGGCAGCCCGGGGGAGTGAGGACACCGAGGCCATAAGCCTCTGCTATAGTGAATAAAGAGGTCCCGGTGGGAGCAAGATCTGAATAAGCCATGTAGGTGTTTCTAATACTCGTATCGGACATATCCCTCTATCAACTCCCCCTCCCCCCCCCCCAGCAACTTCTATCCCCTCTAAACCACTCTTCCAGTTAATTCTTCCGGAGACACCATCACCGAAACGTTGACTTTTACATTTCTGTGTCAAAATGTTTCAGACTCTCCAGTGCCTCTCTCTGTCAGGTCAACTCTCACCTATATCTCCCCCCCCCCCCCCCCATCCACCCAGAGAGCCCGATCCGGATGCCCCTTCCTCCCCTCCAGTCCTCCCGATACCCAACATGGTGGCGTCCGCTGATCTCCTCCTAGCCCCCCAGTGCATGTCTGATATTGTACATAGGCGGCTAAACAGGAAATGGGGAATTGGTGAGCTGCATCAACAAAACTAGCCATCCACCCTTAATCGGTTAGCAGCCCCTCATTTCTCCCGCGTTTATAACCCCTACCTCCGAATCAACATACCTGGCCCACCACCTAGAGAGGGAAAAATAGAAGGGAAGGAGAGGGATCGAGAGGGAGGATGGGGACAGAAAGAAAGGCAGAAGAGAGAGAGAGACAGCAGACCGGGAAATCAGGAGCAACTGCAACATAATAACAAATGTACATTGTCTCCCCTTGCATATTAAATGTTACCAAACCAGTGAGACTTTGTATCACTGTGCAGCCAACCACATTAAGTTCAAACCCAAAAGTTCTCAGGTAGCATTGGGATCCACGGGGAGGCAGCTATTAAATGTTCGGCCCATAGCAGGCTTTGGGGCCTTCTTCTTTTTTCCTCTTTTCCCATGAGGATCTCCAACCAACTCTCAATTGAGCTTCCAAGAGTCACGAGGCCGGTTGGGTAGGCAGAGTTTCCAGGAATGTAGTAGCCTCGTCTAGTGTCGCTAAAAAGCGAGTTTGTCCTTGGTGTTTGATCCGCAGCCGGGCCGGGTATAATAGTGAGAAGCGGATGCCTCGATTTAACAGTTGGGTACAGACCCCGGAGAAGGCTCTGCGCTGCTGGCTAACAATCACCGAATAGTCCTGGAACACTAGGATCGGTTCAGTTTCTTGTTGATGTCTTCGTCGGCCCCGTGCCGCTTTCAGTACCTCTTCTTTTTGTCAGTAATCAAGAAAGCGGGCGATTACCGCACGCGGCCTCCTTGCCTGTTCTCTGCGTTGGCCCAGCCTATATACTCGCTCCAGTTTGATAGGATCCTCTCTCGGGCTTGGCAGTAATCTCCCAATCCAAGACTGCAGATATCCAAGCAGGGCACTATCAGCGACACTTTCAGGTATGCCAATAAAACGCAAGTTTTTGCGCCGACCCCGATTCTCCAGCTCATCGAGTTTGTCGCTCTGCTGTTTTACCAGGGTCTCCAGAGCTGCCACCTTGGCCACCACAGATTGTTGTGTGTCTTCCACATCAGACACCCTTGTCTCAGCCTGTTCCAGTCGCTCCACCACCTCCGTGAAGCGTTGGCCGACCGACTGAATCTGCTCCACCAAGTCCTGAAAGCGTGTGTTGAGCGCCTGCACTACTGCGGCACTCACCTCTGCCACCAAGTCCGGTGTGCTTCCCGGTTTTGGGCTAGATGGTGAGCCCTCCGCCATCTTACTTTCCGTGGTGCGGGACTTTTCTTTTCGAAGTGTTTTTGATGCCATCGAGTTAATAGTAGCGAGGATACCACTTCCCACACTTCGTTATGCTTCCGTGGGGTGGAATAAGTAGACTCTTGCGGTTAAAAAACACTGTTGCAAGGTTTTAAAGCCGTTTTATGGGGTCGATTACCCGGAGCTGAACTTAAGACGTCTGTTCAGCTCATTGCCCAACCCTCAAAAAGCAGCATGCAAAGATTTTATTTTTCCTTTGATTCACTTTTTCCAAGGAGTAATTGTTGTTGTTTTCTTTCTCTTCTGGTCCTGCATTTTTGTGGTAGTATTCTTTCAGTAATAATTTTAGCTGCACAATATTGTATTCAATGTATTTATGTGCTGTCAGTAAATGATCCCTTTATACAGGCCATGGCCTTATTCATCTTATTTATCATACTTTTAATCTTAGGAGTTAAATTTAACTTGGGCAATCTTTCCCTTGCCTGGAACCCAGCATATTCATGCTTTTCCACGTAGACTAGGAGTTCAATATTGAATTTCTCCATCTCTGGGTCTTTCTCCTCCCTTTCTTCATCCTCTTCAGTTGATTTATTGATCTGCCCTTTGTTTATTTCACTCTCCTGCAGTTCGGAATCTTGAAACTTCATCTTCACCTCAACTGTTCTTTCTTTTTCAGTGCATAGCTTTCTTCCACCTAGGTCTCTTCCTCCTCTCTGTATTTCTTTCTCCACAGAAGCCCTTAGTTTGTTCAAGATTTTATCATTCACATACTTCTCCAATTTGACGTGCAAAATTATAGAGCTTAAATTTGCATCATTTGCTTTTTGCGTTTTTTCTTGTGGCAATATTCCTATTCCTTCCAGTTGTTGGCGGAATCTCTTTGTATATCCTCTCAATTTAAATATTGGGTATCTAGTATAAAGGTAGCAGATGGCACGAAGCAACCACCAGCATCCCGACCCAATCGGTGTCGGCCATAGGGAGTGGCAGGTAAGCCTCTCCCGCTCCCCGCAGCTAAGGCAAATCGGGCCAACGAGGACATTTAAAATCCAGTGCCAAAAGGCGTGCCTTATCTGGCGGGCTTGTGCCCGAGGGCTTCGCCAGAGGGCCCTTTGGCAAGGCCCTTAGGCGGGGAACACAGGCGAAGACAACAACAAATAAGGGCTCTTCAAACTGAGCCTCACACCAGTGGATCCAGATGGGCCCTGAAAGCAGCATCAGCAGGAAGGCACAATAACACCGTATACAAACCACAGCAATTAGCACCCGTACGATCAACGGCTGAAATGCAATTTCCATTCCCTGCAGCAATGGCCTATCACTTCCCATAGTTAAGAACAACCCCGGGAAAGCCTGAAATCCTCTACAACCACAGCCCAAAGTACCTAGACGACCTCAACGACTCCAACTAACCCAGCACTCAACAACAAGAAACAAGGTAAACCCTCATCAGCAGCTGGCACTACAGTGACTCACACACTATAATGGCTGACTATCCTAAGCATCCTCTTACTTTCTACCACACAGACCTCTGCTCTCAGAACTAATAACCCTCCAATCCCCCTAATTCCTAATCATACAAGCCACTACCAAACATATGGCATCCATCCAGCTCTCACCATGACAGAAAATACGGACGCCTCATCAAAATACCCACAGCAGTTTCAAAGACCCCACCATCCAAACACAAGAACATCGATCAGCTTCAAAAGCCCATAAGATGTGCCCTCATTGGAGTATTGTGTGTAATTCTGGAGACCGCACCTTCAAAAGGATATAAACAGGATGGAGTCAGTACAGAGGGTGGCTACTAAAATGGTTAGTGGTCTTCATTATAAAGCATATGAGGACAGACTTAAGGATCTTAATATGTACACATTAAAGGAAAGGCGGGATAGAAGTGATATGACTGAGAAGTTTAAATACCTCCGTGGCATAAATGCACAGGGGGTGAGCCTCTTTCAATTGAAAGCAAGTTCTGCTATGAGGAAACATGGGATGAGGGTGAAAGGGGATAGATTCAGGGGTGATATGAGGAAATATTTCTTTACAGGAAGAGCGATGGATCCGTGGAATAGTCTCCCAGTGGAGGTAGTAGAGATGAGAGAAACAAACCAAAAAGGCAGGAGGTCCACACACAAATTTATTAGAACATAATTGGTAGTAAAAACAGGCCAAAGACCCTACACAAGCTGTGTTTCGTATTTACACTTCTTCAGGGGTCACCAAGGCACACTAAAAATCATAAAAACAAATAAATAATTAAATAATTAAAAACACCAGTCATGAATAATTAAATACAAACTAATAACTGATAAACAACCTGGATTAAAACAAAACAGGTAAAACATTATAAATGAAACATACTATCAAAAAAACATGTAAATATATCAATCCATGATCACAAGTGACAAAAAAATGAACTTAACTGTAGAGCATAGTCGGTACAAAACATGGAAATAATCTAATGAACCTTACAATATAAAAACACTTTCATGCCAGACAATCATATATATATATATATATATATATATATATATATATATATAAAAAAAAGAGGATAATATGTATATATACACAACATGGAGAACCACTGAGTTGAGGAAGACCAACAACTATCAAGGAGCAGAACAGGAGATACGTAGGAGCAGGAGTGAATCGGGGGAATTTACCTCAATGTTAAACAGCATCAAAGGAGTGACCACGGTTCAGAGTAAAATACTGCACTATGGCTAAATCTAGCCGTGGAGAGCTGAATAAGGTTAGAAAAAATAATAATTGTACATGATCCATCAATAAAACTCACCTTAAAACCTCTTCATTTTAAAATATGAAAGTAAAAAAGATGATAAAAATCATATGCATTAGGTTACGTGAATAATGTTATCTTCAAATCTGGTTAACATTGTAAATGTATGATGCCCGACAGAGCACATTCCAATAAATGGATTTGAAAAAAATATAAATAAAGACAAAAGAAAAGCCCTTTATATTGTAAATCAACCTTAGGTAGTCAGTAATCAATCTTAAACTTGAGAACGTTTAAAAACAAACTTACCCCTCCGACCAACAGAGGAATCTCAAAACATGCGACCAGCGGGAAACAACCTTCAAGAGTCATAAAATATGTATATATAAAAAAACCCATAAAAGGCAGACAATCTGTTATATTGCTATTGAAATTAAAATATCTTACAAATAAACCTTTCAAGAAATCTGTAGCACAATGCAGCGTGTCAAGCACGATAAGCGTTCTCGACAGAGACGCTAACGCATGCGCAATTTATCAGAACCTCAAAATGAAAGATGAGTCAAAATATGCAAAAATGAACACGGCCCTCCTGAACAATAGAATATAAAAACAGAGAATAAAAAGAAGAAGAACCAAGCCACTTTTACCTAAATTAAAAATAAAAATAAAACTCTTAAGCAAGCACCACCACATGTAACATATCAAATTTAAAGATAGCGGTCTGTTGCCGGGAACGTTACCGCATGTACATTTAGTAAAGTCAAATCGTCTAAACTATCAAATAAACCTTCTTAAGAAATCCGTGGCACAACACAGCGTGTCAAGTGCGATCCGTGTTCTCAACCAGAAGACGCTAACACATGCGTAATTCATCTGAACCTCAAAATAGGGTAAAATCAAAATATGCAGCAACAAACATAGCCCGCCTGAACCATGAGATGTAAGATACATAAAACCAAAGATAAGACACTAAATGAATTGATGAGACTCATGTCCCATTTAACTAAAATAGAACCATCTACTACAAATGACACCCTAGGAAAAACACCGCCAAATGTGATACATCAATTGCACAAATTGTAATCCCTGTCGGAAGTTATACAGCGTACACGATAGATCAAAGGTTAAATCAAAAACTATGAAAATGAGCAATGATTGTTTTATTTTTATTTTTAATTTAGGTAAAAGTGGCTTGGTTCTTCTTCTTTTTCTTTTCCGTTTTTATATTCTATTGTTCAGGAGGGCCGTGTTCATTTTTGCATATTTTGACTCATCTTTCATTTTGAGGTTCTGATAAATTGCACATGCGTTAGTGTCTCTATCGAGAACGCTTATCATGCTTGACACGCTGCATTGTGCTACAGATTTCTTGAAAGGTTTATTTGTAAGATATTTTAATTTCAATAGCAATATAACAGATTGTCTGCCTTTTATGGGGTTTTTTATATATACATATTTTATGACTCTTGAAGGTTGTTTCCCGCTGGTCGCATGTTTTGAGATTCCTCTGTTGGTCGGAGGGGTAAGTTTGTTTTTAAACGTTCTCAAGTTTAAGATTGATTACTGACTACCTAAGGTTGATTTACAATATAAAGGGCTTTTCTTTTGTCTTTATTTATATTTTTTTCAAATCCATTTATTGGAATGTGCTCTGTCGGGCATCATACATTTACAATGTTAACCAGATTTGAAGATAACATTATTCACGTAACCTAATGCATATGATTTTTATCATCTTTTTTACTTTCATATTTTAAAATGAAGAGGTTTTAAGGCGAGTTTTATTGATGGACCATGTACAATTATTATTTTTTCTAACCTTATTCAGCTCTCCACGGCTAGATTTAGCCATAGTGCAGTATTTTACTCTGAACCGTGGTCGCTCCTTTGATGCTGTTTAACATTGAGATAAATTCCCCCGATTCACTCCTGCTCCTATGTTTCTCCTGTTCTGCTCCTTGATAGTTGGTCTTCCTCAACTCAGTGGTTCTCCATGTTGTGTATATATACATATTATCCTCTTTTTTATATATATATATATGATTGTCTGGCATGAAAGTGTTTTTATATTGTAAGGTTCATTAGATTATTTCCATGTTTTGTACCGACTATGCTCTACAGTTAAGTTCATTTTTTTGTCACTTGTGATCATGGATTGATATATTTACATGTTTTTTTGATAGTATGTTTCATTTATAATGTTTTACCTGTTTTTGTTTTAATCCAGGTTGTTTATCAGTTATTAGTTTGTATTTAATTATTCATGACTGGTGTTTTTAATTATTTAATTATTTATTTGTTTTTATGATTTTTAGTGTGCCTTGGTGACCCCTGAAGAAGTGTAAATACGAAACACAGCTTGTGTAGGGTCTTTGGGCTGTTTTTACCACCAATTATGTTCTAATAAATTTGTGTGTGGACCTCCTGCCTTTTTGGTTTGTTTCTCTCTGTAATACACGCTTCGCCCGAAACAAAATACAAATCCTTTTTGACCAGGTAACAGACAACAACCTTAGCATACTTTGCATCACTGAAACCTGGTTTTCCGAAAATGACAATGTCCTACTCAACCAACTCAACACCACCACTCACAACATCCACAACTGCCCTCAGACATCCAGCAGAGGAGGAGGAGTCTGTATTCTCACAAACAAAAATCTTGAATTCAACAGAATGAACTGCACCTCCACCCCCAACCTTGACTTCATCACAATCTCTAGCAAACACCTCACCATCTGTCTGGCTTGCAGATCCCCTTTGGAGGCGGGACAATGCTGCACGGATCCCGTCGAGAGACAGGGAGGCTCCGCAACAATTTTACAGGTACAGCCGCGGTTCCCTAAGAGGCAGGGAGCCGCGGCTGCATTAGAAGGGAGGCAGAAATGGGGAGAGGGGGCAGGGAACCTGCAACACGGCTGACATGGACAGAGGGTGGGCTGACATGGACAGGGGGGGCTGACATGGACATGGACCGGGGGGCGGGGGGCTGATATGGATGGATGGATGGATGGATGGAGGGAGGGAGAGCGGGCTGACATGGACAGAGGGGGGCTGACATGGAGGGACGGAGGGAGGAGGGGCTGACATGGATGGAGTGGGGGCTGACATGGAGGGAGGGAGGGAGTTGATATGGATGGATGGATGGATGGATGGAGGGAGGGGCTGACATGGACAGAGGGAGGGAGGGGGCTGATATGGATGGATGGAGGGAGGGAGGGGGCTGACATGGAGGGAGGGTTGGAGGGAGGGGGGCTGACATGGATGGATGGAGGGAGGGATGGAGGGAGGAGGGGCTGACATGGATGGATGGAGTGAGGGGGCTGATATGTATGGATGGAGGGAGGGGGGCTGACATGCACGGAGGGAGGCTGACATGGAGGGATGGAGGGAGGAGGGGCTAACATGGATGGAGGGGGCTGACATGGAGGGAGGGAGCTGATATGGATGGATGGATGGAGGGAGGGGTGCTAACATGAATGGAGGGAGGGATGGGGGCTTACATGGAGGGATGGAGGGAGGAGGAGCTGACATGGTTGGAGGGGGGTGACATGGAGGGAGGGAGCTGATATGAATGGATGGAGGGAGGGAGGGGGGCTGACATGGACAGAGGGAGGGAGGGAGGGAGGGAAGGGGCTGATATGGATGGATGGAGGGAGGGGGGCTGATATAGAGGGAGGGATGGAGGGGGGCTGACATGGATGGAGGGAGGGAGGGATGGGGGCTGACATGGAGGGATGGAGGGAGGGGGATGATATGGATGGATGGAGGGAGGGGGGCAGACATGGACAGAGGGGGGCTGACGTGGAGGGAGGGGGGCTGGCATGGACAAAGGGGAGAGACAGGGGGACATACTGGACAGACGGGATAAATGCTGGACAGAGGCGAGAGAAAATGCGGGTTCGGATTATAATGGGCTGATAGGTAGCTAGCACTGGTAATGGGCAGATGGGGGGCTAGGACTGGTAATGGGTTGATTAGGGAAGGCTAGGACGGAATGGACTGATCAAGGGGGGGTTGGGACTGGTAATGGGCTGATAGGGGGGTAGGACTGGTAATGGACTGATGGGGGGCTAGCATTGGAAATGAGCTGATCGGTGAGGTTAGGACTGGAAATGGGCTGATGGTGGATAGGACTGGTAATGGGCTGATGGGGTGGGGTAGGACTGATAATGGGCTGATTAGGGGAGCCTAACACTGGTAATGGGGTTGAGGGGGGGACTAGCACTGGAAATGAGCTGATTAGGGGAAGCTAGGACTGGTAATGGGTTGATGGGGTGGGGTAGGACTGATAATGGACTGATGGGAGGCTAGCATTGGAAATGAGCTGATCGGGGGGGCTATGACTGGAAATGAGCTGATTAGTGGAGGCTAGGACCGGTAATGAGCTGATGGGGATAGGACTGGTTTTGGGCTGATTAGGGGAGGCTAGCACTGGTAATGGGGTTGAGGGGGGATTAGCACTAGAAGTGAGCTTATTGGGGGGCTTTGACTGGGAATGGGCTGATTAGGGGACGCTAGGACTGATAATGAGCTGATGGGGGGGTAGGACTGGTACTGGGATGATTAGGGGAGGCTAGCACTGGTAATGGGGTTGACGGGGGATTAGCACTGGAAGTGAGCTGATTGGGGGCTTTGACTGGGAATGGGCTGATTGTGGAGAGGGGAGGATAGAGCTGCTGGCCCTGGAAGAAAACTGGGGGCTAAGGCTACAAATGGGCTGATATGAGGGGATGGGAGAATGGAACTGGAAGGGAGTGGATCTGAGAGGGGCTGCCATGGTATTTGTACTAGAAGGGACTGGTCAGTGGGGAAGGAGGGGGACTGGAAGGGAATGGACACCAGTGGCAGTCATGGGAATGCAAGTTGACATTGGAAGGTACTGGGAGTGAGGACTGGAAAGGGGCTGATACTGGGGAGGGTTACTGGGACTGGAAATAGGCTGATGGAAAGAAGTGAAGAAAACGAAAGAAGAGATAAGAAATGGCAGATGGACCATAGACCACAGAAAGAGAGCTAAGAGAAGACAGGAAAGCAGAAGCCTCAGATCAGGACCAGCATGATCAGAGAATAAATTGGTCAGACAACAAAGGTAGAAAAAATAAGTTTATTTCATATTAGTGTTTTGACTACAAAATATTAATAATTTTGAAATCAAATATTGTTACTTCTTATTATGATTAATTATTGTGGTTTAAATAAATAAATTTTATAAATAAAAACATATTGCAAAGGCCTATAATATATTAATAATTCAACAAATGATTACAGCGACAATGCGTTAACGGTAAAGGAAGAGAGACGCATTTCATTTTATCATTGGGGGTCACCACAAGTTGACCAATGGTAAAATGGGTCACGGTACAAAAAAGGTTGAGAACCACTGTCCCAAAGGAATAATCTCAGGATAAGGGGCATACCAGAGGATAAAGAGTTTCAGGACAGTGAGAAAGTAGCAGCCCTCATTTGCTCGGAAATGCTCAAGGCAGGGGGTGAGACAGTGGCCCCTGAGGAAATATCAATGGATAGGGCATATAGAGCCCTGGGAGCGCCCAGAATGAATAGACCTCGGGATATTATAGTATGTTTGACCAGCTATAAAGTGAAAGAGCGGATAGCAAACAAGATTCGGTGTTTGTGTACTATAATCTGCCAACGGTATCCTGTTGTTATTTATGGGAACTTTGCAAAGGAGGAGAGCGATGCAACCTGTGACACAGGCGTTAAGGGGGGCAGACATCAGATATAGGTGGCTGTATCCCTTTGGACTATCTTTCACACACAGAGGGGACACTTGGAGAGTGCAATCAGTGAAGGAAGCACGGGTGGCACTCCAGGACGCTGGGATCAAGCTCCAAAGGACGGAGAGCAGCCAGGAGCCTGAAACCAGAGGGAGTGGAGCAGAAAAGTGGAAGGCACGGAGGAGCAACAAGAATTAAGGAAGGGACATAATAAAGAGAGTAAATTTAAAATATGACAGGCATGGTAAAAAGATATGTGCAGTTTGCATATGAGGGAATAGACGGAGGAGGGGAAATAGGAGGAGGATATGAAGTGTTCTGTTTGCTCTGAAGATGAAAGGTTGTGAAAAACGTTGAACTGTTTAAAATGTTTAAAATACGGTTGATTGTCTGTTTATAACTCACAATGTGTAAGGGCACCGAGAGGGAGGGGAGGGGTTGAGGGAGAGAAGAGTGGGAGGCAGGGAGTGGAAGATGGAATTTGGGAGGGGGAGGGCACAGCAGGCGAAGGGCAGAGCAAGGGGAGAGGTGCCAGACAAGGAGGAGAAAGGGGGAGAGGGAAAAAGAAGCGGGGGAGGTAGGGGGCGCACTACTCCAAAGGACTCCTGTAAAAGGAGGAGGGGATTGGGAGGGGGTGGGGGAGGGAGGGAGGAGAAATGGAGGGGAGAAGGGGAGGGGGAGGGTTCAACAGAAGGAGTTAAGAGGCAAAATAAGGGGGAGAGGTGGAGGGTAGGGGGGGAGAGGGAAGGCACACTGGGATAAGGTAACGAAGAAGGGCAGAGTAAGTGGGACGCAGAGAATTGGGCCCAGCAGAAAATTAAAAAAACTAGTGATAACTACAATCAATGCAAAGGGACTGCAGGCTTGGCAAAAGCCAAAGTTGTTGGAAAGAGAGGGTAGGCATACAAATTCAGATATCATATATGTACAGGAGACATACCTGCGAGTGGGACAGGAATATATGGTATCCTCCAAGAGTTATCCTAAAGTGGTGTTGGCAGGGTCTAGAGCGAATCCTCGTAAAGGAGGAGTGGGGATTTTGGTGGGAGAGAAGTAGAGACATATGATAGTAGAGGAGCGGAGAGGAAAAGAGGGGAGATGGGTAGGGGTGAGGTTGAGAATCGGGGAAGAAGAGGTGTGGGTGGTCAGTATCTATGGACCGAATGAGGGGCAAGGGAAAGCTTTTGAAAAAATCTTAGAAGAGCTGGAAGGGTTGGGGGATGTGCCTATAGTGGTGGTGGTGGTGGGGGGGGCACTTTAATCTAACCAGTAATCCACGGGTGGATAATAGTGGGGGATATGGTAGTGGAGGGAGAAAAGATAGAAGAAAAATGAAGAAGCGGAAGGAGAGGCTGGGGTTAACAGATATCTGGAGGAGTAGGCACCCAGGGGAGCGTAAGTACCCCTTTTATTCCCATGTTCATGGCACATATAGTAGATTGGACGTGATCTTGGGAAATGGGAGTTGGATTTCTAGGGTGGAGGAGGTTGAGCAAGGGGAAATCACATGGACAGATCATGCCCCGGTCACTGTAACATTCAATATGGGGGAGGAGTGTTAGGGTATCAAATTTTGGAAGTTAAATGGAGGAGGAGGGTGAACAAGTGGAGGCAGTAAGAAAGGCCATAAAGGAATATTTACACGTCAATCAGACGGGGGAAATGGGGCTGAGAACAGTGTGGGATGGGTTAAAGGCTGTGATTAGGGGGAAATTAATCAGTATTGTGGCGTGATTAAAACATGAAAAAAGGAAGGCGGAGGGAGATTTATTTGTTTATTTAGACAGATTTGTATGCCACCTTTTCCTTCAATCAAGGTGGTCACGTCACATAACAGTTGGAGGGTTACATTTAACATTAGGGTACGTGTACACAATTAGACAATACATTTACTTAACAGCATTTAGACGGTACAGTTATTTTACAGCATTTAGACAGTACAATTGAGGTAACATTTAACATGAAAGTATTTAATCACTTGGTGTGATAGACTTGTGTGTGTGGGTGTGTGCTTAGTTGGCGGAGGTAGTAGTATTTCTGTTTGGGTAGGGGATGTTGTCTGAATGCTCATATGTTTCTATAAATAACCATGTTTTAAGGTCTCTGCGAAAGTCTGTGAGGTCATCTAACGCCCTCAGACTCATTGGGAGGGAGTTCCATAGTGTGGATGCCAGTAGAGAAGGTGCTCTTTTTGAAGTTGTTTGTTTGGTTTTGTGATAGCCTGAAGGTGTGCCGATCATGTTGCCATTATTACTTCTTCTTGGTCTATTACTGATATCCCTTGTTATAACGTTTTGGAGTACGTCTGCTGAGAGATGGTGGATGATTTTGAAGATGATCATGATTGTTTTGTATTTAGCTCTTGCCACCATTGGGAGCCAGTGTAGTTGTTGTAGGACAGGAGTGATGTGCTCGGTCCTTGGTGTGTCTGTAATGATGCGTGCTGTGATGTTTTGTACCATCTGTAGTGGGTGTAGTGTCTGTTGAGGAAGGCCTTGATATAGAGAATTTCCATACTCAAGCAGTGGTGTGATGAGTGCTTGGCACACTGTGCGGAAGTGGTCTTGACGGAGCATTGGTTTGATTTGTTGGATTGTTTTCAATCGATGATATGCCTTGTTTGCGGTTTTGGTGATGTGGGACTTTAAGTTCAAGGCTCTGTCTAGTGTGATGCCCAGATACTTAACTTCTTCTTTGACTACTATGTGTTTATCTAGGATGCTGATGGTTTATGGAGGTATGAAGGTGGGGTTCCTGGTGACGAACATTGCCTCAGTTTTATCGTAGTTGACTGTTAAGTTGTTGACTATGAGCCAGCCATTCATGTCTTCGAGGCATTTTGTTATTATTGTGGTGTTTAGTGCTAGTAGATTGACTGGAGCGTATACCATGATGTCGTCAGCATAAATGTGATAGTGTAGTTTGTGGTGCTTGATGATGTTGCATATGGGCTGTATGTAGATGTTGAAGAGCATTGATGATAGGGCTGAGCCTTGAGGTATTCGCTGTGTGACGGGGAATTGTAGTGATTTCTTTTGGTCGCATTTGACTTGTTGCGTTCGCCCTTCTAAGTATGATGTAAACCATTTCAGGGTATTCTTGCATAGTCCTATCTGTTGTAAGCGTTGCAATAGCTTAGTGTGTGACACAGTGTCAAAGGCTGCCGAGATGTCCATGAACACTAGCAGGTAGCCGTTTTTTTATGTTGTCTATGCCTCTTAGGAGATTGTCAAAGAGGGAGGTGAGTAGGGTTTCCATGCCATGTTGGGGCTTAAATCCATGCTGATGTATGTCAAGTGGGGCGTTGATATCTATATGGTCCTGAAGTTGCTTTTGCACTGCCTTTTCCACGATTTTAGCAAGGAATGGCAGGCTGGAGATGGGACAATATGATTTTGGTTCGGATGGGCTCAGATTGTTACGTTTAAGTATTGGTTGTATCATTGCGTGCTTTAGGGTTTGCGGCATGTATCCTTGTTGGAGTGAGTCTTTGACAATTTTATGGATGTGGTGAGAGAGCTGACTTTTTGTAGCTTTGATCCAAGTCACTGGGCATGGATCTGACGGTGAAGTTGTTGTGTTTAGTCCAGATATAATGTCTTCTACTTGCTGCTTTGTTGGTATGTTGAAGTTCTCCCATGTTTGATGTTGCTTTTTTGTCGTGTGATTGTTTGTTTGTGGTGATGTAGAGCAAGTTTAGTTGGTGTTTTTTTACTTCAGGTAGTCTGCATATTTTTGTGGGTCAAGATGGTGGGTACTTTGTTGCGTGTCATCCTTGGTGAGCTTTTGGACAATGCTGAAGAGTTATCTTGGTCTATTAGTAGATTTCATGATTAGGTTAGTATGGTGTTGCTGTCTACGCTCATCTATTAGATTGTTATATTCCCATTGTTTGTCTCTGTATTGGGTTAGGAGGTTGTGTGATTTATCCTGTCTCCATTTTCTTTCCAGTCTTCTGAGTGTGCGCTTTGCAACTCTGATTTCATGTGAGTACCATGCGGCGTTGGGTCTCTTGCGTGCTTGAGGTTCTTTGATGGCTGGGGCAGATGCTGCGTTGGATATTATTGTGTTCCATTTTTCTATGTTTAGGTCCAGGGTGTCATGATCCTGTTGAAGTTGTGGGGTGATGTCGTTTATGAATGAGTCTCTGTTAAATGTTTTGAACCGTCTAGTTATTCTTTCATCTTCTTTGCGTTGGGTGGGGTTATTCAGGGTCATGGTGAATTCAATTACATGATGGTCTGACCAGGGGACTGGTGTGATTGTTGGTTTTGTGGTCTTGTTCTGTTCCACTAGTTGCATTGGCATGAAGACCATGTCTGGGGTTGTACCATGTTGGTGCGTTGGGGCGTTAATTGTCTGGCAGTATTTTAATGACTCCATGGCTTTTAAGAATGTTGCGGTTTCTCTGGTGGGTGCGGATGTTAGGTTGTAGTCTCCTAGTGCAACGAGGGGTTTGTGTCTTCTGTTATGTGCGCATATTGCTTCGATTACTGTGGATAGGTGTTCCGTTGTGGTTCCAGGTGGTCTGTATGTGAAGGCAATGGTAAGGTACTTGTTGGCTATAGCGAGTGTGTTAGATTTGGTTGTGTTAGTGGCGGCGATTGTTTTGAATCTGTATTTCTTTCTGGTAAGTATTAGTACTCCTCCTCCTCTCTTCTGTGCTCTGATGCAGTTAAATGCCGTGTATCCTGTTGGGATTACTTGGTTTAATATGACCTGGTCTGAGTCGTCTAGCCAAGTCTCAGTGATGCATACTATATATGAAGCTTCTTGTCGTGGATTATGTTGAGGATAGTATTTGTTTTGTTTCTGATAGATCTGGCGTTTAGTAGAGCACACCTGATGTCTGTTGTTATGATTGGGTTTGTGTGTTCGCGATCTGTGTGGTGAGAGGGTGTATTATGTGCGGCATTGTATGGTTTGTGGGCTGTATACTTTGATTGTTGGCGTTCTTTGGATATGTGTGATGCTGGTGTGCCTCTGAGTTGGGTGGTATGTATGTTGAACAAGGGGATTTGCTCGTTGAGTCTGATGCTATGTGTGTGGGGTGCAAACATGTAGAGGAGTGTGAGGTAGGCCATGAGGTAGTGGGTAATGAAGTGCATTTTGTAAAATGTATTTTACTGACCTGAGATAGGGTTTGTGGTTTACTGACCTGGGCTCAACTCGAGTTGTGTTTTATAGGTGTAGTTTTGCATTAATAGTGATCTCCTTGCTCCGTGTGTTGTGTCATTTGTTTTTGGTTAGCAGACTAGTTATAGGGTGATTAATAGGTTTATGCAGGGAGGTTTATTTTACAATGCAGTCAATGGGTAGCAAGTTTTTTGCAAATAATCTACAAACAGTGTGTTGTCCAGGCAGGGTAGCAGGATTAGCTTATAGGCAATGGATTGTCCAGGCAATGCAAGGCAGAAGGGTTAGTTTACAAGTAATGAATTGCCCAGGCAAGGTAACAGCATTAACTTATATAATTAATGGATTGTCGAGGCAATGCCAGGTAACAGAGTTAACTTACAGGCAGTGGATTGTCCCAGTAAGGCAGGATAGCAGAGTCAGCTTAGATGAGGGCTCAGGATGCTGATCCTTTGTCCGCAACTTGGTCCGCGCCTAAGGGCCATGCGAAAGGGCCCTCTGGCGAGGCCCTCAGGCGCAGGCCTGCCCGGCGTGGGTCCGCCTGCCGGCGGCGTCTTTCAGATGTTGCTGCTCTGCCTCCCACAGCCCCAATTGGGCTGGAGCTTCCGAGCGGGGAGGGTTTACCAACCCCGCTCAGGTGCTCAACCCCGATCGGGGGAGCCTTGCTTGCGATGGCCGCGTGTGGTCCTTTCCCGCCGGCGGCGTCTTTCAGATATTGCTGCTCCGCCTCCCACAGCCCCGATTGGCCTGGAGCTTCCGAGCGGGGAGGGTTTACCGGCCCCGCTCAGGTGCTCAACCCTGATCGGGGGAGCCTTGCTTGCGATGGCCGCGTGTGGTCCTTTCCCGCCGGCGGCGTCTTTCAGATATTGCTGCTCCGCCTCCCACAGCCCCGATTGGCCTGGAGCTTCCGAGTGGGGAGGGTTTACCGGCCCTGCTCAGGTGCTCAACCCCAATCGGGGGAGCCTTACTTGACACATATTCACAATTTGGAAACCCAACATCAGAGGGAGGGAGACCCAGTGGTCCGAGCTGGGCTGGTAAAGGCCAGAGCAGAGTTGAGCCGATTACGGGCAGAAGAAATAGTGCACCACTTAAATGTACTGAAGCAAAAGCTATTTGTAGGGGGTAATAAGGCGAGGAAAATTCTTGTAAGTAGATTGAAGGCTCAAAGACAAGCAGCATATATAGACGGTATTAGGGATCATAAAGAGAAGATGTTGCACAGTACAAAGGAGACTGGGCAGGTATTCCAAGAATACTATAGGAAATTGTATAAAAGTGAGCTCCGAAAGGGACCAGAGGAGATTAGGGAATTTTTGCGGGAGTGCGAGCTGAAGCAGGTTGCGCTGGAGGAAAGGGAAAGAAATTATGGAGGAGGAGGTAAAAGAAGCTATAAGAACTCTTAAAATAGGTAAGTCCCCAGGACTAGATGGGTTCACAGCGAAATTTTATAGGGAAATGATGTAGCAGGTAGCATCTATATTAACTCAAGTATTCAATAAGGTTTTGGAAGGGGAAGGGATACCAGCGACTATGGAGGAGGCAGGGATAAGTGTTGCTAAAGCCTGGGAAGGATAAAGGGGTGTGTGGATCCTATAGACCTATAACATTGATTAATCTTGATATTGGCTAATCACATTCAAGACATTATACCAAACGTAATTCATAGGGATCAAACAGGATTCATAAAGGGGAAACAAAGGAGTGATAATATAAGGAAGGTACTGAATATTGCGTTTCATCTTCAGAATTCGGGAGAACAGGCGGTCCTTATCACAGCAGATGCAGAGAAGGCATTTTGACAGGATAGAATGGGTATATATGTTTCAGGTGTTGGAACAGATGGGATTTGGGGACAGGTTTATTGCCTGGATTAGAGCACTTTATAAACACTCTAGTGCAAGGATCAGAATAAATGGGGGGTATTCTGAGAAGTTCTCACTGGAGAGGGGTACACGGCAGGGGTGTCCACTCTCACCACTCTTGTTTGCATTGACTATAGAGCCATTAGCGGAAATGATTAGGAAGGCCGTAGATATAAAAGGGGTGCAAGTGGAGGACATGAAGGAAAAAATAGCGCTATTTGCTGATGATATTATACTCACCTTGACACAGCCTCTTACCACTGTGCCTGTGTTATTGGGAATAGTAGAAAAGTTTAGTAGCATGGCAGGGTATAAAATAAACCAGAGTAAGACAGAGGTCTTAGGGGTTAATCTTACGGGGAGCTTGGAGGAAAGGTTAAAGATACATTTTAGGTTTAAATGGTGCCTCAGCACTTTAGATATTTAGGGATACAGTTGGGGAATCCCATAGAACAAATTCAACACTGGAACTATCAAGCAATAACAGAAAGCATACGGAGAGATCTTTCTTCTCAATTGGGGGGAGCTAGGATTGTCATGGTTGGGCCGCATAGCCGTGGTAAAGATGAACATATTGCCCAGACTGTTGTTTATATTCATATCCTCGCCATGTAGGGTGACAAAAAAGGAGTTGGGGAAATTTCAGAATCTGATATTACAATTTATTTGGGAAGGGACATCACCAAAGGTGCTGAGAGGCATCCTGTACCAGTTGAGGATGGAGGGGGGGGCTAGGGGTGCCATGTCTGGAGAAATATTATGAGGCAGCATAACTGAGGGCGCTTTTGGCATGGAGGAAGGAGACCGATATCCTGAGTTGGGTGCAAATTGAATCAGGGGAAGAACCATATAAGGAAGCAAGAATATGGGACCTGGGGGGGGGGAGGTGAGATATGGATGGAATTAGTAACCCATTTACAGAGTTAATGTTCCAAATGTGGCGGAAGTGGAGAGGACACTTGTTACATGGGAAAAGGTACTTGCGGTATACATTTATTAAGGAGGCGGGGACATTTGGTCCGAGGAAGGACTTAAAGGTGTATACAGGTGGGCACATAAAGAGTTAGTAAGGTTAGGGCAGATGATAAAGTGTGGGGGGGGGGGGGGACTTCGTACATTTGAAGAACTGAAGCGAGTACCACATAGATCAGACAGACTATTATGCATATGTGCAATTGTGGTATTTTCTTCAAAATAAAGAAGTAAAAGCAAATTTGATGAGGAGACCCACCTAATTTGAGGAAATGATGGGAAAACAACAAACACAAAAAGGGGTGATTTCGAAAATATATAGCATGCTCCTGCAGAGAGGGGAGGGAAAAGGGAAAGGGCAGCAGAGGTGGGAGGAAGAAATACAAGGACTCTGGGATGAGAGGAGATGGGAAGCCATATATGATAGAACATATAAGTTGGCAAGGGGCACCCCAATGTTGGAAAATAGCTTGAAGGTGAGGTTACAGATGAATTGGACGCCTATGAGGTTACAAGCTATATATCCAAATACGTCCAATGAATGTTAGAAGAAGTGTGGAGAACGGGGGGATTTAATGCACATGCTATGGGAATGTCCAAAGGTACAGGGCTTTTGGGAAGGAGTGGAGAGGCTGTATGGGGAAATCACAGGGGCACTGATTAAGTTTACCCCAGCAATGGTCATACTAAATGAAGTAATGAGAGAGGGGGAGAGGGACCTGGCAACATTTTTGGGTTATGGGATCATAACTGCTCAAATGAGCTTATTAAGGTGGTGGAAGAATGAAGGGATTCCACCTATCCACGAGGTGTGGGAAAGTTGGAACAGATTTGGGTCTATGTGAGATAGAAGTGTATAGAATGCATGAGGTTAAAAAACATCGGAAGGTGTGGCAATGGTATGAGGCCTGGAGGGTGAAGGGAATTGAGAAAATGTGGAGAGAAGGGGTGTGCGGGTAGGAAGGTGAATAAGATAGTAGGTAACTGCTGGTTAGAAGGGCTAGGAGTGGGGGAGGAGATAAGGGGTTGGAGGGTTGGAGGGGTGGGGAGGGGGTGCTAGAAAATGCTACAGAGGTGAAAAAAAGAAAAGTGAGCAAGAATGTATATACATTTGTGATGATATGTTTAAGGATTTGAAATGCAAATGAGTTTGTATCGATGTTAGAGCAACATGTAATAGGAGGTTGAGAAAGCTAATAAAAATATAAATTAAAAAAAAATTAAAGCAAGAATAAAATACCGTCTAGTTTGCAAACAAGGAGGACAATTTTATAGATCATTTTATGTATATAAATGGACTCTTATAAAATTAGAAAACAAAACTAAAAAGTGAGGTGACCAATGATGACAACCCACTAAAGGTGTTAAAACACAAAGGGGCAAGTTTACTAGAAATTAACGCGCGTTAATAAAGTTAATGTGCGTTAAGTGTCACTGCACCCATAGAAATAAAATGGTTCTGGGCACTTAATTCAGGTTAAATCTACTACTACTACTACTACTATTTAGCACTTCTAAAGCGCCACGCACGCAGCGCTGTACAGCTAACCTACAAGAGGTAGCCAGCATACAAGAGACAGTCCCTGCCCGTCAGAGTCATGCTCATCGGAGTTTACAATCTAGTTAGAACAGTACATTAGTTAAAAACAGTACACAGCATTAGTCAGTTCTACACAAGGTACAGTGTGGTACAGTTTGGTATGTAGTTTGGTCATAAATGTTGATGGGGGTTAGGGTGAGATGAGGAAGGAGTCAGGATCCGAATGCAACGGTGAAGAGGTGGGTCTTCAACCTGGATTTGAAGAGGGCCAGGGAGGGTGCCTGGCGCACAGACGGAGGTAGGGTGTTCCAGGCATAAGATGCAGCAAGGTAAAAGGAGCGCAGCCGGGAGTTCGCGGTGCGGGTGAAGGGCATTGATAGAAGTAATTTGTTAGCGGAGCGCAAATTTCGAGAGGGGACGTAGGGAGAGATAAGAGATAAGAGGTATTGAGGGGCCATAGAGTGAATGCATTTATAGGTCAACAGGAGAAGCTTGAATTGGATGCGGGACTGGACAGGAAGCCAGTGAAGCAACTTGAGAAGAGGAGTAATATGGGCATGGCGAGGCTGGCGGAAGATTAGTCGAGCAGTGTGATTTTGTATAGATTGAAGGGGAAGGAGGTGGCTCACGGGAAGACCAGCGAGGAGTAGGTTGCAGTAATCGAGGCGAGAGGAGATTAAGGAGTGGATAAGCGTTTTGGTAGTGTGTTCAGAGAGGAAGGGGTGAATTTTGCTGATGTTGTAGAGAAAGAAGCGGCAGGTCTTAGCTACAAGCTGGATATGAGCGGAGAAGGAGAGAGAGGTGTCAAAGATAACCCCTAGATTGTGGGCCGAGGGAACAGGAAGGATAGTAGATCCATCCACATGGATTGAGAGAGGGGGAAGTGGGGGGGGGAGGAGTTAGGTGGAAAGACAAGGAGTTCAGTCTTGGCCATGTTCAATTTCAATCGTCGATGAGACATCCAGGCAGCGATGTCCGAAAGACAGGAAGAGATCTTGGATTGGGTTGCCGGAGAAATATTAGGTGTAGAGGTAGATTTGTGAGTCATCGGCATAGAGATTTTACTGAAAGCCATGGGAGGAGATAAGCGCACCAAGGCCTTGGGTATAGAGAGAGAAGAGGAGGGGGCCCAAGACAGATCCCTGGGGTATACCTACACGGAGCGGGGTAGGGGAGGAGGAGGAGCCACCAGAGCAAACGCTGAATGAGCGATGGGAGAGGTAGGAGGAGAACCAGGATAGTACGGAGTCCTTGAAGCCAAGCGAGGAGAGGGTGATGAGGAGAAGGTCGCGGTCAATGGTGTCAAAGGCAGCAGAAAGGTCAAGAAGGATGAGGATAGAATAGAGGCCCTTGGATTTAGCCAGGAACAGGTCGTTTGTGACTTTTGTGAGTGCCGTTTCAGCGGAGTGTAGGAGACGAAAGCCGGATTGAAGTGGGTCGAGGAGGGTCTGGGAGGTGAGGAAGTTGAGACAGCGATGGTGGACTGCTCATTCTAATAGTTTGGATATGAAGGGAAGGAGGGAGATGGGTCGATAGTTAGAAAGGCATGTGGGATAAAGTGAGGGTTTCTTGAGGAGGAGTGTAACAACAGCATATTTGAAGTCAACGGGGACAGTTGCAGAGGAGAGTGAGAGGTTGAGGATATGAGTGATGGAGGGGGCAATGGTGAGGGGGATGGAACGTAGGAGATGGGTGGGGATAGGGTCTGATGAACAGGTGGTGGGTTTGGAGGAGGACAGAAGGAGTGCAGTTTCTTCCTCAGAGATCGGAGGGAAGGAGGAGAGGGTGGCAGAGGGAGTATGGATGGGGGAGAGAATTGGGGAGGAGGGGAGGTAGATGGGGGGTAGAGAATTGGAGGGTAATCTTGTGGATTTTGTTGTGGAAATAGTCGGCTAGGGTTTGGGCAGAAAGGGAGGGCGGGATCGGGGGCAGGGGAACCCTGAGGAGAGAATTGAGGGTATTAAAGAGACAGCGAGGATCAGAGGCAAGGGAGTTGGTCAGATGTAATAATCTTGTTTGGCAAGTGCTAAGGCTGAGTGGAAGGAGCCAAGCATGAATTGGAAGTGTAGAAGGTCTTCCAGGAAGCGGGATTTGGACCAAGCTCGTTTGGCAGAATGGGTGCAGATGCGTAGGTAATGGATTGTGGGTGAAAGCCAGGGTTGGGGAGTAGATCGTTTGACAGGACATGGGGTGGGAGGGGCAAGAGTGTCAAGGGCTGAGGATAGTGTAGCATTCTATGAAGATAATGCCTCGTTGATGGACTTAGAGGATAAAATGACGGAGAGAGATGGAGAGATGGTGGAGGAGCGAGTCAGGGGATCAATATTATGAAGGTTTCTAAATAGGTCGGAGGAGACAGGACGAGGTTGGGACGGCAGAAGTTGAAGAGTAAATGTTAAGAGGTGATGGTCAGATGAGGGAAGGATTGATTTGCGGATGTTTGAAGGAGAGGAGTTGGAGAATAGAACTAGGTCAAGGCAGTGGCCGTGTAGATGTGGGGGGGCAGTGGAGCAAAGTTGTAGGTCGAACGAGGAGGTAAGAGCGAGGAACTTTGAGGCATGGGGGTCGGAGGGGTTGTCGATGTGAATGTTGAAATCACCAAGAATAAGAGTGGGGGAGGAGGGATCCATAAAGGCGGAAAGCCAGGAGTCGAAGTCGGTGAGGAAGGTTGATTTGGATTTGTCCGGTGGGTGATAAATAACAGCTATTCGGAGGGGAAGTGGTGAGAGGAGGCGAATGGAATGTACTTCGAAGGAAAAGGGGGAGTGTGAATGGGGTGGCAGAAGGGGTTGGAATTGGCAAGAGGGAGAAAGTAGGAGGCGAACACCACCGCAGCGACCAGTAGATCGAGGTGTATGGGAGAACTGGTAGCCCCCATAGCAGAGAGAGGCAATGGATGCAGTGTCGTCTGGGGGGAGCCAGGTTTCGGTCAAGGCAAGAAGGTGTAGGGCATTGGAGATGAATAAAAGGGTTTTTTTTAATGACGGAGCATGCGTTCCATAGGGCACATGAAAACGGGAGAGCGGAGGGGGGGAGGAGAGGGATATGGATAAGGTTGGATAAGTTACATGTAGATTTCTTATTAGAGAAGCGTGGGGGTCTATTTCTAGGGTAGTGCCGAGATTTAGAGGGAGCAGAGTGTGGGTGGGTGTGTCTGGGTGAGTGTGCTCTCCAAGAGGGACATGAGGGAGGGGAAATGAGGGGTAAATTGATGGTATCGGGTAGGCTATGTGAGGGATTATTTTTGGGGGTAGGGTTGGAGTTGATATCTATGAATAAGTGATTGTGGGATGAATGGGGGAGGGCGGAAGGAGGGAGGAGCGGGATGTGGATGAGATTAGATGGGATACGTGAGGAACTTTTTCTAGTGTGAGAAAGAAATTGGAGGGGGAGGGGGGCCAGGGTTGGGATTGATGTTACAAGATGAGAGAAGGAGAAGGAGTACTAGAGCGAGGTATAGTGGAGATAGTACGGCGGAAGCGAGGATGGGGTTGCCTTAGAGAGAGGGGGGCTGGTTGAATGCGGGGGATGGTGTGAAGAAGCTCAAGAGCTGGAGCAAGGCTAAGGGGCAGGATGGAGAGAGAAGTGAGGAAGGTAGAGAAGGGAGCTGGTTGAATGCGGGAGATGGTGTGAAGGAAGCTCAAGGGCAGGTACTAGGCTAGGGGGCAGAGTGGAGGGGGAAGTGAGGAAGGTAGGGGAAGGGTAGGGGGAGGAGGAGGGAGGGTGTTGGTGGGAGGGGAGGCAGCTGGGGAGGATAATGAAGAGGAGGACAATGAGATGTGGGGCCATGGCAGTGGGCAGCAAGGTCTGAGCAAGCAGTGGGTAGCAAGTTCTAGGCAGACAACGAGTAGCAATTGGTAGGCAGACAAGCAGGCAGTGAGTAGCAGTTCAATCCTTTAGTAAACATGTCCCAAAGTAGGTTTATTGTCCTTATGTGGCAAATATTACAATGCCGGTTTGCAGACAAGCTACCCATTGCATTTTTACTTTCATTATATGTGAGACCAATTAGATTATCTTGGTTTTAACTCATAAGAGTCCACATGCAGCTATTTGTGGATATCTTTTCTGGCGATATTACCAATTCAGATACATCCCAGATGAAGACGCACACCAAAACATGGCTGTGTGCAGTGGAAATATATTTTCCACATAAGGACAATAATTCTACTTTGAGTTTTAACACCTTTTGTCACCTCGCTTTTTAGTTTTGTTTTGGACTTGCAAGGGCGAGTGCTCTTTGGACTTTGCTGTTATAAAATGAGGTCATGCCCATCAGTGTAGTTTGTCTTCTTACTTTGAGGGGCCAAAGGGTAAGAATGTCATACTGGCAGTGGCGCAGGGAGACCAGTTCACAATCAATACCTGTAACATTGCACAAACCCCCCCCCCCCCCCCATGCACATCCCCCAAACTACACCTATGGTCATGCCTAAAAGAGCAAATAATGCAAGCTTGTGCATACTTGCACAGCAGGTGTGCACAGAGGCAGAGTTTGAATAGAGTATGGGCAGAGTTACAATTTACGCATGTATTTTATAAAATATGCACATGCACAAATAAAGCACACTCTTGAGCAGGTATAATGTCAATGTTTTCAGTCTAGGTGTGATTTTGGTAGGCTTCATGCTAATGTTTTATAAAGTCACAAAAATGCCTTCATATCTATAAATTAGGTGCCTTCCTGCCAACTTAATCTGGAAGCCCTGTTATAAAATGACTCCCAAAGTGAGTCATGAAAGGACATAAAGGTTACCAGTGAAAAAGTATAGCATATCCCAGAAGACAGAAGACAGGGAGATATATTTGGAAGAACTAGGAAAGCAGAAAAGGTAATCAGAATGGTAAGGATACACATGGAAGAAAATAAAGGAAGATGAACATAAGAAATGCCATACTAGGTCAGACTAAGGTCAATTAAGCCCAATATTCTGTTTTCAACAGTGGTCAATCCAGGTCACAAGTACCTAGAAGTTTCCCAAAAAGACACACAGGTTCCATAATGCTTGTACTGGGGCAAGCAGTGGATTACCTGTGTCCTCTTTAATAATAGTTTATGGACCTTTCCTCCAGGAACTTGTCCAAATCTTTTTTAAACCCACCTACACTAACAGCTTTTATTACATCTTCCAGGAACGAATTCCAGAGTTTGATTATGCATTGAGTGAAAAAAATATTTTCTCTTATTAGTCTTAAAAGGGTTATACTGTACCTTCATTGCACGTTCCCTAGTCTTTCTACTTTTTGATGGCGTAAAAAATTGATCTACGTTTACCTGCTCCACTCCATTCATTAATTTATAGACCTCTATCATGTCTCCCGTCAGCCATCTCTTTTCCAGGTTGAAAAGCCCTAACCTTTTAAGCCTCTCCTCATAGGGGTATCCTTCCATCCACTTTACCATTTTGGTGGCTCTTCTCTGTACCTTTTCTAATTCCGCTATATCCTTTTTAAGATACGGCGACCAGACCTGCGCACAATATTCAAGATGTGGTCATACCATGGAACGATACAGAGGCATTATAAAATCCTTTGTTTTATTTTCCATTTCTTTCCTTATGATACCTAGCATTCTATTTGCTTTCTTGGCCGCCGCTGCAAACTGGGTAGAGGGTTTCAACATGTTATCAACGATGAACCCTAAATCTTTTCCCTGGGTGGTGGTTCCTAATATGGAACCTTGCATTGTGTAACCATAGTTTGGGTTGTCCTTTCCTAGCAGCATAACTTTGTACTTGTCCACATTAAATTTCATCTGCCATTTGAACATCCTGTCTTACGATTTATCAAGGTCCTCTTGCAATTTTTCACAATCCTCTTGGGTTTTAACAACTTTAAATAATTTTGTGTCATCTGCAAATTTGACTACCTCACTCATTATTCCCATTTCCAGATCATTTATGAATATGTTAAAAAGCAGCGGACCCAGCAAAGATTCCTGGGGTACTCCACTATTCACCTTTCTCCATTGGGAAAATTGGCCATTCACCCCTACCCTCTGCTTTCTATCTTTTAACAGTTCCTGATCCACAATAGTACATTGCCTCCTATTCCATGACTTTTTAACTTTGCCAAGAGTCTCTCATGAGGGACCTTGTCAAAGGCTTTCTGAAAATTCAGATACACTATATGGACCGGCTCACCTTTATCTACCTGTTTATTCATACCTTGAAAAAATATAACAGATTAGTAAGACAAGACCTTCATTGGCTAAAGCCATGTTGGCTTTCTCCCATTATATCATGACTATATAAATATTCAGTAATTTTGTTCTTTATAATGTCTTCTACCATTTTGCCTAGTACTGACATCAGGCTCACTGGCCTGTAAGTTTCCTGGATCACCCCTGGAACCCTTTTTAAAAATTGGCGTCACATTGGTCATTCAGGTACTGCAGATGATTTTAATGATAGTTCATAAATTACTAATAGTAGGTCTGCAATCTCATATTTCAGTTCTTTCAATCTCATATTTCAGTTCTGCAATCTCATATTTCAGTTATTGGGTGTATACCATCTGGTCCAGGTGATTTGCTACTGTTTAGTTTATCAAATAGTTGTAATATATCTTTCCGGTTTATCAATATTTCTTTTAATTCTTCCGATGCATCACCTTTAAATACCATTTCAGTCATGGGTAATTTCCCTACTTTTTCAGTAAAGACCAAAGCACAGAATTCATTCAGTCTCTCGTCTATGGACTTGTCCCCTCTTATTGCCCCTCTTACCCCTCTATCATCTAATGATCCCAATGACTCTCTCACAGGTTTTTTGCTATGAATGTACTTGAAAAAGTCTTTATTATGCATTTTTGCTTTCACAGCAAGCTTCTTCTCAAATTCTCTCTTTTACTGCCTTAGCAATGCTTTGCATCTAACCTGCCAGTGCTTATATTGTTTCCAGTTTTTATCATTAGGCTCCTTTTTCCATTACCTGAAAGATGTTTTTTTGGCTACAACAGCCTCTCTGACCTCACCTTTAAACCATGCTGGCAGCTTTTTGGATTTGAATACAGCTGGGCTGGACTTCCAAGACAGTATTTTTAAACAACACCCATGCTTGATGTAAATTTTTAACCTTTGCTGCTGCTCCTTTTAGTTCTTTGTTAACTATTTTCCTCATTTTATCATAGTCTCCCTTTTGAAAGTTAAAAGGCAGTACTGTGGATTTCTTTGCCATCCTTCTTCCATTTATAAAATCAAACACAATCATGCTATAATCACTATTGCCAAGTAGCCCAACACCCTTATCTCTTGCACCATTTGGTGAAATTAGACTTACCTGCTAATTGTTGTTCCTTAAGGAACTCCAGTCTAGTCCCGAACCTTAGAAGTTGTGTACGTCCTCCCGCAGCTTGGAGACTGAGCATGTCACACTTTTGATGTCACCCGTATAAGTATTCCAGGGACCGCCTCGCTGCTCCAGTACCCTACTGATAAAGCAGACTCACCAGAGCAATAATTAAGTAACTTTAAACATTTAACCTCTCCAACTCTCTATACAAACCATTTACCTGTAAATAACTACAAAACCATGGTATGAACTAAAGGAGATACCCCCCTTTGTGGGTTTTTTTGTTTTTTTTTTCTCTGCCCTTTTATTAAAACAGAGGAAACTGCCTCCCCCATTTCCCATTCCCTACCTGAAACACTGCCCCATGAAGCGCACTCGTGGACAGCCAATACTATTTCCTTTGCTTCAGGGTGTCATCAGCAGACAAGATCAGGGAGGGATGCGGGACTAGACTGGAGTTCCTTAAGGAACAACAATTAGCAGGTAAGTCTAATTTCATCTTCCTTAGCGTCCCTCCAGTCTAGTCCTGAACCTTGGAAGATGTAACAGAGCAGTAAACACCTTAACGGGAGGGCCCTGCTAGACCAGCCTGAAGCACCACTGCTCCAAACCTAGAGTCCCCTTCCGCTTGAACGTCAATCCTGTAATGCTTCATAAAAGTATGTAACAACGACCAAGTCGCTGCCTTACAGATTTCCACTGCTGGTACCAAACTAAATTCCACCCAGGAAGCCGCCTGTACCCTCGTCGAATGCGCTTTCAAGCCTTTTGGGACCACTTTTCCCTTCAACAGATAGGCTGAAGCTATAGTTTCCTTAATCCACCTGGCAATAGATCACTTAGACGCCTGCTCTCCTCACTTCGAACCCCCAAACAAGACAAACAATCTGTCGGTCCTACGGAACGAAGCTGTTCTCTGCAAATTTTATTTATTTTATTTTATTTATTTATTTAACACTTTTCTATACTGCACTATTCGGCATCAGCGCAGTTTACAAGGAACAGGTTTGAACAATGAGGAACCGCCGTACATTGAACTTACATAGAACAGGGAATTTAAACATGGATAACAGGTGAACTTTATACATAATAAATAATAGGGAGATTTAAACAAGGATAACAGGAGAACTTTGTACATTATATATAAAAGGGGATTGCATCATATCTGAGTTTATGATACAGGCCCTAAAGGGGATAGTTGGATGAGGTGGGGAGTTATCATAGGGGATTGGTTAGGCAGCGTTGGATTGATAGGCTATAGGGTCACGTGATACTGTCTAGGTGATGCTGTCGGAGTTACCAAAGTGTTGTATAAATAGGTGCTGTTTGAGGGCTTTTCTGAACTGGGGGAGGTTGTTTATGGACCGGATTTCTGTCGGGAGGGAGTTCCAGCATGAAGGGGCAAACAGGGCAAAGGCACGCTTTCTAGTGGATTCGTTGCATTTTGTGATGACTTTTGGAAGGAGGATGGTATTGCAGGACGTGGTTCTTCTTAATCTGTTGTTTGGAGTAAGTTGAATCAGATCTGACAGGGTAGTTGCGGTGATACAGTTGATTGCTTTGAAGGTCATGGTTAGGATCTTAAATGTGATCCTGTATTGGACGGGGAGCCAGTGAAGGCTCTTCAGAATGGGGGTGATATGGTCTCTGCGGGACGCTCCAAAGAGGGTTCTAGCTGCGGTGTTCATCGCCAGCTGCAAGGGGTTTAATGAGCTCTTTGGGAGGCCAAGTAGGATGGAATTGGCGTAATCGAAGTGGGGCATGATTATGGCCTGGAAGACTGTTCTGAATTCATTTGGTTCAAGAGTGTTCTTTATGAGGCGTAGTGTCCGTAGTTTATGGTAGATTGTCCTGATGGTATTGTCTATATGAGCATGCATGTCCAAGTGCTGATCAAGTGTTACTCCTAAATATTTGATCGTTGTCTTGGTGATGAGTTCTGCGTTGTTCACCTTGATTGATGAGGGGGGAGTGAATGACTGGTCTCTTCCAATGAATAAGACTTCTGTCTTTTTTAGGTTTATCCTGAGCATTTGGTTGTGTAGCCAGTCCGTGACGGCGTTGAAACAAGAGGAGAGCTGATCGAGGTTTGGATGATCTGTGTCTATTGGGGTGAACATTAGGACGTCATCAGCATATACTAGGCAGTTGATGTTAAAGGACCGGATAAGGTTGCAGATGGGCTGCATATAAATATTGAATAATAGGGCTGAGAGGGATGAACCTTGCGGAACGCCTTTTTCTAGTGGGAAAGGGTCTGATAATGAGGAGCCAGAGCGGACATGCTGCCATCTGTTACTCAGGTATGAGGCTCACCATGCTAGAGCGTTGCCATGGATGCCCTTCTCAGCGAGGCGAGATAGGAGTATCTTGTGGTCCACCGAGTCAAAGGCGGCTGCGATGTCCAAAAAGATAAGGGCGAAACCCTTCCTGATGTTATCAAGCCCGATGGTAAGGGAGTTGAATAATGTAGTCAGAAGGGTATCCACTCCATGGGACTCTCTGAATCCATGCTGGCAATAATCAAGGGGCGCGTTGTTTTCAATGTGATGGGTTAATTGCTGTTGGACCGTTTTTTCGATGATTTTAGCTAGGAGCGGAATGCTCGATATGGGCCTGTAAGAATCCATCTTTGTGGGGTCGAGCTTTTTGTTCTTCAGTAGGGGTCTTATTGAGGTTTGTTTTAGGTTCTGTGGGAATATCCCCGACGTGAAGGATATTCCTATTAGTTTGGCGAGGAACGGGCTGAGTTCTGATTTTAGCACTTTTACCCATTGTGCCGGGCACGGGTCGCTCGGAGCCGTGGTGGTGTGAATGCATGTGATGGTATCTTGGATCTCCCTTGCTGTTGGGGGGGAGAAGGAGTTAAGAATGTGGTGGTTATCTGCTGTCCAATTTAAAGGGAAAGGGTCGGGAGGAATCAAGATTGTATGTTCCAGGAGGTGGTAGTTTGCAGGGGCAATGTGTTGGCTCGTCTTTGAGCGAAGGTAGTCCGCATATTCCTGGGGGTCAGGTAAATTTGTTTGGTTGGGGAGGGCTCCTTTGCCAGTTTTTTGACCAGATTGAATAGCTCTCGTGGTTTGTTTATGGCTCTCAGTAGGATATCTGAATGGTATTGCTTCATTCTTGTGGATACTGCTGTTCTATGATCATCGAGGTGGGAGTTATAAGCTTCGTGGTTCTCGGTTGTCCTTGATCTGCGCCATCATTTTCCAAGTTGCCGTAACCGCCGGAGGGACGCTGTTAGTTCAGGTGAGTACCAAGGTGCTTTTTTCCTACCTCTGAGATTTTTCTTGGTAGTTGGGACGTCACATACTGCGTTGAGGGACTTGTTCCATAATGTTAACATGTCATCGAGGTTGAGTTCGGGTGTTTCCAGGAGGGGGCGTATTCTCCCAAATACTTTCTCAAGGCTCTGCTAACATCTAACCTATGCAGCCGGCCTCCCTCCTTGTTTTTATCTGCCTTCTCAAACACCACTAATAACAGGGGTGTTTTTTCTAGAGTGTGCAAAATGCTTCAAAAATGTATATACACTCCAAATATATCACCAGTCTTGTTTAAGATATTATAGATTCACTTCAAATTGGTGCTAAAGCAAATATCAATGCACTTATGTGTCTAAACACACAGGTCTCAGATCAAAGGGAAAAATGTGGCCAACAGTGACCAACAATACTCCCAAGATAACATCAACGACCTGACTTATATAACATAGTGCATGAATCACTTTTCTTTTGCCCACATGAAGATAATATTTAAACTACTTTTCTCAGTCCAAAAAGTAAAATCAAACAATTGTAGGTAAATCAGAATGGCTTAAGCTGTTATATAATGCAAGCCCGCAGCTCTCACAAAAATAGCTTCACATATTATTATAGCGCCAACTTGCTTATAACCCAACGCAGTTCATAGACACTGTCATCGCGTTTCTCCTCTCGGTTCTTCAGGGGTAACGATTCTCTAGCCAAACTCCCACGTTAACAGCTCTTTTCTGAAACATACTGCAAAAAGACAAACATATAACCTTTCCCAACCAAGACTACTACACCCGTGTTAACAAACCTACTTGCTAAATAATACAATCTTACTTACAGAATGCTGCCCGCGTTTACAATCTCATACTTCCTCTCTTGTTTTGCAATCGAGCATAACTGGTGAAAAACGCCGCGCATGCGGAGTGACTCCCATGCCTGCCTTTTAAACGCAACCGTTCACTCTTAAGGGTTCCTCTCTAAATTATTTTCTCTTTTTTAATTTATTTTTCCACTCTCTACTCACACTCGGCTAAGCATTAGCCGATCTAAATCATAATGAACTAATGTGTCACGCTATGCGTTCCTCCAGTCACATCTAAGATCTACTGTTTTCTAACTTAGAACTCCAGCACTGCTCTATCAAAGATAACCTATATTCTTATAGTTCTCCTCGCCGGCCCATATCTGTTTGCTAAATTTAATGACCAAAACCTTCCACTCTTAAGGATTCCTCTCAGAAAACAATCTCCCAGTTCAACTCTACTTGCATTTTCCCATTTAAACATGTAGTAAGCCACTTTATTCACTCGTATAGCATCAAAACCAATCTGGTACCAGTGATATTACTATCATTACTAAAGAACGATAACCAAATCATGACATACATGCATGCCACTCAATACGTTCATTCAATCCCGCGGGAGTCACCGAGTCTAGCTCAAAAATCCATCGCTGCTCTTGTATGGAAAGCCATTGTTCACGAGTTTTTCCACGCCGGCCCAACCGAATGTGCTCGATACAAAAACATCTCATATCTGTGAATGAATGTCCTACTGCCAAAAAATGGTTTACCATAGGGGCTTCCATCACTTTGTTTTTTAACCGGCTTTTATGTTCAAGCATACGGGTTTTGAATTTCCTGACGGTTTTGCCCACATAAACCAGCTGGCAGGGACATAATACTACGTAAACTACATGCGTAGATTCACAATCTAGATGATAATTTAACTTATGAGTTCTACCACGATAATGAAATGTTTGTAACTCTAATGTTATTTCACAAATAGTGCAATGGCCACATTTATAGTGGCCTTTGATCTCCTCTAATTCATCCTGTACTATCGCTTTCCTACGCAAGCGTGCTGGACTGAGAAATTCTTTTAAATTTCGTCCACGCTGCCATACGCAATGAATTTTTACATCCGTGAAGGCTGGGACCACATGTAACACCGGTTCATGTTTTCTTAATATTTTTTGAATTAGAGAGCTCAATGGAGAGTATGGAGTGATCAAATTAATGTGTTGATCTACTTGTTCATGAGTCGTCTTTGGAGCCGAGTGTAACAATAAGTCGCGATCATTGTATAAAGCCCTTTGATATGCTCGTTGAACTATCAACGGTGGATAACCTCTTTCTTGAAAATTCAAGGACAGTTGTTTGGACTGAATTTTATAATCAGAGCGTTTTGAACAGTTGCGCCGATACCTCAAAAATTGAGAAAAAGGCAACCCAGTTTTTAAACGAGGGGGATGTACGCTCTGAAAATGCAGAAATGTATTTCTATCCACCGGCTTGCGAAAAACCGTAGTAACCCAACCTTCAATGCTCTTATGAACCCGAACGTCAAGATAAGTGATCACTTCCATACTACACTCATACGTAAATTGGATATGCGATTCACAATTGTTTAGCCAAAGATGAAATTCAACCAGCTCACTTCGTGTACCCTGCCATATCATAAAGATGTCATCAATAAAACGCTTCCATAATTTAATATGGCTTTTATAAGGAGAGGATTCCAACCATCTCTCTTCAAATCTAGCCATGTAGAGGGTGGCTATGGAAGGAGCACAAGTAGCTCCCATAGCCACCCCCGACAATTGGTGATAAATAATATCCTCAAACCAGAAAAAATTATGAAAAATAGCTAGCCTTGCTAGTCGAAGCACAAAAGTCAACTGGTCCTCACTAAGATCCCCTCTCATCTGTAGATAAAATTTCACCGTTTCAAAAGCTAAGGTTTGAGGGATGCTAGTGTAGAGGGAACAGACATCGAATGTTACTAACGAGATGTCTATCTGATCCACCCAATGGTTGTTCAACTGAAGCTGTCCGAGGAAAGCTGTAATATCCTTAAGATAAGAAGGCACTTGTACTAATAAAGGCCGCAAATATGAATCAACATAGGTCGATAATGGCTCCAAAATGGAACCCCTAGTCGAAACTATGGGGCGTCCCGGAGGCCGCTCTATGTTTTTATGAATTTTCGGCACCGTATAGAAGGTAGCCCCCTGTGTACTAGGTTTGTTCAAATAATTCCATTCCTTTTTAGAGATCAACCGTTCTAGCAATGCCCAATCAGTGATCTCATGAATGGTGGCCTTCAGTTCTCCAGACGGATCTATGGGCAAAACTTCATAAGTAAGGGGATCATTCAGTTGTTGTAGAGCCTCAGACAAATAATACGATCTATCTAAAACCACAATAGCTCCCCCTTTGTCCGCCCGCCTGATTACTATGTCATCCCGATTTTTAAGCTCATATAAAACTTCTCGTTCTTTTTTAGAGAGAATAGTATGATAATGCCAAACTTCTTTTTCTACTTTGGATAAATCTTTTAAAACTAGCTCTCTGAAAATCGTGACTGCTGGATGAAGAGGTCCAGGAGGGATCCAAGTTGATCGCAATGGAAGAGGGGCTCGCTGGGAACTAATTATCTCTCCCTGTGAATCCACTACATTTGATCGTTGGGTGACTGAAACAGGCAATGCAGTGGTCAATTGATGGGAAACTGAAACAGGTTCTACTGCTCTATCCTCCCTTCGCATGGAGAAAAAAAATTTTAACTGTAGTTTTCTAATTAAATTTTCAAGATCTATGCGAAACATAAAAGGGTCATGAGACATTTCAGGGACAAACGACAAACCCTTATTTAAAAGGGCCAACTGATCAAATGTTAAATTACAACCAGATATATTAATCACTAAAGAAGATTTTTCCACTTCTGGAGATCTTATTAATTCTGTCGCCGCAGCGTACAGTCTGACTTGGGTCCTGCTGTAGACACTTTCTTCTTCCTCGTTGTTTCGCGATCGCTGTCGTCCTCTAAAAAATCGCTTTCACCTGTGGTTCGACTGGAGTCACTGTCATCCAAATTTCTCTCAAAATTCACTCTCCGAGCAGATCGTTTCGCTTTCCGATTTATGTCCATCCAAGGATAAACATATCCTACTGTGTAGTCCTCATTATCACGCCGCAGTTTGCGGGCTTTTTGTTTATGTACTTCTTGACGTAAAGTTGCTAACTGTTTCTCGGTATCTTGTTGTTTCTTTTGAAAATTCTCAGCAGTGTCACTCTCTTTTAACGTTGCCAACGCTGCAATGATGTCTTTATTCATAGTTTCTAAGTTGACCTTAATGGTATCAATCAAGAGAACCATCTCAAACACCGGCAACAACATTACCTGATTCACGTGAAAGGCCGACATTACCTTCGGTAAGAAAGAGCGAACTGTCCTCAACACCACTTTGTTGACATCAAAGACCAAAAAAGGTTCTCTACACGACAATGCTTGCAACTCTGAAATCCTCTTAGCCGAAGAGATAGCTACCAAAAACACCATCTTAAGGGTAAGGTCCTTCACTGTTGCCTTAGCTAAGGGCTCGAACGGTGCCTGTACCAGCGCCTCCAGCACTACATTCAGATCCCAGACCGGAACCGACACTCTGCGCGGAGGTCTCAACAGAGTAGCTGCCCTAAAAAATCTTTTCACCTCTGGATGCGAGCCCAGAGTCATCCCTTGTACCTTTCCTTGAAAACAAGAGAGCGCTGCCAAATGCACTTTCAGAGAGGCTGCCACTAGTCCTTTATCGAATCCATCCTGCAAAAATGACAACATTTGCGGTATCGAGGCTCCTAACGCTTTAATCCGCCTGTCCCCGTACCACGACTCAAATATCTGCCAAACACGGATGTACACCAACAATGTGGATCTCTGTCTAGATCTTAACAACGTCGTAATCACCGCCGTCGAGTACCCCTTGGCTCTTAACCTTGCCCTTTCAAGAGCCAAGCCGTAAGCGAGAACCGATCCACCTGCGGCATTGTTAATGGACCCTACAAAAGTAGGTCCCTCCAGACCGGTAGTTTCCATGGGGGCTCCACTATAAGTCGCATTAAGTCGGCATACCAAGGCCTCCTTGGCCAATCTAGTGCCACCAGAACAATGTGACCTTTGTGCCACTCTATTCGCTGGAGGACTCGCCCTATCAGTACCCAAGGTGGCCCAGCACTCCGGCCCTCCAGCAGCTCTCCCAGTGGGAATCGAGCGGGCCGGAGCACCAAGACCACCCCCACCAGCGATCACTGCCCAATCGGGGCAGCCGGCCAGGCAGCATAAAAGAAGGCGCCGATCGGGCGTGTGCTCCTCTGCGGCCCAGCACTCCAGCCCTCCAGCAGCTGTCCCGGTGGGGATCGAGTGGGCTGAAGCACCAAGACCACCCCCACCAGCGATCACTGCCCAATCGGGGCAGCCGGCCAGGCAGCATAAAAGAAGGCACCGATCGGGCACGCCCATGCCTGTCGGGCCCGCGCCTGAGGGCCTCGCCAGAGGGCCCTTTGGCGTGGCCCTTAGGCGCGGGCCGCAGTCACGGCTATCCTCTGACATCCGTCTGCAGTCTCAGAGCCCTCCTGACCCGCATTAATTCTCAACAAACATAGTGCATCAACGAGTGACAGCCAACAACTTGGCAACATTGTTTCTCTTTGATTAGATACCATTGTACTTTCTCTTTGATTAGATACCATTGTACTTGGTAACATTGTTTCTCTTTGATTAGATACCTCACCTAATAATGACAATAATCAGCTTTATTGATTTGTATTGTACTTCCTAAATTTCTCACCACCTTAACAATCAGTTAGCCTTTCTTAGGTACTGTTCCGGACCCGTTCACCTTTATGTTTGCCTGATAGTCAGAACTATTGTACCGGTCTCAGATAACTTGTTACATTAACAGTGTACTACCCTGTTTTCTTCCTACCTGTATGACCTGTACAGCTCACAAATAGTTTTACCTGCCATCAGTTTTCCTTTACCCATGTTAATGAGTATATGCTATCTGTTCCAGGCTACTTAATCTACATCCCAGTAGCCTACAGAATTCTTTCTTGCACTCTAGACATTTCTTTGTCTTTGATCTCAGTGTCTAGTGTTCTCAAAATGGGGTCCCCTTGCGCCACCTTAGTTGGCGCTTACGTCCTCTTCACTATTTGGCTCCGAAACTCTTTAGCCCTAGCCCCAGAATACAATCAGATGCCAATCCTACAGAGTCAAGGGAGGAGATGGGCAGGTACATCCCATCACAACACTAAATGGGACTCTAGGACACACCACCCCCATCTATTGCACATTACACTCCAACACTCTTTGAAAACCAAACAGGATAAAAGCCTCTACCCTCAAAGTCTAAAATGTGCCCTCATCAATGCCCGCTCACTCCGTAGGAAGTGGCCAGTGATTGCTGACACAATATCCCTCCACAATCTCGATATTCTCATGGTTACCGAAACATGGCTATCTCCTGAAGACAATGTCATACTCAATCAACTCCTTCCCTTAAATTTCACAGTACTTACTAGCCATAGACAAAACAAAAGAGGAGGAGGAGTGCTCATCCTCACTAGATCAGACCTACATTTCAAAAAGGATGACTCCACCAGCACCGACTACCTGGAGACCGTCTCCATCTCCAACAAGTGTTGCTCTATAACCTTGTTGTATAGAGCTCCTTCAGCCTCCCTTGATGACCTCCCAACTATAATAAACCTCGCCTCCAACATCCAGAATCCTAATATCCCAAATTGGATCCTAGGTGATTTTAACTTGCCATCGCTTCAAAATAACCAAGCATCCACCTTTCTAGAAGCTCTAGAAATTCTAGGATACAAACAACTAGTTAATGAACCCACTCATGTGAAGGGAAATACTCTCGACCTTGTATTTGCCCCGCAGACAGTTTGTGACCAGTCCCACAATACTGTGACGTCCATAACTACCGTACCATGGTCAGACCACAAACTTATCATCTTCCAGATTCTCATCCACGACATTCAAGCAAAGAACAACAGATCTCCATGCACAACTTCTAGACTACCTGCTTGAAGCTTCCATCCATTCAATAGAGATTGTATCCTCGACGGAACACACTCACTCTTGAATGAGCTCTCCCTAAACCTTGAAGAGCTGATCTCCTGCTGGAACAAGAGTCTCAATGCAATAGCACTTCGACCTCCAACTAACAGGTCATCAAGGAAGAGAGCCACAGCCCCATGGTACACAGAGGAGCTAAGAGCATCACTCACCCGTCTACGGAAGCTCGAGAAATGCTGGCGCCGGTCTCGCTCCAGTGAAGACCATTCAGCTTACATCTTCCAGCTAACTAGCCATCGCAATGCTATCACAGAGAAGATGAAGCAGTATCACACAGACACTATGAAGCGTTCTTTAAACAAACCTCATGATCTGTTTAACTTAGTCAAGACTCTTTCTAAGGAACCAGCCCCCGAACATAAATGTGAAATCCATCCCCAGGAGTTTGCCATATACCTACAATCTGAGATTTGCCAGACAAATAAAACTTCTATTGAGGTTTCTTCCGCTGACCAAGAGTGCCTAACCCCCCTAACTTCTTTTTCTACCCCTACCAAGAAACGCATCGAAGACTCGATCATGACCCTCAATACCACTACTGCGCAGACTGATCCTTGTCCAGCCTTCTGGATAAAGGAACTGTGCAGCAAATTCAGCACAGTAATAACCAGGATAATGACCCTTTCCTTCACAACCAGATCTTTCCCCTCCGCCCTAAAGCACACATCTATCAGACCGCTGCTTAAAAAATGGAAATTACACTAACCTGGTAATTGTAGTTCCTGGAGGGTCCAGTTTAGTCCTCCAACATCGGGTAGTGCCCCTCCTCCTGCAGCCGGGAGACTGGACCAATCAAATCTTCTGTAGTATATATGCAGCAGGAGCTCCCAGAAGTCCCCAGTGTACTAGTAACAAAGCATACTTAACGAAGCAACACATTAGATTAATATACAAAATGACCTAATTAAAGAACAATTTGTTCCCCCCCAAGGAATATCCAAGCCCCTCCCCAAACGAGGAAGTCAGAACACTGCATTGCGCCGGCTGCGACGCCTCAGGAATCAATTGACCGCTCCGGACCAGAAGTTCAGGAGCTGCCTGAACCCCCGAGACAGGGAAGAACCTCTGCAAAAAACGCGGCTGCCACAGAGGGACCGAACGGCAAGAGGAACCGTCTTAATATCAACCGTTCGGAAAGGCGCGCCGCACCACATTAGCAGATAGTCGGGAGGGAAGGAGGACTAAACTGGACCCTCCAGGAACTACAATTACCAGGTTAGTGTAATTTCCATTTCCTGTTCGGTAATCCAGTTTAGTCCTCCAACATCGGGATGTAACAGAGCAGTTAAGACCGGGCGGGACCTTGCCATCCGGCGCGCAGAACCGCCGAACCAAAACAGGAATCCCGAGCTGCTGACACATCTAAGCGATAGTGTCTACTGAAAGCATGCAGAGACGACCAAGTGGCCGCCCTACAGATATCTGCCGGCGGAACCAGGCTATACTCCACCCAAGAGGTCGCCTGAGCCCTAGTAGAATGAGCCCTCAGACCCTCCGGAACAGACCGCTGTTGCAACAGATACGCGGACGCGATCGCCTCTTTGAGCCATCTAGCAATGGAGGCTTTAGCCGCCGCTTCCCCTTTACGTGCACCCCCGAAGAGCACGAAAAGCCGGTCAGATTTCCGAAAAGACTCGGTAACCTTTAAATAACGATGGAGCGTACGACCCACATCGAGCCGGAGAAGACCTTTGTCCGTTGACCCGACAGATTGCGAAGAAAGCACTGGAAGAAACACTGCCTGATTCATGTGAAAGGGAGACACCACCTTTGGCAGAAAGGAAGGAACCGGACGGAGAACGATCCGATCCGCGGAAAAAGACAAGAAAGGCTCTCGACAGGACAATGCATGCAGATCTGAAATGCGCCGTGCCGAACAGATGGCTACAAGAAAAACCGCCTTCAGCGTGAGATCTTTCAGAGACGCCCTGCACAGGGGCTCAAAAGGTTCACGAACCAGGGCCCTCAGAACTAAATTCAAGTCCCAAGGAGGAACGAAAACTCTGCGGGAGGGCCGCAAATGAAAAACAGCCGTAAGGAATCGGCGTACATCCGGATGAGCCCCGAGCAGACGACCCAAAACCTTGCCGCGGTAACACGAGATAGCCGCCAGCTGGACTTTTAGGGAACTAGCCGCAAGGCCCTTATCGAAACCATCCTGAAGAAAACTTAAAACGTCGGGCACTGAAACCGTCGCCGCCCGGACTCCCCGCCGGGAGCACCAGTCTTCAAAAATCCTCCAAATCCGAACGTAAGTAAGAGAAGTGGACGTTTTCCTCGCCCGCAGAAGGGTGGAAATCACCGCGGGGGAGTAGCCCTTCCTTTTCAGCCGAGCCCTCTCAATGGCCAAACCGTAAGCGAGAATCGATCCACTTGGGGCATCCGCAAGGGACCCTGAAGAAGAAGATCCGGTAGAGCGGGCAGGAGCCAAGGAACGCCGTCGCTCAACCGGACCAGATCGGCATACCAGGCCTCCGGGGCCAATCCGGGGCCACCAGTAACACGCGACCCCGGTGGCTCTCGATACGTTGTACGACCTGGCCGATCAGAGCCCACGGAGGAAAGACATAAAGAAGACCGGACGTTGGCCACGGCTGAATGAGAGCGTTGAGCCCCTCGGACATGCGCTCCCTTCGCCTGCTGAAGAAGCGCCCTGTCTTGGCTGATTGAAAGGTCGCCATGAGATCCATGATGGGTGGACCCCACCGCCGGACGATTTGTGCGTAAACCTGTGGGTTTAGCTCCCATTCTCCGGGGTCCACCCGCACTCTGCTGAGAAAATCGGCCTGGACATTGTCTACGCCCGCAATGTGAGCCGCCGAGATTGCTGGAAGGCGAGTTTGCACCCAGTTGAACAAGGCCGCCGCTTCTGCCTCCAGGGCCACGCTGCCGGTACCCCGTTGGCGATTGATGTAAGCTACAGTGGATGCATTGTCCGACAGGACTCTCACCGGCCGTCCGAGAACCAGGGTCTCCAGGTCCACCAGGGCTAGCCGGACTGCTCGCAATTCGAGACGGTTGATCGACCAAGAGGCCTCCAGGGGAGACCATTCCCCCTGAGCAAAGCGGGACTCGCAGTGAGCCCCCCAGCCGGTTAAGCTCGCATCCGTCGTGAACGGAACCCACAGAGGAGGCTCCAAGGGAATCCCTCGCGACAGGTTCTCGGCGGAGAGCCACCACCTGAGGGATCGGTGAACCGTCTTTGGGCAAGGCAATCTCTTGTTCAGCGAGTCGAACTGGTTGGACCAACGTCGCAGAAGAGCACTCTGCAGCGGACGCATGTGGAAGCGCGCCCAAGGCACCACCTCCAAGGTCGCCGCCATCGTGCCGAGGAGCCGCAGGTACCATCACGCCGATGGAGCTGGCATCCCCCGGAAAAGACGGACCAGAGCCCGCAACGCCAGCACGCGTCGCTCCGGAAGGCACACCAAGCCCTTTGCTGTGTCGAAGCGGACTCCCAGATACTCGAGATCCTGTGACGGAGACAGACAACTCTTGCATTCGTTCACCACCCATCCGAGGGACCGAAGGAGATCCACCACCCTGCTCGTGACTTGCACACACTCCCGACTGGACTTCGCTCGAATCAACCAGTCGTCGAGATATGGATGGACCAGGATGCCCTCCTTGTGCAACGCCGCCGCGACTACAACCATTACCTTTGTGAAGGTGCGGGGAGCAGTGGCGAGTCCGAACGGCATGGCCCGGAATTGAAAATGGCCCCACGGGAGCGCAAAGCGGAGAAACCGTTGATGGGAGGGCCGGATGGGAATGTGTAAATAGGCCTCTGTAAGATCGAGGGATGTCAAAAATTCCCCTTGACGCACCGCTACGATGACTGACCGCAGGGTCTCCATGCGAAAGTGCGGTACTCTGAGAGCGCGATTCACGCCTTTGAGATCCAAGATCGGACGAAGGGAACCGCCCTTTTTGGGAACCACAAAATAGATGGAGTAGCGACCTGCGCCTCTTTCCAAGGGCGGGACCGGAACCACGGCCCCCAGAGAGAGAAGCCGATCCAGGGTCACGCGGATGTCCCGCGCCTTTTGAGCTCCCTTGCTGGGAGACAGAACAAACGAATCCGGAAGTGGGTGCGCAAACTCTAGGGCATAACCTTCTTCTATAATCTGCAGCACCCACCGATCTGACGTAATTTGGGCCCAAGAAGGAAGAAAGTCGCGCAAACGACCCCCGATGACCGGGTCTTCCTCTAGAGCCCGCCTCGTTTCATTGTGGCTTGCGATTAAAGGAAGAGGCCGAGGAAGAGGCGGCTCCGGAGAAGCCCCTTCCCGCTCCTCTGAAACCACGAAACCCTTGATGACGGGTTCCAAAACGACCGCGCTGCGAAGTCCACAGCCGGGAAGAACGAAATCTGCGCGCATCCCGAAACTGGCCGCGCGCTGAGGTGGACGACCTATTAAGCTTAGGCTTATCCTCTGGAAGCCGACCACCCTTAGACTCACCGAGATCCTTCACCAACTTATCCAGAGCCTCACCAAATAACAACCTGCCCTTAAAGGGTAGTTTACTGAGGCGAGACTTGGAAGAACCGTCGGCCGCCCAATTGCGCAACCAGATGGACCGTCGTGCCGCTACCATGGAGGCCATGCTATTAGCTAGGGAGCGTATTAAATCATAACACAGATCCGCCAAGTAGGCCGATCCCGACTCCACGCGGGTAACGTCCAACAGCCCCTGTTGGTCCATACCGGACCCCGAGCGCAGGTGCTGCGACCATCGCAAACAAGCTCGAGCTACCCACGCCCCACAAATAGAAGCTTGTAACGATAAGGCGTTGGTCTCGAAGGCTTGCTTCAACAAATTATCAACCTTTTTGTCCTGAACATCCCTCAGGGCCGCGGCCCCTTCAACCGGGATGGTGGTTTTCTTAGTCACCGCCGAAACGGCAGCATCCACCCGTGGAGACTTAAACAAGTCCCTGTCCTTGTCTGCAAGGGGGTAAAGACGATTCATGGTCCGAATCCCTTTCAAAGCGGATTCCGGTTGCTCCCATTCCGCATGGATCATCTGCTCAACTACTCGGTGCACAGGAAAAACTACCTGGGCATCCCTGACCGCCTGAATGAGAGGATCCTCGAGACCCTCCTCCTCCAGCGGCCGCACCGCAGAGAGGTTAAGTGCTTGGAGAGACTCCGTGACCAAAGGTACCAACTCGTCCCTTCGAAACACCCGAATGATGCGAGCCTGATCTTCCAGCTCTGGAAGCTCTCCGTCTTCTAACTCCTCCGCCTCAATATCCGGATCCCCCTCAGTCTCGGAATCCGGGAGGCAAAGGGCGTCCTGATCCTGGTCCCCCAACCTGGGCCGCTTGACCGTGGGTTGGGAAGACCGCTGAACCCCCCCCCCGCGGATGCTGGGGGGAGAGAGGCGGGCCAAGCCTCCGGCAAATGACCAGACCGGCTTAAGCGGAAGGCCTGATGCATGAGAAGAACAAAATCCGGGGAAAAGTCTATAGGCGACGCTACCATAGCCGCCTGCTGGAGCTCAGGGACCGACGTATTAGACGCCGGGCCCAGACCAGAAGGAAGGATGCTCGGTGAAGGGACACTGTCCCCCGAAAGGGAAGGGTCCCCGGGCACATGCTGTTCCTTAATTTCAATAGGCAGCTCCAGTTCTGAAGAAACTGCAGCACAGCTCTTACAGATTCCAGAGTCAGTCATTGTACCTCTGCGGGAGCCACAAATTACACACTGAGGTTTGGCAGCCATGCCCAGGCCACCTGCTCTCAGGGAAAAATAAGGCAACAGGAACAGGGAAGCCCACACCAAGGGGACTAACCTTATTCAATTCAGCACAGTATTAAATTTAAAACCTTTTTTTTTTTTTTTACAGTAAACAAAATACTCCCCAGAATCCTAGGGGTGCCCTGAGCAAAATCGCCAGCAAAAGAAACCCCAAAAACACCAGGGGAACCCGTGCGCAAGTGTTAAAAAGTGCCCTTAAAAAGCACACTTTAGAAATCCAAAATGGCCGCCGCACTTTTTCACCCGCGGTAAAAAACGGCGCGAAAATACAAAGGTACCCAAATAATATGGAAAAGAAAGAAAACGACCCTCTAATACAGGGCAAGCGAAAAAAAGCAGGAAAAAGTGCAATTTGGAAGCCAGGGGAGCCGACAGAGCCTCTGCCCAAGCAAAGAACAGAGAGCTTAAAACAAGGAAAATTCCTACCAGCTCTGGGAACAGCAAGGAACTCAGCCCACTTCTCCAAGTGACAGGCAATGTTGCAGCCGGTATGGCTCTTCCCCGAACAGCCTTGGGGAGAGCTCAACCCAGGCTTCAGAGATTCCCAGGCAGAAAGGCAGGAGCCCAAGGCAGATCTGGCTTTCCCCAGAAAGTCCCCTGTGTCCTTTTCTTTTTTTTTTAAAGATACAGCTACCTAGCAAAAGAAATAGAATATAAAGGACCAGAAATAAACCCCAAAAGAACTAACTAACTAGTGTTGCTCCTTCAAGTGTCACTTAGCGTGCCCAGCAGGGGCACAGAAGTCCTCCAGCTGCAGGGAGACTGGACACACTGGGGACTTCTGGGAGCTCCTGCTGCATATATACTACAGAAGATTTGATTGGTCCAGTCTCCCGGCTGCAGGAGGAGGGGCACTACCCGATGTTGGAGGACTAAACTGGATTACCGAACAGGAACAGCAAGTTGGTTCCTCAAAAGGTAGACTCTTACAGACACATTGCAAGTATACCGTTCCTCGCAAAGTTAATCGAAAAAGAGGTGCAAAGGCAGTTACAAGACCATATCGACGCTGCTGCTCCACTGGACCCATGCCAGCATGGATTCAGTGAGTCCCATGGAGTGGAAACTCTCCTTACCACCCTCTTCAATAATATTATTACTGTTGTAGACAACATCCGGCAGGGGTGCGCACTCATTTTCTTAGACATTGCCGCAGCCTTCGACTCAGTAAGTCATGAGTTTCTCCTAGTGCGACTAAAAGAGAAAGGCATCAGTGGAACAGCACTTGAATGGTGCAGAGCATATTTGTCCGGAAGATAGCAGCACGTTCGATCTGGTGGAGCAACATCTGAACCATTTCATCAAGGCCAGGGAGTCCCACAGGGTTCTTCCCTCTCTGCCTTGATGTTCAACATATACATGCAACCCATTTGTAATATCGTTCGGTCATTCAATGTTAGTTGCATGATATACGCTGACGATGTTCTGCTCTATATGCCGTTCTCCATTGATAAATTTGACCTCTCCCCTCTAATCAATTGCTTCAATGCCATATCGGAATGGCTCCAGTCACAAAACCTAAGAATTCAACATAAGAAGACCGAGGTGCTCTTCATTACGAGGAACCTTAATTTCAGCCCTCCACAATCCTTGAAGGTGAACGACGCCGATCTACAAGTAAAACCCACAATACGGTACCTGGGTGTTATACTAGATCAAAACCTTGACATGAAGGCACATATAGCTAACACTGTAAGAGCTATATATTACAAGATCCGCTCACTCAGACATCAACGCCCTTTGCTTGAACCAGGGGACTTCCGTACAATCTACCAGGCTCTGATCATACCTCATTTTGATTTCGCCAATGCCATTTTACAAGGTCTCCCCCAATCCACATTAAATCCTCTACAGCTCGCAATGAATAGCGCAGCGAGAGTTCTTCTTGGTGCATCGTGGAGAGATCATGTGACGCCCCTTCTGAAGCAGTTACACTGGCTCCCTATACACGCCAGGACCGTCTTCAAGACTATGTTACTGACTTTCAAAGCAGTCAATAGTCTCTCCTCATCCTCACTAACCGACCTCATCCAAACCATAACCCCGAATAGATCAAGAAGATCCACATCCATAAATATGCTAACGATTCCGAAAGAATCAACAAGATGCACAGCAACGACAGCAAATAGAGCTTTTAGACTCTGTGCCCCAAGACTCTGGTACGCTTTACCAACTAACATCAGAGCAATCACTAACCTAGCCCAGTTTAGAAAGTTCCTCAAACATTACCTTTTCCTCAAATATTTCCCAGAGAACAATGAACTACAGCACCACTCAAATTCTCAGCTACACTAACACAGCTATGGAGCCAGGAGAACACACTTAGTTAGGTGTCCTGGATCATTTAACTACATGTTACTTTATATGATGACTCTAATGTGTAAATAGTTTCTCCTATGTATTCCAAGTTTGCTACCCTGTTATTTGTAACTCTCCCTTGTTATCCAAGTTTGATGTCCGGTTAATTGTAAACTCAGACACATGTTATCCTGTCTGATTTTTCTGTTCCATGTAAACCGCGCTGATGCAGAATAGTGCGGTATATAAGAAATTGTAATAAATAAAGAAATAAATAAAATATGTATAGCAGGTGCTCCTCCAGCCACCATTGTATCAGGGCATCCAGCCCTTCTGACATCCTTTCTCGTCTTCTGCTGAAGAATCTGTCTACCTTTGCTGATACGCATGTCGCCATAAGATCCATTGCCGGAGACCCCCAGCGTTGCACCAGTAAGTCGAACACCTCCTGATTGAGTACCCTCTCTCCTGGGTCCACCATGACTTGACAAAAAATTGGCTGTCACATTGTCCACTCCCGCTACATGCGCTGCCGATAACGTTTCCAAATGCGACTCGGCCCAACGGAGTAAATTGTCCGCTTCCTCTTCGAGCGCCACGCTGCCCGTGCCACCTTGGCGATTGATGTAAACTACCGCTGTGGCATTGTCCGAAAATACTCGGATTGCACTCCCCCACCAGCCACCGCTGAAGGGCCTTCAGAGCTAGAGTGACTGCTCTCAACTCTAACCTGTTGATTGTCCAAGACCTCTCCTATTCTGTACACTGGCCTTGCGCATACTGCCCTTCGAAGTGCGCTCCCCAGCTGAACATGCTTGCATCGGTCATCAATGCCCTCCAAACTGGTGCCTCTAGAGGCATCCCCTTTTCTAGACACCCTGGAGTCAACCACCACTGTAGAGACTGCCTCGCCTCTGGAGGACAGACCATCCTTTTGAACAACTGCTCGGACTGATGCGACCATCTCCTGAGCAGCGACCTCTGCAGCGGCCTCATGTGAGCTCTGGCCCACAGCACCACCTCTAGCGTGGCTGCCATCGTCCCCAATATTTGCAAGTACTGCCACGCTGAGGGAGCCCGTCTGTCCAGGAAGGCACGAACCAAGCACCTTAATTTGTTGATTCTGACTTGCAGCAGGTACACCCTGTCCCCGTTCGTGTCGAATCGAGCCCCCAGATATTCCAACTCCTGCGATGACTGTAACTTGCTCTTCGTGAGGTTTACTACCCATCCTAGTGACTGCAGAAATTGCACCACTCGAGAAAGGGTACAGGTAAATGGAGCTCACTCTGAGGAGAAGTAGATTACCTGTGGTGTGCCCCAGGGATCTGTCCTTGGTCCGATTATTTTTAACATCTTTGTTAGTGATATAGAGGAAGGGCTGTTGGGTAAGGTTTGCCTCTTTGCGGATGATACCAAAATCTGCAATAGAGTAGACACCCAGGAAGGTGTAGATAACATGAGGAGGGATCTAGCTAAGCTTGAAGAATGGTCTAGAATTTGGCAGCTGAAGATGATGTGTTAGAACAACTTGCAAAACTGAAAGTGAACAAGGCCATGGGACCGGATGGGATACATCCCAGGATACTGAAAGAGCAGGGCCGTTAAAGGATGTTTTCAACAGATCCTTGGAAACAGGAGTAGTTCCTCAGGACTGGAGAAGGACGGATGTGGTACCTCTTCACAAAAGTGGTGACAGGGAAGAAGTGACAAACTACAGGCCTGTGAGCCTTACCTCGGTGGTGGGAAAAATAATAGAGGCGCTTCTGAAAGAGCGAATAGTGGACTTTCTCAAACCAACAGATTGCATGATCTGAGGCAACATGGTTTTACCAAAGGATGATCTTGCCAAACAAATCTGATTGAGTTCTTTGACTGGATGACCAGAGAACTAGATCAGGGGCATGCGATGGATGTCATCTACCTGGATTTCAGCAAAGCCTTTGATACTGTTCCTCATAGGAGGCTTATTAATAAACTCAGTAGTTTGTGGATGGGTCCCAAGGTGGTGAACTGGATCAGAGATCGGTTGACTGACAGACAACAGAAGGTGATGGTAAATGGAGCTCACTCAGATGAAAGGTACCCCAGGGTTCGGTCCTGGGCCCGGCACTGTTCAATGTATTTGTGAGTGATATTGCTGAAGGACTGCATGGAAAAGTCTGTCTTTTTGCAGATGACATGAACATTTGCAACAGAGTGGACTCCCCTGAGGGAGTGGATAACATGAGGAAAGATCTACAGAAGCTGGAAGAATGGTCTAATGCTTGGCAGTTAAGATTTAATGCGAAGAAGTGTAGTGTCATGCACTTGGGAAGCAGAATTCCAGGGGAAATGTACGCAATAGGGGCCGAGAGGTTGGTGTGCACGGACCAGGAGAAGGACCTTGGTGTGATTATTTCTGCGGATCTCAAGGTGGCAAAACAGTGCGAAAAAAGCCAGGAGGATGCTGGGTTGCATACAAAGAGGAATTACCAGCAGAAAGGAAGAGGTACTAATGCCACTGTATAAGTCACTGGTGAGGCCTCACTTGGAATACTGTGTTCAGTTTTGGAGACCATATCTTGCAAAGGATATAAAAAGACTGGAAACTGTTCAGAGGAAGGCAACCAAAATGATTTGGAGCCTGCGTCAGAAACCTTATGAGAAGAGACTTGAAGACCTAAATATGTACACTCTGGAGGAGAGGCGAGACAGGGGAGATATGATTCAGACCTTTAAATACTTAAAGAGAAATACTGAACAAACAAACCTCTTCCAAAGATAGGGAAGCTATAAAACTAGAGAGCATAACATGAAGCTGCAAGGGGGTAAAATTGAAAGGCAATGTCAGGAAATACTTTTTCACTGAAAGGGTGGTGGATGCTTGGGATGCCCTCCCAATGGAAGTGGTGGGGGCAAATACAGTAACAGAATTCAAAATGGCATGGGACAGACACAGTGGATCCCTTTACAGCAACAGGATAAAATCAAAATAAACTTAACTATCTACTTTCTCAACATAAAGGGTGTCCTACACGGAGCGGTGGGTTCACCCCTAAAACAAAGACATGGGGAGGGGTGGCCTGCACAGAGCGGCAGGTGCACCTACTCTTGCATCTTACTGGGCAGACTAGATGGATCATACTGGTCTTTATCTGACTGACCTTTTCAATGCCTCGTTGGAATCGGGAGTGGTGCCAAAGGACTGGAGAGAGGCTCATGTGGTGCCTTTACACAAAAGCGGAAGTAAGGATGTGGTTGAAAACTACAGGCCGGTTAGTTTAACTTCGGTGGTGAGTAAATTATTGGAAACGCTGCTGAAAGAGAAAATAGTGAGGTTTCTGGAGTCCAGCGGATTACAGGATCCGAGGCAGCATGGATTCACCAGAGGCAGGTCTTGTCAGACAAATCTGATTGATTTCTGACTGGGTGACCAGGGAGTTGGACCGAGGGAGAGCCCTAGATGTGGTGTATTTAGATTTTAGTAAAGCCTTTGACACTGTTCCTCACAGGCGACTTATAAACAAACTGAGCACCCTAGGGATGGACCCTAAAGTTACTGCTTGGGTTAGAAATTGGTTGGGTGGGAGGCGACAAAGTGTACAAGTATTTGGAGCTCACTCTGAGGAGAAGGATGTTATCAGTGGTGTGCCCCAGGGATCTGTCCTTGGTCCGATTCTTTTTAACATGTTTGTTAGCGATATAGCGGAAGGGCTTTCAGGTAAGGTTTGCCTCTTTGCGGATGATACCAAAATCTGCAATAGAGTAGACACCCAGAAAGGGGTAGATAACATGAGGAGGGATCTAGCTAAGCTTGAAGAATGGTCTAGAATTTGGCAGCTGGGATTTAATGTTAAAAAAATGTAAGGTCATGCATTTGGGCTGCAGCAATCCAAGGGAGCAATATAGTATAGGGGGTGAAGTACTTTTGTCCACTAAAGAAGAGTGGGACCTAGGCATGGTTGTGTCTGATGATCTTAAAGTAGCTAAACAGGTAGAAAAGGCGATGGCAAAAGCTAGAAGGATGCTTGGGTGCATACGGAGAGGAATGGCTAGCAGAAAAAAGGAGGTGATAGTGCCTCTGTATAAATCTTTGGTGTGACCTCATTTGGTGTATAGTGTGCAATTCTGGAGACCGCACCTTCAAAAGGATATGAACAGGATGGAGTCGGTGCAGAGGGTGGCTACTAAAATGATTAGTGGTCTTCATTATAAAGCATATGAGGACAGACTGAAGGATCTTAATATGTACACCTTAGAGGAAAGGCGGGATAGAGGTGATATGATTGAGATGTTTAAATACCTCCGTGACATAAATGTTCAGGGAGAGAGCCTCTTTCAATTGAAAGCAAGTTCTGCTACGAGGGGACATGGGATGAGGGTGAAGGGAGATAGATTCAGGAGTGATATGCGGAAATATTTCTTTACGGAAAGAGTAGTGGATCCGTGGAATAGTCTCCCAGTGGAGGTGGTAGAGATGAGGACAGTAACTGAATTCAAAAACGTATGGGACAAACACAGAGGATCTCTAAAGGTAAAAAGGGGACTGTTGTAGTTGTTATGGAAAGACAGACTAGATAGGCCATGTGGTCTTTTTCTGTCGTCATATTTCTATGTTTCTATGTTTCTTATCTGCCGTCATTTACTATGTTACCAGTGGTATGCCCCAGGGATCTGTCCTTGGTCTGATTATTTTTTTTTTTTTTTTTTTTTTACTTTAAAGCTTTATTAAATTTTCCACCACATCATTTACATCAAGCAAATAAAAACATCCTGTTACATTCAACCATATTCCTTCCACCCCTTCGGTCCGATTCTTTTTAACATTTTTGATATTGATATAGCGGAAGGGCTGTCGGGTAAGGTTTGCCTCTTTGTGGATGATACCAAAATCTGCAATAGAGTAGACACCCAGGACGGTGTAGATAATATGAGGAGGGATCTAGCTAAGTTTGAAGAATGGTCTAGAATTTGGCAGCTGAGATTTAATGTTACAAAATGCAAGGTGATGCATTTGGGCTGCAGCAATCCAAGAGAGCAATATAGTTTAGGGGGCGAAGTACTTTTGTCAACCAAAGAAGAGCGGGACCTAGATTGTGCTTGATGATCTTAAAGTAGCTAAACAGGTAGAAAAGGCGATAGCAAAAGCTAGCAGGATGCTTGGGTGCATAGGGAGAGGAATGGCCAGCAGAAGAAAGGAGGTGATAGTGCCTCTGTATAAGCCTTTGGTGAGACCTTATTTGGAGTATTGTGTGCAATTCTGAAAACCGCACCTTCAAAAGGATATAAACATTGGTGGAGTCAGAACAGAGGATGACTACTAAAATGGTTAGTGGTCTTCATTATAAACCATATGAGGACAGAATTAAGGATCTTAATATGTGCACCTTGGAGAAAAGGCGGGATAGAGGTGATATGATTGAGATATTAAAAAACGTCCGTCGAATAAATGCACATGAGGAGAGCCTCTTTCAATTGAAAGCAAGCTCTGCTACGAGGGGACATGGGATGAGGGTGAAAGGGGATAGATTCAGGGGTGATATGCTGAAATATTTCTTTAAGGAAAGAGTGGTGTATCCATGGAATAGTCTCCCAGTGGAGGTGGTAGAGATGAGAACAGTATCTGAATTCAAAGAAGCATGGGACAAACATAGAGGATCTCTAAAGGAAAAAAGAGGACTGTTGTAGTGGTTGATATGGAAGGACAGACTAGATAGGTCATGTGGTCTTTTTCTGTGGTCATATTTCTTTGTAATGTTATTACTTACCAGAAGGTGTTTTGTCACCCTTTGACGGCTACACAATATTCTTTGACCAATTTTATCAACTGCAATTCAGACAATGTGATATATATAATCATCTGTCTGTATAATCTTTTTTATGTGGGAAAAAACAATAGAAGTGTGAAGACACACATTATTGAACATAAAAGTTGTCTGAAACGTAATATCAGTCAAAAAACATTAATAGAGCATTGGATCATGGCCAAACATAAGATCTCAGACTTAAATGTTTTAGTATATAAACAGGTACACCCTCATTGGAATGAGGAGACAGTGACAAGACATTGATTAGGTTAAAACAGAAAACTATTTTCCAGATGAACATGGGATTTAACCAAGAACTGGATCTGTCAGTGTTTTTATAGACACACCTATGGTATATTCCACATCATATAACGTGTTCCTGCATATTTCTATTTATAATTATATATTTTTTAGTACCACTTGATGTTTTTTTATACAATGCTCTCTGGATTTTAGTATCATGTATTTATCTATTTATTTTTTTATGTATTTATACATATCTCAGTTTTATGGTTTTACTTTAGTTTTTACTTAGTATTCCATCTGTTTTTTAAGTCAGCCTTTGGATTTTTTACCTTAAGGCTGAATACAACATGATACTTATGGCACCTTGATATTTGCGTCCTTGAGACCCCCCCCCCCCCTTTGACCATCGATTGCGTGAAGATTTTTTCAAATACATACTTTCTTCTGCATTGCATTTTGTTTTTGCTGTTTTTTCATAGTAGTTACTATTGTTTTTTATAATAATATTACTATTCTAAACATTCATTATTATTACTGGCATTTAAGATCTCTTGTCCTATGATACATCGATAGATGTAGTTCAGTGGCAGATGCTTTGTGCATGTGCCCATAGTTGCGAACAGATTGATTATTTCTATTCTTATGCATGATCTTCAAATGAGCCGTTTATGGGACACCCTCATTGGTTACATTCAATGTGAGCCTAGACTAGTATTCAACATGTCTCAATATGGCACAATTTGTAGATTATGACAAGTATATATGTTTTTTTAAGTATTTTGTTTTACTTAAGTCTCATTTTGACAAGAATTTTATTATTTTATTCCATATTTATTTTTTTAGTGCGAGTTAAGAGTGATGTGTAACATGGTCCTATGTGGCACAGTTTTAATTATGATCAGCATATGCAGTTTATAATCTAGTATTTTTTTCGAGTGCTGCTTGCTTTTGATATGATCACAGCAGGACATTCGTTAATATTGTGGGAGATTACTAGATACGACTGACTCGACCGCCATTCATTTTAAATGACAATGTGTCGTCATTGCTACCTCACTTTGCACATGTAGTTAAAAGGCTAGTCATCAGTGCTAGTCTCTTTTAATGCTTTCACTTGAATGAGAGGTAAGAGCCACTTTGACTGTTCTATCTTTTATTGATATTTTCATGAGACATGATATGGTCATAAGGCAAGATGTGCGAGGGTTTTATTGGGTTTTCATTTTATTTTTTTCCCCCGCATACAACTGTGTAGTCTGGTTTAATCTCCTCTAGCTTTCTGGCAAGAGATCAGTTGCAAGTTCCCCCACTTAGCTCAGCGTTCTTAAGACACTATTATGGAAGATATTTATACATGTTCATAGAATAATTATTTCCATATTAACCAATTCCTATTCTATTTGAGATTGGTTTGTTTCCAATTTATAGAAAGAATATACTGTATATTTAATAATAACGAATAACAGTGCTCCCTTTTGATCACTATGTGGGGTAGGCTTTTTAGCTGTGGCAGACAGTATCTAGTACATTTATAAGTTTCATTTGCAAATAATCTAATGTTTTAGGAATTTATGATTAAATTGAGATACAGAGCTTCCATGTAGAGTAAATTTTTTGGGCAGAGATTTTAATGTGGGTTCCCCTTCTTCCACACAGCTTAGATAGTGCCCCCTGATCTCAATAGTTTGTCTATAAATCGTCTTGGCTTAGGTGATGATTTCTTCTTTCTTTTTCCCCTTTTTTATTTATGGTTTTTATGGCACTTTATCTAGATTTGCTGAAATAGTTCACAATTACATACAAAGTGTCTCCTGTAAGTGGTGAGTCCACTGTCTATATATTGTTTATGTACCACTCAATATAAAATGTACAACTTCTTTCATTATCTGCAGTTGGTGATTCATTATGTTTTTTATTATTGGATGTGATTATTAATAACTTCATGTAAAATGTACACTGTGTGTTATCATTCGATATGCTTTTATATTATATATGCACTCATTAATGTATATATATTTTTATACTTTCTTTTTATAGTTTCTTTTTTATTATTTTTTTATATACTATTTATATATGTTCATATTCTTAGGCTCTTTTTTGGCATGCACTTTTTCTACTTTTTAACAATTTAGATTTTAAAATGCTGAACAATGTTGTTTTATTGTTGCTTATGTATTTATAATTTGTTTCTTATGTGCATGTTTTACAAGGTCGAAGTCCCCTGAAGAAGGCCACAAGGCCGAAACACATGTAGGGTAGACCTGGTGACACCTAATAAAGCTCTAGTCCTCCAGTGGCAGTTTCTCCTGCTCTTTTTTGTTTCTGTGGTTCTGCAGGGGGGGGGGGGGTGCCTCTCCTTGCTCCATTGATACCAGCATGTACCAAGACAGCAGATTCCTCCCCAGTGCTATCTAAGACCTTGTCTAGGTGGTGTGTGAGGCCCACTATCTTTGCACCAGGTAGGCATGTTACCAGGTGATCCTCATATCCACCAGCCACCCAGCTATTTACATGTCTAATGATCAAATATCAAATAACGAACTATAACGACCGTCCTAACCCTCCCCTCATGGGCACACGGCCCTGGAGAAATCTCCTCAGTGCGAGAGGATTTTAAATCACCTGGAGGACAGGTGTTAGCTACAGGATCACTTCCTGCCAACCATTGTGATGCTGTCCTGTCACATTGCCGCTCTCCTCCATGGCAACAGGGAGGTTGCCAGACTGGAGATGGGACTTCAGCATTACATCCTTGTAGGTCTCGTCTATATACCTCTCTGTCTTCCTTATGTCCTCCAAGTCTGCTACTCTAGCTTCCAGAGATTGGACTCATTCCCTGAGAGCAAAGAGCTGCTTGTCTGCGCTTTGCTGCTACACTTGCACACCTAAGACCCCTCAACAACTGGGAGAAAATCATACATGTGACACTCAATGCAAAAGACTGGAAAGCTCCCATTTCGCTGCTGGACTGCTGTCTGCATCTTAGTTTTAAGGTTTTGTTCATCTATTAAAGTCGTTTACTTACTTAGGTTTGCAGGGGATACTTATACTAATACAACTATACCTTATATGTTAAATGGACTTGTTCACCTCAAGACTAATTAATCTCAGGTCCTTAATAAATGTATTTCTGATGAGGATAACCAGCCGCACCTGAAAGTGATTATGGTCACCTCCCCCCTTTAATAGGTTTAAGAGCCTATAAAGCTAAGATTATCTCAGGGGTGGGTGGAAATAGGGGTGGGAGGGAGGGAAAGAAAACTCACAAGTTGGCTTGCTACACAGTGTCCTGACCTGTGCTTCTAAGGTAAAGTCTTACCAATTTCCTAGGTGAGTCACACAGCCCTTGGTTTGATAGAAGGGGCATTTCAAATTGCTCCTTTGATTTAGCACTTGCCCTTAACACCTTTTTAAGACAACTTCACAGATCTTTTGCTTCCTAACTGGAAGGCCTATTTGTAAAGGTCACTAGAAACAAGTTTAGTACTTTGTATTCAGAGACTATTTATTCTACTTGTATGCTCAGCTATACTCTGATTTGATTTAAAAAAAAACCTCTAGAAATAAAGTTATTTCAATAACTATTTACTCAATTTTTCTTTTTACGCTAAGCTATACTCTGATTTTATTTAAATGAAAAGCTCTCTGGTGGTACTAAGACCTGACTGACTCAGCAAACAAACTGAATTCTAAAATACACAGATTTATTTGCTTTAACCCAATGATTACCCTTTTTCACCAAGATTTAGAACAGACTTTGTATATGTTAGTGAAAGCAGAAAGTATGGAGGTGAAAATTTAAGAGGTGAGGTGCAGCAGTCGATACAATGCATGCAAATCTATCTCATCCATATTAATTGTAATTATTCTGAAAACGAGACTGGCTAGGGGGTACACCAAGACTGATTTGAGAACTACTGATCTAGCAAAATTGAAAATGAAGGGAGCTGGGGAAAGTTTTGTTGGCCCCACTTACAGTATTATTCAATCATTCTTTGAAGAAAAATGATTCCAATGGACTTGAAATAAGCAGGTACCTTTCCACTTTACAAAAATGTGAAGAGGGAAGAGGCTACTAACTACAAAACAATTAGACTGGTCTCAGTAGTAGGTAAATTAAAAAAAAAAGAATAATGGAGCTTCTTGAATCCAGGAAACTATTAGACTAAAGATAAAATATTTTATCCCAGATCATGTTAAATAAATCTGATCAATTTCCTTGATTAGGTGATCACAGGAGTAGTGCAGGGGGAATACTAGAAATGATGTGCTTATATTTCACTAAGGCAGTAAGATCAGCAGTAAGCAGATTTAGGGGCCCTTTTACTAAAGGGTATTAGCTGCAAGCATAGGTCTGGTATGCACTAAAGGCACACATTGGACACACGTTGACCATTGGTCCAGGGCCATGACATCTAGCACTGATGAATTTTGGTACATGGTACATTAGGGCTGCAAGTGCGAGAGTTAGAGGCAGAGAGTAGGTGGAGTGAGTGCTGCGCTACCTGCACAGCAGTAAAGTAGCATGGGTGCACTCACTGCCACCTCCATAAGTTGCATTAAGTGCACCCACGCTATTTTCATGCAGTGGCAGAGCCATGTGGATCAAGGAACCTTTTGGTTGCATGCTTTCCATGCTCCTGGCAGTTAACGCTGTGATGTTGCCTTAACATGCCATGGATTCATAGAAACATAGGCTATGTGGTCTTTTTCTGCCGTCATGTTTCTATCTAGCCTGTCCTTCCATATCAACCACTACTTTTTTTCCTTTTGAGATCCACTGTGTTTGTCCCATGCTTCTTTGAATTCAGATACTATCCTCATCTCTACCACCTCCACTGGGAGACTATTCCACAGATTGGCCACTATTTCCGTAAAGAAATATTTCTGCATATCACTCCTGAATCTATCCCCTTTCACCCTTATCCCATGTCCCCTCATAGCACAGCTTGCTTTCAATCGAAAGAAGCTCTCCTCCTGTGCATTTATGCCATGGAGGTATTTAAACGTCTCAATCATATCACCTCTATCCCGTCTTTCCTCTAAGATGTACATATTAAGATCCTTAGGTTTGTCCTCATATGCTTTATAATGAAGACCACTAACCATTTTAGTAGCCACCCTCTGTACTGACTCCAGCCTGTTTATATCCTTTTGAAAGTGCGGTCTCCAGAATTGCACACCATACTCCAAATGAGGTTGCACCAAAGACTTATACAGAGGCATTATCACCTCCTTTCTTCTGCTGGCCATTCCTCTCCTTCTGCACCCAAGCATCATTCTAGCTTTTGCTGTCGCCTTTTCTACCTGTTTAGCTACTTTAAGATCATCAGACACAATCATGCCTAGGTCCCACTCTTCTTTAGTGGATAAAAGTACTTCACCCCCTATACTACATCGCTCCTTTGGATTGCTGAAGCCCAAATTCATGACCTTCCATTTTTTAATATTAAATCACAGCTGCCAAATTCTAGACCATTCTTCAAGTTTAGCTAGATCCCTCCTCATGTTATCTACACCTTCCTGGGTGTCTACTCTATTGCAGATTTTGGTATCATCCGCAAAGAGGCAAACCTTACCCGACAGCCCTTCCGCAATATCACTAACAAAGATGTTAAAAAGAATTGGACCAAGGACAGATCCCTGGGGCACACTAATGGTAACCTCCTTTTCCTCAGCGTGAGCTCCATTTACCTGTACCCTTTGTTGCCTCAAACTCAACCAATTTCCAACCCAAGCAGTAACTTTGGGGTCCATCCCTAGGGTGCTCAATTTGTTTATAAGTCGCCTGTGAAGAACGGTGTCAAAGGCTTTACTGAAATCTAAATACACCACATCTAGGGCTCTCCCTCGGTCCAACTCCCTCGTCACCCATTCAAAGAAATCAATCAGAATTGTCTGACAAGACCTGCATGTGTGAATCCATGCTGCCTTGGATCATGTAATCTGCTGGACTCTAGAAATCTCACTATTTTCTCTTTCAGCAGCTCTTCCAATAATTTACCATCGAAGTTAAACTAACTGGCCAGTAGTTTTCAACCACATTCTTACTTCCGCTTTTGTGCAAAGGGACCACATGAGCCTCTCTCCAGTCCTTTGGAACCACTCCCGACTCCAACGAGGCGTTGAAAAGGTCAGTCAGTGGAGCTGCTAGAATGTCCCCAAGTTCCCTCAGTATTCTAGGGTGTATCCCATCCGGTCCCATCGCTTTGCTTACTTTAAGTTTAGCTAGTTTCTCACGAACACAGTCTTCTGAAAATTGTTCAAGATGCCCCTTGCTTCTGTTCCTGTTTGTGGGTGTTTTCTACGGTCCTGCTCCTGGTTCTTCATCTGTGAACACATAACAGAAATATTTGTTAAATAATTCCACTTTATCCTCATCAGCTTCTACATATTCCTCCCTTTCACACTTGAATCTGACAATACCACTTTTGCCTTTCCTCTTCTCACTAACATATCTGAAAAATGTCTTATCCACCCATTTTATTGCATTGGCTATTTCCTCCTCTTTTTACATAGTAACATTGTAATATAGTATATGACGGCAGATAAAGACCAGCATGGTCCATCTAGTCTACCCAGTAAGATGGCATGAGTAGGTGCACCTGCGGCTCTGTGCAGGTCACCCCTCCCCATGCCTTTGTTTAGGGGTATACGTACCGCTCAATGTAGGTCACCAAGAAGTTGAAGGTTTATTAGTGTTACTTAACCAAAATTTCAGATTTCATAGGGACATTCATAGGGACATTTTTGAATCTTTGCTTTCCTGACTATTTTGCTAGCTTCTGTAGGTTTTTCCAAATATAGTTGCCTGTCTTCCTCTCTCTGTGATCTCTTGTATTTCATGAAGACCTCCCTCTTTTTCACATTTTCAGCTACTTCTTTCAAAAACCATAACGGTCTCCTTTTCTTTTTACCTTTATTTACCATTTTAGCAAAAAGGTTGGTTGCCCTTAAAATATCCTCTTTCAGTTTTGCCCACTGTTTTTCTACATCCCCCAGCTGTTCCTATCCCGCTAATGACTCCCTGAGGTATTGGCCCAACTTAGCAAAATTAGTTTTCCTAAAGTCTAAGACTCTTGCTTTTGAATGGATTCTAACAGCCCTAGTCCTAATACTGAACCACACCATCTGGTGATCACTGGATGCAAAATGATCTCCCACTATATCATCAGAAACACTTTCACCATTGGTATGCACCAAGTCCAGTATGGCCCCTTCACGTGTGGGGTCTCTTACCAATTGTCTGAATAGTTCTCCCTGTAGAGAATCCAGGATCTCCTTACTTCTAGATGATACTGCAGTCGGAATGTGCCAATCAACATCTGGCATATTGAAATCTCCTATCAGTATCACTTCCCCTTTCCTAGCAATGCTGCGTATGTCTTCAACTAACACTCCGTCCACCTCTTCCTCCTGTGAGGGGGGTCTGTATCACGCCAATGCAAATAGATTTCTCTTTCTCTCTTTCTAGTTTAACCCACAGTGCCTCCTCTCTCCCTTTTAAGCTCTGTAGTTCCAAAGTTTTAATATTATTTTTTACATATAGTGCCACTCCTCCTCCCCTTCTTCCTACCCTGTCCTTTCTGAATAAAGTATAGTCTGGTATAGTTACATCTCAGACATGGTTTTCTGTGAACCATGTTTCTGTAACTGCCACTAAATCCAAGTCAGTATCTCCCATTAAAGCTTCAACATCTGTGCTCTTATTTCCCATGCTATGGGTGTTTATACACACTGCTTTCCATATGTTGTCCCTTTTACCCATTTTCATAAAGGTATTTAATGTTTCACTTACCTGGAGGCTTTCTTCACCCATTTCCAATGAATCTAGTTTAAAACCCTCTTCAGTAGATTAGCCATTCTGCTATTGAAAACACGTCAACCTTTATTGGACAGATGAATGCCATCTCTGCTCTGCAACCCTTGGAACAGCATCCCATGGTCCAAGAAACCAAAACACTCTCGATGACACCATCCACGCAGCCATGCATTCATCTCCAGGATGCAAGCTTCTCTGCCTTGGCCTTTACCCTCAACAGGGAGGATTGACGAGAACACCACCTGTGCCCCTATCTGCTTCACCCTCTGTCCCAGAGCCATGAAGTCACTTTTGATACACTCAGAGGCAATGTTCCCTCTAATTTTCTGTAGGCTGTGTGCGCATAAAATATCAGCTGTGCAACCTTTGAAGGAAGGTTAAGTTTTTGTGCGCCACATAACGACACTCGGAGTTATATACTTTAAAATTTGACTACACGTCAGAATACAGTATGTACACCACATTGATTGCACTAGAAAATATTGTAGAACTTGTGAAAACCGTAAATACACAACAACTTTTAAATTTTAAGACGTCTGTGTTGTTTTCTATCAGAATCAGAACCGTAATTTTTGTGCGCTCTGTTGTAAAGTATGTGCGCTCGCTTGGCGAGGTGTGTGCGCGCGCACATGCGCACAGCTTAGAGGGAACAGTGCTCAGAGGGATACCCGACAGTATCATTTGTGCCATTTGTAATAGTCAGTGGGCTTGATGAGTCTTGGCAAACTCTCTGTAACATCTCAGATTTTGGCACCTAGCAGACAGCACACCTCTCTGGACATCAAGTCTGGTCGGCAGGTGGATGCCTCAGTACCTCTCAGAAGAGAGACACCAACCACCACTACCCTTCGCTTCCTTGTGGTCACTGATTCTGCAACTTTGGGGCAGTTGAGCTCTGGTTCTTCCCTTTCCAGGGATGCTTTCAACTCCTCCACTTCCAGGGCTGCATAATGGTTCTTCAGTTCAAGAGCTGGAGAAGTTGGATTGGTGATTTGCAGGCCCTGGTGACTTGTGTCCAACCTTCGTCATTCTGTAGGCACCGATCTTCTCCTCTGCTGGAGAGCTTGGGTGTTGCAAGAAGCATGTCATCAATGTACTTCTCACTGTCTTGAATGCTCCTCAGCCTCGCCACCTCCTTCTTCTCTGAGTTCCTCCACTTGTTTCCTGAGAACTTCATCATGCAGGCACCCTGCACATGGAACCGGTCCTGCAACTGGCATTGGGACCGCTGTCTGGACAGAGGCAGAAGCTGTAACGGGGGCAACAACTTTAGTGATATGATTTTTCCCTGCCATTGTTCAGTTTGTGGAGCTTAGGTATCTGTTAAAGCAAGAGAGATCTACCTGCTGGTTTCCCAGCTGTCCTTTCAGAGAAAAAGCAGTTAAATCTCTTTAAGTGGTGTTCAAAATGTGCTGTTCCGTGTATAGTTAATTGGGGAGGTGCCCTATAAAGCAAGATTGCTCACTAGGGGTGGGTGGGAATTGCACTAGGAGGAATAAAAAGTTTGTATGCTGTAAACTCTGAAAAATCGCCTCCTCTTCTTCCCATGGGGGTTCTGACTGAAAATTGGACAATAAGCTTTATTTCTGATACAGAAGCATAACCTTTTCAAACTATAAATGAAAGCTCCTTGAAATAATGTTGCAGATCCAGCGAGAGAGGTTGGTACCACTAGATCAGGATATGAAGGTCTACCGTGCATGTCTTTTTCCACTAGATGTCAGCCTGAGACCGGATTTATTTTTAGAGGTTATGTTGTTGGACGCCTGTCCCTAGAACAGTTTGTAAAGCATGGACTGTTCGTGTGGATGGTATCTGAAGTCTTGTACGTGAACAGATACATTTTGTAGGACATTATCACCAGATATGAAAGAAAGAACCAAATGATACCTTCCCAGATTAAACAGTAATTTTGGGACGTGAAATACGCGCATCTAGGGTTTGCCTGCAATGCGGCCATATTCAGAAATATATGAAGGTAAGTGTACTTATTTCAAGTTAGTATGCTATGGTTTGTCGTCTCCCCGTTAAACGCTGCGGGGGTTGTGGGGGGAGGGAGTATCCAGTGTTCATTGGATTGCTACGTGTAGCTTGAAATACAATCTAATGGTAAGCTCTCACTCGTTTTCTTTCTTCAAATTCAAATTGGCAAAGCGATGTGCCTGCCTAAATGTATCCGCAGCAATCTGTTGCCGAGCTGCAAACCCAGATTAGGCCCTTTGGGTGTAAATTACGACCATTAAAGTATCCGGTTTCCATTAGTACAGCTGCTCTTCCGATTCATATTTGATGCAGCACAGGCTCTTCCTGCAGAAGAAACCAAGCTGTCAGTCTGCAGACAGATTTCAGTTGGTGCAGTGGGGGATGCCCCCTCCCTCTCTCGTATTACTAAGATCTCAGGTCATAGCAGACGTCGCTGCAGACTGATTGAACTGATGCAGCACGAATAGCTTTTTCCACTGGAGGGTGGTTACAGAGAGGGGAGAAGCATCGGTGCTACTCCCAGATCTCTCGCGCCAGTCACTCACCCACCTAGCCGGCTAGACATCACGTGCCTATCGGAGAAAAAAAAATCTTGCCTGCGCCTGGGCACCTGCAGAGAGGCAGGGAAAGTGCAAAGCAGCGGCGAGGGAACAGGAAGCAGAAATTGGTTGGTATTTAGCTCTCCTGCATCGGTTATGGAGGGTCACCGCAGCTGCTTGAGATCTGTAGCTTTCGTTTACATACTGCATGTGAGTACAGGGTCTGGGTGGCTATTTACAGTCTGGCCGAAGAAACTGTAGGTTGGAAACTAAGCTAGGGTCCCCTCCCCCACACTCTGCATTTTTTCCAGAGGTATTAGCATACAATGAACATTGTTGTGAGAGAACACGAAGGCATGCAGTTATATTTCTGCCGATTGTTAGTAGATTAAAATAAGTCACAAAGGTGTGAGCCATTTTTGGAAGCAATAGTATATTGCAAGGTTATGGTTGGGTTTATTTCCTTATTTATTTTTTTGAGTGTGTGTGCATATACAAAAGCTTTTATGAAGACTTCTGTGCCTTTATTGTTTAGATGTATTATGCTTCAGTAAACGTACCTCCTAGCCCCAGTTTTCACTTTACAGAATGATAAACAACTGTCAGGTTAACCTCTGCCACTGTTCTCTGGAAAGGCATCCCTTGAGTCTAGAACTCCAGTTTTGAGTAAAAAATTAGAAATATGAATGAGTATCATCTATTACTGAAAATCATATAGTATACAGAATTCTAGAAAAGTAAAGGTGTTGCATCCATTTAAACAATTTAAATATCTATGTTTTGGCAAAGACCATGGTTGATCTGACTGTACCTGTGGAATAGTTCTGTTAATGAAGGAACAAATCAGGATTCCTGGCAAACATTGTCTTTTGTCATTTATTTATTTATTTAACAGTATTTCTAAACCGCCTTATCATAATAATCAAGGTGGTATCACAGCAAACAATCTGGTAGTGTGAGTGTGTTATACATGCAGTGAGGGTGAAAATTTAGTTGGGTGCGTGTTGTGTTGTGTGCTAGATTAGTTTGAGTTATGTACAATGTGGGCTATATACAGTGGTGCTAAAAACATCTTATATACATACAGTGTTAGGCGGTGACGTGTGCTGATATACAGCTATTTAGACTATGTGATGTGTCCATAGTGTTCTATGAACAGCATGGTTTTCAGCTGTTTCCTAAAGTCCTTGAGGTCTGTAGTTGCCCTCAAATCGTCCGGTAGTTTGTTCCATATTGTTGGAGCAGCCATGGAGAGTGCTCGGTCTGTTGTGTCCTTGCGTGTGTGTTTGTATTCACTTGGGGTGCTGACTCGGTTGTGAGTTTGTTTTCTTCTTGGACGTGTACTGGTGTCTGGTTGTATGAGGGTGTGCAGGCTGTTGGCTGATGTGTGCTGTTTTATCTTGTATAGGTTTATGATAGTTTTTTATCTGATGCGTGCACTGATTGGAAGCCAGTGTAAGTCCTTTAAGGTGGGTGTGATGTGCTCCTGTCTTGCAGTTCCGGATATGATTCGTGCTGCGGTGTTTTGTGCCAGTTGGAGTGGTTTGATGGCTTGTTTCGGTAGACCAAGGTATATCGGATTGCAGAAGTCCAGTAGTGGGGTTATCAGAGCTTGACATACGGTGTGCATAGGCCACTGTCATTTGATCTTCTTTTAATTCTTCAGCAAATAGTTTGTCCAAAACGAAAGTGCCAAAAGTGTGAGATACTGTGCCAGTGAGGATCACTATAGTTCCTCTTGCTGCCCAGACAAGACTGTGTGTAAATACAGGGTGGCCCAAAAAAAGTGAGAACATCTCGTAGCATATAAGTTATTTAAAAATTAAAAAAGACAGATGTAAACGATTGACAAATTAAAAAAAAAGATGGTGACTGGAAATTGTCGAAATAAAGACGTTATATAGCTAAAAAAGGTAAATAAGTAAACTATTTAAGCTTTTAATTTACGAGATGTTCTCACTTTTTTGGGCCACCCTGTATATATATATATATATATATATATACATATATACACACACACTGTATATTATCTTTTTGACCTGATTCCACTTTATTTTGGTTTAATTGCACAGTTTTTGACTGTCTATTGGAAATAGTTTCTGTATTATCCTGACATTACTGCTTTTAACTTCTGCTGGAGCGTAGGTATAAGTGGATTTTTAGTTTATAAAACATTTTACCATTTCTGGCTTGTTAAGACATGTAGGGGTAGTATTTTGGCTAACTCGCAGTATTTGACTGTCTTCAGTAAACACTTAACTTACTTTATGCATACATCAAAAATACTTAATGAATATTGCCACAGTAGAGAAGAACCCCGAAGTCCAACTTTTTTTTACTTAAGAGAAAACAAGACTGCATAAACAAAACAGAGTTGTCTCTTATGTCTGACCTGAGTAAGTATGCTGTGCCTAGATTAAGAACATTGGTAGGACAGACAGAGAATGGCAGGCATATTGCAGTTCATTCTTTCTTTACTTATGAATATATCATAAACATCTTAAGTGACTGACAGTTGGAGTATCTGAGTAGTATAATGGTAAGAACAGCTGATTGGGAACTCAGGAAGCCAGGGTTGAAATCCTGTTTCTGCATCAATGGGCAAGCATACTGGATGATGTCATCCTCCAGGACAAACTGGGTTGTGGCACATTCTTCCTTGCTTAGGGGGTTTCTCCTTTTGAAGTATCTAAGCATGCTCAGTCTCCCCTATATAAGCTGTGCGCCTCCTCCTTCCTTTCAGTCTTTTATAGCATGCCCTGCCCTCCAGAGGATCCTCACTCATCCAAAAACCTGTCTCCCTAGTAAGGCTTAATCCTAGCATGTACCCCAAATCAACACCTGTTGCCCTGGCATAGGGAATGGAAATCCAAATAATGATCTTTTTAAACCTCCTGTATAGGTTTCTTAAAGAAAGTATTGTTCTGTTTTTGTCCAAGGGGAGCGAACCAACAGGGCCAACCCTGATCACTTCCACTCATCAGGCCATGGAGGGGACCCATAGGATAAGGTGATAAGTCCAGAACTCCACTCTACGTTTTACCATTCCTCCCCCTTATCAGAGGATGTGGGGTAGTGTTCCCTGGACCCTGAGAGAGACAGCTCAGCCAGCAGCGCCATACCTATGTTCTGCAAGAGTCTCATGATCCTCCTCTTGAGGAACTTGCTCCAGAAGAAAGATCAGATGATAAATCATATCCCAGATTCTAGGCCAAGATGTTTAGAACACTGGAAATGAGAACAGCTGAGGCCCCAAAGTTTAAAGGGGGCTTCCAGGCAAACCTACAGGCTATAGTGGCACCTAAGGAGGCCCTAGCTCTCCTAGTGCATCAAATTTTACAAGACCTCCAGTTGAGCATCTGGAGGATGCCTCCCTTCTCCCAAACAACTCCAGATGCCTAGAATCCAAACAGAACTTCCACATAGCACCAGGCCATAGCCATTCCCAGGTTTCTCACCAGTCAGTGGTCTCTGTGGCAGCTGTCAAGTGATACAGAATGGTGAAGCTGAATGGCAGTGCTCCCCCAAACAAATATCTCAAGATCCTGGACATAGTAGGTAGGAAGGTCCAATATTAACCATGAAGATTCTAACTTATCTGCTGCAGATTCTTCATTATCATTACAGGTTAATGCGGCAAACCACTGACATAAAAATCACCCTCTGAAGTTACCTAGGAGCAAACTGCTCAGTTTCACCTCTCCAAGATTGTTGTTCTATGAAGAAGTTTGGAATCATTCTGATATGAAGCTGGCTTGTTGTATCTGGAATAGTGAAATGTGGACCATTAATTGATTTGAATGGAGGGACTATCAAACCTCAAGTTTATAAGATAAACTGAGATTTTTACACTTTTGATACATTGATAAGTTTACTAGACTCAATTTCTTCAGATTTAAATCAAATTGATCTTTGATATTCAAATTTAGAAGACTTAACTCATCAATTATGTTATAGGGATATTTTTAGAACAATTTTGTTCATTTTTTAACCTCTGAGGTCTTTTACTCCTAGTATTTTAAATAGTTTATTAACAGATGTTTCATATACAATTGTAAAACATGAAATTTAGGAAAATAGGTTGGCAGGACTAAGGATTGATTGAAGATGAAACTCTAAAACTGCCTTTCATATGAATTTAAAATGGGTATGAAGGATTACTCTGTTACGGAGGAATTGTGTGTAGGGGGAATAGTGCACTAGGGTCTGTAGCTTGCTAACTCTTCTTGCAGAGCCAATGGTGACTGAAAAATAGAGTTTTCCAAAATAGATGCCTTAATAAGGTTTCCCTAATATTCTTCTTAATCTTAAGGCTAGTCTATACACGCCTTTGATTGCTTCTGTGCCCTCCTTTATTACCTGCAAAGGTATATGGAAGAGTTCCCAAGTTAGTTATGTTTAACCCAAACAAGCCCAGTTTCCAAGCATTTAAGTGCACCCTGTCATCTGTGGCAGAAAAGTAGAAAGCATCAGACAGTTCACTCTCGGGCACAGGATTCTCTTCCCTAGCAGTCCACATCTTCCTGCAGGGAGAGGGGTAGTTTGGAGCAGGTCACTATAGGCAGGTATGTTCCCCCGGCTAGGGAGAGGAAACAACAGCACTCTCTAAAGCCCAAGAGCCTGTGACTAGAAGGTGGTGACTCAGCAGTTGCCCAAGAAACCAGGGATGCGGGCCAGGAGTTCCCTTAGAGCAGTGGTTCTTAACCCAGTCCTCCCACATTCCCTAGGCCAGTTGGGTTTTCAAGATATCCACAATGAATATGCATGAGATAGATTTGCATGCACTGCCTACACTATCTTATGCATGAGAAGTCACATGATGCGGTGAGGGCAGCAGTCGTATCCTGCTTGCGCTCCAGTCGCCGCTGGCCCAAACCGAGATTATAGAGCCGTTCAGAGAAGCGAAAACAGGCTAAAAGTACTCCCCACCTCAATCAGAGGACCTCTTGCAGCTAGCGGTGCCGGAGGAAAGCTGCTGGTGAGATGGCAGCGAACACAAAAACGGGTTGGAGAGAAAGGGAGCGCATGGCTACCACTAGTAAGATGGCGGACAGCTTGGCAGCGCCGAACTCACCTACATCCCCTGCATTCCTAGAGGAAGTCTAGGCAGCAGTGGCAGAGGCTTTGTCAGCACAGTTCACAGCCCTGCATGAGAAGATTGATGTTTTACAGACCTCGGTGGGAGCATTGGGGAACAGACTACAGGAGGCGGAGGACCATAGCAGGCGAGCGGAGGACGGCCTTGAGGCGCTGGTCCAGGAAGTAGCAGGTCTGAATTCACAGTTGCACTCGCAGGAGGCGAAGATAGACGATCTGGAGAACCAGTCGCGCCGCAATAATCTGCGGCTAATGGGCATCCCGGATACGGTTGTCGACAGAGACTTAAAGTGGTACTTGGAAACCTTGCTCCCCCAATTGTTTGAGGGAGTGGAGATTGGCGGCAAACTGCTTATAGAACGGGCGCATCGAGTGGGAGGCAAGCAGGCCTGAGATCAACGGCCGAGAGTGGTGCTTGTAAAATTTCTACAATTTCCTCAAAAGGAGGCTATACTGCGGGCTGCTCGGAGAAAGGGGACATCATACACGAGAACCTGAAATTCCTGATCGTCCCTCCAGTCTAGTCCCGGAATCTCTGGGTTGTCAACCTACTCCAGCAGCTTTGGAGACTGAGAAACTTCACACCTGTGATGTCATCGGTATATATACAATGGCACCGCCTCTTCACCTCAGTTATCAGTCTCCAAAGCAGCTGGAGGGGTGGTGAGCCCAGGGAGTTGGGGCTCACTAGAGGAACGATTAAGGTTTAAAAAAAAAAAGAAAAAGAAAAACAAAGGTTGGATTCGGTAGCTCAGACTAATCTTCGTGGACATTAGTCAGTTACCTTTGCTTCAGGGTGCCCTGAGGTCCTCTGTGCCTGACAGATGGTTTATTTTCTTAGGGGTATGTTTACTAAAACCCCGGTAAAGTGCGGGCCCCGGTAGTGTGCGGGTGCCATATAAGGAGTGGGCATTCCGTCCTGAAAAAGAAAAGCCGGAATTTACATATGCGCTAAGGTGCGCGGCGCCCATGTGCACCCCGCACCTTAGCGCATGAGATAGCTGCATGGGAGGCATAAGCATCGCGCTGAAGTACAAGAAAAAGAGCAGAGCCACAGCACAATGGTTAAGACACTGACCAATGGTGCAGGGATCAGGGGTTCAATTCCCCCATAGTGCCCAATGAAAACAACTGGCTGAGGTGTTAATTTATGAGGTGCAGAAATACGGGGCAGCATAAGGCAGAGCGCTAATGTTTTTGGCGGCATATTAATACTGGGCGGCATAAGGCGGCGCGCTGATGTTTATGGAGGCATTATAATACTGGGCGGTATAAGTGGCGCGCTGATGTGCAGGAAGAAAAGCAGAGCCCCAGCACAATGGTTAAGGCACTTACCAATGGTACAGAGATCAGGGGTTCCATCCCCCACAGTGCCCAATGAAGACAGCTGGCTGAGGCATTATTTTAGGAGGCATTTAAATGATGGGCGGCATAAGACGGCGCGCTGATGTGCAATCACAGGAACAGAACCACAGCACAATGGTTAAGATACTGACCAATGGTGCAGGGATCAGGGGTTCAATCCCCCAAAGTACCCAATGAACAAGGCTGGCTGAGGCATAACATACTATGGGGAAGATTGCTTTAGGAGGCATTTTATTCATATTTTAATTATCACTACTAGCAAACGCACTCTCAAAGCGTGTTAACATAAGGCGCCCTATAAGGCACATTTTAAAGTGCACTGTCAGCCAAGGCACCCTAGAATGTTGCTTATAGGGCGCTTTAGAGGGTGCCGTATGAGGTACCGCAAGGTCAGTGTACTGTTTTTTATGGCAGCACTGTGCAGTTTAAGGAATGAAAAGCATAAGTAGGTGCGCTGACAGGCAAAGAGGAGCAGCAGTGGAGCACAATGGTTAAGGCACTGACTGCTGATACAGGGGTCATGAGTTTGCTCCCCAGTGTGCCTAATACATAAGGCTGGCTGTGGCATCAGCTTTGCATTGTACATATTTTGTCCTGCAGCACTTTATTTTTATGTTATTAATTGCTGCCAGCAAACACGCCCTCACGTGCCGTAATTGAAGGTGCTGTATAAGGCACCCTATAAGGCACTCCATAGGGCACATTATAAATTGCACTGTCCGCCACAGCACCCTAAAATGTCCCCTATAGGGCACCCTATAGGTTGCGTCACAGGGTAATGTATAGTGCACCTTATATGGACGGGAACCATAAGGTGCCCTATAGGGCGCCCTATAAAGCACCCTCAGAGGCACCTTATGGGTACAGTACGCTGAGGGTGTTTTTGCTGGCATCAAAATATGTACATTAAAAAAAGATAATGCATTGGACAACCCTATTAAATAACCCCACTGTGGGCTTGAACCCATGACCTCTGCCTTCAGAGGCAGTGAAGTAACCATTGGGCTACAGTTCTATAGCTGCTAGCAAGCCCCTGGCTGGCTGCAGAGAGCATGCACGTCACCACACAGACAGTCTGCTGTGGTCACCAGGATAGGGTTAGCCCACCCATACCCATGATGCACTGCACATGCAAATCAGCTGTCCACAGATTAACACAAGATGGGCAATGCACCCCCACAGCACCTCGGCCTGGTAGAGGGAAGTGACCATGTGCACCCACACACCACCTCGGCCTGGTAGGGGGTACTGACCGTGTGTTTTACTGGCACAGAGTAGCTACACACCGTCACATTGTGCGGGTACTGTGCTCACCCTGAGGGTGCGGTGAGGCACCCAGGACCAGGTCCACAACACCTTCCATGGCTAAAAGAGGCCATGCCAGAGGTCCAAAGCAGTGTTAATGTGTGAGATAGGTAGTTTCTGCACAAACACCTTGGATATCTCTATCTGCTTCAGTCAGGTGTAGCCCCCATGGACCCCCAGGTGGGCCATGTACCACCACCACCCCTCCCCCTCCCCCTCCAGGGCTGAGGGTGGCAAACAGGGTCTCCTATCAATAGATCCACATTCTACCTCCCTGCAAAGGTGGCAGTAGAGGGGACCATCAACACCGATCCTGCTGAGGAACATACACCCCTACAGGGCAGTCAATGCAGCTCTGTACACATCCATAACACAATAGCAGACAGACATTAGGCCTGGATATGGTGAGCTGCACCCCACCACTATCTGATATTCTCCTGCAGCAAGTCATCAGCCACTGCACCCTGCAAGCTGCTCCATCACAACACATACCAGCTGCAAACAGTGTGTTAGTTAGTCCACAGTGCATGTTCCCAGTGGAGATGCATGCACCCAGAACTGGGATGTCAACATACACAGCAAGCAGATAAATCAGTGACTGGGCCCCAAAAGGAAACCCATATCTATCACACAAGAGAAATACTATATAGCACTATGGGGGTGCCTAGCCATGCTGTGGTCACTGCACAGTCAGGGTGAGAGTGATCTCTCAGCAGGACATACTGAGGTCACCCTGTCTGTGTAGGTGGTGGCCGGGCACAAAAATGTCCCAGTTAGTGCCCTATGCCCTGTGCAGATGCACCCTGGCCAGGCCACCCTGTCCGGCCTATACCCATGGTACCTTGCTCCTCATTATGCACATTGGCAGCCCAATACTGGCAACATTGCTTGCAGTGTGGACTGTGGAAGGTGTCTGCAGCCACCACACACTGGATAGACAGACAGCCACCCCCACACCTATGCCAGCATTGTGCTACTATAGAGGAGTTCAGCAGCCATACCCACCACACCAGTCCTGGGCACAGTACAGGCATGGATATGGTACGCAATACTGTTGGGGGTCACTCCCCAGGGTGGTAAACACTGTCAGAGGCCAGACCTGCAGCGCACACCGCAGACATCACAATGATTGTTATGGTGGAGATCAATGAGCAAAATGTGCTTAACGTAGGAATTGATATCTGCCAGTTATCATGGGCAACGTTTGATAGCTGTGTACCATATACCCAGGTGTAGGGTGGCATTGCTAAGGTATGCAACTGCTAGTATTGGGAGATACAGGCAGGGCCCAATGTCCTGCCTCTCCAGGAGGCATTGGCCAATGGGGCCTGTGGGTGTGTGTGGGTGTGTCTGGCCCTGTTGGCTGCTGCTTTACAGCAGAGTGTCCCAACTCCAGTCCTGGTGTTCCAACCACTGTTCGGGTTTTCATGCTGTCCGTCATAAATATGCATGAGCTATATCAGCATACCATGGGGGTGGTGCATAGATATGCAGCACAGGCATCTTTATTAGAGGCAGCATGGATCCTGAATGGTGTGGGGCCCTCCAGGACTGCAATTGGGAGACTCTGCTCTAGGTAATGCAGCTGTTTATGGTGTCTGTGTTTGGTGTGGTAAAATATAGGCGTATGAACCATGCGTATGTTCTCAGCAATAAAGGTTTGTCCTTACTATCACGGTTTAGTTGTAGTAAAAATATGTGGACTGGATTGGCAGTAGCCCTAGCTGGGCTTTGAACCTGTGACCTTCTGTTCCTGTACACACTGTCTGTGTGCACTGCACCACCATGTTGCCACAGATATGCTGTGTTCCCTGGGGAGTCCATGACTGTACATCCGACAGAGCCTGTCTGTTGCGGTGGACGGTGCCAGCCTGCACAGGCCTAGGCCACTGTCTGCTGTGGTTTGCAGCCACTGCCCCTTCCACCACCTGTACCCTTCCGCCAACATGCAGACATGTCCCTATCTGGGAAAAAGCATATGACCTGATTGAGTTGTGGCACTCCAGGACTGAATTTGGGGGACTCGGCTGTAGGTAATGCCCATTGTTATGGTTTGTGTGCGGTGTAGGGTAAAATATAGGTGTTGGAACCATGCTTATGTTCTCTGCAATAAAGGAGTGTCTGTACTATCACTGTTTAGTGGTGGGTAAAACTATGGGGACTAGGTTGACAGGAGCCCCAGCTGGGGTTTGAACCTGTGACCCTCTGGTCCTACAGGCACTGGCTGTGTCCGCTGCACCACACTGATAGTGCAGTCTCTGGAGATAGGAAACCTGGCCGCACGAGTCAGACACCCTGCTCTGCACAATTTTACTGTGGGCTCGTTTACCTTGTATGGGGACAAAGGTGCAAATAAACCTCAAAAATGACCTCCAAAAAAGGGGAAAAAAACCAAGACCAAGCTGGGCAACAGTGATATCAATGGGCAACATGAAAAACACTCCCAGGAAAGCTCCATTAAAATGCAGTGATTTTTGAAAGAGTCTACGGAGCGTAGACCCTTCCAAAAATCATTTCTTTTTTTGGAGCTTTCCTGGGAGTGTTTTTTTATGGTTGCCCATTAATATCACTGTTGCCCAGCTGGATTATAATTTATTTGGAATTTGTTGTGGTCATTTTCAATTTATATTTGCTATTTTGTTCTGTGCACATGTATCACACTGCTCACGTTTTGCAGGTTTCCCCGGTTTTGCTGTACATTGCTGACGGAAATGGTTTCTCTTCCCTTTAAATCGGCTCTAACGCGAGGGTTTCACTCGCGGTATTTTTTTTGCCGAAATTCAGCCCCGCTCCTGTGCGGGGAGCCTCTCCCCTCCCACTCTCCACCCATTGACCCCATCCCCCCGCCCCTCGGGAGCCTTCCTCCGCCCTTGAAATGCCTTTCCACGCCTCTATCACACATCAGCGCGCCCCGCTCTTGTGCGGGCGGCGCGCACGCATGCGGGGCACCAAAAACGCACTATTAGCGTGCGCTAAGGTACCTTAGCGCACGCTCAAGTGCGCCCCGCACATTTGCACGATTTAGTAAACATACCCCTTATTCTCTTGTTTTCTTATTTTCCTATTTTCTTAATTTCTTTTTGGGGTTAACTTATTGGGCAGTAGTAACCCGGCAGGCACTATCCGGCTGAAAAACAGCTGCGGCAGAAGGAGGACCGACAGCTGGTTGAGGGGCTGAGAGAGCAGAGCCCGGAATCAGTGGAGGACAGAGCTCAGCGTGTGCAGATGTTCTGCCTGCCAACTCTTAGAGCCGTCCTGTCCATCAGCACTGGTGCGGTAAAGTTTGGGGCATCAACGAAGCGCACCATTCAGTCAGCTTCTTGGGGGAGATAAGCGCGGCACCAAAGGGGCTGACACTGCGCCAGAGTGGCAGCAGGTAAGGCAGAGCGGTTTTTAGGCGGGAACAGCGTTTTAGACTGTGTGTGAGGCCCGACCGCGTGTGAGATGTGCGGGAATTGCCGTTCCTGGTCTCGGGGCTTCTAAAGCCTTTATCTCGATTGGGAAGCTTCGTTTTTGGAAAAGAATTTCAGATTTTAGCTGGGGGGTCGAGTCGGCAGGACTTGGCTAAAAAAAAAAAAAAGTTTTAGTTTTGATTCGGTCTTGGCTTGGCAATGGGGCAGCATGCCAGCCAAGCAGTTATGTCCCATCTGTGGGGCCAGGAGAAGCTCTGTTACACCAGAAGGGATGTGCAGAGGTTGCTCTCAGGAGGCGGAAACCAGGGACCTGGATCCAGAGTTAGAAGCAGGAGAGCAGGAACCTGTGAGAGAGTTGGTGGAACCTACCATAGGGACACAGCCAGTTTCTGAGCCAGGTCCCAGTGTTTCTATAGCAAGGGACCCCCCGATTGTGCAGCCGCCTGCGGCAGGTGGTTTAGCGGCAATTCTTTCTTCTGACTTTATGGCATTGATTCAGAAGGCCCTGGGCAATGCGCAGGAGGTTCCGGTAGCATGTACCGCGGGGACTGGGCTCAGAGGTAAGAGACCGGCTTCTCCCTTGGCGGCAGAGGGCTCGGGAACCAGTGCTAAGAGGGCCAGGGGAGATAGAGATCAAGGTGACCTTTTGTTTTTTTTGGAGGACATGCGCTCGGAGGACGCAGATATGGAAGAGGGTCTGGAGGAGGACCTCGAAGAAGGTGAGATTAGGGACCAGGAAGACCAGGCGAGAGTAATACGGGTGTTCCGGAGGGAGGAGTTACCGGCGCTCATTGCTGAGTCCCTCAAGACTCTTAATATGCTGACCAGAGGCCCGGCGGAGGATTCTACTCTGGAGGATCCTTTGTGGCAGGCGTTTCAGAAATCCCAGAGGGCATTCCCCGTGCATAGAGTATTTAAGGAAATGATTCAGGAGGAATGGGATATGCCGGAGGCCACGCTAAAAGGTTCTAGGGTTATGGCGCGACTTTACCCTCTGGTGGATCAGGATCGGTAGCTGTTTAAAGCTCCGAGAGTGGATGCCGCGGTGGCAGCAGTGACCAAGAAGACTACCATTCCTGTGGAAGGCGCAGCGGCACTCAAGGATGCGCAAGATCGTAAGTTAGAGACCTTGCTGAAACAGGTCTTTGAAGCTAATGCGTTGTCCTTGCAGGCTTCTATCTGTGGAGCCTGGGTGGCTAGGGCCTGCTTGCGATGGGCGCAGCGGATTCAGGGGGAGCACTCAGGGGAGGAGGCCAAGGAGGCGTCCTGTTTGGAATCAGGTGCAGCGTATTTAGCTGATATTCATTATGATCTTATCTGGACGATTGGTTGATCAGGGCAAAGTCTCAAGAAGAGAGTGTGACGGCTACGTCAAAGGTAGTAGCGCTTCTGCAGAGTCTGGGTTGGGTGGTCAACGCAGCAAAGAGCAAGTTGGAACCATCTCAGGATTTGGAGTATCTAGGTGCGCGATTCGACACGGGGGTCGGTCGAGTGTACTTACCCAGGCAGAGGGTGCTCGGACTCAGGAAGTTAATCCGGCAGTTTCTCGGCAAGCAGAGGCCTACTGCATGGGACTACCTTCAGGTATTAGGGACCATGGCGGCGACCCTGGAGTTGGTGCCGTGGGCGCGGGCCCACATGAGGCTGTTACAGAGAGCGCTGTTAAAGCGATGGTCGCATCAAAGAGATTCCTTATCCCAGAGGTTACCTTGTCCACCTCAAGCGGCCCGAGCTCTCCAATGGTGGTTGGCTCTGGGGTCTCTAGAAAGAGGAATGCCACTAGAGACGCCTGCATGGATATCCCTAACGACGGATGCCAATCTGCAAGGCTGGGGTGCTCATTGTCAAGGTCATCTGGCGCAGGGTCAGTGGTCGCCCCTAGAGAAGACTTGGTCGATCAACAGGTTGGAGTTGCGGGCGGTTACATTGGCTCTGAAGGAGTTTCGCCTGTTTCTTCGTGCTTCGGCCGTTTGAGTGTTCTCGGACAACGCAACGGCGGTGGCATACATAAATCGGCAGGGGGGCACCAGCAGCATAGCGCTGGAGACCGAGGCAGACAGTTTGTTCGAGTGGGCCGAAGAGAACCTGGTAGCGTTGTCGGCGGCGCACGTCGCAGTGGTGGACAATGTGGAGGCCGATTTCTTGAGCCGGGTGAGGGCGGACCCAGGAGAGTGGGCTCTCCATCCCGAAGTGTTCGAAATGTTGGTACGTTGCTGGGGGACGCCGGTGATGGATCTCATGGCAACGTTTCAAACGGCAAAAGTCAGGCGCTTCTTCAGCAGAAGAAGGGAAAGGATGTCTGAAGGCCTGGATGCTCTTATCCAGCTGTGGCCAGAAAGTCAACTCCTGTATGTGTTCCCGCTGTGGGTGCTGATCGGGCGGGTGTTGCAGCGGATAGAGCTTCACAGGGGGCGAGTGATCTTAGTTGCTCCGGATTGGCCAAGAAGACCATGGTACGCCGACTTGGTGAGATTGTTGGTAGAGGAGCCCTGGAAGCTTCCTCCTCGCAAGGACCTTCTGTCTCAGGGACCCCTGCGCATGCCCCAGGTGACTCGATTCTCGCTTACGGCCTGGCTATTGAGCGGGCGAGGTTGACGGCGAGAGGACATTCGGGGGCAGTGATTTCTACTTTGCTGAAAGGCGAAGGTCTGCGTCGCTGGTTTATGTTAGAGTATGGTGAATTTTTGAGGCCTGGTGTACAGAGAAGGGGGTCGTGCCCTTGAAGGCTTCTGTGCCGCACGTGTTGGCATTCCTGCAGGATGGTTTCCAAAAGGGATTGGCGTCGTTGTTGAAAGTTCAGTTGGCGGCCTTGTCCCGTTCCCTTTCCCCCCTTTTGTTTGTCTTGTCCTTAGACCCTCTGATAAGGAAAGTAGAGACAACCCAAGTGATTCGGGGGATCCGTATTGGCTCGCAAGAGTTTAAAGTGTCCACCTTTGCGGACAACCTCCTGGTACATCTGCTGTCCCCTCGAGAGTCACTACCTCAGTTGTTGGAGGAATATACGACCTTCGGACGGTTTGCAGGCCTACGCATTAACAAGGACAAGTTGGAGGCACTGGATGTGTCGGGACGGTTACAGGGGCCTTGGGAAGGGGAATATACACTTAAATGGGCGGAACAACATTTTTTGTGTATCTAGGGATTATATTAACCCGCCAGCCATCTGAGTTATATGGGAGGAACTTGGACCGCATTATGGCTCGTCTGGAGGGCCAGCTGAGGACTTGGGGGCTCCTCCCGCTCTCACTGTTGGGGAGAGTGGCAGCGATCAAAGTGGTTGTGTTACCGTGAATATTATATTGGATGCAAACGTTACCAGTCTGGTTGTTGCGGTGGGATCTACTACGGATAGACAAGGCAATTTGGGGATTCCTATGGAAGGGGGCGAGAGCACGTATACCGTATAACCGCTTAGTGGGGAAGTGGAAGGAGGGGGGATGGGGCTTCCTGATCTGGGGGCCTATGCTTTGGCTTGTCAGGCTCGCCATCTGGGGGACTGGTTGGGTGGAACTGAGGTTTACACACCTAGGGCCTTTGAGGAGTCTTACATGGCCCCACGGACCCTGCTCGCGGTATTGCACCAGGAGAACCTGGCACTACCGAGTGGAGTAACACAGAGTGTAGTGATTGGTTCGGTGCAGCGTACCTGGCGGAAGCTTAATGCATACTGGCATAGACCTTGGAAGGTCTCGAGCTGATTGCCGATACAAGGGAACGTAGATTTTACTCCCGGAATGGAAACAGCGATGTTTCAAGATTGGGCAGGCTGAGGAATTCAGAATATAGGCCACATGGTAGAGCCTTCTGGGAAATGTAAACCGTTTGTTTCTTTATGTCGCGAATACGACTTGCGTCCCAGTCATTTCTTTGCATATATGCAGATATCTCACTATGTGGCATCACTGCCAGAAACCGAGCTTAATACTGATCGGTCAGCGCAGATCTTAGAATTCTTTGACCTGGGAATGGACACACCGCCATCAATAGCGAGGCTGAAAGCCTGGTTGGAGTGTTATCGACCTCTCCCAGACTACCGGGGAGTGGAGTTGGCCTGGGCCGCAGAGATGGGGTTGGGGGTCTCTCCAGGTACTGTCATCACGGCCTTGCGACGGATTGCTGTCATGGCCGAGGGGGCGCACTGGAGGGAAGTGCAATTTAAGAGTATAACTAGAGTCCATTTCTCACCCTGAAGGGCATTACGCAGTCATCTGACCTCTGATGAAAGTTGCCCGCGGTGCTTGATGCCCTTGGCGACCCTAACACACTTAAAGGCATAAACCCATCTGGTGGAGGGTTTCTAGGAGGCTAACAGGACCTCCTCGGCTTCCCCTGGGAGGTTGAAAGAGGCCAACGCTACCCTTTTGGCAGTCATGCCGTTAGTGTTAGCGACCCCAGATTGGGATGCATTAGGGAGCTCCCCTCCTGGGACAGGAGGTCCGGGGCCCAGCTCAGTGGGACTAGGATTGCCACCGACAGGGAGAGCAACTGAGGGAAACAGATTTGCCTGGGCCACCTGGGTGCGATCAGTATAACTGATGCCCCTCGCTCTGGACCTTGAAGAGGGTTTTGCGACCAGGGGGGTCAGTGGGAATGCATAAAGTAGGCCCTCTGCCATGGGATTAGGAAGGCATCTACTACCACTCTCTCCGGATGCAGCTCGTGCAAGCAGAAGTGTGATAACTGCATGTTGTCCGGGGAGGCAAAGAGGTCCTTCACGGGCCTGCCCCAGCGGCAGAAGAGGCGCTGCGTTATCCTGGGGTTCAAGCGCCACTCATATGGGCGAAGGACTCTGCTCAGCCTGTCCACCAAGTAGTTGTTCTGGCCTAGCAGTAGGCAGGTATACTGCTCACAGGAGCATGCTCTTGTGCTCTTGTGCACTACGAAAGAAAGGAAGCCACTGCCTCCTGGCAGAGAGAGTACGAGCCCGTGCCCCCCCTGCTTGTTGATATAAAACATGGCCATCTGGTTGTCCATCTGGATCAGCGCCGGTTGGTGCCGCTGGTGGTGGCGGAACCCTCGCAGGGCCAGAAAGATTGCCCTGAGTTCCAGGAAATTGATCTGCAGGAGTGACTCCTCCTGGGACGAGCTGCCTTGCATGCTGCGGTCCCCGCAATGCACTCTCCAACCCAGGAGGGAGGCATCTGTTGTCAGGGTCCTCTGTGGTGCCTGGAATGGCATTCCTGCCTGGAGGTGACGCAAGTTTTGCCACCAGTTGGCGGGTGGCTCTGATCCTGTCCCATAGTCTGCCCGTGGCCTGTGAGCGTAGACACCATTGGGCTGTCCGCATCTGCAAGTGGGTGAATGGTGTGACCTGGACTGTTGAGGCCATGTGGCCCAATAGACGAAGGAGGAGGCGAACCGGTACTGACTGGCAGCATTGAGCCTTCCTTGCCAGCTGTATAAAGCAGTCTGCTCTTTCTCTTGGGAAGACAGCCTTGACCTGCAGCATGTCCAACTGCACCCCTATGAACTTGAGGCTTTGAGATGGAGAGAGATGGGATTTGGGGTAGTTGATGAAGAAACCCCAAGTGCTGCAGTAGGAGGGTTGTACGCTTTGCGACCTGCCAGACCTCTGAGGCCATACCGCCTCTGATTAGCTGGTTGTCCAGGTAGGGGAAGATGACAGTCCCTTGTAGGCGCATGTGGGTGACAACCTCCACCAAGCACTTGGTAAAGACCTTTGGCGAGAAGGCCAGGCCAAAGGGCAGCACCCTGAACTGGTATTGTCCTCCTCCCACCACAAACCGTAGGTACTGCCTGTGGGAGGGGTGGATCAGCATGTGAGTGTATGTAACCTTTAGGTCCAAGGAGCACAGCCAATCTCCCTAGTGGAGGTAAGGCAGCAGTGTTGCAAGGGAGAGCATCTTGAAATTCTCCCTCACCAGAAACTTGTTCAAGTTTCGCAGGTCTAGTATGGGCCAGAGGTCCCCAGTTCTTTTGGGGACAAGGAAGTACCTTGAGTAGAAGCCCTTTCCCACAAATGCCTGGGTACAGGCTTCACTGCATTGTCCCTGAGCAGATCTGCAAGCTCTGAGAGCAGAAGTGTCTGGTGAAGGAGAGGTTGGACTGGCTCTCCTGGGAAGAACCTGGGTGGTATTTGCTGTAAGTGGAGGAGGTATTCCTCCTTCACCACCTGCAGCACCCACTGGTCTGAGGTGACCTTGGCCCACTTGTGGGCAAAGAGTGCCAGGCAGCCCCCCTCCTGGTTGGGATGGAGCTGGGGCCTGGGGTCTCTAAACCTTGGACTTTTGAGCTCCTTGGCCCTGGCACTTAGGGTGAGAATCCTGTTCTTGGCCCAAGAAAGGTTAGTATTGGTGACTCTGTTGAAAGTGCCCCTTTTTTCCCAGGAATATGGCCTTTTCTTCAAGGATCTTTTGTGGGGAAAGGAAGAGGTCTTCTTTGAGAGCCTCTGGCGGGTCACCACCTCGGCCTCTATCTTGGCCGCCTTGTCGGCCATGGGTTTGGCAAACAAGTTCTCACCGGTACATGGGATGCTGAGCAGCTTGTCCTGGACCACTGCTCGAGGTCTGAGAACTGTAGCCAGGCTTGGCATCAAGCCCTGATGCCGGCCACTACTACTCGAGCTGCTGACTCAAATCCATCATAGGTCATCTGGGGGAGGAACTTTGAGCAGTCCTTGATCCCGGAGGTCAGAGCTTGGAACTGATGGAGAGAACTCAGACAACTCCTGGATCAGGGCCTTTAAATATATGCCTATGTATAGCTCATAGGCCTGGATTCAGCACCCCAGCATCGAACCCTGGTAGCATTTGCACCCAAGGGCTTTGAGGGCTCTAGCATCCCTGCCAGGGATACAGAAGAGAAGTCTTCTGGCTTTTGAGTTTTTGCATGGTTGACTCGACACCATCCCTCCCCCTTGCAAGTAAGTAAAATGTGGGAGTTGGGACATATGGAACCCTGGCCCCTTCTTGACGCGGTACATGGTGTTGAGGCATTGGCTGACCACTGGCACTGACGCCAGCGTCTCCCACATTCGTAGGAGCAGCTGCTCGAGGATCAGCGGGACCGGCACTGTGAGAGTTTCCTTAGGTGGAGACTCAAACTGGAGGATTTCCAGTTCCTCAGTGCGCGGCTCCTCCTCCACCTCCATCTCTACCAAGAGGGCTCTGGCCATATCCCTGACAAAGTTGTGAAAGGCCATGTCCTCCGGAGGAGAATGGCACCAGGGTGCTGGGTGGAGATGGGTCTAAAGGGACGTCTTGGTGCCATCTGGTTTCCGGGGAGGCCTCGTCATCAGTCTTCCACTCGGAGTCGAGGGGGGACGATGAGACTGAGGCCCTGTGACTCCTTGTCCACCAAAGGAGCACCATCCCACGTCGCTCAGAAGACTCCCAGTCAGAAAATACGTGGTTTAAATAGGAAGGATACTTTTATTCAATAACTCAACAACCTGAGAGCCCTGGGGCTCTCAGGTTGTTGAGTTATTGAATAAAAGTATCCTTCCTATTTAAAACACGTATTTCTGCCTGTGACTCCTTGGCCTGAGGCCCACGCTGAAGGGTCAGGGCCCTTCTGAGGACCTGGGGTCAGAGTCTTGGAAACTGTCCTGGGAGGACCGGATGCTTGAGGAACGGTACTGGGACCTTGACTGGGGCTGAGGACTTTCCCGAGGCTGGTGGCGCTCGGAGCTCGGCTCAACAACTGGGGACTCCCACACAGTCGGGGGTCCGGTCGTCGGGCAGATGATATGGACGAACCTGCCATCATTGCCTGCTGCATAGCCAGTATAGCAGTGATGTTCTGCTCCACGGCTGCCATTATGGACTCCAAGCCAGAAGGCTCTGCAGCTTTCGGCACAGGCACAGAGGATGTCGGGCCCGGCGCCGGCACTCTCGTGAGTATGTCCTCCATGAGAACTACGGCCTTGAGGATCCTGGCATGGTTTCCACCGGCTGAGGCATCCTTCTTGAGGACCTTAGTGGGACGTTTCTCGGAGTCGCCTGAGTCCCTCCAGGCAGTCTTACCTAGTTTCTCCGGTAAAACCTCGACAGACTTCGAGGACTTTTTTCTTTTTCTGTTCGGGGTCCAAGGTCTTCTTGGAGAAGCCACCGCCGCTTGGCCCTCTTGGGACGTGCTGGGCTTGGAGCTCGGCATTGGGGAGGCCATTGCCAAGGTGAACCTGGGGAACATCTTCTCCTGCAACTCTGACCTCTTTTTATTGGTTTTGGGCATCGTGGCCTGGCACAGGTCGCAGGAGGTGCTATCATAGTCTAGTCCCAGGCAGCGTAGGCATCAGTCATGGGTGTCGGTGATGGACATAGTTTGACTGCAGTAGTCACATTTTTTGAACACACTGGGGGACATGATGGGGAACACCTGGCTGGGGTCAATGACCCCCAGGCGAAAAAGGGCTTGAATGCCAGTCAAGACAAGCCTTGACCAAAAAATGGGGGAAGAGCTGAGAACAGTGCCGTGCCCCGTGCCAGCTCGAGGCAGGAAGAGGAACCGGTACACAGCCCAGGAGAGTTGTTTTTTTAAGGATATAGCAAGGATATTTCCAGGGAAATTGGACTGACGTCTGTTGGATTCCGCAGAAAAAAGGAGCCTGAGCAAGATGGCACCCTTGGGCGGGAAGAGGACCACACATGCGTGGTGGCATGTCCCAAAGGCTTTCTTTGAAAGCTGGGGAAATGCTCCATGTAGACTCCATCAGCACCGATGTCACCCATATGCGAGAACTGATTTCCTGCTTGTTCCTGGAGAAAAAACACTTTTGTTACCATTACTATTTTCTTTTTCTATTGGTCCTTGTAGGATGCTGCGAGTGGATCAGGACACAGACCCTGATGGAGTCAGGTGGAGGGTTAAAGGAAATGCTTTATTTACAGGGAGTTCACAGCATGGTAGCAGAGATACAGTTCTCCTCTCCCCCAAAGTTCCTTCACTCTGGGCTTCACAGCAGTAACAGAGAAACAGTTCTCCCCTTCCCCAAAGTTTCTTCACTCTGGGCTTCACAGCAGTAGCAGAGAAAGCGTAGTTACTCACCTGTAACAGGTGACCTCTGGGAACAGCAGGAATCAGTCTTCACATATTGGTGATGTCGGCACAGATGGCGCGCAGCGTGGAAACACTCCCCAGCATCCAATAGGAAAGCCTTTGGAAGCGTTCTTCCACGCATGCGTGGTTGCCTTCCCACCTTAGCTCCTAGTCTCCTCAGTCAGGTGTATAGTGGAGACAAAAATAAAAATAAAAAAATGGGACAACTTGAAGGGGAGGTGAGCAGGTTGTGAAGATTAATTCCTGCTGTTCCTGGAGATCACCTGTTACAGGTGAGTAAATACACTATCTCCAGGAACAAGCAGGAAGTCAGTCTTCACATATGGGACTCCCTAGCCACAGACTGACAAGCGAGAGAAGAGTCCTAGCACAACTAGAGGTTGCAGCAAGGATCGAGCAGACTCAGCTCGTTCGGAGCTTCCCATTGTGAGGTAGTCCAGAGGGTAGAGGGTAAATTGTCTAAATTTGAAAAAGATTACATAGAACAGATTGATCGAATTAAGCATCATTTCTGGAGTCCTTGTCCAAGCAATAGTGTGCTGCGAAGGTATGATTTCAGAAATAAGGACAGAACAGAGGGTGGTTACAGCGGTAGCCATGATTCAGACATTATGGGCAATGACATGGTGTTGAAGAGATAGACCAGTTTGTGAGTAAGTAAAAGATATGCAGTCTGCTAGCCAGTATGAAATTGTTCTCTTAGAGACTAGTAGTCCCAGATGACTTTGGTCAAAAGAGACAAATAACTGAGAGGATTAGTACAGTCCAGATAGACTGCCAATGCTCTCTTACAATCAAGAGTGTGCAATTTCGCCTCGGCCGGGGAGGTATGAGGCCTTGGAAAGAACGTTGGTAGTGAGATGGATTGGTTCAGGTGGAGGGAGGTGACGACTTTCGGTAAGAATGAGGATGTGTCTGAAGAACTGCCTTGTCATGATGGAATGTGGTATATGGAGTATAGTCCACCAAGGCTTGCAGTTTATTGACCCTTATAACCTACTAATAAACAGACTCACTTCCATTCAACTTGGAATAACACCCCTCAAATGGCTTCATTCTTACCTTTCCAACTGTTATCAATAAGTGAGGATAAGTTCAAGAAAATCTACACCATACAGGCATAGTCAGGGGGTGCCACAGGGATCGTCACTATCAGCCCTACTATTCAATATATACATTCCATCCATATGCAGAATATTCTAAAAACACAAAATATACTACCACATATACGCCGACGACATCATGCTATATACCCCACACAGCCTAACAAACCCAGATCTAAGTAAAATATTAAACTGCTTCACAGAAATAGTTCAACGATTAACAAACCACATGCTCAAAATCAACCTAAATAATACCGAAGTACTCTATGTCTTCAGGAACAAAGAATTCACTCTGGCAAAAACTATGGGGCTTGTTTACAAAGCCACGGTAGCAGTTTCCGATCGTTATCGGAGCCACGGCCCCATTGATTTCAATGGGGCCACGTCTCCGATAACGATCGGAAACCGCTACCACGGCTTTGTAAACAAGCCCCTATATGAATGAATAACACAAACCTAGAGATCAAAAATGAGGCATAACCCTAGACCTACAGTTATGCTTCATATCACACATCAACAAAACCACAAAAGCAATCTATCACAAAGTAAGAGTGCTAAAGAACCTCCGACCCCTTATTAGTGAAAAAGACTTCAGAACAGTATTCCAGGCAATGATATTTCCTCATCTAAATTTTTGTAACAACATACTTCAAGGCCTCCCCAAACAGAAACTACATCAGCTTCAACTAGCACAATACACAGCAATCAGAATCATAATGGGAGCAAATAAATCAGGCCATATCACATCTATACTAAAACAGTTACACTGGCAAGTCAAATAAAATACAAAGCAATAATAATCAAATTCAAAATAATCCACAATATTTCGGCGCAGAGAAACAAGGAAATGTATGCAAAAGAAACTAGCTCTACCAACCAAGTTAACAAAATGCAATCAGAAAACTCGGAAGAGATCATTCTCATTGTACGCCCCAGACCTCTGGAATGCACTACCCACAGAGCTGAGAATCATAAAAGAGCTCTCAGATTTCTGCAAGAAGCTAAAACTCACTTATTTAAAGACCACTTTAAGGACTAACTCTACACTCCTTTAACAGCAATTAAATACTATCATCACAGCTGTCTATAAGTTTAAATGTAAATTGATGTTATAGTGTTCTTGATGCTATATTGAGCTCTTGTTCTAGGTAAAGTTGAAGTTCTCAGATCCATGTAAACTGCTTTCCTTTTCTGACTAAGTGGTATAGAAATACAGTTAAGTAAATAAATAAAAATAAATGCTGCCTCGGATGCTGCAATCCATTGGACTCCAGAAACCTCACTATCCTGCCTTTTAGCAGCATTTCCAATAACTTACTCACCACAGAGGTTAGACTATGTTTGTTTATTCATTTGCTTGACCGCCCTTCAGAGGTAAGCAGAGCGGTTTACAATAAAAACTTCAGTACAGCGAGGCACAAGGCCAGAAGATGAAGAGGAAGTTACAAATTAAAAATAGGACAGAGAGAAAAGAGCGGGTAGAGAGCAGCAGACAGAAGGGAGGAGGCTAAGGCTGGGAGGAGGGAAGGTCAAAGGCAAGGGAAAATAGGTGGGTCTTCAGAGCATGTTTGAAGGTTGGGTGATGTGGTTCAAGACGGAGGGCAGTGGGAAGGGAATTCCAGAGGGTGGGACCTACGAAAAAAAAGGCTGAGGAACGGGTGGAGTGGAGGTGAGCCTGTGAAGGGGGGTAGTGCGAGGCGGTTAAGATGGAAGGATCGGGGGGGAGTGTGCCTGGGAGTATGAAAGCGGATTAGGTCAGCGAGATATTGCGGGGTAGTGGTATGAAGCGCCTTTATGAACAAGTGTAAGAAGTTTAAACTGGATACGAAAGGATATGCGAAGCCAGTGAAGACGAAGCAGGAGGGGAGCAACGTGGTCTCTAGGGGAGGAATGGGACACAAGTCGGGCAGCAGTGTTTTGGATTCTTTGCAAACGTGTCAGCTGTAGTTTGGAAATGCCAGAGAGAACAGAGTTGGAGAAGTCAATACGGGAAATGACAAGAGATAGCAGCAGGGTGGCAAGAGCAGAGGGAGAGAGGAAGGGACGAATTGCGCGAATTTGACGAAGATAGAAGAAGGAGGTCTAATCGAGGTTGAAAACTACAGGACTAATCGGCCTGTAGTTTTCAACCTCGTCCTTACTTCCGCTTTTGTGTAAATGGACCACATATGCCTTTCTCCAGTCCTTTGGGACTACTCCCAACTCTAAAGAAGCATTGAAAAGGTCAGTCAGTGGAGTCGCTAGAATGTCCCTAAGTTCCTGCAATATTCTCAAATGTATCACATCTAGTCCCATTGCTTTTTCTACTTTTGGTTTAGCTAGTTCCTCACAAAAACAGTCTTCTGAAAATCGTTCAAGATCCCCATCACTTCTGTTCCTATTTGTGGATGTTTTCTGAGGTCCTACTCCTGGCCCTTCATCTGTGAACATGGGAGGAGGAGTGGCCTAGTGGTTAGGACAAGGTACTTCAGGCCAGAGGGCCAGGGGTTCAAGTCCCACCTGGGGACAGCAATCTCAGGCTGGAGGGACTGGGATTTCTAGTCCTATAGGTACTCCTTGTGGTCTTGGGCAAGCCACTTAACCCTCCATTGCCCATGTTCCCTGTAAGTATTAGCATATGCATGTCATATCCCCTCATGTTAAATGTATCTCCCAATTGACCACTTTGACCCAGTGAAAAGCAGGATATAAATACAGCTAAATAAATAAATAAGCTAAATAAATAAATAAACATAGAACAGAAATATTTGTTAAGCAATTCTGCTTTATATTCATCACCTTCTACATATTCCTCCCCTTCACCCTTGAGTCTGACAATATCACGTTTGCACTTTCTTCTCTCACTAACATATCTGAAAAATGTCTTATCCCCCCATTTTGTTGCACTAGCAATTTATTATTCTTTTTGTATCTTTGCTTTCCTGACTACTTTGCTAGCTCTCTAAGATTTTCCAAATCTATATGCTTGTCTTCCTCTGTCTGTGATCTCTTGAAGAGGCTTCTGCCCAGGTTGCAGAAACTCTTACTGAATTTAAAAAGACAAGCAGTGGTGTTTTTTTTTCCCTTTTGGCACTGAGGCAACTGGACAGAGACTATATTGGGGATATCTGTTTTACTTTGGTCTTCCTTTTGATAATAAAATAATTACTCTAATCATCCCCTACAACTGAATCTAAGAGCTGGAGTTTGTACCCTTAAGTAACAGGTGCAAAATTGATGTGGAGAAGTGGATATGCCCAGAGGAAGCCAACGTCCAGACAGATACTGTAGTGGGACCAGTGCCCCAGTGACATCCCACTAGGTCTCTCACTGTATCAGTTTCTGTTACTCGGAAGTCAACAGGCCATTCCTAGGCAAAATTTGGCAGATCATCTTACAGCACAGCAACCTCTATTGCAAATCTTCACTCCACCCCCAGTACTGACATCTGTGAAATAGCCACCTGGTCCTCAATTCACACTTTTGCCAAATATCTATTGTCTGGACTCCATGCTACAACAGAATAGTGCTTTCAAGCAGTCGGTACTCTGCAGTATACAGAGTATTTGCCCTATGAGCATCTTCACCACCCACACTGTGCCCTGGTCGCTAACATCATGAACTTCAGGGAGGTGAACCTAAGCTTTGGATTTACCATCCAGTATGCCTGCTTTCTCCCGTCTATTGTAGAAAGCAGAGTTGCATATCTGTAGTGGAGGTTTTCTTTAGACGACAGGGAAATGCAGACACTCTTTCCCTTCTGCCATTCACCCATAGTTACAGTAGCATCAACAGCTATAGTATATAGACTGAAGGGAAGGAGTAGGGGCCATGGCTTATACAGAGGAGCCTCAGCATGCTTAGAGGCTTTAAAAGGAGGGGCTCCCTAAGCTAGGCAAATATGTTGCAAACAGGTTCTGCCTGGAGGATAACATCATCTGGTTCACCTACATTCCCCTGCTGACTATGGAAAATCCACGTTATAGGTATTGTGATGGATACTGGGATGTGCACACAGCTGAACTTTACCTCAACCATTCCGATGGGCTCTTTTATCTCTGTCTAGTGGGGGACAACCAGAGGGAATTGGTTGGGCTGTACTAAAAGGAGCAGGCCTACAAATGTTTTCAGGGAATCTTTTTCTTTACAATTGCATTAAACAGTTCTCTCAGGAATGGTTAAACTGGTCAATAATTCTTCCTACCATAGTCAGGTAGTACTCCCTTTAAGTCTTCTTGAATTCCTTTTACTCAGCAAAACCAGTTTTTGTGGTATGAAGAAAATATTCTTTATGCCAGATGGGATCCAAAGTCACAAATTCAAGCTTAAAAGGCCAGCACCTTACCCCTTAGACCACTGGGGTTGTCCTATGTAGCAAAACAATTCTCAGTCTTTACCAAAAGAGTTCATCCAGCAAGTGCTGTCAAAGTAAAAGTTTCTCCTTTGGCTCCAAAAGCTGCTCTTTCCCCTTACAGTATACTGGTTTCAGGGACTAGGGCTAGCACACTAGCCCAAACTACTGCTATCTCCTGGAGTCTCTCAGCTCTGCATGCAGCCAAAGACAGAGCGAAAGAAACCTCTCTTAAAATGTGATAGAGCTGACAGTGCATTCTGCAGCTAGTGCCATTTTTATTTAAACTGTTTCGGAATCCTTCAACTTCAAATACAGTAAAGGAAAACACTATTTCTAAATCTTACACCGCTACTCTTCCCGCTTCAGAACCATCCTGCAGCAAGCGTCATCTTATGCAACAAATGTTCTTGTTAACTGTCAGCCTCCTGATGTGCTGTCAACAAAAGTTCACAGAATTGCCAAGTTACCCAGAACCAGGAGTGAGATTTTAAGCCAATTCTGAATTTCTGACAATCTCATCCTGATGCATTATGGGACCTACAGCACCGATTCCAATGGGTAAAATCAGAGACTACAAATACCATACCGTACTGCAATGCAAATTTAAAACCAGAACTGGCAAAAAATGTCACGTAACTTGGCAACCCTGGGTTCAGGCTTTGAACATTTTCCATCCCCATAGTTCACTACTTTGCTAGTGCCAAGCATTCTTCCAGAGTCCATTGTAAAAGGGTATAGCCTCCACATACAATTGCCTTTAACTCTTCTGCTCCCAGTGCAGAGGACTGGAAGCCCTTCTCCTTCCCTCTGTGGGAACTCAGGAGCATCTTTATAGGCTGCCCAGGGAACTAGGTCCCTTCAGCATTAGGTTAGGGCTTGCTGAGTCATGTTCATGCTGCACTTTTCAGTTAAGATCTTTGGCTGTTCCCGCTCCTTAAAGAAATGCAGGGATCTCCTTGAAACTACTTAAGGGATTTTCCTTGAGCTCAGCTCACAATTATATTATGCAACTCTGTTTCCTTCCACTGATGGAGCAAGTCACTTTTACGCTCTATTATCTCAGGTACTCCATCTGGAGCACAATATTTCAAAGCACTTATCCAGATAGCAGCATCTGCTGTCCGGATAAGTGTCGCTGGCTGGGTCTATCCAGCACTATACAGCAGGCCTTGACAAATTTTGTGCGGATTTAGGAGCCAGGGCAAAATCTTAGAAGCCAGTGCTGTGACCTCCTTGTCCACTCCCCCCCCCCCCCCCCTGTTTCTCTCGTGCTGGTCTCATGTTCTTGTGAGAACAGCACCAGAGTTCCTACACTATGTGATCTAAAGATGATATAGTGCAGCATGAATGACTGAGCAATCCCTAACCTAATGCTGAAAGGAGCTGGTTCCCTGGGCAGCCTATTAAGACACTCCTGAGTTCCCACAAAGGGAAGGAGAGGGGCTTTCAGTCATTATAGCTTTAGATAGCAAGTGTCTCTGTGGGTGTGTGGTGCAAAGGTGGTGTGCGTGTCTGTGTGTGCGATGTGGCGGTGGGTGTCTTTGTATGGTAAGGGTACAGGGCCTCTAAGTGTGGCGCAGAGGTGGGTTGCCTCTGTGAGTTTGTGTGTGTGTGCGATGTATGGTGCAGAGGTGAGGGGTGTGTGTGTGTGGTGCCTCTGTGTCTGTCTTGCAAAAGTTGTGTGTGTGTGTGTGTGTGTACTGTGGGGGTAAGGTGTTTGCTTGTATGTTCTGGGAGGGGGGTGGATGCACCCTTTAGCATATACAGATTGTAATTTTTGTCCCCATGCATTCATCCCTTTAACCTCCATCTTGCACTCTTCCCTTCCCACTCTCTGTTCTCCTTCAGGACTCTCTCCCCTTCTCCCTCCCCCAAGCACTCCCACCCTCTAGCCTCCATTCTCCCATCCTCTAAGGGTAGTACCCCTTTAAATTTTGCTGCCTCTCTCCCCTCTTACTTTTTTTTGTTGTTCTGAAGGCTCCAGTCCTCCACATCTAAGCCCCGATGGCAGCAAAGATCGCTCCTGTTTTGCCTGTGTGGACCCAATCTCCCATGGGCAGAACAGGAGGGAGTTTTGCTGCCATCAGAGCTTAGATGCAGCAGTCTGCTCATGGGATTGGATCCCTGTGGGCTGTCTGCTGCATAAGAACATAAGAAATGCCATACTAGCTCAGATCAAGGTCCATCAAGCCCAGTATCCTGTTTCCAACAGTGGCAAATCTAGGTCATAAGTACCTGGAAGGTACCCAAAGTCCAGAGCTTCCACAATGCTTGTCCTCGGGTATGCAGTGGATTTCCTGGGTCCTCTTTAATAATGGTTTATGGACCTTTCTGCCAAGAACTTGTCAAAACCTTTTTTAAAATATAATTACACTAAGGGGCTTGTTTACAAAGCCGCGGTAGTGGTTCGCGATCGCGATCGCAGCCGCGGCCCCATTGAAATCAATGGGGCCGCGGTTCCGATTACGATCGCAAACCGCTACCGCGGCTTTGTAAACAAGCCCCTAACAGCTTTTATTACATCCTCCGGTAATGAATTCCAGAGTACACGTTGAGTGAAAAAAATATTTTCTCTTTATTAATCTTAAATGGGTTACATTGTAGCTTCATTGCGTATCCTCTAGTCTTTCTACTTTTTGATGATGTAAACAACTGATCTACGTTAACCCATTCCACTCCATTCATTAATTTATAGACCTCTATTATATCTCCCCTCAGCCTTCTCTTTTCCAAGTTGAAGAGCTCTAACCTTTCAAGCCTTTCCTCATAGGGGTATCCTTCCATCCCCTTTACCATTTTGGGGCACTTCTCTGTACCTTTCCTCATTCCGCTATATCCTTTTTAAGATACGGCGACCAAATTTGCATATAATATTCAAGGTGCGGTGGAACCATGGGATGATACAGAGGCATTATATTATCCTTGGTTTTATTCTCCATTCCTTTCTTACGATTCCTAGAATTCTGTTAGCTTTTTTGTCCGCCGCTGCACACTGGGTGGGGGGTGCAAATCCCAGGCGCCAAATATAAATTTCTGATCACCATGGCTTTATCGAGCCCTGCTATATGGATAGGGCTGGGGTGGTCAATAATGAATTTCAACAGCACTACTACAGCCATGCCAGTCTAATGAGCCTGGTCTCATCTGATCTTGGAAACTAATCAGGTTCAGGCCTGGTTAGTACTTAGATGGGAGACTACTTATAATATCGGGTACTGTAGGCTTTCTATGTGAAAATGTACTTCTGGTTTTACCTTGCTAAGAAAACCCAGGGGATGGGTCACCAAGAGTCAGTATCAACTTGATGGCACACAACAACAACATCTAGATGTGCCACTGAAATTTATTACTGATTGCCCCAGCCCTATCCGTACACTGTTGGGTGGAGGATGGGTGATCCCAGGAATTATCCAGATGGTTTATGCAGATGGCAGACTGAATAATCACTATTCCTTATCAGTCCTCCACCTCTGGGTTTGTGTACCTCCTCCTGCAGCTTGGAGACTGGGCATGTCAAAGTCATGACATCACTGGATGTAGTCTGCTGGTCTCTGTCATCAGCCCCAGTGTGTCCAGTCTCCATGCAGCAGGAGGACGTAGTGAGCCTAGGTGCTGGGCTCACTTGAGGAACAGATAAGGAGCAATAGTGTAGCTTAGTATAGATTAATCAACTTTTTTCCCTTTAATTTGGTTGTTTCCCTTTAAATTTGTTTTTATTACTGTTACTTTAAAAAAGAAACCCAAACAAACTCAGAGCTTTCACTTGGTGCCGGTTCCTGTTTGCCTCTCTTGTGCGGGGCTGTGGGCTGCTCTAGTCAGATCTCTTCCCCTGAACAGGATGGGGAAGAGCTCTACAGTAGGAACGAGGGGAAATTGAATGGCTGCTCAGTTGGCCGCGAGGTCCCTGATCACTTCGGAACGCTGACGGGAGGCTCGCCCGGCGGATTTCTGCTCATGTCGGCATCGGGCAGAACCGCGTGGGCTGGAGCCCCGTTGAAGAGTGGTGAGTCTTTTGCCAGTAGAGTCGGGGGCTGAGCATCGCTCCGGTAAGCACAGACAGCATGCTACAGGTGCCCATTGCTCTGGCCTCGCGCTTTGCGCCCTTTTTCTACCAGCAGCAGCGGCGGCCATTTTGGGGAGCATGGTTGCTGCGCGGCAGGAGCTCCAGAGGGGTTTTTAGCATTGGGATCCTATCCGGGGGGGGGGGGGGGAGGGCTTCTAGTTGAAGGTTTTGTGGTTTGGCTTGCTGTATGTCATGGACATGGTTGGCAGGTGTATGAAGTATCAGAGGGAGTTCCCATAAAAAAAAAAAAAAGAAAGACAGAAAGTAGAGCAGTCTTGCCAATTTCTCATTGTTTCTGACCCTTTTCCTCTTGTACATTTAAAGAAAAAAAAAAGAAAAAGAAAGCAAAGCAGGGCTACAACTCTCCTTGACATTCGGAGGGTGCCCGGCGGATGGCATCCCGCCCCCAGTGCGCGGTCTGCGGAACTCGCAGGGGGACGGTCGCGGATTCTGGGATCTGCAGAGGCTGCGCTACGTTGTCCATGAGCGTAGAGCAGCAGATGGAGGTTAAGGCTGGCCTGGAGCCACAGCTGGCATTGGTTGGACCTGAAGTAGAGGCTCCCTTGGCCTCTGCCTCGGGGGTTAGCCAAGAGCTCAATGCTGGACTGCAGGCTGCGACACCGGCTCCGCCATCCGACCCACAGCTCGGGGACTTCTCCCCGGACTTTGTGTTAATCATGCATCAGGCATTCTGTATGGGGGTCAGGGTAAATTACCAGAGGTCCTGGCGTGGACTGCTCCTGCTCAGCAGCCTAAGCTGGCCGAAAAAGGTAGCATTTCCCCGAGACCCACAAAGAGAGTATGGACGCGCGAGCAGTCTCCCTCCGACATGGAGGGTAATGACACGGATGAGGCCGAGCTGGATCTGGAGGCAGAGGTGGAGGACTTAGAAGAAGGTGAGATTCTGGAACCGGAGGATCAGGCAAAGATCATTCAGGTGTTCCGGAAGGAGGAACTAACAGCCCTTATTATGGAATCCCTCCAGACATTGAATTTGGCGGCAGCTCCACCGACTGAGGAGGAGAGTGTCGAAGACCCTATCATCCAAGCGGTAAGGCAAGCACAAGTGGTCTTCCCCATCCACCGGGTGGTGGACAAGATGATACACGATGAGTGGGATCAACCAGAATCAGGACTCAGAGGAATTTGCACTATGAACAGGCTCTATCCGTTAGCGGATAGGGACAAAGAACGGGTCCGTTCTCTGCGAATTGATGCAGCGGTGTCGGCGGTCACCAAGAAGACCATGATTCCGGTGGAAGGTAGTGCGGCGTTAAAGGATGCGCAGGATAGGAAGATGGATGGATGGCTTGTTGAAGCAGTCCTTTGAGGCGGATGCTTTGTCCTTGCAGGCTTCCATTTGTGGAGCTTGGGTGGCTAGAGCATGCCTCAGATGGTCTCAGCGTTTGCGGCAGTCCTCTCACCTGGATTAAGAGGGAATTGCAGATTTGGACCGGTTGGAGTCTGGTACCGCATATTTGGCGGATGTGCATTATGACTTGATCAGAGTGCTAGCTAGTAGCATGGCTTTGTTGGTTGCCGCGTGACAATCCCTCTGGTTGCGGAATTGGGCAGCCGATGGCTCTTCTAAGTCGTGGCTCAGCAAACTCCTGTTTAAGGGTAGGCTACTGTTTGGAGATGATCTGGACAACCTGGTTAAGGATTTAGGAGAGTCTAAGAGCGGTAGACTCCTGGAGGATAAACCTAAACAAGGCAAGTCTTCTCCTGCCTTTCGGGTCAGTTTAGAGACTTTTGAAGATTCCGTACTTCTCGGCTGGGGGGGAGGTTCCAGAGAGGAGGATTTGTTTCCAGAGCCCAGGGGTTTCGTGGATTTTGGGGAGCCAGTAGAGGTTTCGCAGCAAAGTTCACCACGGCTTCTAGAAAGCCCCAATGAGAGTCAGCGGGTCCAGGTAGAAAGCCAACCAATAGGCGGGAGGCTTCGGGAGTTTCTTTCTGCCTGGACCCAAATAACGACCGACCAGTGGGTTTTGGAGATAATTCGTGAGGGCTATGCCCTGGAATTGGCAAGACCGGTCCGGGATTTCTTTGTGATGTCTCCCTGAAAAGGCCCGCAAAAAGCTCTGGCAATTCGAACTACCCTAGACTGTCTCTTAAACATGGGGGCCATCATGCCGGTACCGCTAACAGATTACGGTATGGGTCTCTATGCCCTATTTTGGATCTAAAGGGCGTGAATCGTGCCTGCAAGTTCCGCATTTCTGGATGGAAACGTTGAGATCAGTCATTGTAGCAGTTCACAAGGGAGAGTATTTGACCTCCCTGGATCTTACAGAAGCGTATCTTCACATCCCAATCCGGGAAGCCCATCAGAGGTTTCTACGGTTTGCCCTTCCGTGGGGGCACTATCAGTTCCGGACTTTACCTTTCGGGCTGGCAACGGCACCGCAGACTTTCACCAAGATCATGGTGGTAGTGGCGGCGGCGTTGCGGAAGGAAGGAATTCTGGTTCATCCCTATCTCGACGACTGGTTGATTCGGACGAAATCAGAGGCCGAGAGCATTCAGGTTACAGACAAGGTAGTGAAGTTTTTACAGGGACTCGGCTGGGTGGTCAATCCGGCCAAAAGCCGTTTGGTGCCTTCACAGAATCTTGAGTATCTGGGAGTACAGTTCGACACTCAGCAAGGAGCAGTTTTGCTGCCGCAGTGCCAGGTTCTGGGAATGAGACGAGTAGTCCGCAAGTTCCGATCTGCTCTGGCACCTTCAGCGTGGGATTATCTTCACGTGCTGGGCACGATGGCGGCGACATTGGAGGCAGTGCCTTGGGCCAGATTCCATATGCAGCCTTTACAACGAGCGCTCCTTCGTCGCTGATCACATCAGAATGACTCTTTGAACAAGCGTCTTCCCTGCCCTCTCCGGGTCAGGCAATCACTGCGGTGGTGGCTACTTCCCAGAACCTTGCAAGCAGGGGTGCCTCTGGAGCAACTGGACTGGCTCCCACTGTTGACGGATGCGAGCCTCACAGGATGGGGTGCGCACTGCGGGGGTCTGTTCGCGCAAGGCATGTGGTCCTCCCAAGAAGGCGGTTGGTCAATCAACCGGTTAGAGTTGAGGGCGGTGTACCTGGCGCTTCAGACATTCGAAGCGGCGGTGGCAGATCGGGCAGTCAGAGTGCTGTAGGACAACTCCGCGACGGTAGCCTACATCAATCGGCAGGGTGGCACAGGCAGCACAGCCATGGAAGAGGAGTCAGAGACACTGTTCACTTGGGTGGAGGAGCATCTACCGGCGTTCTCGGCAGCGCACATTGCGGGGAAGGACAATGTGACGGCGGATTTCCTCAGCAGGATCCAGGTGGACGCTGGGGAATGGGAGTTGCATCCGGAAGTGTTTGCGCTAATAGTCCGCAGATGGGGATTGCCAATCATGGACCTGATGGCGACCTTTCAGTCAGCAAAAGTCAGTCGCTTCTTCAGCAGACGGAGGGAAAGAATGTCGGAAGGCCTCGATGCCCTGATGCAGCCGTGGCCGGCGTCCGGTCTTCTCTATGTCTTCCCTCCATGGGTGCTGATAGGCCGGGTGGTGCAGCACATCGAAGCTCATCGTGGAAGAGTGCTGTTGGTAGCTCCGGACTGGCCAAGACGGCCGTGGTACGCTGATCTTGTTCGACTCCTGGACGGGGAGCCTTGGCGGCTACCAGTCTCGGAGGATCTGCTGTGCCAAGGACCTCTTCGGATGCCTCAGGTGAATCGATTCTCACTTACGGTCTGGCCATTGAAAGGGCAATGTTGAAGAAAAAAGGATACTCTGGATCGGTAATCGCAACCTTGCTTTGGGCTTGAAAAAGGTCAACTTCTTTGGCGTATGTTCGGGTATGGCGTATTTTTGAGGATTGGTGCTCAAGGTGACAAGTCTGCATGGCTACGGCTTCCGTACCAGTGGTATTGAGCTTTCTACAAGATGGATTTGATAAAGGATTGGCAGCCAGTTCTTTGAGAGTGCAGCTAGCAGCTTTGGCCTGCTATAGGGGCAAGGTTCAGGATGTGCTTCTAGGGTCGCATGCAGATGTATTGCGGTTCCTGCGGGTTGTGACTAGGCTGAGGCCTGCTCGTCGAATTGTGGTGCCTTTGTGGGATCTCAATTTGGTCTTGGGAGCTTTAGTAAAGGAACCTTTTGAGCCCTTAGCCCAAGCAACGGTAAAGGATGTAACCTTAAAGACGGTGTTTTTGGTGGCCATCTGTTCAGCGAGGTGAATTTCGGAGTTACAGGCGTTGTCTTGTAGAGAACCCTTTCTGTCTTTTTCAAAAGAGAAGGTGATCTTGTGTCCGGTGCCTTCCTTTTTACCTAAGGTCGTTTCACCTTTTCACCTGAATCAAACAGTGTCGCTTCTGGACCTTGGTTCAAGCACGGAATCCGCATCCGATTGCAACTTCCACCTGTTGGATGTCAAGCAGGTGTTGCGCCGGTACCTGAAGGTTTCCGAACCTTTTCGTAAATCTTTTCGTGTTGTTCGGTGGCCCCCGCAAGGGGGAGGCAGGGGCGAAAGCATTCATCTCTAGGTGGCTTAGGGAGGCGATTGCCTCCGCATATCTGGTACAGGGATGCTTAGTTCCCTTGGGATTACGAGCGCACTCTACCAGAGTGCAAGCGGCTTCTTGAGCAGAACACAGCCTGGTTCTGCCAGGTGAGATCTGTAAAGCGGCTGTTTGTTCGTCACTCCATACTTTCAGTAAGCACTATCGTCTGGATGTGCAAGCAGCGAATAATGCCTGTTTCGGTTCGTCAGTCTTGTGAGCCGGTTATAACGGTCCCTCCCAATGAGCACTGCTCTGTTACTTCCCAGAGGTGGAGGACTAAACTGGAGGACCGATAAGGAAATGATAATTACATTTACCTGGTAATTGTAGTTCTTGAAGGGACTCCAGTTTAGTCCTCATTCCTGCCCGGAGTGATGTTTTTGGCAGTGGATCTTCGGTAGGGGAAAATATGCATTTACAGGTAGGAGTGTTTTTCGTAGACTTTCAATTGTTCAGTTCTGCGATGACTATTTCTCACTCTTCCTTCTCTTGGGTCTCTGTCATGCTGAAGAGTCAGGAGGAAATGGCACCAGACAAAGTTTTGGTCTTTTGGGGGGGGAAATTTGGTGGTTCATTTAGTTAGCAGTTAGCAGTCACTAAAATCTCTATACTAGTTGAACTTATGTAAATAGTTATTCGTTATTGTAGATAGTTATCCTTGTTTTCCCAAGTTTATTTCCCTGTTATATGTAACTCATACGTGTTTTTCAAATGTATTGAGAATGTTTTGTTTCCATGTAAACCGCGCTGATGCTAAAGAGCGCGGTATATAAGAAACTTTAAATAAATAAATAAATAAATTGTTACTGTTTATAGTCATATATTAGCTACTTATTTGTTGCTCTGTTGAGTGTGCTTTGTCAATAGTTCACTGGGGCTGATGGGAGAGACCAGCAGACTACATCCAGTGATGTCATGACTTTGACATGCCCAGTCTCCAAGCTGCAGGAGGAGGTACACAAACCCAGCAATTCTCACCATCTATCACAAGTTCACTTCATTTGCTTGATCTTTTCTGCTACATTCTTTTGATAAAAACTACTATGTTCTTACCAATCTGTATCCCCAGATACTTCAGCTGTCCTTTGGCCCATGGCAGGGGGGAATCAGCCAAATATTTCCCATTTCCCAACTAGGATAGATTAAGAGCTTCTGATTTTTCATTGTTTGTAGCCCAGAGAACCTCCCAAACTGTTCAATTACTTTAATTATTTCCAGCACTGACTCTCGCCTCACCCACAAATAGCAACACTCCATGTTGCCCATATGAATTCTGTCTATGGTTGTTAGCTCCAATGGAAGGACAAAAGGAGTGATGATAGTGGGCGACCTTGATGGGTACCTTTACTTAGCTGAAAGTGACTAGTCATTCTACCGTTAATCAATAACCATGCCATTGGTTCCTGGTAGAGTGATAGTAACCATTGTTTAAACTCTTCCCTAATCCTCTATTTTGTCAGGACCCAAAACATGTATTCCCATAAAACTTTGTCAAATGCTTTTTCAGCATTAAGTCTAATCAAATCTGATTCATCATCTCTAAAACTTGCAGCTTGAAAAACTGTGAGAGCTTTTAGCAGAGTCAACCCATACTTTCCCTTGACAAAGCCCATTTGGTCAAGATGTATCAAGCCAGGTAACACTCTTCCCAGTCAATCCACCTATATCATTGCCAAAATCTTTAGATCCCGGTTGATCAGAGAAATGGGCTGATATGAGCTCACCAAGTCTCGGTCTCTGCCTGTTTTGGGATTAACTACTATGTAAGATGAAATTAGACTTACCTGCTAATTGTTGTTCCTTGAGGAACTCCAGTCCAGTCCCGCACCTCTGGGTACCTCTTCCAGCAGCTTGGAGACTGAGCATATCATCTTTGGATGACACCAGTACTAATACAGCAGGGACTGCCTACCAGATCCAGTAACCAACAGACTCACAGGAGCAACAAATAAGTAGTTAAAACTGGAACAATATGCTTCTACATCTTAAAACTCTAACATCCCCCTCACCTGAGAAGAAATTCCCCCTCCCCTCTGAATGAGGAGGCTTACCTGTAGCCCAGTCGGGCAACTGTATCCCAATTGAGCTTGAGACAGACAACCCCCTCGGTCCGCCCTCAAGCCCATGCTCCCCGCATTTGTGGACCCCCTAGGACACTGCCTGAGTCTGGGAAACCCGCTTTAGACTCCGGTCACGCTTTCTCCTTGCGGCCCAGAGCCAGTAGGGAGACGGACTGATTTAAATGAAATGCCGAAACCATTTTAGGCAAAAAGGATGGCACTAGTCGCAGGACTACCTTCTCCTTTGAAAAGGCAAGAAATGGCTCCTGAAATGACAAGGCTTGCAGCTCTGATATCCTGCGTGCAGAGCATATCGCTACGAGAAAAAACATCTTGAGGGTTAAGTCCTTCAGTGAGGCAGTTCCAACAGCTCAAAAGGCTCTACCACCAATGCCATTAAGACCAAATTGAGATCCCATGGCAGTACCACCAAGCGCCGCGGAGGGCGCATGTATGCTACCACCCTCAGAAATTGTCTGACGTCTGGGTGCATCCCCAACGCAACCCCTTGGAGCTTACATCGAAAGCAGGAAATTGCTGCCAGTGGCACCCTTAAGGAACTAACTGCCAGGTCCTTATCAAAACCAGCCTGTAAAAATGCTAAAATGTCTGGTATGGAAGCCTTGGACGGTCGAGCCTGCCTGTCTGCACACCACTCCCACACGGGTGCCAAAGTGCGCACTCAGATATTCGAGCTCAAAGATGCGCCAGACCCTAATGTAGGCTAGAGAAGAACTGTAGACCTCCTCTGTGCCTTCAGCAAAGTCAAAATCACAGGGCCCAAGTAGCCTTTCCTCTTCAAATGCGCCCTCTCAAGGGCCATGCAGTAAGCGAGGATCGATCCACCTGCGGCATGTATACCAGCCCCTGTGTCAGCAGAACCTCTCGAGTCAGAAGACGCCACGAGTGATCTGCCAGAATTCGTACGAGGTCGGCATACCATGGCCGCCTTGGCCATCCGGGGCGATCAAAATGACCAAGCCCCTATGAGCTTCGATCCTCTATACGACTCTGCCTATCAGTGCTCATGGAGGAAACACATAGAGAAGCCCCTCCACGGGCCAATTCTGTACTAGAGCATCTAAGTCCTCAGACATCCTTTCTCTTCTCCTGCTGAAGAAATGACCCACTTTAGGGGTCTCAAAAGTTGACATCAGGTCCATGACCAGGATGCCCCAGCGATGTACCACTTAGACATACCCATCCTGGTTAAGAACCCACTATCTTGGGGTCCAAACACACACACCTCAGGTAGTCCACTGTCACATTGTCGACTCTTGTCATGTGTGCCTCCGACAGTGCCTCGAGGTGACTTTCCGCCCAGTTTAACAGCGCCTCGGACTCCTCTTCCAAGGCTGCGCTGACTGTGCGTCCTTGTCAAATGATGTAGGCTACCATGGATGCATTGACCGAAAAGACCCGAACCGCCTTCTCCCGCAACAATGGCTCGAAGCTCTGGAGCACCAGGGCCATCAACTGCATCTCCAGTCTGTTGATCGACCAGTGAGTCTCCAGTGTGCTCCACCGTTCCTGAGCAAACTGTCCTTTGCAACCCAATCCGGACAGACTGGCATTGATCATCAGTGGAACCCATGGTGGAGACTCCAGTGGCATCCTACCTCCAAAGTCCCCAGGTGAAGCCACCATTTGGGAGCCTGTCTGGCCGCTTGCAGACAGAGGAGCTTCTGAGACAAGGAATGCTTCTGGTGAGACCAACACCAGAGCAAAGCCCTCTGCAGAGGCCGCATGTGAGCCCTCGTCCACTGTACCAGCTCGAGAGTGGCTACCATGGTCCTGAGGACCTGCAAATAATGCCAGGTTGTCAGTTCCGTCATTCTCAAAAACTGTCGCACTAATTTGCGAAGATCCTGTGTGCACCGTTCTGGCAAGAAGACTCTCCTACATGGGTGCCAAAGCACGCACTCAGATATTCAAGCTCCTGAGATGGGGCCAAATGGCTCTTGGCCACGTTGCCAACCCAACTGAGACTTTGAAGGAACTGCACCACCCGGGAAGTTGCCCGTTCACTTTCGTCCCTGGACTTTGTCCGAATCAGCCAATCGTCGAGATATGGGTGTACCAGAACACCTTCCTTGTGAATAGCCATCGCTACCAACACCATGATCTTGGTGAAGGTGCGAGGTGCTGTTGTAAGCCCAAATGGCAATGCCCAAAACTGGAAATGACCCATTGGTACCGCAAATCGCAGGAACTGCTGGTGTTCTGGCCATATGGGGGATGTACAGGTATGCCTCCATGAGATCAAGAGACAATCCTCTCCAACAAGCCATGAACGCTGCCGCCCGTGTCCTCTGCGGTCGAGCCAGATCAGACCATATCACACCAATACTCAAGGATCTCCATTGGCTACCGATACACTCCAGGCTTACATATAAGATTCTTCTAATAACATTCAAGATTATCAACAACATCACTCCCAATTCTCTCAACGAACTCATCACACCTACTCCAAAAACTAGATCCAGAAGGACAGCAACAGACAACACTCTATGTATCCCTAAAGACTCCATAAAGTGCTCACAAACAACCAGGAGAAGAACCTTTGCCCACTATGCACCAAAATGTTGGAATGACCTCCCTCCAGAAATCAGAGCGATCCGATACCTTCTACAATTTCGTAAAGCAATAAAACACCACCTCTTCCTGCTCCATTTCTCTCAGCCTGCTTCCCCGACTCTAAGAAAACATCCCCTTCCACTACCTGAGTCCCCTTCACAACATAAAGCTCAAGCTCCAAGCACTCTCTCGCTAGCCTGAACCTTCTTTTCTTATTATCCCATATCTTTATGTATATAGTTTCTAGTATACTGCCTATGTCAATATGTAAATAGTTACCCATGTTCTCCAAGTTCTATTCCCTGTTATGATGTAAACTCTATCAGTCTTCACTGATCTGAGTATTCTTTGTTAATTGTAAACCGCACTGATAACAAATCGTGCGGTATATAAGAATTGTTAAATAAATAAATAAATAAAAAATAAAATTAGGAACTCCCTGCTTCTGACCGCAATGATGTCGGACCTCAATGTTTCCATGTGGGTTACCTCCTTGAGGTCAAAGATTGAGTAGAAGGAACCTTTCTCCTTTGGCACTATGAAGTAAATGGAGTACCAACCGCAGGCATACTGGTCTTGGGGAACCGGAACTACAGCCCTGAGCTGCAGCAGCCACATCAAGGTGACTCTTACTGTTGCCTCCTTGGCATGTGCCTTGCACGGAGACTGAATGAAGGAGTCACCCATCAGATGTGCGAGCTCAAAGGCATACCCCTCCCGAATAATCTCCAGCACCTATTGGTCAGAAATAATCTGGCCCAGGCAGGGTAGAACTTCTGCAGCTGACCTCCCATGGGCTGCACCGCTACCTAGGCATCCCTTGCTTCATTGAGATTTCTTGGGCCTCGAGGAGGAGGCGGCAGCAAATCCTCTGCCCGCTAATCGAAAACCTCAAAACCTTTGACCCTTGGAGGGGCATCTTCTCTTCTGGAATGGGGTAAAATGAGATGAACGAAAACACCTGGCATCCCGCAGCTGAGCGCGGCCAACGGGAGAGGCACAGTTTTGTTTTTTGCTTATCCTTGGGCAGATTCCCACTTTTGGACTTTCCCAAATCCTTGACTAACTTATCCAGATCCCCTCCAAAGAGTAGCTTCCCTCTAAAGGGAAACTTGCTGAGCCTGACCTTGGATGAACTGTCCACTGCCCAGTTGGAGCCACAGATAGCGGCAAGCCACTATAACAGAGGCCATGCTCTTAGAAAGCCGTTTTATGAGGTTGTAGTGGATATCTGCCAGATAAGCTGCTCCCAACTCCAACCAGCAGGTCCAGCAACAGGGGGAGTCAGCGCTGCTGAAAGAGAAAATAGTGAGGTTTCTGGAGTCCAGCGGATTACAGGATCCGAGGCAGCATGGATTCACCAGAATAAGATCTTGTCAGACAAATCTGATTGATTTCTTTGACTGGGTGACCAGGGAGTTGGACCGAGGGAGAGCTCTAGATGTGGTGTATTTAGATTTCAGTAAAGCCTTTGACACTGTTCCTCACAGGCGACTTATAAACAAACTGAGCACCCTAGGGACTGACCCTAAAGTTACTGCTTGGGTTAGAAATTGGTTGGGTGGGAGGCAACAAAGATTACATGTAAATGGAGCTCACTCTGAGGAGAAGGATGTTACCAGTGGTGTGCCCCAGGGATCTGTCCTTGGTGCGATTCTTTTTAACATCTTTGTTAGTAATATAGTGGAAGGGCTTTTGGGTAAGGTTTGCCTCTTTGCGGATGATACCAAAATCTGCAATAGAGTAGACACCCAGGAAGGTGTAGATAACATGAGGAGGGATCTAGCTAAGCTTGAAGAATGGTCTAGAATTTGGCAGCTGGGATTTAATGTTAAAAAATGTCATGCATTTGGGCTGCAGCAATCTAAGACAGCAATATAGTATAGGGGGTGAAGTACTTTTGTCCACTAAAGAAGAGTGGGACCTAGGTGTGGTTGCGTCTGATGATCTTAAATTAGCTAAACAGGTAGAAAAGGCAACGGCAAAAGCTAGAAGGATGCTTGGGTGCATACGGAGAGGAATGGCTAGCAGAAAAAAGGAGATGAGAGTGCTTCTGTATAAGTCTTTGGTGCGACCTCATTTGGAGTATAGTGTGCAATTCTGGAGACCGCACCTTCAAAAGGATGTGAACAGGATGGAGTCGGTGCAGAGGGTGGCTACTAATATGGTTAGCGGTCTTCATTATAAAGCATATGAGGACAGACTTAAGGATCTTAATATGTACACCTTAGAGGAAAGACGGGATAGAGGTGATATGATTGAGATGTTTAAATACCTCCGTGGCATAAATGTTCAGGGGGAGAGCCTCTTTCAATTGAAAGCAAGTTCTGCTATGAGGGGACATGGGATGAGGGTGAAGGGGGATAGATTCAGGAGTGATATGCGGAAATATTTCTTTACAGAAAGAGTGGTGGATCCGTGGAATAGTCTCCCAGTGGAGTTGGTGGAGATGAGGACAGTAACTGAATTCAAAAAAGCATGGGACAAACACAGAGGATCTCTAAAGGAAAAAAGGGGACTGTTGTAGTTGTTGATATGGAAGGACAGACTAGATAGGCCATGTGGTCTTTTTATGTCGTCATATTTCTGTTTCTATGTTTCTACCCATGCCCCACAAATGGAGACCTGTAGCGAGAGGGCATTAACATCAAAAGTCTGCTTTAACAAAGTGTCTAACTTCCTATCTTGGACGTCTTTGAGTGCCGCACTACCTTCCACCAGGATCACCATCTTTTTGGTGACTGCTGCGTCCACTTTAGAGGGTCAAAAAGCTTGCTGTCCTGATCTGACAGCAGGTAGAGGCATGCCATGGTCCTCACCCCGTTAAGACCAGTCTCCGGCAGATCCCACTTATCCTGAATCATCTGCTTAACTACTCAATGCACCGTAAAAAACTTCTGCATCTTCTGCATCGCTTGCAGTAGCTGGTCCTCTAAGGATTTGTCCTCTGCCGGGATACTTGTGGGCATATTAAGAGCCTTCAGGGATTCCACAATGATTGCCAGCAACTCCTTTCGGCGGAACATCCGTACAATACGTGCTTGTTCCGCCTGTTCTGGGATCTCCCCTTCTTCCAGTTCCTCGTCCAAATCGAGCTCCATATCCAGATCGTTTCTCTCCGAGAGTTCTGACACTGGAAACTGCCCCTGACCCTCCTCCGAGGGCCTGGGCGTTTTGGCCGGCAGTGTCCCCAGTTCACTTGGATTAGGTTCTACCTAATCTTCCCCCTAAGCCCTGCTGGTGCAAGCAGAACGCCTTATGCAGGAGAAGAACAAACTTGGGGGAGAACATACCCGGGACACCTGCTTCGGCCACGTTCTGAGCTGTGGAGGGCCTGGGGATGGCCGGAAGGTATGGTGTTGCCTCGCAGCGGAAGTACGGTATCTACTACTTCTTGTGCCTCTAAGGATAGCGGGAGCGTCCTCTCCAGACATCCTTTGTCCAGTATTGCCTGTTCCATAGAGGCTGCCTCTAGAGCACACCCCCTGCAAACACCTCCCTCCAAGACCACCCCGCACTTGGTCCCACACATCAGGTACTGCGGTCTGGCTGGCATAATTGGCCCCCCCAAAGGGATCCCCTGTTTACCTCTGCCCTTTGCTGAGGCTAAGACAGAGTGCCCTCTATAAGAACCTGTAGACGCCCACCTTTGCAGCACTGCAGATTCTCCCTATTACCTTCTCTGCTTTTTCCTTTTTTTTTTTTAAGTGCTACCCTGATGTGCTTTCTCTTTAAAAAACAATCGGGTAATCTGTACCGCGAAAAAAAAAACAGAGAAAGTGGTCCATAGTCACACAGAAGAACAAAAGAGAGCAAAAGGGGAGAAATGGCAATCCGAGCCCCTTCCCGCGCAACTCACCGCTCCCAAACCATGTGGCTATAGGCCTCAAGCGGGCTGCGAGCCTGAGGAAAACGCTCTGTGAGTGCACTACTCCTGCCCAGCTGTCTAAGATATGCCGTGAACACTAGCTTTACTTCTGTCAGCTTTGAAGATCGTCTGGGTCCTGCCATGTGTGTGCTGTTCTTGCAGAATTCCTCCCCATTCGCTCAGCCAGCTGCTGCGGCTTTGGTACTGCGGGGGGGCCTCCAGGGTTGACTGCTACCAAATCGTCTGCCCATGCTCTGCAAGGTGGTTCCTCACCCGGTAATGGTTCAGGAGCCGTCAGTATTCCGGCCTGTCTGCGAGCCTCCTCAACACCTTCACTCACCGGGGGAGGGGGGGAGGCACCTCTCCTTTTCCTTTTTCTTTTTTTTCTTGTACCTACAGAAGCATAAACTGCTGCCCACAATAAACCTAAAGCCAAAAAACCTTAAAGCAAAAGAAGCCTAAACTCAGACTAAGCTAGTTGCTCCTTATTTGTCCCTTCAGTGAGTCCAGCACTCTGGCTCACCACCTCCTCCAACTGCTTGAGCATACTGGAGCTGGTAGGCAGTCCCTGCTGTATTAGTATTGATCAAAACCCAGAAAAATCACAGTGAATTATCCCAAAAGACCTAGACAGATTAATTTTTGTTGGAGCGTGCCAGTGGAGGATAGAACCTGAACCTATCCACTCCAGGCGGCAAACTCCATTTTATTAAACCTACGGGTAAAACCCAATGAAATAACTTAATGATGAACGTAAGATCTCAGTCCATGAATGAAATGCAGCAACACAGCATGAATGTGCATGTTTCGGGAGCTGCTCCCTGTATCAAGTGCAAACTTCTAACTTGCCAACTGCCATCAAACACGTGAAGAGTAAAAATCTCTCATTCTTCAAGGGATCGCAAACTCAGTAAATGGCCAGAATGTCATGTCACTCAAACCGAACCTCCAGTCATAGAAGGGAAGCCCCATGGAAAATGGGGCAACCCTGCTACATATTGGATGACTTCAGAGTAGACTCAGCCAGTCCACCTCCCTATTCAGACCAGAGGGGTGGACCGAATTCAGCCAATAGATCCAGCGCTGTTCATGCCATTGCAGCCGAGCTATCCGATCACCACCCCTAGGATCCTCCAGAACGTGGTCTATTGCAGTCCACTTTAAGTCCACAAACTGATGTTCATACGTCAAGCAGTGTTCGACCACTGGTGCAGAAAGAACCAGCTGCCGTAGGCGAGAAGCGTGTTCCGTCAACCTCATCTTAATCATCCGGAAGGTTTGACCGACATATAAAAGAGAGTATGGGCACTGCAGTACATACACCACAAAAGTGGAACAGCAGGTGGTATACCATTTTCTTTCAAAATATTTTATAAGTATTAGTATTGATGTCATCAAAAGATAACATGCTCAGTCTCCAAGTGCTGGAAGAGGTACACTACCCAGAGGTGCGGGAGATGATAAGGAAGTACCATTCTCAATTTTGCCAAGCCTATCATCTACTAATAGGCTGCTACTCAACTCCTTCAACACTAGGGCCACCAACTCCCCCAAAATTCTATAAATTCCTCACCCAACCCATCTGTACCCAGCATTTTAGATGGCTTTAGTCTCTTGATTACTTTCTGTATTTCCTGAACTGTCACTGGAGAACTTAACTTTCATAACTATTCCTCTGAAACATGTGGTAATTTTAGATCCTGGAAAAAAGCTTCCTTATTCTCTCTTGTCCCTCCCCTTTGGAGTATAATTCTTGATAATATTCCACAAACACTTCACATATATGCCCTGGTTTTGTTAGCATCCTTCCCAGTAAAATCCAGATCCTGGCTATATAGGCTTTATGAGTATGTGGTTTTATCAGGTTCATCATCAGTTAACCAGCCCTACTTCCCCATTGGTATAATTTATACTTGTAAAGCTGAATATTATCCTGGGCTCTACTATTCAATATTTTATCAATTTCTTTAGGTGTTTCTGTTACCCACTTTTATGTTTCTTCTGATCTTCCAATGATATACTTACCCTTTAAGTCCTTCAATTTCTGTACCTTAACTATCAGTTCCTTGTCATTTTATTTATTTAAACAGATTTGTATACCACCTTATCCTACAATCAAAGTGGTCACATCACAATTGGAGGGTTACATTTAACATAGGGGAACTTAACATCAAGACAGTACAATTGGAGGGTTACATTTATCATAAGGGTAACATTTAGACAGTATAAGAACATAAGATATGCCATACTGGGTCAGACCAAGGTCCATCAAGCCCAGTATCCTGTTTCCAACAGTGGCCAGTCTAGGTCATACGTACCTAGCAGTTTCCCCAAAAGACACAGGTTCCGCAATGCTTGTACTGGGTCAAGCATTGATTAAGTACGAGGTAATTAACAACATTATATTATATTTGATTAGGTGAGTGTTTGGGGTGAGTGGGTATTGAGTTGGTGTTATGTCATCTTTCTTTTTCCATTTATGTATGCCATAATTCTTCCCCTGAGTACTGCATTCCAAAAGGTGACTGGGCTAATGTTTCCCCCTGGGTTTTCTGCTACAAATTCCTCCTACATTTTCCTAAGATATTGATGAAATTATCTGTCCTGATATAGTGTTGGATTCATTCATCATATAAAATCTTCCCTCTCCCCCCCCCCCCCATTGGATTTCCACAACCACTGCAGAGTGATCAGAGACCATTGCAGTTTCTATACTGGTTGAGTCCACCTTCCCATACAAATATTATGAAAGCCAAAAGTAATCTAACCAGCAGGAAAAGCAACAAGCAAACTTGAATGAGATGAGGAAGTATCACCAATATTCACGCCATCCATTCCACCGGACTCCGACCCTGCCACAGAGCCTCTCACAGAAGCTGCCCACTGAGTTTGAAAATTTGGGTTTTCACTCCTTTTTTTATATCCTTATATTCATGTGGGAGTTTTCTTGCCTTTTTGATTCACGCTGCTGAGGTAATTTGGAAACATTTATCATCTGATAGCCTTTCATTTAAATCTAGTTGAGCTACCTGAGCTTCTATCCGCATGGCGGTGGGGAAAGTTGGCATAATAGTGTGGAAAGTATGTGCGTAACTTTAGTGCCTGAAACAAACAGTGGTCTGTGGGGAGTGCCTATATATTTTAGGCACAGTAAAGAAATGACACTACTGGAAAGCCGCCAGTAGATAAATCAGTCCAGAAAACATTTCTATTCTCCTACATGCTGATCTATTTTCTCCTATATAAACCAAAGTTTTATGTGCTGAAGTTTTTTTTTCTACATGTGCCAAAGTTTTACTTCACCTCCAATCAGCATTTGAACAATGTTGCTACTAAATTCTGCGCTCAGCCTTTCGGTCTTCTGCACAGTTCTTTACATCTGGGTGGCATAGCTAATGACCTCGTTATCATGTCATTTGAATATGCATAGCTCATCATAATGTAATTTTAATAGGTGCTGCGCTATCTGTGCAGCCATCTGCACACAGGTAATGCTTGCACCAATCCCCTCTCTACATTTTTGCACAGTGGTAAGTATGTACACGTCACACTATCTATGTGCAAGCTGTGCGCTACCGTTTCTGCATCGATCCCTATGTAGCATGATTGCCCAGTGTCAGTGCAGTGTGCTCTGATGTTACATACCTGGGCTCAGTACATGAGTCTATTTTCTGCTCAATGGCCTGGCGGAGGTTGAGGATATTACAGTGGCAGCACTGACAGCTTGTAGAGGGTGAGGGAAACCCAGCTGTTGCAGAACAGCAGCATCCATGGTTGAGATTCAGAGAGCATTCACATTGGGCTCCAAAGATAAGATCATAAGCAGTGCCCATGCTAGGTCAGACCACTGATTTGTCAAGCCTAACATGTTGCCCTAACAGTGGCCAATCTGTGGTTTTGCTTACTACAGAGTACTGTCAGATAGCTGAGTTATTTATTTTCTCTTATATACTGTGCTGTTCTGCATCAGTGCAGTTTACATTGAACAAACTGAAATTACATTGAACAGGGCATTATAACTTGGAGATAACTATTTTACAGGGAACATGGGCTATGGAAGGTTAAGTGGCTTGCCCAAGACCACAAGGAGCACAAGTGGGACTAGTAACTCCAGTCCTTCTGGCCCAAGGTTGCTGTCCTCTAGTGGGATTTGAACCCCCAACCTTCTGGTCTGAAGTACCTTGCCCCCAACCACTAGGCCACTCCTCCACTCCTATGAAAGGAGAAGGCTAAAGGCTTAATTATGCAAAATCCCTTGCCATCCAGTGTCACATCTTCAGAGTGACAAACAGCTTATCATAAATGAGCTCTGATGGGGAGGAAGCTCATCTGTTGAGGAAGGCAAGCCAGGAAAAAAACCCCAGAAAGGTGAAACACACTAAAGAATACAAGAGATCATGCTGTCTTGCGATATTAAGTTGGCTTGCTTCCAACATACATTTAAAACTTTTATAATTTTTATCAAAGAGGAAGCCCTGCACACACACAGCAGCTAGTACATTGTGTAGTCTGAATTAATTGCTGGATCCAGCACCCACGTCTACTGCTGAGGGAGACAAAACAGGCACATTAGTCTGGATTTATGCTCCTCAGAATTGCATCTTATGTCAGCCAAGTAGTAGAGCCTGGTGTGATTGCTATGGTAACCAACAAAGCCATCCAAGGACACAATGCCTAGTCAAGGAACTGTAAACACTGCTACTCTATACATACAAGGTTCATTTGAGAGTTTTTCAGGTAGAACAATGTGCAGTAAAATGCCCCAGTATAAATATGATAAACATCCATACTTCTAAATGTTGTGAAACAAACATAGGCAGGTACCTGCAGTTTCTGCCCCTTATCTCCCCTCCCCTTCTTTTCCAAAGGTAGCTGCCTTCACACTTAGACCACATACCCTTAAGGCATCAACCCCAGGGAACTACCCACACTCTGACCCCAATGCAACAAATTGAGCTATGATATAGTGCAGCAGTTTATTGAAGATTTTCTCACACTAATCTTATACCTGATGTAGTAAGAATTATTAGGGTGGGAAGATCAACAGTAAATCCATTGCACTAACGCAGTGCTCTTCAAACTTTTATCTCATATGACGTCATTTTAACAAATGAAAATTCAATTCACATGACCCCAAATGATGATGAAATCAAACTGGCAGATCTCCAGCCTCAGCCTCCTTCCCCTCCCTCTTCTCAGCTAAAGCAGGAAGGCAACAACAGCAGCAGCAGACATCACATGGTCCCTTGTCAGTGTGCAGTGTGTGCTTACAGACCCCAGTACTCAGCATGGGTTTTCAGCCTAATAGGAAGCTTACCTAAGAGGGAGCAAGGGCTTATGAATGTTCACTGGCTCACAGGCCACATGTTGACTGATGACTAGGCACAGGTCACAGTGAAAGTCTAAAGAGATGAGGAAATGATCATGTTTCTGTGACCCCATCCAATGATGACATGACCACATTTGGGGTCCTGACCCCAGGTTTGGGAAACACTGCACTAAAGGGTAGCAGAGTAGGCATGCAAAACCTTGAAAAACAATGGATTATGGCTGGAATAACGATGCAGCGCAAAAGCAAAAGGGTCAACTGAGGTGAAGTGTGGTACATCATCTCAGATAATCCAAGATCCCTGGTGGCCCCTGTGAGCCTGGGATTCCCTGACCCCATAGTAAGGTGAAATTAAACTTTCCTGCTATTTTTCTTTACATTAGGACCTACAGTCCAGTCCAAACTCCTGGGTTGTGTCCTCTTCCAGCAAATGGAGACTGAGCATTCTAGCTTTTGGTGATGTCGCAAAATAAGAAGCAGGCGCTCCTCCCACCAAGTCAGTATTCCAATGTTAAAGCAGAACCTAAGAACCAACAACGGCCCAAAGACCAGACTATGTAAAAACAATGTACAAACTACATCTTCAATCCCCTGTGGTGACTTAGTGCAGTCCAAGAAGATCAAGGCTACAGTTGGTTTCCCAAGCACCCAGAAACGAATCCTTCAGTTTGGGACCAACCTCTCTGACACAACCGGAGGATAAAGCACAGGCCTCTATACACTAACTATCAGAACTGGGTTTGCCACCATACTGAAATGGGTGGGCTCTGGATTGGACTATAGCTCCTAATGGAAAGAAAATTAGCATGTAAGTCTAATTTCACCTTCCATGACATCCGTACAGTCTAGTCCAGACTCCTGGGATGTACCAGAGAAGTACACAGACTCGGATGGGACCAACAAGCCTGGCCTCCAACACCCGACAGCCAAAATGCACTTCTGAATGCATCTGCAAATCCAGCTTATAATGACGCACAAAAGTATGCAAAGACACCCAGGTAGCTGCCCTGCAAATGTCCACCAGGCGAACCAGAGTACACTCCGCCCAAGACACCACCTGCGCCCTGGTCGAGTGCACCTGGAGACCTATGGGTACCTGCTTGTCTTTTGAAAGACAAGCTTATGCGTTCGCCTCCTTCAACCACCTGGCAGTGGAAGTCTTTGAGGTAACCTCCCCTTTGTGAGGGCCTCCAAACAATGAACAAGCAATCCATTTTCTGGAAGGGCTCTGTGGACCTCAAATAGTGCTGCAGGACCCTATGTGCATCTAGGGTGTGCAGCTGATGATCCTCGCACCTAGGGAAGACTGGCAGAACCACGGATTGGTTGAGATGAAAAGGAGAGGCCACTTTAGGCAAAAAGAACAGCACCGTACTCAAAACCACCTTGTCTTTTGCCAGCACTAGGTAGAGCTCCTGACAAGACAAAACCTGCTGCTCCGAAATCCATTGAGCTGAATAAATGGCCACCAGAGAAACCATCTTTAAGGTAAGATCCTTAAGGGAAGCAGCCACCAGGGGCTCAAACAGCACACCCAACACCAAATTTAGATCCCAAGGCAGTGCACAGGGTCTCAAAGGCGGTTTCAGGAGTTTGACAGTTCTGAGAAACCAAACTATATCTGGATGTGCTGCCAAGGAAACCCCATGCAGGCATGCACCCACAATAACACGCTAGGATTGCAGTCTGGACCCGAAGGAAATTCAAGGTCAGCCCCTTGTCAAAGCTATCCTGCAGAAAGGTTAGAACGTCTGGAATTGAAGCCCCAAAGGGGCATCACTGTCTCTCTTCACACCAGGCCTCAAAGACCCTCCAGATGCATACACAGGCTAAGGATATAGACCGCCACCTTGCTTTCAGCAAGGTGGCAATCACCAGCACTGAATAACTTTGACACATCAAGAACACCCTCTCAAGAGCCAAGCAGTAAGCAAAAATTGATCCACCTGAGGCATCAGGATGGGACCCTGTGACAACAGGTCTGGCCTTGCTGGCAGTTGCCATGGTCCATCCATCACCAGTCTCACTAGGTCCGCATACCATGGATGCTGAGGCCAATCCGGGGCTACTAAGATCACTAGACCTCTGTAAGTCTCGATGTGTTGAACAAGAGATCCTATGAGGGGCCACGGTGGGAAGGTATAAAGCAGTCCCTCCGCCGGCCAACTTTGAGCCAATGCATCAAAGCCCTTGGACACGCGCTCCTTGTGCCTGCTGAAGAACCATTCGACATTGGTGTTCTCCGCTGACACCATGAGATCCAAAACCGGAATGCTGCAGCGCCGGGTCAACTGACAGAATACTGTGTCCGCCAAGAACCACTCTCCTGAATCTAGCTGATGTCTGCTCAGGAAGTCAGCCTGCAGGTTCTCTTTTCCTGCCACGTGAGCTGCAAACAGCTGCTTGAGATTGGCTTCCGCCCACTGAAGAAGCGGAGCAATCTCCTCTGCAAGACTGGCACTGCCTGTTCCTCTCTGATGGTTGATGTAGGCCACTGTGGAGGCGTTGTCCGATAGAACTCTCACTGTCTGGTGCTGGATCAAAGCTCGAAACTCCAGGAGGGCCAACCGCATGGCCCTCATTTCCAGATGGTTGATGAACCACTGTGCCTGGTCCGCTAACCAGCTGCCCTGCATGATCTGCATCATGCAATCTATTCCCTAGCCAGAGAAACAGGCATCTGTCATGACCACCATCCATTCCGGCGGCTTTTGTGGCATCCCCATGGCCAGGCAGACTGGCAAAACCACCATGCCAGACTGCTGCATACTTCCAATGGACACAGAAGCTAGTGAGAAAGAGAGTTCTGCTGAGGAGACCAAAGGGAGAGCAGTGCCCTCTGCAAGGGATGCATGTGAGCTCTCACCCATGGCACCAGATCCAGAGTTGACGCCATGGACCTCAGGTAGGACCATGCCAACTGCGTCCACTGCCTTAATAATTGGCGGATCTGATGCTGAATCTTCAATGCACCTCTCTTCTGGCAGGAATACCAACCCCTGCGCCGTATCAAAATGAGCACTAAGGTGGGTTCCTGTTGATTCATGTCCCCCACTGGTTAAAACATATTACCTTCCAACTGCCCGGAAGATCTCAGCTTCTTTGGAGGCTGCGGGTTTGGGATTTGATACATTCAATGTTTCTGAGTTGTTGGGACCTTCGGATTCTGTTTTGGTGAAACCTGCGACCTGTATTGTTACCTTTGCATTAGTTTCTGACCGAGATTGGTTATTAAGGATTTTCTTTTAGAAAAGGAATGTAGTATTTAAGGGGTGTCTTGTCCGTATATTTCCTGACCTAGCTAGGGAGACTAGGTGACGGAGGAGTGAGTTTTTAATCCTGCGACCATGGGTCCTCCAGCTTGGGGGTTTATTTTTTCTGAAATACCCTTGTAAATGTCTGGTAAAACTCCAGGGAAATTCCTATATTTTTTTGTATCCCTCTCAATTAATTTCCTTTTTAAATACCCGTGGCTCTTAGGGGGTGAGTAAGAGGGTTCCTGTAGATGTTTGGTGTATACGGGCTGTTTCGCATGCAACTTTTACATTGTATATTTGTTAATTTGGTTGTTCACTTTTTCTGTTTTTTTGGATCCTCTTTATAGTGAGCTATGTGAGGGGTTCATTTCTGTTTATTATTATTGATTTCCTTTTTTCTATGCCTGTTTGTATTTTCTGGAATGTCCCCCCTTTCTATGCAAGTGTGTTAACTTGTTTGTTTTTTTTGAAAATCAATAAAAATATAAATTTAAAAAAAAAATGAGCGCTAAGGTACAGGAGATTCTGAGAAAGTGTAAGGTGGCTTTTGGCTACATTTACCACCCAGCCCGGACGTCTGAGAAGATCGAGGACCCTTTGAGTGGCTTCAATTCTCTCCTGCCTTGACTTTTCCCGAATAAGCCAGTCATCCAGATAGGGATGCAACAGGATCTCCTGGCTCCTCAGCTTGGCTGCAACAACTACTATGGTCTTGGTGAAGGTGGATGGCACTGTGGCAAGCCCAAATGATAGGGCCTGGAACTGAAAATGGCCCATGTGCCCCATGAAGCGCAGGAAGCACTACTGCTTCAACCGAATGGGCACATGCAAGTAGGCCTCCGTGAGGTCGAGAAATTCACCTTGGCGCACTGCCACAATGACAGACTGCAAGGTCTCCATCCGAAAATGAGGGAAGCGCAACACCCAATTGACATATTTGAGATTGAGAATGGTTCAGAAGGAACTCTCCTTCTTGGGTACCACAAAGTAGATGGAGTAACGTCCATGACCAAGCTGGTCCTGAGATAAAGGTACTACTACACGTAGCTGGATCAACCAGCGGAGCATCTCAGTGACCACCCATGTCTTTACCGGTGCCCTGCATGCATCCGTGAGGGGAAATTCGAACTCCAGAGCATAGCCCTCACAAATGACCTTCAGGATCCCATGGTCGGAGGTAAGGTGGACCCAGGCTGGGTAAACCGGCTGCAGGTAACTGCTGATTGGCAGAAGATCCACCCGAGTCCCCCTCATCTCATTAGGACTTCTTTGTAGTATTTATTTATTTATTACAATTTCTAAACCACATTTTCCTAAAGATCAGATGCGGTTTACAGTGAACAACAGTTTGAATAGTACAGTGAAAGTTACATCTTCAATTACAAAGAACTCTTTAACTATATACATTAACTGTCAAGGCTGATTTACATAGAACTTTATACACTTACATTGAGCTATGTACCATTTCGGTGTTAGATAGGGGTGTAGACTGATGCAGTATAATGTAATGAAGCATTCTTGTGGGTTATAGGGAGGGGTGATCGGCGACTTATGTAGAAGGGTTTAAGTGAAGGAGTGAGGAGGATCAATGGAATTGAGGTTAGTAGAGGATCCAAAGATCTGGAACTGGCAAAGGAGCCCCTTCCGGATACCTTACCTCCTCGAAAGGAATGCCTTCTAGCCAGGTAGGCAGGCTTCTGATAAAGTGCAAACCTTGTCACCCAAAACCTTTGAAAATCACAGGATCGTCCTCTCCCTGTTGATGCCATCAATTTCTGGGGTTTGGGCTTGTCCTCTGGCAAATGTGCAGGCTTGGACTCCCCCAGATCCTTAACCAACTTCACTGAAGAGAAGCTTGCCAAAAAAAGGCAGCCTACTAGGCACTGTACGGAAGACACATCCGCCGACCAACTCTGCAGCCAAAGCAAGTGCCGGGCAGCTATGACTGATGCCATACCCTTAGCTGACGCCCTAAGCAAGTCATAGAAGGCATCAGCCAAGTAAGCAACCCCTAAGTCTATCCAAGTCGATTCTGGAAGAACTGCAATGAGCTCTGTCTCGGTTCCTGTCAAAATCTGAATCCATCGCATGCAGGCCCTTGCGACATAGGCCACGCAAACCAAGGCCTGGAAGGCCAATGCATTGACTTCAAAAGATTGCTTCAGCAGTGTCTCTAACTTCTTGTCCTGGGGATCCTTTAGCATTGTACCCCCTTCCAGTGGAATGGTGGTCCTTTTAGTGACTGCTGACACTATGGAATCACCTGTTGGAAGCTGGAAACGCTCCCGTTTGCTAGCAGGAATGGGATAGAGGCACCGCATGGCCCTAGCACCGCACAAACTTGCCTCCAGGGAATCCCACTCCAAATCAATCATCTGCTTTAGGGCACGATGCACTGGAAAAGTGGTTTTCGACATGCGGATCCCCTGTATCAAAGGGTCCTCTCAAAGGAGGATCTGCAGCTGGTGCCGCTGCCGAGAGTTTCAGCACCGCCAGAGAATCCACAATTAGCGATACCAGTTCTTCCCAACAGAAGACTCTCACTATAGTAGGATCCTTCTCTGCAGACAGGGAGTCCTCCCAAAGATCCCCAGGCTCTTTTTCGCTCAAAAGCCTGATGGACCCTCCATGGAATCCTCTGACCCCAGAGACTGTTTGGAACCCTGATCCACCTCAGTGCCTGCCAAACCACTCAAGGCCAGTGCCATTAATGAGGTCCTTGCTCCCGGATCACTCGGCTGCTCCTTATGCTGTTCTGCCAGCCTGCAGCTGGTCTTCTGCGGCTCCATCAGGCTCTGTTTAATACAGTAAGCCTGATGCAGCAACAGGACGAAGGCCAGCAAGAACAGGTCTGCGGTCGTAGGACTTTGTGACCTAAGAGGTTGTTGCTCTGCCTAACGTTGCACTGCCAAGAACCCCGAAAGCGGTAAAATGTCAGCCGTAGATGCCGACAAGATGGCTGCGGTTCCTGTCAAAAGGGTGGGAGCCGCAGCCATCGATGACATTGATACCAAGCCCCCCTGTGGGCTCTGAGCCCCATGGAGACACCCCCTCCGAGGCCGGTGATTTCCTGAACAACGTTACTGCCTCGTAGTCCTCTGCCTCACAGGCCCAATAAAGACCGACCGTGGAAAGATGACTACATACACCGCTTTGCCGGCTGACAGCTCGAAGCAGGAAAGGTTTTAATGCGTTTTACAATGACAAACTCCAGTGATCACTGTAGCAACTAATTTAAACACGGATTTAACTTACACGCGGCCCCCCAACAAACACATGAAATAGAGAAACACTCACAGCACACGTTATCAAGCTGTTTTCCTCTAGTGGCAGCAAGCCCAATTGCCTCTAACCCACTAAAGGGTGCCAAGGCTTTGGGTGGGAGGTCTGAACTGAACAGAGAGTAGAAGGAGCAAGACAGTCACCCCTCCCGGGACCCTACCGCTGACCAAACGGTATCGGTCCCCTGGGGCAAACCCAATCACCACAGTTGCGGCCGAATATCAAAACTGCAGAACCCCTCTTTGGCACAGGAATAACAGCAAAACCTCTTCCTTTTTTTTTCTTTTTCTTCAACTCTAGCCCAAGGAACCCACAGTATAGCTCAGGCAACCAAGGGTTCTGTCCCATCTGTTGGAGACTGAGGATACTGGCTTGGTGGGAGGAGCGCCTGCATCTTACGTTGTGACATCACCAAAAGCTAGAATACTCAGTCTCCATCTGCTGGAAGAAGGACACAACCCAGGAATCTGGACTGGACTGTAGGGACATCATGGAATTCAATAAATACTGTTCTGTCCTCATTGCTGATATAGCAGTGTACAAGGCTACCTTTTAAACTTCCAAATTTTATTGAACATAACAGGCCTGATAGTCAAAAAAGGCTGAGCTAAATTTTAAGGGGCCAATTTTGAAAGTGATTAACTGTTAGAAGACCTGCTAACCACATTAATCATGGCAAATGGGATATTCAGAAGCAGCATCCAGAGATAACCGGGCAGCGGCAATATTCAGCTGCTGCCCGGTTATCCCTCACTGCCAAAAGTAAGTCCCTTAAAGGCTGGCCTAACTTTCGCTGCTGAAGCTAACTGGGCTTTAGCTGAATATCACTTTGGCCAGCTTAGCTTTGTTGCTATCTGACCAACCCATATATTCAATTCTAGTGGCCAGATATAGCCCTGGCATTAAATATCTGGGTTTAAAGTTCAGCGGCGATGGCTAGTCGCTGTAATCGCACTAGCTGCTGCCTCCACTGAATATCCCCTCCTAAGCTTCAAATGTATGACTTCAAGTCAGTGCTGACTCATGGCACTGTCACCACTGAATATCGGGCCCTTTAACTATTTTCCCACATTAAATATGCCCCCATTGCCACCCACTTTTTATGCACCTAAATTTAGGAGTTTAGTAATATTTTGAGCAGAAATGTAGGCACTCAGCCCTAGTAAATGTTAAGAGGCCAATTTAGGAGCATAACTCAAAGTTAGGCATATAAATCCTTCAAATATCAGCCTTATGATTACCAGCAGGGTGTTTTTTTGAGGAGGTCCTTAGTACAAGCACCTTTTTTATTTCCTGTTAAACTGACCCGTAGTCCTCATATATTAGTAACAAAGCCCTGCCTGAGCACCTGCACATTTTTTTCTAGGAAAATTGCAATGATTGATAGAGTATTGAAATGCAAACATGGGAACCTAGTGTCAGCACACAGCATGGCATTATGCCTAGCATAGGTTTCATGGCTTTTCCCAGAACTTGGCCTGCAGGCAGCTCTGACACCCTGGTGATGTCAGATAGGACATCTCCAGACTTGATGGGCTAGCATGCCTGATGAGATTAGTCTGCAGGACAACAGCCCCTCCTTGCTAATCAGGTGATAACAGACCTCAAACAGACCAAAGTATGACAAAGGGAGGTGCTGGAAAAGGAGAACTTCATTAAAAATACAGAAAAGGACAAAATATTCTCTCTCTTCCTATTCATCGGACACTTCTTACTATGGGACTCTGACACACACTTCTCTTTACCCCCCCCCCCCTTTTTTCTCTTTCTCTCCCACACCCAGGCACACACATCGAGTCATTGATATACACGGAAGCAGCTCGGTAACCACTATATACCTCTGTTCTATACCCATGTAAGAGGCCTATTCTATATAAGTGCTTCTAAAACTTTAGTGCATGAAGTAATTCCCATGCAGTTAGCAACGCAGTGCACCAACGCAGCTCAGCAGTATGATCTGTGTGTAATTCCCTCAGAGGTGGTTGATATTCCAGTCTGGGCACAAGACAAGTTAGATTGTGGGAAAATGAACACAGAAGTACTGTTGGAAGGCAAGGATCCTCCACCACAGAAACAATACCCAGTACCTCATCAAGCTATAGAGCCAGTGACTAAAATTGTGAAGATACTGGAGGAGAGGGGTCTGATCAGACCTATTTCTTCTACATGTAATTCACCAGCCTGGCCAATAGTTAAACCGGGGGGGGGTTCCTTCAGGCTCACTATGGACTTCCGTGCCCTGAATCAAGTTTCAAAATCTGTAGTGCCCGTAGTAGCCTCATACCCGGAAATGATCTCTAAACTGAATCCCAAATGTAAATTTTTCTCTGTCCTTCTGGTTGTTGTACCTGGAGGCAGGTACAGATCTCACAGATGGGGATGAACTGACAACAATCAGAAGGACAGAGTTTAAGTTGTGAGCCTTAAAATGACTCACCATTTGAAGCCTAAGACAGAAGAGGAAAGCATGGAAGTCTATGCAATAACTATATGAGCTAGTCTTGAAAGAAAGCCGACCCCTGAAGAAGGCCTCTGGCCGAAACCTTTGAGTTGGGTCTGCTAATAAAGTCTTTTGAACATCCCTACTGTGTTTGGCTGTGGTCCTTGGCTTCCGCTTTTACCTACTGTAGTCTCTGCAGAAGATCCCCTTCTCCTATCGTTTGATAAAAATAAAGTAACACAAAATAACATTCTTTTTTCTATCTTTGCTGCTAACAATTTTATTTTTCTAATTGAGTTTGTCTCAGTGTTTTGTTTTTGTTTTCTTTTAACTTTGTTCCTGGGGACTGCTACCTATTTGCCATTTTTTTCTCTCCTCCTATCATCTTCACTGACTCCCCTACATCCATCTCTGACTGCCTTTTTATTTTTCCCAACAGAGTGAATACTAGAAAGAATTATACATATGGGGTCGAGAATGTCTGTCTGTCTGGAGGAAACATAATTCTCCAAAATTTTCACAGAATTAGATCAAATTTGGCTTGGGGAAAAAACTGGTGGAAAGACACATTGAGCTTGAAAATGGACCAGAGAAATAATTTCCTAAAAAATGGCCTAGTGCATTTCTATGTGAAAAAGAGTTTCAGCTTCTGCAGCACAGATATTTTGAATTGCTCCTCTTCACACAGAAAGAAGGAGACACATATATGAGGTGCTTTTAAAAAGTTCCAAACTGACCCCATAAAAAATGATACATTAACCTGAGATGTTAGTGGCCACCATCCCCCTCAAAGTAGTTCCTTTGGGAGTTGATGCGACGGTCCTAGCAGTCTTACCATTGTTGGAACGCTTCTGAAATTTGCCTTTCTTCAAACTCTTCAGCACAGTCCTCATCTCTTCCCGAATCTTGCAATGGTGTCAAATCTGCGCCCTCTGAGCTTCATTTTCATTCCAGAGAAGAGGAAAAAGTCACAGATAGCCAAGTCAAGAGAATAGGGAGGGTGAGGGACGGCAACTATGTTGTTTTGGGCCAAAAACTGCTGAACTTTAATGGACGTGTGCACTGGGGCATTGTCATGGTGGATCATCCAGTTCTCAGTAGCCCACAACCCAGGACGTTTGGCTGCAGCACGCCAATGTAGTTGTCTGCATTGACTGTCTGCCCTTGAGGAATGAATTCCTGCAGAAGAATTCCTTTGTGGTCGACAAAAACAATCAACATCAACTTCACATTGCTCCTCACTTGCCACTCTTTCTTGTGGCATTGGCGACAATGGACTTTTCCATTGTGAGGACTGTTGTTTGTTTTCTGGGTCACACCCATGAACCCAGCTTTCATCCCCAGTAATGAATGTTTCAAAAAGTCATTGTCAACATTCACAGTGTCCTTGAGCTATTAGCAGATCTGCATTCGTCGTTCCTTTTGATCAGCTGTCAGGAGGCACGGCACAGCACAAATTTGGCAGCAATTTGACGCATGTACTTCAATTAGAATCGCCTGAACTGAGCTGTAACTGATTTCCAAGTGTTTCAGCAATGTCTGAAATGGATCTCCGGCAAACTGCATAATTTAATTTGTGAACTTTCTTGACATTTTTGCGGCTTCTGCTTGTTGAAGGCCGTCCTGAACGTTCACTGTGGTCAAGTGTTTCTTGGCCATGTTTGAAATGTCCATGCCACTCACAGATTTGTGTTTTGCCTAAAGCATGTTCACCAAATACCTACTGAAGCAATTGCTGTTTCTGATGTGTTTTTATTAATTTTTACCCAGAATTTGATGCATGCATGTTGCAAACAAGCACAGCACAGTCCTACGTCCAATCAGCACCGTGCCACTTAACACACTGACTCACAAGCAGGGCTGGCCTATTCACTAGTCAGCTAGGCGGCCACCTAGGGTGGCCGGCCCAGGTGGGTGGCAGCAGCGGCAGCAAACATGGGCGGCAGCAGCAGCACACATGGGCGGCCGCCGCCGCCCCCCCCCCAGCTGCTGCCAATTCTGTTTGGGGGGGAGGCAAGCAGCGGCAGTATTTCCAAAAGCAGCAGCAAAAGCTGCCACTTTTGGAAATACTGCTGCTGCCGCTGTCTGCCTCCCCCTCACTAGATGGAATTGGCAGAAGCTTGGGAAGGTGGCAATAGTGGCAGTTGGAGTGGGGGATGGCAGCAGCTGGGGGGGGGGGCATCGAGGGCGACAAAACCTCTTTGGCCAGCCCTACTCACAATGCTGCCTGGAAGTGCAACATGGCGGCACACTGCTAAAATGTGTTCCATTCCCGTGAAGCGGCGTGAGCTCGGGAACGTTTTGACAGAACCTCGTATACCCTCCCACCCCGAAACATACATACACTACATAAACATAGATCACACACTCACTCACGTTCTCTCAGGGATTGGAAATCATTCCCTAACTTGACAGGCTGCTTTTTAGGGATTCTAATATGCATTCCATTTTCTTTATTGTAAATTCTATTGTGAAAGCTACAGACCGAATCATACAGATTTCTTAATAGTTGCTATGTGGCTGTTAACTAAGGTGAAATTAGGCCTTACTTGCTAATTGATGTTCCTTGAGTGAGTCCAGTCCAGACACGCACCTGTGGACTGTGTCACCCCACTAGCAGCTTGGAGACTGAGCGTGTCATGCTAATGATATCAGGCTTTACATACTGGTGGCACCACTGACCACTTCCAGTATCCTATTGGCAAAACAGACTCACGAGAGCAACACATTTAAGAATGTATATTAACAAACTATAACCTAATTACACTCCTGAATAAAAGCAGGTTTGCTTGCCGCATGTAATTGAGAACAATCACTCTCCAGCCGAGACCTTCTGGTCATTCCCAACTCCGTAGACTCAAGCTCCTACCACTTACTTATGGTGAGTGACTTCTGGACTTAGTAGCTACTTACCTGTCCCAAGCCTGCTACTGTGAGATGAATTTCTTCAGGACTAGATACTCTTACCTGAAAAGGCAGTGTCACCCAGGGTGGGATCGGGACTGGACTGGACTCGCTTAAGGAATGTCAAGCAGCAGGAAAGGCCTAATTTCACCTTACTTATCATTTCTCCAGTCCAGTCCCGTACCTGTGGGATGTATCATAGCAGTACTATACTTGGGAGGCACCTGCCAACTATCCTGAAGAACCGCCGATCCAAACCTCGTGTTCCCGCTGATTGCACATCAAGCCTATAATGTTTAACAAAAGTATGCAGAGATGACCAGCCCTACAGATCTCTCCTGGCGAAGTCAACTGGGTCTCTGCCCATGACGTGGCTTGTGTTCAGGTTGAGTGTGCCTTCAACCCAATGGGTAACTCTTTGCCATAGCAAATAGGCCAAAGAGATGACCTTCCCTTATCCACCGGGAAATAGAGATTTTTGAAGCTGCTTCTCCCTTTCGTCTTCCTCTAAATTGAACAAAGAGTCAATCCGACTTTCTAAAGGACTCCGTTCTCTTCAAGTAGTGCTGCAGCACCCTATGGACATCCAGGAAGTGCAAGAGGGGATCCTTATCTGTCCCCCCTGCTCTGGAAAACACTGGGAGCGTCATTGACTGACTAAGATGATAAAGCAACAGAACCGTAGGCAGAAAAGATGGCACAGGCCTGAGTACCACCTTTTCCTTTGCAAACAGAAGGAAAGGTGCCCTACATGAGAGCACTTGCAACTCTGGAATCCACCTAGCTAAACAGAAGGCCACCAGGAACACAATCTTTAAGGTGAGATCCTTCATGGTACAAGCCCCCAGTGGTTCAAAGGGGGGTTCAGTCAGTACTGACAACACAAAATTGAGATCCTATGATGGAACAATGGACCATAGGGGAGGCCATTCCTGCTTCACTGCCCTCAGGAACCGAATCATATCCGGGTGCACCGGCAAGGAAACTCCTTGTACTCGTCCTCAGTAGCAAGAGATTGCTACCACCTGTACTTGAAGGGTACTGCATGCCACACCTTTATCAAAGCCTGCCTGCAAAAAGGCGAGAACGACTGGCACGGAAGCTGACAGAGGTCGACGGCGACTGTTCTCACACCAGGCCTCAAAGATTCTCCACACTCGAATGTACACCGATGAAGTTGAGCATCACCTACCTTTCAGTAATGTTGATATCACTGGGGTCGAATAGCCCTGCCTGCATAATCTCACCCACTCAATAGCCATGCTGTAAGCGAGAATCAATCCACCTGTGGCATTAGAATCAGCCACTGAACCAACAGGTCTGGCTGAACCAGGAGCCGCCAAGGCCAGACGCACCAAGTCAACATACCATGGCCTCCGAGGCCAGTCGGGAGCAACTAGCATCATCAAACCCAGTTGCACCTCTATCCTCTGAAACATTTGACCAATGAGTGCACAGGATGGAAACACATAGAGCAGACCTTGCATTGGCCAAAGCTGCACCAGCACATCAAGGCCTTCCAACATCCTCTCTCTTCTTCTGCTGTAAACCCTTGCTGCCTTTGTCAATTCAAACATTGTGATGATGTCCATAATTGGTTGCCCCCAGCGACTGACTAACTGAGCAAACACTGCGTTGTTGAGCGTCCATTCCCCGGGATCGATGCATATCGGGCTGAGATGATCGGTTTTATCATTGGCCTTTCCTGCTATATGCACTGCTGATAAAGCCTGTAGATTGTCCTCCGTCCAGACAAACAATGGAACTGCTTCCTTATCCAGGTTCACACTGCTTGTTCTGGCCTGCCGATTGATATAAGCCACCGTGGTGGCATTGTCCGAGAACACTTTGACTTCCCTTCCGAGAAGCAGAGTGTAGAACCACTGCAACGCTAAGTAAACCGCTCTCAACCCGAGCCAGTTGATCAACCAGGCTGCCTCCTGCACCGACCAGCACCCTTGTGCGATCTGGGACTCTCAATGTGCTCCCCAACCTGCTAGGCTAGCATCCATCATCAGGGGAATCCAGTTGAGTGTCTCTAAGGGCATACCTACTTGGAGATGCTTCCCCTGCAACCACCACTGGAGAGTTGCAGGATGAGGAAACGACAGAGGATGACACAGCATCGACTATCTTTGTAACAAGCTGCTCTATAATAGGCGCATGTGAGCCTGCACCCACGGAACGAGCTCTATGATTGGCGCCATGGACCCCAACACCTGAAGTTAGTGCCATGCTATTGGCTGCTTTTGGCTGCAAAATGTCCTGATTTGGCTCTGTAGAATGGCCACTTGATCCTCCGGCAAGGCCTCATGCCCTGCCGCCATTAGGACCTATCCCCCAGGTAAACAAAATCCTGCAATGGCCAGAGCTGACTCTTGTTGAAGCTTATCACCCATCCAAGACTCTGTAAGTAGTGACCCGCTCACTCTCCTCCTTTGACTTTGCCTGAATGAGCCAATTGTCCAGGTAAGGATGTATGAGGATCCCTTCCTGATGGAGGCCAGTCGCAACCACTACCATCACCTTGGTGAACATGCAGGGAACAGTCGCTAATCAGGCAGTAGTGCCTAGAATTGAAAATGCACCATAGGTACTGCAAACCTGAGGAATTGCTGATGCTTGGCCTGTATCGGAATATGCACGCAGGCTTCTGCCAGATCGAAAGAAGTCAAAAATTCTCCTTCTCTGACTGCTACAATGACAGACCATAGCGTCTCCATATGGAATCGAGGCACCCTGAGACAACAGTTGACGTGCTTGAGATCCAAAATGGGTCAGAAAGAGCCTTCTTTCTTTGGAACTACAAAATAGATTACCCTTTCAACCGCTTGAAGGTTCAGGAGCCTCTTTAAAGTTTTTTCCACTGCCCTTCGCTTCTGGGTGGCTTTGCAGGGAGAAAGGACAAATGCGCCCATGAGAGGGCTCTTGAACTCTAATGCATATCCATTCTTGACAATCTCCAATACCCACTGGTCGGATGTTATCTGCGCCAAGGCAGGGTAGAACTCCTGCAGCCGACCTCCTACAGGAACCACCCCTGCATGGACTGTCCTGGCTTCATTGGGACTTCTTAGGAGCCTGTGGAGAGAGCGCAAAGAAGCCTATCCCTGCTCCTCAAAAATCTTGAAAGGATTGCCCCCTGACTGGGAACCGTCCCCCGGCAGTAGTTGATTGATTGCCCACTCACCGGAAACGTGGTCTGGCCCAATTTCTGCTTGTCCTCTGGGAGCTAACCCCCTTTTGATTCTCCTAAGTCCTTAACCAATTTATCCAGGTCCTCTGAATAAAAGCTTGCCCCGGAAGGGTAGCTTACTCAAATGTGACTTGGACGAGCCATTGGCCGACCAATTCCTAAGCCAGAGATAGTGACAAGCTGCCCCGACTACCGCCATACTCTTGGACAGACTTCTGATCAAATCATAAAAGGAATCTGCCAAATAGGCTGCACCGGATTCCAGCTTGGCCACCTCGGGCGGCAAAGTATGACAGCTCTGTATGCTCTCTAGAATCCCTTGCCCCCACTGCAAGCACACCCACTCCACAGATGGACAACTGCAGTGAAAGGGTGTTAATGTCAAAGGCTTGTTTTAGCAGGGTCTCCCCCTTTCTTTCTTGGACAACTTTAAGGGCCGAGCTCCCTTCCACAGGGATGGTCGTCTTCTTTGTCACCACTGAAACCGCTGCATCAACCTTAGGAGATCTTAGCAGTTCCCTGTCCTTTTCCGGAAGCGGGTACAAGTGTTCCATAGTGCACATACCTCTTAATGCTGCCTCCGGCACATCCCACTCATCCTGTATCATCTAATGGATCATGTGGTGTATCGGGTACACTGTCTGTGTCTTCTGGACTGCTTGGAAAAAAGAGGCTTCTAGGGGCTTCTCTTCCAATGGAACCTCAGTGCCCATATTGAGGACCTTCAATGAGTGCGCAATGAAAGCCGCAAGTTCCTCTCTCCTGAAAACACATACTATACGCGCTCCCTTTGCTTGTGGAATTTTGCCTTCCTCAAGCTCCATCTTGACAGTCCCCATATCCTGCTCTAACTCAAACACGTCCTCCTCATCCAACTGAAGGAAACTCAGTTCCCCAAAAGGGTCATCGTCCAGCCGTCTTTGCCAGCACCGGCCTCACCCTGAGCTCTACTTTCCACCAGAGTTTCTGGCAAACGTCTCTTTAGCACCTTATCTTGTGAGACCCCGACCCCTCTTCTCCTTGCTGCCTCAGACAAAAGGCCTTATGCATGAGGATGACAAATTCAGAAGAAAATGCGCTCGGCATCCCCCTTGCTTGCTCATTGGCCGGCAAGGACTTTGCAGACTTAGAGGACTTACTAGTCTTCTTTTTAGGTTACTGTGTCCTGGGGGTCGAACTTTCCATGAGTCCTTCCCTTGACCCAGTCTGGGCTGCGGAGCTTAATCCTCCTTCCATTTCAGGAGTTAGAGAGGAGCCCTGTTGCTCTACCAAGGGATGCTCCATCCTTCCCTCGAGGGACCCCTCCTCTGTCAACCATGCCAGTACCTCACAGCCGTGGCAGACCCCGCTGCTTAAAATGGGACCCCTGCGCACACCACATGCTAGGCATATACTCTTGGAGGGCACGAGCTGCTTCTGTTCGGATCTCCAAAGTGGTCTCTTTCTACTTTTTTTTTTAAAACAAGAACACGTGACAAAAAGGCTGCCCGAGTCCGTTAACCCCCTCTATAAGCTGTCTGAGCACTCAAACAAACCCTGAAAGGTCCAAAAACACAGAAAGCAAAGCCCAGCAAAGAAAAGAAGGAAATGACACAGTCCTTAAAATGGTGCCAATTCCTGTACTGAGCGGGAAACGGCTGACACACTTTTTGCCGGTTTTAGATGTTCATTCACTGCCCGGCACTAAATGACCTGCCTTCCAGCAACTTTCAGTGAAAACCACTTCCTTCCGTCTCCTGACGTGATGCTCAGCTTCCTGAAGAGCTTCAGCAGCATCGGGAGTCCTCAGAGGGACAAGCCTGCGGCTGCAGCAGTTTTTCACTGCAGGCTCTTCAGCTCAATGGGAAAGTTGCAGAAATGACCCTGTCGCCCAGGAGTGCTTTCCGTTCCCAATTTGGCCGGGACCTTAATCTCTGGTGCCAGATATAAATCCCCTTCGAGAGAACTTGTCTCTTTTTCTTTTAACTTTATTTGTAAGGCAGCCCTGAAGGCAATAAAATGGAAATTACACTTACCTGGTAATTGTTGTTTCTTGAGTAACTCAGTTCAGTTCTCCACCTCTGGGTAGTGTACCTCCTCTGCAGCTTGGAGACTGGGCATGTCAAAAACATGATATCACTGGATGTAGTCTGCTGGCCTCTCCCATCAGCCCCAGTGAACTATTGACAAAGCACACTCAAAGGAGCAACAAATAAGTAGCTATATATTTTTTTTCCTTATCGTTCCTCCAGTTCAGTCCTCTACTTCTGGGTCGTCAACCTCCTCCTGCAGCCTTTAAACATTATAACAGCCTTGAACAAACAATAACTAGCTAGAAATTACGAAACTGTCCTCCTGAAATAAGAAACTTGTTACTTGTACCAATCTGTATTCTTACTCTGCTAAAGAAGAAGAGAATCATAAGAGCAAGAAAATACAGGAAGCTATAATCAAAAGCATATCTACCTGTAAGCTTGACACCATACATATGAAACAACTCTGTCAAATGCACCAACCCAGGTGGGATTGAGAACTGAACTGGAGTTACTCAAGGAACAACAATTACCAGGTAAGTGTAATTTCCATTTCCTTATCGTTCTTCCAGTTCAGTTCTCCACCTCTGGGATGTAAAGAGCATTAATCAATGGGAAGGACCCTTCCAGCCGGCCTGCAAGACCGCCGACCCGAAACGGGCATCTTTCGCCGCCCACACATCCAGGCGATAGTGCTTACTGAAAGAATGAAGCGATGACCAAGTAGCCGCTCTACAAATGTCCCCCGGCGGAACCAAGCTGTGTTCCGCCCAGGAAGTCAATTGAGCTCTGGTAGAATGAGCTCGCAACCCTGCTGGCACATGACAGCCGTGCAGAATATATGCGGAAGCAATCGCCTCTCTAATCCATCTGGAAATGGACGCCTTCGCCGCTGCTTCGCCTTTGCGGGAACCACTGAACAACATGAATAAACGGTCCGACCTGCGAAAAGTCTCCGAGACTTTCAAATATTGTTTGAGCACATGCTTAAGGTCTAAGAGTCGCAATCCGTGATCTGCTGTAGTCCCTTCTACGGCACCGAGAACCGGCAGGGAAACCACCTGATTCATGTGAAACGGAGAAACCACTTTAGGCAAAAAGGACGGTACTGGACGCAACACCACTTTTTCCCTAGAAAAGGACAAAAATGGTTCTCTACAGGACAACGCCTGTAATTCGGAAATTCGCCTTGCTGAACAGATGGCTACCAAAAAGACCGTCTTCAGCGTTAAATCCTTCACCGACGACTTGTGTAAGGGCTCAAACGTCTCTTCAGCTAACGCCCTTAAAACCAAATTGAGGTCCCACGGAGGCACTACTATTCTTCGAGCGGGCTGCAACCGAGACACTGCTTTAAGAAAATGCACCACATCTGCATGCGCTTCTAGGGCCACTCCCTGCACCTTGCCTCTATAGCAAGAAAGAGACACCAACTGCACTCTCAAGGAGCTGGCTGCAAGACCCTTATCAAACCCATCTTGCAGAAACCCTAATATCACAGGGACTGCAGCCGTGGCTGCCCGCACTTGATGCCGCGAGCACCAGTCTTCAAACGCACGCCAAATTTGTACATATGCAAGAGACGTTGACTTTTTCCTAGCTCGTAGTAAAGTAGCGATGACCTCTGCGGAGTAACCCCTTTTCCTTAACCATACCCTTTCAATGGCCAAACTGTAAGCAAGAACCGATCCTCTTGGGGCATCCGCAGAGGCCCTTGCAGTAATAGACTCTCTGACATTGGCAACCTCCAAGGTTCGCCCTCGAGCAACCGGATCAAATCGGCGTACCAAAGACTCCTCGGCCAGTCCGGAGCCACCAGCAACACATTCGATGAGCCTCGAGCCGCTGAACCACTCAGCCTATTAGCGCCCAAGGAGGAAACACATAGAGAAGACCCGACGTCGGCCAGGGTTGCAGCAGCGTGTCGATTCCTTCCGACATTTGCTCCCAGCGCCTGCTGAAGAAGCGACCCACTTTTGCTGACCGAAAGGTAGCCATGAGGTCCATGACCGGAGGCGCACGACTTGCGCAAACACATCTGGATGCAGCTCTCATTCCCCTGCATCCACGTGAACCCTGCTTAGAAAATCCACCATCACATTGTCTTTTCCCGCTATGTGCGCTGCAGAGATCGCTGTCAGCCGAAGATCCACCCAAGCGAACAGCATCTCTGCCTCCTCTTCCATAGCCGCACTTCCTGTACCGCCTTGTCGATTGATGCAGGCCACAGTTGCGAAGTTGTCCGACAACACTTGCACCGCTCGACCCTTCACCGTAGTTTCGAATGCTTGCAGCGCCAGATAAACCGCTCTTAACTCCAGGCGGTTGATTGACCATGCGCTCTCCTGGACGGTCCAGGTGCCCTGCGAGAAGAGCTCTCCGCAATGAGCTCCCCAGCCTATGAGACTCGCGTCCATCATCAGTGGAAGCCACTCCGGCTGTTCCAGGGGCATCCTGGCTTCCAAGAACCCCGGGAACAGCCACCAGCGCAGGGACTGCCGGATCCTGAGGGGACAGGGAAGTTGTTTGTTCAACGAGTCGGACTGATGCGACCAACGGCGAAATAGCACCCGTTGCAAAGGTCGCATATGCACCTTGGCCCATGGCACTGCCTCCAAGGTCACCGCCATTGTACCCAGCACTCAAAGGTAATTCCATGCCTAATGTGCTGGCGTCGCCTTGAATCGGCTTACCAGCTGTCGAAGGGCTAGGATCCGCTGATCCGGTAAAAATACCAGTCCTTTCTGCATGTCGAAACGCACCCCCAGATATTCAAGATTCTGTATCGGTAACAAGTGGCTTTTGACCGCATTGATGACCCAGCCAAGACTCTGTAAAAACTTCACTACCTGGTCCATAACTTGAACACTCTCGTCCCTGGTTTTCACTCGAATTAACCAATCGTCGAGATACGGATGGATGAGAATTCCTTTCTTTTGTAACGCCGCTGCCACCACCACCATTATCTTGGTGAAAGTCTGCGGCGCCGTCGCCAGACCAAACGGCAGCACCCAAAACTGGTAGCATCCCCAAGGAAGAGCGAAGCGCAGGAACTTGTGGTGAGCCGCTCTGATAGGAATGTGTAGGTACGCTTCTGTGAGATCGAGGGATATTAAGAACTCGCCTTTGCACACCGCCACAATTACCGACCGTAACGTTTCCATCCTGAAATGGGGAACTCGAAGGCAATGGTTGACTCCTTTGAGGTCCAAGATAGGGTGTAACGAGCAGTCTTTCTTTGGCACCACGAAATAAATTGAGTATCGACCCACACCGTAATCCTCTATGGGAACCGGCGTGATCGCCCCCAATTGCAGCAGCCGATCTAAGGTACGGCGAACCCCTAGAACTTTCTGGTGGCCTTTGCATGGGGACATCACAAAGGAGTCCTGCACCGGTCTCGCAAACTCCAGCGCATAACCCTCGCGAATCACCACCAAAACCCACTGGTCGGACGTTATTTGGGCCCAGGCAGGAAGAAATTCCCGAAGTCGCCTGCCTACCGGTTGACTCCCTACCGGGGCCAGCCGCACTTCATTGCGGCTTTTGGGCTGTCGCTGAGGACGATGCTGCAAAACCTCTGCTTGCTCCACAAAACCCACGAAAGCCCTGGGCTCTGGAGACAAACCTGCCTCTCTGGAATCCACCCAATTGTGAAGTGCGAAAGCGCCTAAAATCTCTAAACTGCCCCCAAAAGGACGACGAGGATTTCCTGTGCTTAGACTTATCCTCCGGAAGTCGTCCACCTTTAGACTCACCTAAATCCTTGACCAACTTGTCGAGGTCCTCTCCAAACAACAACTTCCCTTTGAACGGAAGCTTACTAAGGCACAACTTAGAGGAACCATCGGCCACCCAATTTCACAACCACAAGGATCTACGGGCGGCCACCAGAGAGGACATACTATTAGCCAACGCCCTTATCAAATCATAATGCACATCTGCCAGATACGCCGACCCTGACTCCAGGGGATTGATCTCCCGGAGACTCTCCTGCTCTAACTGAGGAGCCTGCCGCAGCCTTTGGGACCACTGGACACATGCATGTGCCACCCACGCCCCACAAATGGAGGCATGCATGTGCCACCCACGCCCCACAAATGGAGGCCTGCAAGGCTAAGGAGTCCGCCTCAAAGGACTGTTTCCACAGACCATCAACTTTTCTGTCTTGGGCATCTTTCAGTGCTGCGCTACCTTCCACTGGAATTGTGGGGTTTTTTGTTACCGTTGACACCACGGCATCTATTCGTGGAGACCAAAATCATTCTTTGTCCTTATCTGCTAAGGGTACAGCCTGTTCATAGTCTTAGCCCCCCTTAGCCCCGCTTCTGGTAGATCCCACTCATCCTGAATCATCTGGTCTACCACGCGGTGGACCGGAAAGACTACCTGCGTCTGCCGGAAGGTCTGAATAATAGGATCTTCTCCGGTGTCCTCCTCCGCAGGTTGATCCACAGCCAGATGTAAGGTCTGTAGGGACTCTGTAATAAGAGCCGCTAATTCCTCCTTCCGGAAGACCCGAATAATTTTCGACTGACCCTCCGGTTCCAGGATCTCCCCCTCTTCTAACGCCTCCATTCCAGTTTCGAGGTCGACCTTGGGCTCCTCTGCCTCCTGCCACTCCAAATCTGAGGGCGAAAGATCCCAAGGCCTGGATCTCTTAGGGGCTCTTGGAGAACCGCTACCGACGTCAAGAAGCCTGGGCTGGCTGAATGGCGCAGAGAGCGGTAAGGGCTCCGGCACTTTCCCCTGTCGCCGTAAACAGAACGCCTGATGCATTATTAAATGGACCGAGGGAGAGCTCTAGATGTGGTGTATTTAGATTTCAGTAAAGCCTTTGACACTGTTCCTCACAAGCGATTTATAAACAAACTGAGCACCCTAGGGATGGACCCTAAAGTTACTGCTTGGGTTAGAAATTGGTTGGGTGGGAGGCGACAAAGAGTACAAGTAAATGGAGCTCACTCTGAGGAGAAGGATGTTACCAGTGGTGTGCCCCAGGGATCTGTCCTTGGTCCGATTCTTTTTAACATCTTTGTTAGTGATATAGCGGAAGGGCTGTCGGGTAAGGTTTGCCTCTTTGCGGATGATACCAAAATCTGCAATAGAGTAGACACCCAGGAAGGTGTAGATAACATGAGGAGGGATCTAGCTAAGCTTGAAGAATGGTCTAGAATTTGGCAGCTGGGATTTAATGTTAAAAAATGTAAGGTCATGCATTTGGGCTGCAGCAATCCGAGGGAGCAATACAGTATAGGAGGTGAAGTACTTTTGTCCACTAAAGAAGAGCGGGACCTAGGCGTGGTTGTGTCTGATGATCTTAAAGTAGCTAAACAGGTAGAAAAGGCGACGGCAAAAGCTAGAAGGATGCTTGGGTGCATACGGAGAGGAATGGCTAGCAGAAAAAAGGAGGTGATAATGCCTCTGTATAAGTCTTTGGTGCGACCTCATTTGGAGTATGGTGTGCAGTTCTGGAGACCGCACCTTCAAAAGGATGTGAACAGGATGGAGTCGGTGCAGAGGGTTGCTACTAAAATGATTAATGGGCTTCATTATAAAGCATATGAGGACAGACTTAAGGATCTTAATATGTACACCTTAGAGGAAAGGCGGGATAGAGGTGATATGATTGAGATGTTTAAATACCTCCGTGGCATAAATGTTCAGGGAGAGAGCCTCTTTCAATTGAAAGCAAGTTCTGCTACGAGGGGACATGGGATGAGGGTTCAGGGAGATAGATTCAGGAGTGATATGCGGAAATATTTCTTTACGGAAAGAGTAGTGGATCTGTGGAATAGTCTCCCAGTGGAGGTGGTAGAGATGAGGACAGTAACTGAATTCAAAAAAGCATGGGACCAACACAGAGGATCTCTAAAGGTAAAAAGTGGACTGTTGTAATTGTTGTTATGGAAGGACAGACTAGATGGGCCTTGTGGTCTTTTTCTGTCATCATGTTTCTATGTAAAACAAAATCTGTACATAAATCTCCGAGTTGGGACCCCGACCCCATAGCTGGAGGCACCCCGGAGGGCCCGGCTGGAGTCTCCTGACCGACTGCTAACGGCGTGGCCAATATGATCTCCCCTTCAGCCGCTGCCGAGGCCCCTTGTAGCTCCGACCCTGCCTTACCTTCCATATGCTGCTCCACACTAGTGGAGACTGCCGCACAGCCCCGGCAGATTCCAGAATCAGCAATAGCTCCTTTTCGGAAACCGCAGCACACACAGAGCCCGAGAAGCCATGATGCAGACCCCCAAACGGCTCCTAGTTTAACAGTGGCCCAAGGGAAATGAAAACTGAAGAAAGTTTTCCCCTTGTTTGATCTATTTATTTATTTATTATTTTAGTTATCTATTTATTTCAACTACGGCAATAAAACCTACAGTTCATGGAAGCGTCTGCAGCCCCAACAAATAAACCCCCGGGTCCCAAAGCAATACGAGCAAGGGAGACCACACCAGGAAAAGAAAGACCGTAGAAAAGAATTGAAAACAACGAGAAAGTGACATAAAACTTAGAAACTAAAATAAAATGGCAGGGGCAAGTCTGAGGGGCGAAAGAACAATGAAAAGCGCGACCGCCGGTCCGCTGCTGTCCCATGCGCCGCACACACAGACAAGATGGCCGCCGCTGAACAAACTGCAAAATGGCGCCAAAAGAAATCTGTCGGGCCAGAGTGCACACTCCCGCGCTTCGATTTTACCCCGCTTGCCAGTCCGCTCCCCTCCACGTACCTGCAGATGTCCTCTGAGACGGTGCCGCACTGCACTGCTCCAGTCCGCGTGGCTCCATTCAACTGAAAGGTGAGCAGATCACCGCTGGACGAGCCTCTCTCACTCCCCTGTCAGCCGCAGCAATACACAGGCTGTACTCAGCTCCGCATGCAACTGGGCATCAGCTGCCGCAGGGCTCACCCCCGTTTGAACGAGGAGAGACCCGCTGAAAATTCGGACCCGAAAAAGGAGGGGACAGCCTGGACCGGCACAAGTAATCAGGTTTCTTTTTCTTTTAAAGGGATATACACCAATTAAATCAAACTAACACAACTCAAAGATATAAGCTTAAAAATTTGGGCTAAAAGGCACAGACACCTACACTAAAGCTACCCTAACAGCTCTTTATCTGTTCCTCAAGTGAGCCCAGCACTTAGGCTTACTACGTCCTCCTGCTGCATGGAGACTGGACACACTGGGGCTGATGGGAGAGGCCAGCAGACTACATCCAGTGATGTCACATTTTTTTACATGCCCAGTCTCCAAGCTGCAGGAGGAGGTACACTACCCAGAGGTGGAGAACTGAACTGGAGGAATGATAAGGAATTGAAACGCCTTTTTTGAAGTCCTTTTAAACCAAGTAATTTAATTTCAGTACAATGGAATTTCTTATCTGTTTCTGCAGTGAGTCCTCCCTATGGGAATCACGTCCTTCCAGCTGCTTGGAGACTGACATACTGGAAGTGGTGAGAGGTGCCACCGGTATGTATATCCTGATGTCATTAGCATGACATGCTCAGTTTCCAAGCTGCTGTTGGGGTGACACAACCCACAGGTGTTGGACTGGACTGGAGAAACAATAAGGAATACATGTTGCTGTGAGCAGAGCTGGATTAAAGCATGGGCAACTAAGCACATGCCTTTGGCCCAAATGTTTAAAGGGGGTGGGGAATGGGCAAGGCTGGTCCAACCACTAGGCAGACTAGGCGGTTACCTAGGGCAGCAATTTCTGGAGGGCATCAAAAGCAGGACATTTAAATCTAAATAATAGATTTTGACATCCAGAGGGGGTATAATGCTTGAGGTTCGCCTAGGGTTCCAACACTTTTGACCAACTCTAGGGATGGGGCTCCTTTCAAATGTTCTCAGGATGTTAGAATTGATAAGTACCTGTCATTTTTAGTATTCTCTATATATATTTGCTTTTATATTTGTAAGCTAGAAGGATGGCCAATATGTCTGGATATTTTTCAGAGTTTAAAGCCTAAGGAGCCGATGCAGTAAAAAGCGCTAGGCTTTAGTACACTGGTGTGCTTTAGATTTTCCAGGATTAATCATATTCCTGGGGAGAAAGACTTCCAGCACAGGAAAATTATGAGCAAAACCACTATGCTAAATTACATGCAAATGACTGAATAAGAAATTGCTTCAGATGTAAAAAAAAAAGCTCTGAAATTTAGCACAGTTTTTTATTCTTCCCTTAATGCTGAATCTTTATGCCATCTCGGAGATGATGTAGAGGAAATCAGGAGCCAAAGGATCCGCTGAGGTGAAGTGTCATATTTTACCTCACATAAGAACATAAGATATGCCATACTGGGTCAGACCAAAGTCCATCAAGCCCAGTATCCTGTTTCCAACAGTGGCTAATCCAGGTTGCAAGTACCTGGCAGTTTCCCCAAAAGACACAGTTTCCACAAAGCTTGTATTGGGGTCAAGCAGTGATATCCTGGGTCCCTTTGACATTAAGTGGGCTTCATAACCCCCCCCCATTCCACCCCCCCCCAACTTTCTGGACTCCATCTTTGACTCCCTCCAAAAATCTCACTGATGGCACAAGTGGCTCCTACCTCCACACTCCAAAAGATATCAGTGGTGGCCCTTTGGCCGTCTCTCAGTATCCTCTGACTCTCCCAGGCACTTTCAAAATTGGGAAGCACGAGTGATGCCCACAGGCTCCTGGCTCTGTATCATCTTTAAAAATGGCAGTCCCTGAACTTGTGCAATGCATCCTGATGCACCACATGGGGTCAGTTTGCTCAGTAAGCCAATAATTGCCTTATTTGGCAGACTGACCCACGTAGTGTGTCCTGATGCATGGCACAGGTTCAGGTGCTGTCACTTTTCAGGATGACAGCACAAAGGCAGCAACGTGTGGGCATTGCTCCTGCCTCCTGGCGTTGGAGGTGCAGGGGCGGACTGGGAGTAGGGGGACGTTGGAGAGTATGGGAGGAGGGCCTACAGACTACCAATGATATTTTCAGAGGGATGTTCGGATAGGGACCATTTGGGCCCCCAATGAGTTTTTTGAGGGTTGGGAGTGAGGGGAGAGGCCACTAATGATATTTCTTGGGGGTAGGAGTGTGGAGGAATACTTAGGTCACCAATGATTATTTTGTAGGTCAGGGGGTAAGGGATTCACATGGAATTGCAGGAAAAGGATCAGGCATGTCTGGGGAATTGGGATGGAGAAGATCGGGAGTGCAGGTGTCTGTTTTTATTTTATCTCTCGTCCTGTCATCATGTGAGCCCATTCCTGCCTACACATTGACAAGAAGGAAGATGTTTACTCATGATGCAGCAAATGGCTGCTTCCTCTTCGTCTCTCCGGGCCAGTCCAGGTCACTGTAGGGTTGTCAATCTCCTCTAGCAGCTAAGGACTGTAATTTAAAATCTTGCTGGTAGGCTAACCAGCTCCCCCTGGCGTGCCAGACCCAGTCTTACAGTCCTTAGCAGCTAGATAGGACGTGGCTAACTGGCTCCGGTGTGCTGAAAAGGAATTCCTGCCTAAAGTGTTGGTTTTTTCTGGCAAGGTGGTCCTAGCTGGGCTGCCAGGGTCAGTATTGATGGGAATTGGGATGGAGAAGATCGGGAGTGCAGGGAGTGTTTTTATTATCGGGAGTGTTTTTATTTTATCTCTCTTCCTGTCATCATGTGAGCCCATTCCTGCCTACACACTGACAAGAAGGAAGATGTTTACTCATGATGCAGCAAATGGCTGCATGTTACTGCTGCAGTTGCTGTTTTTTTCTGATAGCACATGCTTTTTAATGTAGCAGTAATTTGCATGCCAATAGTTTACTGCTTTGGGAATAAATGTTTGTTTTAGTACTTGCATTATAACTCTGTGCGCTGGAGCTTAGCGCACATTCCTGCGCAGCAAATGCTGCATCAAACGTCTGGCTACAACTCTTCAATCCTGTCTATTTTAGTGAGCCTGCCTTGTCTGCTTTCAGTGTAATTAGCAGTAGTTACTTTACTGTACAAGTGAAGTGTCTGCATGAGGTGGGGGAGAGGAGGGGGCAGAGGTCTGCGTGAGACACTGGGCTGACCTTGGAGTCAGCCAGTGACTGTCCTGGAGGGGAGGGTGCCGAAAAGGGGTAGAAATGGGAGCACCTATATCCTGCACATAAAAGGCACGTGTACGCATGTGCTGGAATGCTGTGCTGCACATAAGAACCATATCATTCTGCTCAGAATAATATTGGCACCGCTTCAAAGACACTGATTTAATGAGCAGAATAATTGGTCTTATGTACCATATACTATTCTACCACCATGCGCATACATTGTTCTAGTATGTTTCTCCTGCTGTGTTTTTTTTTCAGGACTCATTTCAGCAAAGCTCAAAAAATGCTGTAGGGTTGTCCTCTCAAGAAACAGGCATAAATTCTAACTCAGCACTAACTGCAGACTTCTTGAGCGAATCCTTACATCTCTTCCAACCTGGCATTAAAGTCCTGGCACTGAGCTCAGCCTTTTGCTCTTCTGTGCACTTCTCTGTATCTGCGCCACATAACTAAATGCTTAGTTACCCTCTATTCTAAATGGATTTCAATGCACTGTTCACTGCCATTTGCGTGAGCGTCTGTGCAGTGACACTGTTCTGGTTCTCAGCCCACTGCTTTAACTGCTAGGTTGGTCCATTCAAAGCATGTGCTACAATGCTCACTTACAATCTTCTATTGCTGCCGCATCCAGAACAAGGCTCTTCAGTTTTTCCTATGCTACTTCTGGAAAGGTGAACTATGGAGGAAGCAATTGACAAAGATCCTGTGGGGAAGAAGTGAATGAGATTCTATGGGGGGGAGGGAGGAAAGAAGGAATGAAATTCTAATGGAGGGGGGAATGAGAAAGGTAAATGGCGGTCCATAGTAGGGGCCCACAAACATGTGCTTGCTTGAGCGCAATATAGTGTTAAATCTGGCCCTGATTGTGGGACAGTGGCACCTTGTGGTTAAACTGCAAAATCCATCCTTTGAAATCTGTTTAATGTATTATCACTCTCTACAGCAGCTATGGGTGCTAGTCTGTCAACAATGAGCATCCTGACTGAAGACCGAACACAATTTAGAACAGCTATCCAGAGGGTCGCCATGTGTGGACACCAACTCGGCAGCACTTAACAACATTTAACAGTATTATTCTTTACAAACCAACATCATGGGTATGCGCTATTCAAGCCGCTTCCTTCTCCTCTCTCCTCCAAGCCAAAGTGTATTGCCTTGCCAGGATATTAAATTCAAGAGCAAACAGCCACACGTGCATGGTATTTAATAAGCTATTTAATATGATAATTAGCTAGACAATATAAAAATTAGTTAGTGATATTACAAGGACAACACAACAGTTGATATGACACCAAACTCTGACATCATCGCAGCCCCTTTATCATCAGCTGGGAGAGCCACAGCGAAAACTGGAGAAAAGTCTGGGATTCCTCATGTGCTGGCATGCGCTGGCCAGGCAGACATCAGCTCTCTGCCTGCCTAGATTTTTATAACAAATGTGTCACAGCTGGACTGCATGACTCCTCACATGAGGTTTTCCCTACAATTATTCTCCACGCCATAAACCTTTGATAAATAGTAATTTCTGACTAGTCCTTCTCCAGCCTTTGTTTGTTCTGAGTTAATAAACAATTCTGGTCAGTCATTCCCTACACCTTTGGTCTCCGGGCTAGTAAACAATTCAAGTACAGCTGGCTCAGCATGATTCCTCACATATGGGATGGTTCAAAAGTTCAATATTCCTTGCTGATTCAAATAAATCTTTAATTTGTAATACACAAAGACACACGCACACACACAGGAGCTTGAAAAGAAATCAACGTGTCATACTCTGCTCACTGTTTAGTCCAGCGAAGGACTACCCAGTGCAGTTCAGAAAACAGCTAACTATATACAGTAAGAAAATATATGCAAAAAAAAAAATTAAAACACACATATTGTGTGTGTGCATAATCATGCATAATATAAAATAGTAAACATTCAGTACAAATAATTTGTCAGCTGGGACCTCGGCGTCAAAAATTGTTCTAGTGTATTATGTCACTGAGAAGGCACAGCATAGTGGCTTCCAAATAAGGTATTCAATAAGAAAACAATACTTTATCAGTATTTTGTTTTGAGGTCTACCATACCCACATTTAAACACTGCATTTCTCATATGATTGCACCCACATCATAGAAGGCTGCAAAAATCAATTACTTTGTATGTGATAACTTGGCAATAGTGTGCATGTTTATTAATAAAAGGATTTTTTATTGCAATGCAGATTAAGTAATAATGAGCTACAAGGCATGCAAATACATGCAAAAGAGTTCATTGTTATGCAAAGTGAATAACATGGCTTGTATTAAACCTTCAACATAAAAGATAGATATAAAAAACCAGCCAAAACTGTTACTAATGAGATATCATAATTTTGTGAGCAATTTTTTAAATATCCAGCATAATTGAATATCTGCTGCCCAGATTTTAATCATTTACCTCTAACATGTGCAAACAAACCAAATGTATAATTTCTCATCAACAAAATTTATTTAAATTTGTTTTGAGAATTTATCTTATGAGTCTGGAGAAGTCTCCACCCTCTCCAATAATGTCTAATTAGGCCATCTCAAATGAAAAAACTTGCCACCTACCCTGAATTCTTAGTGAAAATAAAGTAACTCCCCCACCCCACCACATATCTCTGAATTACAAGTGGGTCATGGGGGCAGCAGCAATTCCTGGTCATTCCCGGCTTGTTGGCTGCCATTTGACAAGCTATGGCTACAGGCCCCATAGTGGTAGTATTGCAGCATTACCATTAGTGGTCAGGCTGCTGGATAAGATAGCTAATGTTACAATAAAACTAAGCAATGCCAGGCACCAGGGTACAGCTGCACCTCAAAATAGCACCATGGCACCCAGGATTTCATGCCCCCCACACATTTTTCCATTCTATATTGCCTGCCACTGAAGAAACTGGAAGTCTCCTGCAGACTGTGACATGTGGCTCTCTGTGATTGAACCATACAGTATAGGAACTGCAGAAACATATGCTACATTAGGTAGAAGTGTTTGGAAAGTCTGGAGATTCCAGCTGTACTGAATGAACCTGCTCCACTGAACTCTGAAGTTTAGCAGAGTTGAGCCTGGCTACTACTTGGATGGGTGACCACCTTGGAATACCAGGGGCTGTAAACTCACTGTGCTGAAGGCTGGTTGCAGCTTGCCAAGAAAACCTGGAGGCTGGGTCACAAGGAGTCAGTATTGACTCTACGGTACGCATTGCATTTTTGTTTGGCAAGTTTAGCTTTTTATACACAAACATGAAATACTGTGGTTCTCACATACAAGAAAAAGACTCATACAAAAGGTCTTTTGCAAATCAATGCATTTTAAAACATGACAATTTTTGTTTGTTCTATTGTAAGAGTATCAGAGTTTTGTTAAAGTTGTAGACAGGATTTTATTTGTAGATGTATGATATTATTTTCAACTGTATCCTTACCAGGATCATTAAAATGCTATGTTAAATTCATAACATTAATTTTACTGAATATGCTCTTCCTTGTCTTTAGGCTCAGAAGGGGACCTTCCCTGCCCTCATGATCATCCCATCCCCTTCCACTACTATTATTAATTATTTGAACGAGGTGGGGGTGCTGATAAGTCTCTGGCTTTGTAAGGAAAACTGAAGTGCGCCCATAGCTGTCTGTTTCGTTACAAGGCGAGAGACTTCAGGCCTCCCTTGTATAGCGCTACAAGGCGTACGCAGCGCAGTACAGACACATGTATAAGACGTCCCTGCCCACCACAGCTTACAATCTCCCCCCTGCCGCTGGGTCACTGTTCCCTCTAAGCTGTGCGCGTGTGCGCGCGCACACACCTCACCGAGCGAGCGCACATACTTTACAACAGAGCGCACAAAAATTACTGTTCTGATTCTGATAGAAAACACCACAGATGTCTTAAAATTTAAAAGTTGTTATGTATTTACGGTTTTCACAAGTTCTACAATGTTTTCTAGTGCAATCAATGTGGTGTACATACTGTATTCTGATGTGTAGTCAAATTTTAAAGTATATAACTCCGAGTGTCGTTATGTGGCGCACAAAAATTGAACCTTCCTTCAAAAGCTGCACAGCTGATATTTTATGCGCACACAGCCTACAGAAAATTAGAGGGAACATTGCGCTGGGTAGCCAATTATGTTCTGCAGAAAAGTTGGGAACCCTGCGCTTGTTCCTTTTACTTATTTCTCAGTACCCTTGTATCATTCTCAAACTCAGCTTCTTCTCACCACTGGGCCAGTAATAGTGCTCCGAGCATCCCTGACAGCTACCGCACATCTTCCTATTCTCACTGCAAAGCACGTTTCTCTCCTGAATATGGAAGGAAAGAGCAACTTTGGTCGTGATTGTAACTATTGTAACTATCCACAGATGCATACTATAAATGGGGTTTTTTTTTGGGGGGGGGGGGACCGCAACCACACTGCAGCCTGCAGATTTTGTGCAGCGTTACTGACACGGGAACACAATCTGAAGCAGGTGCAGTATCCCGAGTAGGAAGGACTTCAAAGCCTTTTTAATTTTGTGCTTGGTATTGGACAAACAGACGGAACTTGTTCATCTTTAACACGATAGATTCAGGCGGGAGGCAGCTTTTATTTCAAATTGGTTTTTATTATTTTCAAAACAGAAATATAACAGTATACAATGCACAGCGGACCAGGCCAGTAACAGTAAAAAAAAAAAAATAAAATAAAAATATACACATCATACTTAGACTTCACTAAGGCCTTCTTCTTAGTGCTCTTCTTAGTGCTCTCGCCCACCCCCAGGTGCAATCGCCGGGAGGGTCTGCAGAATAACAATATGCTAGCAAGAGCACCAAACCACAATGGAACTTATTATACAAACTATGCAGATTTACTACACACCATGCAAGTTTAGTACACAGCTATGCGAAAAATATTGCAAACATTCCCTACCCCCCCCCTCCCCACCCTCCCCCACCCACCCACCCTTCAAGGGAATTCCAATACCCGGGACCAAAGACCTCACATTACCAAGCCTAAAACCAGGGGAAAATCAGCCACAACCAACTCTACACCCAAGTCGTTAACACATGCTCGCATCAGGGGAGGTTTTCTAAACATTCAAGACTGCACTGCGGTCCTGTACTGGGAGGGTGTTTATGAGCGGTATCCAAAGCTCCAAGAAGCATTCCCAATGTTTCCCCCCTAACTGCTTCGCCGTGAGCTTTTCCATATACATCAAGTGTATCAGGGACTTGTCCCAGCTCGCAAACCGTGGGGGGGAGCCCTCCAGCCAATTACCCAGCAGGGTTTTCTTTACCAGAAGGAGACCCCTATCAAGCAAAGCTCTATGAGAGGAAAGGAGCAAAGGTAAGGTCCCCTCCCAGCAATGAAACAGACACACCTCCCACCGCAGGGGGACCTCCAACTGCAGCCAGTCCCCCATCGTAGCAGTCACTTGTTGCCATATGCCCTGAACCCTGGGACAGACCCAGAACTTGTGGAACAATGTCCCCTCTTCCTGTTGGCACCACCCACACATAGATGTAGCCCGTAAGCCTACTTTATGCGCCCACTTATCACTAGTGTACGCCCGCCACAGGAATTTGTACTGCATCTCCTGCAGGTACATCCAGACTGCACCCCTGGGAACCCTCTGAAAGGCAGCCTGCAAGATCTCCACTGTCAATTCTGGCAGGCCATCTCTAGCCCAGCGCTGGACCAGAACCCCGAGATAATCAGAAGCTACCAATGGGCAAAGCAGCTGCTTTCTCTCATCCCAGTCCAACGAATCCTTCTCCACCCAACTCCCAATCAGCTTCCTCGGGTCCTTCGCGAGCAATAGAGTTGGGACCCCCCTACGCAACTGATCCACATAATGGCGAATTTGGAGGTAACCATAAAAGTCCCGGGGTGTTAGTCCATAGGCACTACGCAAAGTCTGATAACTTTCTAAGGCACCACCCGCTGTTCTGCCCAAATCACCCAGACAGACTAGTCCCTTCTGCTGCCACCCATGAAAGAGCGTGAAGTCCTCAAACCCCGGCAAAAAATCCGGGTTCCCCACCAGTGGCAGCAGGAGAGAGCAGTTCGGATCCCAGCCGGCCCTCCCACACAGCTCCCGCCAAGCCACCCTTAAGGTTCTCAAATAGATACTATCCCCTTTATCCCCCAGATCGCGCTTACGCACCTTATGGAGCAGGTACAAGCCGTGACAGGGGGAAGATATTTCCCATATTTGCTGAACTGGGGCACACCCACCCTCCGCATCTAACAAACCCCATATATGTCGAGTTAAGTATCTAAGATTATAGTTTCTCAGCGATGGGAGTTCTAACCCCCCTTCCTCCCTTCTCCTCCTCAGGGCCTTCAGTGGAATTCGGGGGCGGCGCCCACCCCAGAGGAACCCACCCAAATATCTGTCAAACAATCTCCAATCCCTAGCTAGAATCCAAAGCGGCAAGAGTCGCAGCATATACAACCATCGGGGGAGTTCTACCATGGAAAACAAAGCAATGCGGCCTCTCAAAGACAACGGAAAAGGTCGCCACCGCTGAAACGTTAGCCTGGCCCTTTCGAGCATGCCCTCCACGTTCGCTTGATAAAGCGTATCTGGGCTCGCAGGCAGATGGATTCCCAAGTACCGGATGGAGCCCTCCGCCCACGCGAGGGGAAAAACCCCACGCCAAACAGGTTTCACCCTTCCGCCAACATCTAATGCCATGGACTTAGACATGTTAATCTTTAGGCCCGAAAAGCTGCCGTAATCCTGAATGAGTAGGAGTACCCTCCGCAAGGATTCCTGAGGTTCAGTCAAACAGAGAAGCATGTCATCAGCAAAAGCACTGAGTTTCATCTCCTCGTCCCCCATCTTAATCCCCACCACCTGAACCTCTTGTTGAATAGCCCGCAATAGGGGTTCCAACGCCAACACAAATAAAAGTGGAGAGAGTGGGCAGCCCTGCCGCGTGCCTCTTTCCAGGGTAAAGGGCTCTGAGAAGACCCCGTTCACTCCAACTCTTGCCGCGGGGGACTGATATAGCACCTGGACCCACTGGGCAAATTCTCCTTTAATCCCAAACCCCCCCAAAGCATCCCACAGATAGGCCCATGCAACCCTATCAAACGCTTTTTCAGCGTCCAGGCTTACTAATAATAGCGGCGATTGCTTCGCGATGCAGTATTCCATTCCCAGAAGTAACTTAGCAATGTTCTTAGTCGCGTCCCTACCCATCACGAAACCTACTTGCCTCTCATCTATCAAGGATGGTAACAGAGGATTCAGCCGCCGTGCTAGTATCGAGGCCAAAATCTTAACATCTGTGTTAATAAGGGAGATAGGCCGATATGATGCAGGTTCTAATACGTTTTTCCCCGGCTTCGGGAGTACAGTAATATTCGCGCAGCGCATGTCTCTGGGGAAGCCTCCCACCTGCAGAGCTTCCGCATACATTGCCAACATACTGGGGGCTAGCCTAGGGGACAACATCTTATAGTACTCGGCCCCAAAACCATCGGGGCCCGGGGCTTTATGTGATTTCCCTCTCTTGATGGCATCCTGAACTTCCTTCCCAGTCAAAGGGGCATTCAGACCCCGCAGCTCCTCCTCTGTCAGCTGAGGTAACTTCACCCTATCCAGGAACGCTCTACTTTGGGTACAATCGCGTTCCTCCTCTGTATACAAGGAGGCATAAAAATTTCGAAAAATGGCGGCAATGCGTTGCGGTTGGTGCTGTAGTTTCCCTTCCGCATCTTTAAGAACCGGGACAAAACGCGCGCCTCCCGGGTCACGAACCAATTTAGCTAAGAGCCTCCCGGACCGATTTCCATATCTATACAATTTATGCTGATAGTATTGCAGGGACATCTTGGCTCGTCGCTGCAAAAGCTCATTAAGAGCCAACTGAGCCGTGACATAATCCTGCTGAAGTACTCGGGCACCCTGTCTACTCGACTTGCTAAGGTTACGCTGTAGGGCCTGCAAATTACGTTCCAATACCAAGATGCTATGATCCAAATGTCTGCGCCTTTTAGCAGAGTAAGCCATGATCACCCCCCTCAGAACTGCTTTACTAGCTTCCCAGAAGAGGAGGGGCGGGCACCCAGATGTATCATTAAATCGGACATACTCATCCCATTGGCTCTCCAAAAAACTACGGAACTCTGTATCCTCCCATAAGTAAGCCGGAAAGCGCCAACTCGCCCTGCTCACCCCTTGGCATTCCCAGTTCACCCAGACCATACCGTGGTCGGATATGGCTATGGGCTCTATACCCGTCTGATCCACCTTAGATATCCCCTGTTCACTCACCAAGATATAGTCGAGCCGTGACCAGGTAAGGTGGGCTCTCGACTGATGAGTATAAACACGATCTCCCGGGTGGAGGGTACGCCACACATCCAACAAACCTCCCATTCTACACAGGTATCCCACCCCTTTTTTGGACCAAGCCCCACCCCCGCTCGGCACGGATTTGTCTAACTGGGGATCATGGGGGCAATTAAAGTCCCCAGCTAGCAGTAATTTCCCCTCCCCCACTTTCTTCACAAAGCCCAATAAAAGCTTAAAGAAAGCATGGTCGTATACATTGGGGGCATAGATATTGCCTATCCAAATTTCCTCGTTATACAATTTGGCCTGAAGGAAAATATAGCGTCCCTTCGGGTCAGATTCAATCTTCTTCACTTCAAATGGTACACCTCTTTTCACCAGCACCGCCACTCCCGCCGTTTTCCCCCCAGAGGAGGCCCCATACATGCTCGCCACCCAATCCTTCACCAGCTTTTTGTGTTCTTGTTCACTAAGATGAGTCTCCTGGAGTAAGGCTACATGCGCCCCTTTTCTTTTCAATGCCTGCAAAATTTGCGTGCGCTTAACAGGGGAGCATATACCACCCACATTCCAGGAGATTAGCTTAACAGTCTGGGTGCTTGATCTTAGTGCTATGGCCTTTTACTGCAAGACTGTTCCTATCTACTCCAGGGACCGCCCAGCCTCGGCCCCAGAGAAAGATTCTCCCCTCGCCCTTGTTCAACCATGAGGTCCAAAATTTCCCGGGCTCACCTCCCATGCCTATTCTCATTCCCTCCCCACCCCCCTCACCCCCCTTCCCCATACCCTCCTCCCCCCTGCCCCTCCTATCCCCAATAACAGAACCACACACAATAAACAAACTTATACCACTCCAAACTTCTCTCAGCACCCAACACATTCAATACCCACCACTCACTCCCCCCCCTCCCCCTACCCTCCGGGATATCCCGGCCAATTACTTTGTCCTGCCGAGGCAGGAACGCTCCAACAGGAGCTAGATCACTGTCCACACCTCCGGGCCACTCAACGCCGTAGTAGGGGAGGTTGCTGCGGAGGTAGTCAATCTTTTGTGGCAGGCGCACATGGCCTCAGGTCAAGTAGGCCAAAAGGCCAGAGTCACAACGTGCCCTCTGCTGCATAGCCAAAACACCAGTTAAGTGTCCCTAGGTGCCCCCAGACGGGGGTTTGATCAAGAGGGTGGCCACCAGGTCCCGTGCCGCTGCCGCCTGCTCGAATGCATGAGATTTACCATTGTGAAAAATTTTCAACGTTGCCGGATAGCTTAACGCAAAGCGGATGCCGCCCTTGGCAAGGTCACCACAGATGGATGAGAACTCCTTTCTCTTAGAGGCCACGATTGCGGAGTAGTCTTGAAACATTAAAATCGGAGAATTATCTAACTTTAGGTCTCTCCGCTTCCTATAAGCCTGTAGGAGGAGGGTTTTATGTTGGAAATTTAAAATCCGAGCCAGCACTGGTCGCGGCCGCTCTCTGCCCTCCACGCGCTGGCCTAGTCTGTGGGCCCTTTCCACCTTGATATGGCCAATCAAATTGTCCAGGCCCAGCACCTTCGGCAACCATGTCTCAAACGAATCAATCAGCTGACTGTCCACTCGCGATTCAGGCACACCGACCAGCCGGAGATTGTTCCTCCGGGACCGATTTTCTAGGTCATCTATTTTAAGCATCAGCGCATCGAGTTGTTCCTGGTGCTTCTGTGTGGCTCGTTCAAGCGTGAGTTCACCTTCCTCCAGCACATTCACACGCTGCTCTATTTCCTCAATTCGCCGCGTTTGCTCAGCAAATGCTTCCGCCATTGCCTCCAACTTTTTCATTATGGAGTCAAATTTGGGCTCTAGCAAGCGGACTACTTCCTGCGCCGTCTCCTCATGTGAGGTTTCACCGTTGTCCTTACCAGGGGATCCAGGCTCATTGCCCCCTTTCCTGTCAGTCGCCATTTTGTTGTCTCGGGAGGTGGCCGGCTTTTCCCTCCTCGCAGCTGCCTTCATCGCACCCCAATTAAGGTCGGCGCGTTCTCTCAGACTGCCCCCGACACTCCGACAGCCACCAGCAAAATTTTGTCGAGCTTCTCCTCCTTTAGCCTCCGGTATAATCAAAGGTTTCTTAAGCGGCCCGGGAGCGTGGCAAGGAGCACCTTACCCGCTCATGTGCTCACGTGATCTCTGGGAGGCAGCTTTTAATGGCCTTTCAGCTCTAGTTTTCCACGTATTTGTTATTCGTCTTACGCCTTTCCAGTTACACTCGATACCCAACTTAGCAAGCAAATTCAGTAATCTTATATCTTGAGTAAATAACACATGAAAACTAACTTCAAGGATAGAATTTATTAAGCCGTAATTCGCACGGAACTTCCACTTTAAATTCCAAGGTTCACTGAAAACACCAGAGACAGCGAATCACGCGCGAAGAACATTCCCGGACGTAACACAATCACAACAGTAAACAGCACCTGAGACTACTTCAAGCCCCTTGGAGCGCATCTGCCAAATTAGGGGCGGGGTAACAAGCACGTGATTTTTTAATTACCAATAGGGAGGTGGATTGTAGAACTACGTTTGCAGGCTTGTAAGCTTGTGTGACTTTGAATGGCTTCTTTGGGATATGTTAGGTAGTTCTTCGATTTTCACGCACGTACATCGTAACATTAAAAAGGCAAACACTTGTACAAATAGTTTTCATCTGTAGGTGTTTAGTCTTTTTTGTATGCACATGCTCTGTTTTTTTTTCTTCTCATTTGAATGATTAAATACCCCGTGTATGTTATACGCTTAGTGTTTTATATTTGTAAGTTAACCAAACCACTAGGAAACTGTCTTGGTAAAGCTTGAAGCGAAAGTTTGAGGTGTGACGCGCATGCGTTTCAGGCTTTCATTTACGCGGGGCTTGCCGAAGGCCGGCGGGCGCGCGCATGGACTTGACTGGTGTGTTTTGAGTGCGTAATCTGCACACGGGTAACGGGGGTGGCTTGGGAGTCTGTTATAGATTTGTTATTGGTTTCTTTTTTGTGTTCCTTGTTTTCTCGTTCGGCGCGCTCTCTAACGGCGGCCTACAGGTGAGATATTCGATGATGATTGTTTCTTCGGCTTTGTTTTGGGTGGCTGAAGGGGAGCTTATGAGTTGCGGAGAGAGCAAAGTGAATTAATTCGGGCCCTAAGGTTAGAAAAGCACAGCGTAGAACGCTAGGAGTCTATTCCTTCTTACAGGTTCTTGTCGAAACCGAAATAGTTACAGTTTATGTGGGTGTCACTTCACAGAATGAGAAGGGAATCTTATGTCATAATTGAGGTGAAGGTCACAAAAGGTATCGGTCCGATTCCCTTTAAAGATTAAAAATAAGACAAGTCTACGAAACCGTCCGGTGACCAAAGAAAGAGTAAGTGTCTCAGTGGAGGTGTGGCCGATGAGCTTCTGTGAGTAGAAATTAGTGAACTCGTGAAGGAGTTAAGTTCTGCGACTCTGTGTAATACACTTAAGGGGTGAGGCTGATCCAAGATAGTGTGATTTAGGACAGAGGGAGCAAACTTTTCATGGCCTCCTCCTGTTTGTATTTTCAGTTGGTGTACTTGCTTCCACTTTCCCCTCCAGGTTTTATCCAAAATACATGGAAGTTGGGTTATGTTCGCCTCTTTTTGTATAAGTGTGTGTGAGCTAGATAGATCTATCTCACACCCACTTACACAAAAAGAGGATGTTCTGAATTACTAGCCTGGTGGCCTAAAGACAGCTTTTGAACTGGTTGCCGAGCAACCACACTGCTTGCCAGTGCCTCAATACCCCAGTTTTGTTTTACCAGCTTGCTGAAAAGAGGAAAAACATCCAGATACAGATGCACCTCACACACACGAAGATACTTGGGGCCGTTCATTTTTTGCATTTTATTATTCCTGTAGAGGAGTGGCTTAATAGTTAGTGAAGTCAGGGATTTAGTCCCACTGATGTTCTTTGTGGCATTGGGCAAGTCACTTAACCCACCATTCCCTCAAATACAAACTTAGGTCTTGATGTAGAAAGACATGCAATACAGTGCTACATTACGCTCCAACACATAGCGTTCTAGCCCACGTGCTATTAAATTTTGTTTTATATATTTATGTATATATTTTTGATGCAGTAAACAATAGCATGCAGTGCTTTGATAAAAAATGTGCTGTCAGGAAAGAAATCACACTGCAGCTTTAAGCTGCAGCTATCTGCTGCATGGCGAGTAAATATCTCCCTTCTTGTCATTGAAAGAAAACAGGCTAGACTGTCCCTTTTTTCCCCATTCCACTTTGCTTCTGGACCCCAACCCCTGATCAACAAAAAGGACACATTCTTGGCCTAGGCAACTCCCTGGACTCACAAAGGTCCCTAATGTCCTGTGAGTGTCCCCTGGATCCCCCATCCCCTGACCTCACAAATGACCTTGGGGATTCAAGAGGGCCTTTTTCCTTTTACCCATCTGTTAAGTTTGGAAGGGAAGCAGTGCCCATTTGCTCCTGTCTCCACACTGCCATCTTGCAAAATGACAGTTTTGGGATGCACTGCATAGAGTCGGCCTGCTAAACAAGACAGTTATTGGCTTATTTGTCAGTTTGACCCTGTGTTGTGCATACCAATGCACTGTGCATGGTCAGGCACTGCCATTTTTTAAGATGGCACCATGCAGGCAGGAATGAGTGGGCATCACTCTTGCCTTCCAGTGTTAGATGTGCATGGGGGGGGGGGGTCCACGGAGCTCCCAGCATATTTTTGTGTGTGTGTTGGGGAGGGTGTGGAGGGGTGCTAAGGTCTATGGAAATCTTTTGGGTGAGGATTTTGGGAGCTATAAGCCACCAGGAGCATTTGTGGGGTTAGGGCAGGGTCTGGAGCTTTGGTCAAGGTGTTAGCATCAAAGGGGATCAGGGAGTCAAGAGGGCTCTGGGGCCCACTGGCCATCAGGGCAAGTGCAACCACTAGGTGAACCAGTTGGTTGCCTAGGGCACTGGCCCTCAGTGAGCACCCAATGCCCTCCCTCTCAGAGTCCTGCAGTGGTGTCAATAACTCTCAAACCATGATGCAGTGCTTACTATCACTCCAGCACTGCATCACAGTTTCCTTCTGTGCACAGTGTATCATTTGTGCTACCCTCTGAAACCAAAAGCAGTGTTGGAGGGGGGTGGAAATGGCAAGTTGTGCAAAGGAGGAACCACTACTCAGTACCAAAGTGGTAGTAGGTGTCACGGTTTAGGGGCTATTGCTGCTGCTGCAGGCCCTGGAGAGCGGGGGCGAGGGGCCTGCCTAGAGCACCTCCAATCCTTGTGCTAGCCTTGCTGGCCATCAGGGATCTTGGGTCATCTGATGTGAAGTGCTGCAGTTCAGATGGCTCTTTTGCTCCCATTCTGCATCTTTTTGCTAGCCCTTGTGTAAAGACACTGCTTTAAAGGAAGAATAAAAAACTGCATTTAATTCTTGTAGATTGGTGGATTTAAGCCTAGATATTAGATACGCATATAAATAACAGCTTGTGATCCTAGAGATCATTGATATGGTTAGATGAAATTTTCTCTGTCTTCAGCATCTCTTCTCTCCATTCACTCCCACCTCTTCTGTCCTTCGTTTTAAAAGTGATTTTCACCTTTACAAAACCTTAGGATTTATTGGTGAGAATTAGTTTAAATTGATACTGAAGGATCCAAGACACACAACACTAAGGCAGACAAAGGTAGCTATAGAGAAGGTGGCATACCACCACCCAGACACACATGCATTACTCCCCACCACCTTCCAGACAGACACCATATAATAAAAGGGATTGAAATATATCACAGATGGAGACAGTCATCAGACCACATTCAGACAGTCACAGAGAGATAAGCCCTGTAACCCCCCCAATAAACCACTGATATTTTGATAGATTGAGCAGTCACAATTTATTTTATTTATTTAAGTTTTTATATATTGCTTTATCATTTCAATCAAAGCGATTTACATTGTAACTTAAACTTGGTAATGTACATTAATTTTTAGGCGCCAACGTTCCACATGTGGAACATATTTTTGCAATGATATAGCTTTATCAATTTTCAAGCAAATTAGATGAAACTGTCAATGAGTTTATAGACATTGACCCTCTTGAGCAATAAATTTTTTTTTTTCCAATTGGCGATATACCCCCTTCTACAGTATGCCAAAGTAGACCAAAGTTGGCACTTTATGGTTTATGTAATATATCTCTCTACAATTTTGTTCTCACATGTCTGTCTGTCTGTCTTATTAGGGTGAGATTCATACTCTGGAATGTTTTATGAGTGTGTTGGTCAGGTTTTATGCATGTTGGTAACCTATTCATGTTTTGTGATTACTTCTTTCCGTGTGTTCCACTTGTGGAACGTTGGGACTTCCGGGTGTCATTCTTTTCATTTTACAATTTCTGCAATATTTTTTCAGGATTGTTATTCAACTAATTCTATATAGTTATAATGCCTAAATACCGTTGCCTGACGCTTCAAGAAGCAGTAACACGCATTGCGGAAGATTCAGATGTAGAAGAAGCCGACATTTTGATTTTGCCACCCAATGATGAAATGGCTGCTTCAGACATTGAAGAAATTGATGAAGAAAATTTGGAGTCTATTGAGCCTTGCAAAGTGTGTGGTGAATTAGATCTGGATATTCAAAAAATTGCTAATGTGGAATCCGAGGGAAGTGATCAGCTGGTAGAAAGTGACAGTGACAGTGACAGTGACAGTGAGCTCTTATCTAATTATCAGTCAGCTCAACCAGCAAAAAAGCGTAAGTGGATAAAATCAACCCCAAAATGGATGAAGAGGGATGACTTTTTGACTCCAATGCCAGAAGCATCTCCCGAAAAATTAGCCGATCTTCGCACTGATTTGATTGATAAATCTCCCTTTGACCTCTTTATGCAAATTTTTGGTGATGATTATGTTGATCATCTTGCCAGTATGACCAATATTTATGCTCAGCAGAAATTGGCAAATACTGATACAAATGGGGACGAGTTGATTCGTTTTTTTGGCATTTTGCTCCTCAGTGGATACCACCAGTTGCCCAAAGAAAGTCACTATTGGTCGACCGCCGAGGATTTGAGCAATAATATTGTCCCAAAGATAGAGTCACGAACGTTTCTGGGATTTGAAAACTTACTTCCACATTGTTGATAATCTCAATTTGCAACCTGGAAAAGTAGCAAAAATTGAGCCATTTTACGATCACCTCACAGCACAGTTTGTGAAAGTCGGTGGAGTGTTCAGTGAAAACTTGAGTATTGATGAATCAATGGTGCCATATTACGGGCACCACAGTTGCGAAATGTTTATTCGAGGTAAGCCAATTCGATTCGGTTACAAAGTGTGGATGTTGTGCTGCCCTGCTGGGTATCCATTTTCGATGCAAATTTACACTGGTGCCAAGGAAAAAGATGGTCCTCAGTACAATGTTCCACTTGGCACTAGAGTTGTTCTTGATTTGATATCAGTTGTTGAAAATCCGAATCATCACTGCTTGTTTTTTGACAACTATTTCACTTCATATGATCTCATGATTGATCTGAAAGCAAAAGGCTTTCGTGCTTTTGGAACTGTTCGTGAAAACCGTACCAGCAAGTGCCCCTTGGTTTCTTCAAAGGAGCTTGCCAAAAAGCCTCGTGGCGAATATGATTAGCGTGGTGATGGTAATGTGGTGTGTGTCCGTTCGAATGACAACAGTGTGGTTACAGTCATGTCAAATTGGATGCAGCCAAAACCTCTTCAAAATGCCAATCGATATTCTGTCAAACAAAAGCAAAAAATCATTATCAAGCAGCTAAAATTGATTGGAGCTTATAACCAAAGTATGGGTGGTGTCGACTTGTTAGATCGTTTGCTAGGTAGCTACCGTCCTAAATTGCGAAGCAAAAAATGGTGGTGGAATTTGTTTGCCAATGGTCTAAATATGGCCGTTGTTGCTGCCTGGCGTTTGCAATGTCATCTTTTGGGCAAACAAGCCCTGAGTCACTTGGATTTCTGCCACGAGGTTGCTTTGGTGGCTATGAAAGTTGGTCTCTAGGGATATCGTTCTCGAAAAGGTGGCCTAACAGCTTTGATTCCCTCTGCTATTACAGCTTCAGCTAACACCAGTCACTATTTGTCTTCTACAAGCCAAGGTCGTTGCATTATCTGCTCGAAGAATACAATAAAATGGTGCCAGTTTTGTGGCAAGCGCCTGCACGAGAAGTGTGTTCTGGATTTTCACTCTCGCTGAAATTTTCCCTTCAAGCTTTATTCTGTACAGTCATCTCCGTTTGTCTAATTACTTTTAAAAATTGCTTAATTGAAGTATTTGTTTCCAGTTTATGATATTCAATAAAAAAAGCAATTAAAAATTTTGAAAAAATGATGCTTGGAGGGGCCAACGTTCCACAAATGGAACATGCTTTTTCCTAGGAAGTACATATCCAAATTAGCTGAAAATGTATATTTGACATATTTACATGTAGTGTACTAAAATACATAACAATTAAGTATTAGAAGCAATTGCTTCTATGAGCAGCCTCTCAAAGGTTAAACAGGTATATTGATAACTTGGATGTTTTCCACTTCCCCCTTGAAAACACCTAATTTCATACTTTTGGTTCTAGCAAATAAAGCTTCAAAATGGCTAATTTGAGATCATCAGACATGATCAACATAAAGCTGCTCTCCAGACTGCCTTCTTGAAGCACGTTTGTATCTCACACCCATCACATCCTGCTTCTTTGAATTTCTGTACTCCATTGCATTTGTGCATGTGCATATACATATATCCACATACACCAGGAAAATGAAGACACTGCTAGCATCATTTGCAGCTCTCTGAGGAGCCACAGGGCTATTTCCTTCCAGCGCTAAGGGTGTTACATGGCCTAGGTCAGTGCTTTCCAAACATTTATCCCATATGACCCCATTTTAGCAACTGAAAATTCATGTGACTCCAGATGACATCAGAATAGCAGGTCTCCAGCCTTTTTCCCCTCCCTCCCACTCATCTAAAGCAGACAGCAACTGCAGTTAGCACTGGGTCCTTTGTGTCAGTGTGCAGTGTGGGCTTACAGACCCCAGTACTCGCCATAAGTTCCTGTCTGTAATAGGAAGCTTATTCAGGAGAGGACAAGGTCCAAGGAATGTTCACTGGCTCACCGGCTGCATGCTGACTGGTGACTGCCACTACTAGGTCACTGTGAAAGTCAAGAGAGAAGGGAAAAGTACATGTTTCTGTGACCCTATCCACTAATGATGTGACCCCAAGTTTGGGAGCCACTGGTCTAGGTGGTCCTCGTCCCGGATGAAACCTCCAGAAGCCCAACATAGACTTCCTCATGTGATGACTGGGGTATGGAAGAGGGCTCACTCGGGAGCAGCATCATTGGTATCTCTGCATCTGTGTCCTCAGATGCCATTACCAGTTTCAGGCTCTCCCATTTGGGTTGGCCAAATCTCCATGGACCTGTCAGTCATGATAGTGTTGCAGCCTTTGCTGTACAAGCTGTTTTTCAGGTGGCCATTGGCTGATTCAGGCAGAGTTTGCAGAGATCGCCAGGGTAGTTACTAGCAGGGTGATGGAGCGCATGGAGTGGTTAGGTTGTGTAGTGAATTATGCAGAAAGCAGCCTGTTCTCTTCGCAAATTATTGGGTAGCTGTGGGCTCTGTTCTTCTCCCAGCTGGTCTGGGTTTTTCTTGTCCAAGCTATAGTTGCAGCTTTAAGATGTTATGCTCAATCAATATCTGGGGCCTAAGACTGCTTAGGTCCTATGCTCGATGATATTGGCCTGGTGTCATGGACAGGATACATGTGCATACTCTGCAGAGACCTCTCCTGCCCCACTGGTCTCCATGTCTCAGCAGTTTGATTTGTCTCTCTGCCTTCATCTGAAGATCTAGCATGATATCAGTTAGTGGCAACAAAGGAATCTCTTAAACTGGGCAGTTGTGACTACAGATGCCAGTCTCCTGGAGTGGGGAGCTCATTGTAAGGGCCATTTCAAATAGGCAATGAACCTCCAGCTACCTTCCCTCAAGAGTAAGGAATACCCCAAGGGTCTGCTCTTTCAGCTCTATTATTCAACCTATACCTTCAGCCAATCACTAATATATTAAAAAAATTCAACATTGGGTACTATATCTATGCTGATGACATTATGTTGTCTCTCCCTTTAGATATAAATAATCCTACCTTTTAACAGTTTATCTGACTGCATCAGTGACATGGAATCCTGGTTGAACTCCAACAACCTCAACATCAACTTAAAAAAACAGAAACCGTATACATCACAAAGAATCAAAGTACCATCCTCCCTCAATCCATCACCTTCCAGTCAAGCAAGAAGTTAAATACCTTGGTATAATTATAATCAATCCCTTAGCATGCTCCCCCACTTATAAAAGATGGTTCTGGCGGTTTGTTTTAAGCTAAAGACCATTCAGCACATAAGACTATTCCTTGAAACACATGATTTAAGATCAGTAGTTCAAGCCATCATCACCCCACATTTTGACTACTGCAACAGCTTGTTACAGGGTTTACTGGCCAAAAACCTACACATACTCCATGGAGCACAAAACATTGCAGCCAGAATCATTTGCAAGGCCTGACCAACCGACCATATTACACCCATTTTATATGACCTCCATTGGCACCCAATATCGAGTCAGTTAAAGTACAAGACGCTTATGACAACCTTTAAATTGATGAACAAAATTGCACCATCCTTCCTCTTGACCCTCCTCCATATCCCTCCCCCCCCCGATACAAGATCTCAAAGGGAAAATGCACTCCACTCCCTTGTAATTCCCCACTCGATTCTTAAAACAAAACAAACCATGAGATCCAGAGCCTTCACATTTACTGCCCTTAGTCTCTGGAACTCCCTACTATTGTCAGTATGCTCAAAGACCTTCAGGTGTTCAGAAAAGAGCTCAAAACACACCTCTTAGCACACTACGGAAATGACAATACTAACTCAAACTCACAAAGGATATAGCGATTTTAGAAAAGGTTCAGAGAAGAGCCACCAAAATGGTAAAGGAGATGGAAGGATACTCCTATGAAGAAAGGCTAAAAAGGTTAGGGCTCTTTAACCTGGAAAAAAGATGGCTGAGGGGAGATATGATAGAAGTCTATAAATTAATGAACGGAGTGGAACGGGTAAACGTAGATCGATTGTTTACGTTATCAGAATATAGAAAGACTAGGGGACATGCAATGAAGCTACAGGGTAAACTATTTAAGACTAATAAAAGAAAATTGATTACACGTTGAGTGAAAAAATAACTCTGGAATTTGTTACCGGAGGATGTAGTAAAGGCTGTTAGTGTAACTGGGTTTAAAAAAGGTTTGGACAAGTTCCTGGAGGAAAGGTCCATAAACCATTATTAAGAAGTGACTGAAGATATCAATGCTTGACCCAGTACAAGCATTGTGGAACTTGTGTCTCTTGGGGAAACTGCTAGGTACATATGACCTAGATTGGCCACTGTTGGAAACAGAATACTGGGCTTGATGGACCTTGGTCTGACCCAGTATGGCATATCTTATGTTCAAGCAACTTCGCATCATACATAATGACTTTACCCAGATACACAAACCTCACACCTTGCAGAATCCTACTCATATAAGCTCGCATAACCCTTGTTTATAGCTACTATGTATATAGTTCTTGTTAAGCTGTTCTCCTGTTAAAAATCATCATGTAAGATGTTCACATATCTGTTATATGTAACATGTTGGTTATCTGTAAACTGCTCCTGATCTCTGGAAGGGAAAGTATAAAAAAGTGTAACAAACACAAATAAATAAATAAAATGTTGTTCAAGGGTGTTGGTCACAGCAGGAAGCCTCCTTGGCAATCAACAGGTTGGCAGTATGAGTGGTCTGCCTAGCTCTGGAGAGGTTCAGGATCTTCCTGGAGAGCAAAGTGGTAAGAGTATTCTTCGATGTCATGGGGGTGGTGTATGTATAAGCAAGGGGGTGCTTGCAGCTCGGCTGTTGTGAAAGAGAAGTTTTGTGCAGTTGAATGGCATTAACTATTACTGATGTTATTTATGTTTGTTTTTGCTGGGAGTGATGTTGTGAACTTGTTGTTTGCATCTGTCACCTCCATTTAAACTAGGGAAAGGGGGTGACGGATGGAAAAAAAAACAAGTTCAAGACGCCACTCCCAGCAAAAACATAACAACATTGGTAATAGTCATCATTAATCCACACATAAATGGCATGAAGGAAAAGGAGTCTGGAATAAAATTATGCAAAATACAAGTAAGCCAATTGCTGGAAGGTAGTGAGCACAAATGCTCAATGTCTAGCCAACAAAGTTCCTGACTTGAAAGCCCTGATGGTGGAAATTGTTTTGGACATTGTGGCCATTACAGAAGCATGGTTTAATGAGTCGCATGAATGGGATATAGCCATAGCTAGCTAAGATTTGTTTGGAAGAGATAGAGAAGGCAGAATAGGAGGAGGAGTAACCCTATATATCAAAAGCAATATTAAGGCCACTGAAATGCAGGGGGATATGGGGAAAAGAAGAAGCACTGTGGATTGTGTTAGAAAGAGGCGATGGCACCATCATCCACACTGGTGTATTCTACAGGCCTCCAACACAAACTGAGGAAATAGAGACTTGAACATTGCTATTGCAAAGGAAGCAATGAAGGGAGAAGTGATCATATTGGGTGACTAGTCTACCAGACGTGGATTGGAGTATTCCTTCTTCAAATCTGGAAAGAAGTAAAATGATTGTGGATGCCTTCCAAGAAGCAATTGCTCAGACAAATGGTGATGGAACCAACCAGGGAAAGTTTGACGCTGGTTTTAGTATTTGCCAATGAAAATAGCGTGTCGAATGTCAGGATTGAATGCCCATGTGAGCAGCAATGATCCACACACACTGTGGCTTTATGTAAAAGCCAAGGCAGAGTCCAATCACAGCAAACTCAAAGTCCTACACTTCAAAAGCACTGACTTCAGTAAAATGGGTAAATACCTGAAGGAGAAGTTGTCAGGATGGGAGGAGATAAGGGAAGTGGAAATAAAAGGGCAGCAGATACATATGTAAGGAAAGTAAATAGAAACAAGAGGAAAAGGAAACCTATATATGGCTCACCAAAGAAGTAGTTGTGCACATAAAGGCAAAAAACACAGCTATCACAAAAAGAGGAACACAGAAAAGAATACAAAATAAAATTAAAGGAGACAGAAATAAGGATAGCAAAAGCAAAGTTGAAAGAAAAGATGTCTAAAGATGTGAAGCATGGAGACAAAACCTTTTTCAGGGAGAAGAGGAAGATTAGGGGTGGAATTGCAAAGCTCAAAAGTGTCGAGGACAGATTTGTGGAAAGTGACACTAAAAAAGTGAAAATGCTGAACAAATACTTCTATATTCGTGAAAGAAAATCCTGGAGAAGGACCACGTATGATTGACAAATATACAAATGGGAATGGAGTAGATACCACAAATGATGATGTTTTTGAATAGGTTGCAAAATGGAAAGTGGACAAGGCACTAGGACAGGATGGGATACATCCCAGGATACTGAAAGAACTCAGAGAGGTTCTGGCTGGGCCCTTAAAGGATGTTTTTAATAGCTCCTTGGAGACGGGAAAGGTTCTGCAGGACTGGAGAAGAGCTGATGTGGTACCTCTTCACAAAAGTGGTAATAGGAAAGAGCTGACAAACTATAGGCAGGTAAGCCTTACCTCTTGTGGTGGGAAAAGTAATAGAGGTGCTCTTGAAAGAAAGAATACTGGACTTTCTAGTAACCAATGGATTGCATGATCCAAGGCAACATGGTTTTACCAAAGGAAGATCATGCCAAACAAATTTGAGTTTTTTGATTGAGTGCAAGGGCATGTGATGGATGTGATATACAGTACCTAGATTTGAGTAAAGCCTTTGTTCCTTATCGTTCCTCCAGTTTAGTCCTCCACCTCTGGGTTGTGCACCTCCTCCTGCAGCTTGGAGACTGGGCATGTCAAAGTCATGACATCACAGGATATAACCTGCTGGTATCTCCCATCAGCCTCCAGCGTGTCCAGTCTCCATGCAGCAGGAGGACATAGTGAGCCTAGCTTCTGGGCTCACTTGGGGGGAACAGATAAGGAGCATTTAGTGTGACAAATTCTATTCTGATTTTACTTTTAATTCAGTTAAATGGCAATCAGGGATTAGTTCCCTTTAGTTATTAGGAACAAATTTCCTTATATTTACAGTAATTTTAAATTTGAGCCTGGCTCTTTAAATTAGTAGCAGCTCTCGCCTTCCCTCCTTGTCAGTTATTTTCACTTGCTGCAGGCATTCGCCGGTGCGGATCTCTCCCTGGACAGTACGGGAGAGAGCTCCGGGACCCGTACAGCCACACTGAAGCTGTGTGAGACGGAGCCTCTCCGTTGCTGTGGGATTTTAATTTTACTCTGTGGAACCGGCTGAGTGGTCCTCGCCGCGGCTGCCAGGCGCATCAGCGCGACTTGAGGATCGGAGGAATTCAAGGTGGTAGGAGCAGGCTGCGTGGCTTTCGGCCCTGCAGGTAAGGCCTTTGGGCTCGGTCGGTCTGCTGAGGCCTTCTTTTTGCAGTGGCTGTTGTTCTTGGCGCCAAAATTCATTGGCGAAGGGGCAGCCATTTTCTCTCTAGGTATTTGGACCACATGGTGAGAGTTGCAGGGAGCTGCCTGTGTGAGGAAGACAACAGGTAGAATAGCTAGATTTTTGGGCCTAGTGTTTCTTTCGTTTATAGGTTTTTTGAGGCTCGGGGGGGTTCCTCAGCTTTAAGGGAGCTGTTGTCAGTCCTCTTTATTTTTAAGTTTATTCTTAGTTTTATAGGACAGCAGTTTTGGCATTGATCTCTGATACCACATGTTCTTTCCCTCCTAATCATGTCTCTGAGGAGCATCTGTTAAGTCCCGGGATATTAGGCAAATTGCCAGCTTTTAGGTTCAAGAGCAGAGCCCTAACTTGTAGTTGGAAGGAGGGACAGGCTGGAAGTGTGCCTTTGTGTATTCTATAGTGAAAGTTGCCCAAATGCCTGTGATTTCACAGGGACAGGTTTAGGAAACCTTAGGATATATACTTTTTTATAACAGTTAACTGTCAACCAAGAAGTGCCTGTGCTATGGTCTATGGCCACCAGAGGGCAGCTGGTACACTCAATAGTGCCTTTCTGTGACCGTGTGTATGCAACCATATCAGATTGATTATTCTTTGCAAGTCAGGGAAGAAATAACCACAGGGCCACCTCATGGGCTCTCAGGGGTTAGTGACTAAACAAGCAACTGACTAAATATTCCTATCAAATGGTATATTATACATGACCATAGCAGAAGGAAAATCACTATTAGAACATATTGAATAAGATGGGTACAATTTTCCTGAAATATGCAAAACTTAACCCGGCTGCAGAATGTGGATTAAAAATTTTAAAGTAGGCCTTCAAAGGGTTAATTAAAGCTCTTAACTTCTGTATCGTTTGTTGGGCTCTGGTGCCCGAAAGGCCACCGGGTGGCAGCGCTGCTCATGAATCACATATAGTATTCAGTGCCCCCATCCCTTGGGGGGGTGGTAAAATACAAAATCGTATTACTCTTCAGGTTCACACAGGCAGCAACCTCTAAGACCTCCATTTGCAAGGTTGTCGGTGTATCCCACTGCTATTTCTCTGACTGCAGGAAGGCCGATGGGGGGGAGGGGGGTGCCTGTGTGTTTCATAGCTCCACTTAGCATGCCCTTCCCAGGAAATTCTCATCTATTTCTAGAGCAGGATTTCAAAAAGAAAAAGAAACTCTCTTTAGTGAGAGAGAGCCTTGTTCATTTTTAGCTAACACTGTTGATTTATTCGGTGGCCTTTTGCGTCCTGAACCCCAAGGTCGGGACACTGTTTGCTTCCAGGGGTTCTACTCTCTATTTCGCTCTTCAGCTCCCTGGCAGACGCAGCAGGCTGGCAGGGGTGCGCAACGCGTCCTGCAACGCTGAATCCCTCAGGATAAGGGGGGAAGGAAAGCTGGGTGCAGCAGGGGCTGGTAGCTTCTTGCAAAGCTATAGGAGCAGTTCGGGTAATTTTAGCTGATCTGCTTTGATTTCATTGGAGTTGGCAGAAACTTGGTTTTTGGAGTCCTATACTTTAAAAAAAAAAAAACACCAAAAAAAAAAAAAAAAAAGGGCATAGCTATGTTGATTTACAAGAATCTCCTTCCGCTATCCATAGAAGGTCCTATAAAGCGTTAAAGTCGGTTTATATGGCAAGGTAATATTTTGGCTTAGCTGCTGTGATATAGCGCTATGATCCGCTGTAAACATATTCAAGTCAAAAGGAATTATGGTGATAACTCTCTTGGACAGTTGTAACAGGTGCTTGGGTGAGCACCATGGCCAGTCCACAGATGTGGAATGCTCTGCCATAAGCATTATGTCATGAGAGGGGTTTTATAGTTGTGTGGTTTCTTAATGGAAAATATTCCTGTTTAGTTTGGCTTTGCCCAAATTATAAGATTTTACGGTAGATTTGTAATGTCTTAATTTTGGCTATATGTGGTTTAATTTTACATATGGAAAAGGCAGCTCAGCGGAGAGAGGTTGCAAAATAGAACTCTGGCCTTTGAAGCTGTCTATGCTCCCATTCCATTTATCAGAGGTTCTCCAGTACGGAGAGTATCTGCTAGTGTTCAGTGAATGCCTTAATGGGGGCCAGAAGCATGCAGCCAGGCTAGTTCTCTAGCAGCAATATCAGCAGCTCAGATTCTAGTAGGCATACATCATATGCTGGGCTTACAAGATGGCTTCCACGCTGATCGGTATCAGCCAAGATGGCTGCCGGTTTAGACTGTGAATGTGGAGGCAGCCTGGATGAGGGACCTTGCGTTCTCTAGAAAATGCCCTGCATACACTGAATCATTTAAATTCGATCAGCTACTGGCAGGACACTATGCACTCTCGCATGCTTTTTTGCTTCAGTGGTCTAAAAGTGGAGTCTTTACCAGGTGGTATAATGGGAACTTGTCTGCAGTTTCTCGGCTTCTTCATTGCTGACTCAATTGCCACTGCGGAATGAGAGAGCTGTATTTCCTAACACCAGGTGCTAGTTGAACTTAAAATATAATGTCCATCTTTGTGCAGTCAGACGGAATGGGGCGTTACTCTAGCAGGAAGGCCGTAGATTAGTATGCCTGTGATTGGGAGTTCTTTCTACTTCATATTGTTGGCACGGAAAGAGCTTCTCTTAATGTATGCGGAAGGAATTTTTGGTTAAGAGATGTCTTTGTGAAAAAAAAAAAAGTATTCAGCTGTCCTGAATTCGCCTCTTCTTGATTGACATTTTGAGGCTAAGCAGGGGCAGGCCTGGGTACTGCGTGAGTGGGTGCACACCTTGCACTACTAGGGGGTGTGGACTCACTGTATGGAAGAGAGCCCTAGCAATCTTCTTTAGCGCAAGATAGGAAAGTAGATGGTTCATTGAAGCGATCGTTGGGGGCAATGCTCTGTCCTTACAAGCTCCCATTTGTGGAGCCTGGGGGGGCGAGAGCATGCTTTAGGTGGTCGGAGTGTTTACGGCAGTCTACTTGCCTGAAACAGGAAAGGATCAGGGAGTTGAATCGACTAGAGCCTGATTTGCAGGAATTGGAACAGCGTTTTTCGTCTGCCGGTAAGAGGGGGATCTCTTCCCCCAGACGCTACGGGGAAGAGTCCTTTCTTAGAGCTGAGCACTTTGTGGAGCTGCCAAGGCTGAAGAGTGCGGCTCCGGAAGGCCAGCGGTTATCCTGCTCAGTCCGGAGCGTTGGCAGTGCTCAGAGACTACAGAGCAGATCGCGTACCGTAGACCTGGCCGGTAATTACATCACCGGTAGCAGGCTGCGCAGGTGCAGAGGGGAGAGCTCGGGTAAACGTTGAGCGCTGGCGGGCCTGTACTTTGGTGCCTTTTTCATCCCCGTAGTTCCCAACGGCCATTTTGGGTGGCGCGGGGAGCCGTGTGGCTGAGGAACAGTGGGGTTTCCGGAGCGTTTCCTCTCCCGCGGTTTTCATTTTTAGTAGGCAGTTGATTTCTGTCAGGTATTTTCTTTTCCTTTCTTTGGTTTTTGTTTTTGTTTTGGGCATTGTAGCAGGCCGCTGAGTGGGGGGGGGGGGGGGGGAGGCCTTCTCGCGGCGGCGATACTCAGCTAGGCAGACAGAGGAATTTCCTGCGCTGAGGCGGGGGGAGCTTATCGCTGCATCAAGTTCTGGGTATTTAGAGATGATTCTGTTAGCGTTTGCCTTTCTATCTTGAGGATTTTAAAAAAAATGAATAATGATTATAATAATAGTAGTACAATCATAAATAGGAATAATACTAAATACATAGTAGCAGACAGCCCTAGTAGGGTATCTTATGGTAGGGCGACCACAGTGTGTGGTCTGTGGTACCCGGAGGGGCACGGTGGCAGATTCCGGTGTGTGCCGCAGCTGTGCTGCTCTGTCATCCACGGTGGAACAACAGATGGACTTTAAATCCCCAGAGGCGCAAGGGACTCCGGGGGCGCGGCCGGAGGCTCTGCAGCCGTACGAGCAGGGGTCCCCGATGGAGGAGCAGGTGGGGCCCTCAGCAGCGTTACCAGAGACGCAGTCATTGGCTCTCGGAGAGTTCTGTCCTGAGTTTATTTTAATGATGCACCAAGCATTTTGTTTGCGGCGTCAAGGTAAGATACCGGGGGATTCCCCACTCTTGGTTCCTGCTACTCCAGTGGAGGGGTCGGCTGAGGTAGGCGAGGGACCATCGGTGCCTAAGGGAGCTAAGACTCAAGCTTCATCGGCTGCAGAGGGTGACTGGCCGGAAGTCGAGGATTCCGACTGGGAAAATGAAGAGGATGCGCAGGATCTGGAGGAGGGTGAGATCCTGGAACCTGAGGATCAAGCTAAGATCATTAGGGTTTTTTGTAGAGAGGAGCTTCCGGCGTTGATCACGGAATCAGTGCAGATATTGGAATCTCGCTGCGCAGGTGGCCGCAGAAGATGAGGTGGAAGATCCTGTCATTCAGGCGGTCCGGCAGACACAGGTGGTGGTCCCGGTGCATAGAGTGGTTGACCAGATGATTCAGGACGAATGGAATCAGCCAGAATCGGGGCTCAGAGGCGTTCGTACTATGAATAGGCTTTATCCTCTGGCCGATAAAGATAAGGAACGGTTCCGAGCGCTGCGTGTGGATGCGGCGGTGACGAAAAAGACTACCATTCCGGTAGAGGGTAGTGCGGCATTGAAGGATGCTCAGGACCGTAGGGTGGACGGTCTCCTGAAGCAGACCTTTGAGGCTGACTTGCTTTCATTACAGTCGTCTATTTGTGGGGTCTGGGTGGCGAGAGCTTGCTTGCGCTGGGTGCAGCGGTTGCGTCAGTCGCCGCGCCTGGATCTCGAGGAGCTCAAGGAACTGGGGCGTCTGGAGTCCGGGGCTGCGTATTTATCAGACGTGCACTATGATTTGATCAGAGCGCTCGCGAATAGCATGGGTTCTGTTGTGGCCGCCCGCAGATCTGTGTGGTTGCGTGATTGGACTGCGGATGGTTCTTCCAAGTCTCGACTCAGTAAGCTGCCGTTCAAAGGGAAGTTACTATTCGGAGAAGATCTTGATAAGTTGGTAAAGGATCTTGGGGAGTCCAAGGCTGGTAGACTTCCGGAAGATAAGCCGAAACAAGGGAAGGCCGGTCAGGGTTTTCGCGGCAACTTTCGCGATTTCCGAAGGTTTCGTTCTTCGCGGTTCGGATCCTTCCAAAGAGGTCGATTTCCTTTTCGTGCACATGGATTTCGAGGGTTACACCGAACTAATAGAGGCTTCTCCTCCATTTCCGCAACAACAGCTCGCAAAGCACAGTGAGATGAGGCGGGTCCTGGCGGGAGAGGCTCACACAGGCGGGCGTCTTCGGGAGTTTCTTTCTGCTTGGACCCTCATCACGTCCGACCAATAGGTGTTAGAGATAATTCAACAAGGATATGCTCTAGAGCTGGCGCGGCCCGTTCGGGATTCCTTCGTCATGTCCCCTTGCAGGGGTCCAATGAAAACCCTTGCGATCCGCAGCACCTTGGAACAGTTGTTGCGATTAGGGGCGGTCGTAGAGGTCCCCAAGGCAGAGCAACGTTTGGGTCGGTACTCCATTTATTTCGTGGTGCCAAAGAAAGGAGGAGCTTTGTGGCCCATTTTAGATCTCAAGGGAGTCGATCGTTGCCTGCGGGTGCCGCATTTCCGCATGGAAACTTTGCGCTCGGTCATTGTGGCGGTACGTCAGGGAGAGTACTTAGGCCTCTGTGAGATCCAGCGAGGTCATTTGCACATACCCATCGGGGCGGCACATCAAAAGTTTCTTCGGTTCGCTTTTCCTTGGGGCCACTATCAGTTCCAGGCGTTGCCCTTCGGTCTGGCAACGGCGCCGCGCACCTTCACCAAAATTATGGTGGTCGTGGCAGCGGCGTTGCGCAAGGAAGGGATCTTGGTTCACCCATACCTCGACGATTGGTTGATTTGGGCGAAGTCCGAGGCAGAGAGCATACAGGTAACAAACAGAGTAGTGCAGTTCTTGCAGAGTCTCGGTTGGGTGGTCAATCCAGCCAAAAGCCACCTTCAGCCTTCTCAAATTCTCGAGTATCTCGGAGTTTGGGTCGACACTCGCAAAGGACGGGTCTTTTTGCCACTCAAGAGAGCACAGGCGCTTCGCAGTCTGGTGCGCAGGTTCAGATCTACTCCAGCTCCGTCGGCATGGTCTTATCTCCGCGTGCTGGGAACTATGGCGGCGACCCTGGAGGCGGTGCCTTGGACCAAGGTGCATATGCGGCCACTGCAGAGGGCTCTGCTTCGCCGTTGGTCGCATCAGGTGGATCCTTTGAGCAAATGGCTTCCGTGTCCAACCAGGGTCTGACGGTTCCTTCAGTGGTGGCTGCTTCCGTCCTCGTTAGCGGTTGGGATGCCTCTGGAGCTGCCGGAGTGGCTTCCATTGTTGACGGATGCCAGCCTCGTGGGTTGGGGAGCCCATTGCGGGACCAGGTTCTCGCAGGGGTTTTGGACTCCGATGGAGGCTGCTTGGTCGATAAATTGGTTGGAACTTCGAGCAGATGCCCGGGTGCTTCAGGCGTTCGAGGACTTGGTGCAAGGGCGCCCAGTTCGGGTGCTGTCCTACAACTCTGCGACGGTTGCCTACATCAATCGCCAGGGCGGCACGGGGAGTGCAGCGATGGAGGAGGAGGCCGATCTGTTCGCCTGGGTGGAGACTCGGTTGACGGCAATTTCGGCGGCGCACATTGCAGGAAAGGACAATGTGATGACAGATTTCTTCAGCAGAGTTCGGGTAGATGCAGGAGAGTGGGAATTGCACCCCGAAGTCTTTGCTGAAATACTAGGCCGTTGGGAGACTCCCGTAATGGATTTAATGGCAACCTTTCAGTCAGCAAAGGTCGATCGGTTCTTCAGCAGGAGAAGGGAAAGAATATCAGAGGACATAGACGCGCTGTTGCAGCGGTGGCCGACCTTGGGTCTCCTATATGTCTTTCCGCCGTGGGCGTTGATAGGCCGCGTAATTCAAAGAATCGAAGCTCATCCGGGGAAGGTGCTTCTGGTAGCACCCGACTGGCCGAGGCGTCCGTGGTATGCGGATCTCGTGCGGCTTCTGGACGGTCATCCCTGGCGGCTTCCTGCAAGGGTGGACCTGCTCCTGCAAGGTCCCCTGTTCATGCCCCAGGTGGATCGGTTCTTGCTTACGGTATGGCAATTGAGAGGGCTCGCCTAAGGAAGAAAGGCTATTCAGCGTCCGTCATGCTACGTTGCTTAGAGCTCAGAAGCGGTCCACCTCTTTGACGTATGTCTGCGTTTGGCGTATTTTTGAGGATTGGTGCTCGGAACGTCAGATTCGGGCGTCCACGGTTACCATCCCTTCTATTTTAAGCTTTCTGCAGGATGTTTTTTGCTAGAGGTCTAGCAGCTAGTTCCTTGCGCGTGCAATTGGCGGCTCTTTCCTGCTATTGCGGCAAAGTTCAGGGAGTAGGTCTCTGTGCTCATGCAGATGTTGTGCGTTTTCTTAAGGCGGTGACTAGGTTACGGCCCTCTCGGAGGCTGACAGTTCCGCCTTGGGATCTTAATTTGGTCTTGACAGCGTTGTCCAGGTTGCCCTTTGAGCCGTTGCATCATGCGTCGGTTAAGGACTTAACGTTGAAAACCGTATTTCTGGTGGCGATCTGTTCTGCTAGACGCATCTCGGAGTTACAGGCTTTGTCTTCTAGGGAACCGTTTTTGACCTTTGAGGGAGAAGGTCGTCTTGCGCCCGGTGCCTTCATTTTTGCCTAAGGTGGTGTCTCCCTTTCACTTGAGTCAGTCGGTGTGCTTGCCGGTTCTTGGATCGTTAGAAGGGAGTGACTTGAACCGCGAGTTGCATCGTTTGGATGTTAAGCGAGCGTTGCAACACTATCTGAAGCTTACGAAGCCTTTTCGCAAGTCTGATCGGTTGTTTGTATTGTTCGGGGGCGCCCGCAAGGGGGAGGCGGCTTCAAAGGCCTCCATTGCCAGGTGGATACGAGAGGCGATTGCTTCCGCATACATACTTCATGGTCGAGCCGTTCCTGACTGTTTGCGAGCTCATTCTACTAGAGCACAAGCGTCGTCTTGGGCGGAGCACAGTTTGGTTCCTCCAAGTGAGATTTGTAGGGTGGCGACGTGGTCGTCTCTGCATACGTTCAGTAAGCATTACCGTCTCGATGTGGCAGCGGCTAATGATGCCTGTTTCGGGTCGGCGGTATTGCGTGCCGGCTGGAAGGGTCCCTCCCAATGATTACTGCTCTGGTACATCCCAGAGGTAGAGGACTGAACCGGAGGAACGATGAGGAAATGATAATTACACTTACCTGGTAATTGTAGTTCCTTGAGTGACGACAGTTCAGTCCTCATTCCCGCCCGGAGTTTTTTTTTCCTTTCAGGAGGGATGCGACGGTCTTGTACGAGGGCAACCATTACAGGTAGGTCTGCTCTCACTCTGTTTAGTTCATTTAGATTATTGGTTGATTCTATATTTGGAAGTGTGGGACGTGAGAAGGCCTTGTCTGCAGTTTTTTCTACTCTAAATGTTAGTTACGTTACGTTTCAAGGTCATTCTAGCTACTTATTTGTTGCTCCTTTGAGTCTGCTTTAATAGTTCACACTGGAATGGGGGAGAGAGATCAGCAGGCTATATCCAGTGATGTCATGATTCTGACATGCCAGTCTCCAAGCTGCAGGAGGAGGTTGACAACCCAGAGGTAGAGGACTGAACTGTCGTCACTCAAGGAACTGCAATTACCAGGTAAGTGTAATTATCATTTATGGTTTAATTCAAGCGCTTGCTAATATTATTGGCTTCCTTGGGGTTCACCCGGAGGTCTCTCTGGTGGAGGAATGGGGCGGCTGATGGTTCGTCCAAGTCGAGGCTCAGTAAGCTCCCAGTTAAGTCTTTGTCTTGTCCTTTCCCCGTGGGCTCTCATAGGGCAAGTAGTTAGCGTATTGAGGCTTTCAGGGAAAGGTACTCTTGGTAGCGCCCGTTTGGACGAGACGGCCGTACTAGGCTGATCTCATTCGCCTACTCGACGGGCATTTCCTAGAAGTTGCCGGTAGCGGACATTCTGCTGTGGCTAGGTCTGCAGCGAATATCTCAGGTGGATCGGTGCCCGCCTACGGTTTGGCTTTGAATGGGCGGGGCTGAAGAAGAAGGGTTATTCTGTGGCAGTCTTCGCCACCTTGTTGAGAGCAAGGAGGCAGGCTGCGTCTGGTACATAGGTCTGTGCTTAGTGCCTTTTTGAAGGCTGCTGTTCACGGCGGCAAGTCCGGGCGACAAAGGTGTCTGTATCCTTGGTCTGAGTTCTCTGCAGGACAGTGGCTGAAGGAACTAGTAGCCAGTTCCTTAGAGGGTCCAGCTGGCGACTGTTTCCGGCTGTAGAGGTTCTGTGGAGGGAATGACGCTAGGTGTTTGTATCGATTTGTGGCATTTCCTTAAATTGGGACCCGACTGCGCTCCTCAAGGAGAGTTCGGGTGCCACCGTGGGATCCCGATTGGGCCTTAGAGGCGTTAACTAAAGAGCCCTTTGATTCTTTACTCCAGGGGTCGGTAAAGGATTTGCTGTTATAGACAGTGGCTTTGATAGCTCTTTGTTCGGTGCGACGAGTTTCGGAGTTTCAGGCGTTGTCATGTAATGAGCCATTTTCACCCTTTCTGGATAGAGGGTGGTGTTTGCGACCAGTCCCGTTGTTCTTCCAAAAGGTGGTATCTGATTTTTCTCCTGAGTCTATTGGCTTCTCTTCCAGTTCTCGGTTTTTCTGGAAGGGGAGGTTGTTATTCGTAGCTTACGCTGATAGGAAACATAAAATGCAGGGTGCGGCGTTTCTTTGTTTTTGTGTGTTGGTTGGAGGTCCCCACGAAGGGGAAGCAGCAGCGAAGGCGGCCATTTCGCACTGGGTTAAGGCGGTGGTTGCCTCAGCATTTTGGTGGCGAGGTTGCATGATTCCGGGGGGCTTTCTGACTCTTGCTACCAGGGCGCAAGCAGCTTCATGGGTGGATCACTGTGTCATTCCACCAGGGGGGGGGGGATTGTTAGAGCAGCTTCTAGGTCGTCTCTTCATTTCCTCAGTAACCACTACTGCCTAAATGTTCTGGCAGTAAAGGATGCCTGTTCCGGGTCGACGGTGTGGTGAGTTGGCTGGATAGGTCCCTCCCAATGATTACTGCTCTGTTACATCCCAGAGGTGGAGGACTAAACTGGAGGAACGATAAGGAAATAGAAATTATACTTACCTGGTAATTGTCGTTCCTTGAGTGACGACAGTTTAGTCCTCATTTCCGCCCAGGGGTGTGATTTCTTCAGAGTTTATTTTCAGGCGGAGTGGAGCATCAATCTCAAGGAGTAGACGGATCCTTTCAGATTCTAGATTGCAGCGAGTATCCCTCTCTGTTATTTCTTCCTTCTCTCTTATTTAAACGAGGGAATGGTATAGGAAACGTGTTTGCATAGGGGGGATGTGAATGTAAAGTTAAAAAAAAATTATATATAGATATATATATGATAAGGTTAAAAAGGTTCCTCAAGTTGAGGAATGGAGAGTTATTTAAAGCTATGGTATAGTTACGTATTTGTTGTTCCTTTGAGTTTGCTTTGTCAATAGTACACTGGAGGCTGATGGGAGATACCAGCAGGCTATATCCAGTGATGTCACGACTTTGACATGCCCAGTCTCCAAGCTGCAGGAGGAGGTGCACAACCCAGAGGTGGAGGACTAAAACTGTCGTCACTCAAGGAACGACAATTACCAGGTAAGTGTAATTTCTATATACTGTTCTTCATGGGAGGCTTATCAATAAACTGAGCAGCCTGGGGATAGGTCCTAAGGTGGTGAAATGGATCAGAAATTGGTGACTGATAGATGACAGAAGATGGTGGTAAACTGAATTCACTCAGAAGAATGGAAGGTGTGTAGTGCCGTGCCTCAGGGATTGATTCTGAGACCGATATTGTTCCATGTATTTGTGAGTGATAATGTGGAAGGGTTGAAGGGAAAAGTCTGCCTTTTTGCAGATGACACGAAAATTTACAACAGAGTGAACACTTCTGAGGGAGTGGACAACATGAAGAAAGATCTACAAACACTGGAAGAATGGTCTAATGCTTGGCAGTTAAGATTTAATGAGAAGAAGCACAGAGTCATGCATTTGGGATGCAGATACCTAAAGTAATTGTATGCAATAGGGGGCGAGAGGTTGGTGTGCGTGGACCAGGAAAGGGACCTCAAAATGATAGTATCTGAGGGTTTCAAGTTGGCGAGACAGAGCAACAAGGTTGTATCCAAAGTCAGGATACTGGGCTGCATACAGAGAGGAATAACCAGCAGAAAGGAGGAGGAATTAATGCCCCTGTACAAGTCGTTGGTGAGGCTTCGCTTGGAGTATTGTGTTCAGTTTTGGCGACCATATCTCACAAAGGATATAAAAAGACTTGAAGCACTTCAGAGGAAAGCATATGAAAGGAGACTTGACCTAAATATGTATACCCTAGAGGAGGGACGGGGAGATATGATACAGACCTTTAAATACTTAAAGGGTATTAATGAACAAACAACAAATCTTTTTCAGCGAAGGGGATGCTGTAAAACTAGAGGGCATACGATGTTGCTTTTAAGTTTACCACCTTGCAGCTTCATCAGGAAATACTTTTTCACTGAAAAGGGTGGCAGATGCTTGGAATGCCCTCCCGATGGAGGTTGTTGAGGCAAATACAGTGACAGGATTCAAAATGGCATGGGACATATACAGTGAATCCCTTTATAGCAAGAGAATGAAATCAAAGCAAACTTAAATCTTTTATACCTCAATAAATAGAAACATAGAACTATGATGACAGAAAAAGACCACATGGCCTATCTAATCTGTCCTTCCATATCAACAACAACAACAGTCCCCTTTTTTCCTTTAGAGATCCTCTGTGTTTGTCCCATGCTTTTTTGAATTCAGTCACTGTCCTCATCTCCACCACCTCCACTGGGAGACTATTCCACGGATCCACCACTCTTTCCGTAAAGAAAATTTTCTGCAAATCACTCCTGAATCTATCCCCCTTCACCCTCATCCCATGTCCCCTTGTAGCAGAACTTGCTTTCAATTGAAAGAGGCTCTCCCCCTGAACATTTATGCTACGGAGGTATTTAAACATCTCAATCATGTCACCTCTATCCCGCCTTTCCTCTAAGGTGTACATATTAAGATCCTTAAGTCTGTCCTCATATGCTTTATAATGAAGCCCACTAATCATTTTAGTAGCCACCCTCTACACCGACTCCATCCTGTTCACATCCTTTTGAAGGTGCGGTCTCCAGAATTGCACACTATACTCCAAATGAGGTCACACCAAAGACTTATACAGAGGCACTATCATCTCCTTTTTTCTGCTAGCCATTCCTCTCCGTATGCACCCAAGCATCCTTCTAGCTTTTGCCGTTGCCTTTTCTACATGTTTAGCTACTTTAAGATCATCAGACACAACCACGCCCAGGTCCCGCTCTTCTTTAGTGGACAGAAGTACTTCACCCCCTATACTATATTGCTCCCTTGGATTGCTGCAGCCCAAATGCATGACCTTACATTTTTTAACATTAAATCCCAGCTGCCAGATTCTAGACCATTCTTCAAGCTTAGCTAGATCCCTCCTCATGTTATCTACACCTTCCTGGGTGTCTACTCTATTGCAGATTTTGATATCATCCGCAAAAAGGCAAAACTTACCCGACAGCCTTCTGCTATATCACTAACAAAGATGTTAAAAAGAATCGGACCAAGGACAGATCCCTGGGGCACACCACTAGTAACATCCCTCTCCTCAGAGTGAGCCCCATTTACCTGTACTCTTTGTCGCCTCCCACCCAACCAATTTCTAACCCAAGCAGTAACTTTAGGGTCCATCCCTAGGGTGCTCAGTTTGTTTATAAGTCGCCTGTGAGGAACAGTGTCAAAGGCTTTACTGAAATCAAAATACACCACATCTAGGGCTCTCCCTTGGTCCAACTCCCTGGTCACCCAGTCAGAAATCAATCAGATTTGTCTGACAAGACCTGCCTCTGGTGAATCCATGTTGCCTCGGATCCTGTAATCCACTGGACTCCAGAAACCTCACTATTTTCTCTTTCAGCAGCATTTCCAATAATTTACTCACCACTGCAGTTAAATTAACTGGCCTATAGTTTTCAACCACATCCTTACTTCCGCTTTTGTGTAAAGGCACCACATGAGCCTCTCTCCAGTCCTTTGGCACCACTCCTGACTCCGAGACATTGACAAGGTCAGTCAGTGGAGCTGCTAGAACGTCCCCAAGTTCCCTCTGTATTCTAGGCTGTATCCCATCCGGTCCTATCGCTTTATCTACTTTAAGTTGAGCTAGTTTCTCACGAACACAGTCTTCTGAAAATTGTTCAAGATGTCCCTCGCTTCTGTTCCTGTTTATGGGTGTTTTCTGAGGTCCTGCTCCTGGTTCTTCATCTGTGAGCACAGAACAGAGGTGGGGTAACCTGCACAGAGCAGTAGGTACAACCCTAAGCAAAGGCATGGAGGGGTGACCTGCATAGAGCAGCAAGTTCAACCCTAAACAAAGGCATAGAGGGGGGGGGGGGGCGACTTGCATGGAGCAGCAGTAACAACCACTCTAGCCTTCTTACTGGGTAGTCTAGATGGACCATACTGGTCTTTATCTGCCATAATATACTATGTTACTGTGTTTCACCTCTTGACACATATTACCTCTTGGCACCAAGAAAGTGTTAGTGGATCCTTGGGTTGGAATCTCTTCGGCCCTGGAGAGTAGTGTTTTGACCCGTGGGCATTAAGACTCATTGTAAAAGATTGGGGTCCCCCAGCATTCAATCTGATGGCAACATAGGCTAATATCAGGTGGAATGTTTCATGGTGAGTTGAGTATAGCACGGAATTTAGTCCCATCCAAGTCTGGTCATTCTGATAGTTTATTTTATTTATTTAACAAAGTTTTATATACCGCCTCTTCCTGTGATCATAGGCGGTTTACATCAAACATAAGCACAACTTTTACAGTAAACTTTGGAACTATATTCATTTAACATGTAACATGGTCAAACTATATACAAAGAACTATGTACAATATCATTGTCAAGGCAGTCTTATGAGAGTTTTCATGTTTAGTCTTTTGTAGTCGCTGTTGGGCTTCAGTGGACTCGTTAGGTTGGGTTTCTATGAGCTCCTTGGGTTTCTTGGGAATTTGTGGGGTTCACTGAGTGCCCGAAGTGTTCTATAAACAGGTATGTCTTTAGGTCTGTGCGGAATTGCATAAGGTCTTTTGTTGCTATTAGCTGGTCAGGAAGGGAGTTCCACATTGTTGGGGCCCCATATGTGAAGGCTCTTATACTGGTGTATTGTTTTGTGTTACGGATATGTGAAGGAATGATATGTGTGTTTTGGTAATAGTTTCTCTGTACTTTATAGTTATCAGTTGTTGTGAGGAAAGTTGACAGGGTGGTGGATGCAGTTTTGTAGTGATGTTTAAATGTAATCATTATATATTTGTATTTCACCCTTGAGGTTATAGGAGCCAGTGTAGGTCACTCAGAATTGGTGTAATGTGGTCGGTGTGTCTTGAGTTCGTGGCTATTGTCACAGCCCCTCCCGGTGGCAGGGTGCTGAAGGGTCAGGGCGGACATTTATTGTTTGTTTGAAGCTGGAAACTCTCTAACTTAGACCAGGTGCATTATGGTCCTTGTAGTTCCCTTTTTTGTAAAGAATAGTTGTGTGAGCCTTGTGCAGGGTTAAATATAAGGTTTTATTCCCTTGATGCGCTAAGGTTCTCCAAGAAGCCAACAGAATTCACCTTAATTCAGGGTTTCTACCAAAGTATTTACAAAGTCCAAAACTGTTATAAGAGCTTCACAGTCTTTTCCATTCAAGCAGGATTTTTCAATATAAACAGGTTAAATAAACACAAAAAGCTTCTTCTTTTCAGCTCAAAGCAATGACATTTTAGAGCATGTCTTATGCTATGACTCTGTGAGAGATTCTATACTCTCAGCTACACAGAGAGTACAGTCCATAGGATATTCAGGTAACAATGGTTTTCCCCTAACTCCATAGCTTCAGTAGTGCCAGCTTCATCACACTATGCGAGCTGCCAGGTTTTGGGTGAGCTGGAGCTGGTGTGTGTATTTTTTTTAGGAAGATCCTGGAGGATACTATTACTGTAATCCAAGAGTGGGGTTATTAGTGATTGCAGTACGTTCCTGAAATCGTGGTCTTCCAGGAGAGTCCTAAGGCGCTGGATAGTTTTCAGTTTGAAATAAATACTTTTTGTGACAGATTTTATGTGAGGGATCATGGTTTAAGTTTTTATCTATAACTAATCCTAAGTATCTGACTTCATCTTTGAATTCTATGTCCGTGTCTTGTAGTGTAATTGGTTTAGGTGCAGTAAGGTTTAGGTTTCTTGAGATGTACATTGCCCCAGTTTTCTTGAGGTTGATTTTAAGATTCTGACTGTTCAGCCAAGAGGAGATTTCTGACATACATGCTGTTATTCTAGAGAGGTTTGTGGTGTTGGTGCTACAGGGGAGGTACACCATGATATCATCTGTGTATAGATGATAGTTGATGTTATATCTTTTGAATATTTTGCAGATTGGCTGGATGTAAATATTAAAAAGAAGTGCGGAGAGGGAGGATCCTTGGGGGGATTCCTTGTTTTGGGCAAAAGTTGTGGAGGATGAGTGACCTATTTGCACTTTTTGGGTTCGGTTGTTTAAGTAGGAGATAAACCATTGCATCAAATTACCTTGGAGCCCAATATGTTTTAGTCTGTTTATTAGTAGGGTGTGGTTTATGCTGTCGAAAGCAGCTGCTATGTCAATGAAGATGAGTATAAAGGCCTGTTTACAGGAGTCCAGGCCACATGTAAGCTTGTCAAATAAGGAAAGCATGAGTGTCTCGATGCTGTGCTGTGGTCTGAAGCCATGCTGATTTTCATCTAAGGGGGCGTTTAGTTCAATGTAATCCTGGAGCTGTATTTGCACCACTTTTTCTATCACCTTTGATAGAAAGGGTAAGCTTGAAATTGGGCAGTAGGAGCTTGGCTGGTTTCTGTTGGATTTTGCATTTTTAAGTATGGGGCATATTGTTGCCTGTTTCAAAGTATCAAGCATGTACCCTTGGTTTAGCTATTTCGTAGATTGTTGATGTGAATTCAACTTTTACTGATTTTTTTTTTTCTTCATTTAAAATTTTTATTAATAATTTCTGTGAATATCACAAACATCTCCTGACATCACATTATGCAACTTATACAACAATTACACACTCCCATTTATTATATTCTCCTCTTGCTGTTACATCTTTGTTCCTTCCTATTCTGGTCCCTTCCCCCCCCTCCCTCCCTCCTCCCTTCCCTACTCTCTCTATTTCCCCCTTCATTTATTATATTTTATTTTATTTTGTTATTGCTATATCTCTTCCTAATTGTCGTATTCATCACAAAAATATACAAATTCTCCATATTCATCACATAAACATGACATCGTAGTAATATCATTCTTTGCTCTGTTCCCTCCCTCCTTCATTCCCCCCTCCCGTCCCTCCCCCTTTCCAGGTCTCCAGCCATCTCCATGCCCTCTTTCATTGTTTCACACTCCTTTCCCCTTTCCCTTGCCTCAACTTCGTCAGCCAATGCATCAAACACAATTTTGTCATTCTTCTGATGAAGCCTTCACTGTTAGGTATGGACAACCCTGTCTAATGTTTTGCTATCTCGCACCTTACTTCTACTATACAATGGTGTATTACCCCCTTTTCTCTCTCCGAGATGTCCTCCTTTAATTGATGCAATAAGAAAATCTCTGGCCTCTTCTGCAGCCTATGCCCTGTCATCTCATAAATTATATCTAATACCCTTTCCCAGTATTTTTGGATCTGTCCACACTTTCACCACATATGTAGCATATCTCCTCTCTCTTGGCATCCCCTCCAGTATAAATCAGATTGTTCCAATCTTGCTTGCCTTTTACGGCTCGACGTCCAGTACCACCTATATAAAACTATAGGCGTTTTCTTTTATGTGAGTGGCTATTGAAATGCCTGTCACGGTCTGTATTACCTTATCCCACTCCTCATTCCAGTGCACCCCTAAATCTTCCTCCCATCTCTTCATTAAACTCTAGTTTGCCCTCTCCTCCTTCCATTAACCCTTTATAAATCTTGGACAAAGCTCCTTTTTGGCCTAGCTGTCCTGAGACTAGGGCCTCAAACCACCCGCTATTGTCCCATAGGTCCTTCCATACCTTCTGCTGTCACAGACAATGACTGACCTGGATATAGCTATAATGATCATTTCTTGCTAACCCATAGAGGTCCTTAATACTCTCAAAATCTCTAACTCCCTCTTTAGCCACTCTTTGGGAAATATGTGTTAGTCCCAAGTTTGCACATCTTCCTAGCACCTTCTCCCCTGGCCCCTGCCCCTTCTCGAAGCATGCCATTAGAGTCATCCCTTGTATGTACTCTTTATCTTGTATTAATATTGTCCTATTCTGTTTCCAAACCCTAAAACTATGTGCAATTATGGGGTTTACGGTGGCCACCTCCAATACTTTGCTTCCATTCCATACTAGCCTCTCCAATCCCACTCCCCTTACTGAATCTTCTTCCATTTGAACCCATTGCTTCTGTTTCTCTCTTTGCCACTCATATATTGTTTTCAACTGTGCTGCTGCGTAGTATTTTCTAAAATTAGGAACCTCCAGCCCCCCTCCCCCTTTGCTCTCTGTATGATTGAAAAGGCTACCCTAGGACTCCTATTTTGCCATATAAAGCGATTAATGATTCTTTGCAAATGCTTTAGCTTTCTATGCGACACCTGTATCTGCAGTGTCTGAAACAGAAACAGAAATCTAGGTAGCAGCATCATTTTTATAACAGCGATCCATCCAAACCAGGACAAATAACCTTGCCCCCACTCATTCAACAAACTCTCTACCTGCCCAAATAACAAATAATTCAAATCATATAATGATTCCAACCTGTTGCTTATTTGGATCCCTAAATATCTAATCGCCCCCTGAGCCCACCTAAATGGGTATTTCTTTTGTATTTTTTCCTGTATTTCCTTTTTTATTGACAAATTCAATATTTCAGATTTTGCCCAGTTTATAATAAATCCAGACAGTCTGCCATATTCTTCTAATTCCCACATTATTATTGGTATAGTGATTCCCAGTCTAGTCACGCTCATAATAATAATATCCACAAACAATGATAGCCTGTATTCTTTTTCTACAGCTATATCCTTCATATCTGCCCATTCTCTTACCCTTGCTGCGAATGGCTCTACTGAAAGTGCAAATAATAGCGGCAACAAAGGGCACCCTTGCCTCATCCTCCCCTGTTCAAAGAAATTTGAGTAAGCTCCATTGACCCAAACACAAACTTTCGGGTTACGGTATAGTGCCTGTACCCAGCCCATGAATTCTTGTCCCAGCCCCATTCATCCATTACCTGAAATAGAAAAGGCCAGGACACCTGGTCAAAGGCCTTTTCCGCATCCAGAGATAGCAGTAGCGCCTCCTCTTTACTTTTTTCAATCGCCCAAATTGTGTTTAATATCTTACGAATATTATTTGCTACCTGTCTACCTGGAATAAATCCCTCTTGGTCCTGATGAATTAATTTCCCTATTACCCTATTCAATTGCGTGGCCAGTATTTTGGCCAATAGTTTAGCGTCTAAATTTAATAGTGATGAGCACTCTTGCGGATCCTTCCCTGCTTTATGTATTACTGTTATGCCTGCCTACCCCATAGTCCCTGCCAGCAGACCTCCCTCCCTTGGTAAATTGAAGTGCCGCACTAATGGGTTAATTAAGAACTCTCCAAATCTTCTGTACAACCTCGCCGTTAACCCATCTAATCCCTGCGCCTTTATCTACTTTCAGCTGCTTTATGGCTTTCCAGACTTCCTCTTCTTTTATGGCTCTATTTAACTCTTTTTGTTCCTCCGCTTCCAATTTCTGTAGCTGTATGGAGTCTAAGTAGCTTTGTACCCTCTCATCCTCTTATGGAGTTCTTGCCTCATATAACGATTGATAAAATTTCTTAAAGGCTTCCATGATATCCCCATCTTTAGAGACTATTTTCCCTCCAGCATCTCTAACTTTCAATATGTGTGATCGTAACGTCTGTTGTTTCAATTTCTGCGCCATATATCTCCCAGTTTTATTGCCCCCCTCAAAAAACTCCTGTCTCAAAAGCTGCATGTGGTACCTGATAGTGTCCGCCTGCATTGCATTTATTTGCGCTCTTACTGCCAGCACTTGTCCTCTATATGTTTGTTTATTGTTACATTTATAGGATCCTTTTCTATCTTGCGCGTCCAGTTTTTCCAATTTCAGTAATCTTTCTCTGTTCCGTCTCTTTTCTCTCTTTCCTTCCTTTTTCGCGCTCCCCATTTGACCAGAACACCTCTCACTACTGCCTTAAAGCCATCCCATACGCCACCTCCCCATTATCGTTCCATCTAAAATAGTCTCTAGTTTCCCGCTCTATATCTTCTCTTACCTGCCCATCTTCTAGTAGGGATTCATTTAATCTCCAGAATTGTAAGCCCTTCTCCTCCCCCTCTATTGCCATTCTGATTTCCACTAAAGAGTGATCAGACCACATAATAGAATCCATCTCCACCCCTTTAATTCTTCCCATCAATCACCTCCTTGGTTATCCAAATGGCGTCTGTTCTGGAGCACGAACCATGTACTGGAGAGTAGTATGAGAATTGCCTTCTCCGAGGATGCTGAAATTTCCATGCATCTATCAAACAATTTTGTGTTACAAAGTGACGATTTGCCCTCTTGCCCTCTCTTTTCCCCGTGGCATCTCTAGCCCGATTCCAGGTTAAATTAAAGTCTCCACTACAGATAAGAATACCCTCTCCTAGTTTTCCCACCTCTTCATTGAGCTTTGTCCAAAATTCTCCCTGTGTCCCTGTAGGTGCATATACATTCATTATACAATACCACTCCTTCCCTATTTTGAGACGCAATAACACATACCTCCCCTCTTTATCCCTGACTACTTTCTGTATTTCCAACTTTACCTTTGAATCTATTAAGACTGCAACTCCTCCTTTCTTTTTTTATATTGTGTTTGATGCATGAACACAAACCCCATACCCTTTAGGCTTAACCAAATATTCTGTCGCCCGAGTGAGATGTGTTTCCCGTATGAGTACCACCGATGCCTTTTGTTGTGTTAGTTCTTTGTATAATTTCTGTCTTTTAAATGGCGAATTAAGCCCTTTTACATTTAATGTTACTCCTTTTTAGCTCACCTTTGATATTTGTTGCCTATCCTCTCTCTTGCCCCCCTTCCCCCCCTCCCTCCCTACCGCCCTTCCCCCGTCCCCTTATTGGAGACTCGTCGTCCGTTAGTTGTGACTGGCAATCAGGCCACCTCCTGCCTTCCCCTCCTATTCCACCTCCCCCTACTACCTCTGCCCCCTACTTCCTTGCTCCGCCTTCCCCCCCACCTCCCTTCCCCCTATTAGTTTAGCTATCCCTCATTGTTATAACCAACTACCTCCTCCCCCCCTCCCTGCTTCTCCCCCTCCCTCCCTGCTTCTCCCCCTCCCTTCTCCTCCTACATCTCCCCCTCCCCATCAGACCTCATCCTTAACACTTCATAACGTCCTTCATCTCAGTACAGTTATTGTAACCCCTCATTCCCGGCTGCCCGAGATCCTTCTTCTCAGCCAATGTCCTCCGCTGCCGCTGTTGTTCCCTGGCCGCCCTTCATCAGTCTCGCTGGTCTCCAACCCTTGGCTGGCACTCTTTGCCATCTCAAACTAGCTGCTCCGGGTCCGGAATTCTTGGCGCTCTTTGTTCTTGCTTGGCCCTCAGGGCCCACTGGGAGATTAGTTAGTCCCAGGTCTCTCAGCACACCCCAGGCTTCCTCACTTTTCTTCACCCTTCTCGAGCTACCTTTCACAGTTATGAGCAGCCCAAAAGGGTACAGCCACTTATATCTCGCCTCCTCCTTCCTCAAGTATGCCGTCACCTCCTTCATCTCCAGGAACAAGCAGGAATGAGTCTTCACATATGGGTACGTCGGTACCGACGGAGCCTGCGCGGGAACGCTCCCCAGCGTCCAATCAGAAAGCTTTTGGGAGCATCCCTCAGCGCCTGCGTGCTGCCTTCCTGCCTTTCCAACTGTCTCTCCTCAGTTTTCGTTTTTCCGCGGAGCCGGCAGGACGTCTTCCTGTCACCGCAGAAACTTTTTTCTTTAATTCTTTAATTCTTGTTTTCTTGTGGTTGCGGCTGTTTTCCCGCCGCCACCGGTACCGCCGGTGGAGTTTTTTGCTTTTCTTTTTCTCAAACTGAGGGACAGTTCCCTCAGTTTTTGTCTTAACATTTTTGGGCCTATAAGGCCTCTCCATCATGGAGCCTTCTTCCCCTAAGAAGTGCCTTCACTGTGGAAATATAGTTTTCTTTTTAGACTCCAATAACTGGTGTCTAACCTGTTTGGGTCCTGACCCTTTTTCCCCTGAACCGTCAGGCTTCAATGATGTGAGAAGAGATTCTCTATTTCGAGTTTCCCTCGATACCGTTTACCCTCCCTGTGTCAGGGCACTGGCCATTTCTTCTCTACAGGATCAGGTAACCCACAAACAGTCTGTTAAGACTAGCCAATCCTTGAGTGGTATGTCTCATGCTAAGCATGCTGACGGCCCCGGCCTTGCCCTCAAGAACCCATTGGCATTAAAATCCCGGCGGGAGTCTTCGGGCTCCAAAGCATTTCAGGGGTTTCAAGTTGTTCCTGGGGCTCACCCCTCACAGAACATACCTGGGCCATGCACGGGGGTGGCATCCGCTTTGAGCGGTACCGATAACCCGGCATCGGCACTGGTGTGGAGCGATCCACTCCTCACTAGGGATCGTCATCTGGTGTACTCGGTGCCTTCGGGACCGATCGATACCCAGATTGATTTTCCGGTATCGACAGCTCCGTCGATGCGATCCCTTACGCTGGTACCATCTAGATATGCATCGATGGATTCGCTTCCTTCGATGCCAAGTCTAGAATCGATATCTAGTCTGGAAGACTGGGTACCGACGTGTCTCAGAACCGACACGCACCGATTCCGGATGCCCGGTACCGAGGATATCCACCGACACTTTCGAGTTTCCTCGGTACCGTTTCAGCAGCCTCCGCTGACTGCTTCGGCGATTCCGGCACAGCTACCGGTATCGGTATCAATGTCGGTACCGGCAGTATCATCGGGACCAGCTCCTTCCATGCTTGGTTCACTCGGATCGCTCCTTTCTATACCTAGTCTGGAGTCGATACCTGGCATGGATGATGCACTACTGACTGCCTCAACTCATAATTGCCAGTTCCAGTATCCATCCATTACAAATCCTGTGCTGCACCAGACAGGTACATCCTCCGGTGCCCAGGCTTCCTTTTCAGGTCTAACCTGTCCAGGGATGGTTCCCATCGGAGATCCTTCCTTTCAGAAATTTCTCCTTGACATGGCAACCTTCCTTAATATTCCTATCCCTGGCTATGAGTCTTCTCAGGATCTTTCTGCAGAAAAGGAAGTTATAATGCTTCCTTTACATCACTCTTTGCAGAATCTTCTTCTGAGGGTATGGGAAAAACCTTTAAGGGTTTCTTCACCTCCTACAGCAACTGATCTTCGGTATCAGGTGCCCCGCTCTCCAGGATTTCAAAAGCCTCAACTTCCCCATCATTCCATTGTAGTGGAATCAGCAATGAGGAACGTAAAAAGCAAGAAAAAACATTCTTCTTTCCCGCCAGGGCGTGCATCTAGAACACTGGATGCCTTTGGACGTCAAACCTTCCAAACATCTATGCTGGCAACAAGGATTCTCTCCTATATTTTCTATATGAGTCTATCCCTTCAGGAGATCACAAAGAAATTATCTCTTTTGTCTCCTTTTCTATCAGAACCCAAGGCTGCAGACTATTCCTTACTTCTTAGTTATAGCCAAAATATCTCTTGGTTTCTTTCTCGTGCTTCCCTAGACTCTTTTGAGTCTGTTAGCAGAACTTCTGCTATAGCCATAGGAGCACGTCGTAAAGCCTGGCTCCAAGCTTCAGACTTGAGTAGATGGGCACAACACAGACTGAGTAATACTCCTTGTACTGGAGAAAATCTCTTCAATAAGCAGTCCTTACGTCAGGTTGCTCATTGCTCCACTGACTTTCCTGTTTCGGAGGGCCATCCTAAG